>OY829111.1:13169865-14428107 GCA_963691645.1 Pelosia muscerda
AGGCCAGCAGTCCGAGTCTAGTCAACCATATTTGAAATCTATCCCTACCCACAATTCTATAACAAATTCCATCAGACTTCAACAACACTTACTTCCCGCATAAAAACCAATTATCACTAACACTCGGTTTATTTGTCGTGGTCGTTATCAACGGCTTTTAATGCTTATTTATTGAAAGCCGCTCTCGCCGGCCGGGCTTGCAAGGAAGCCGTCTTGCCACCGAGTTATGTCCCGGAAGGATCATTGTGTCCGCGCTAGTCTGTTTTATGTGCGGGTGGGCAGTTAACTTGAGCCAGTAGAATCACGGTGCAAAGGAAGCATGGTCGGAGTTGATCTACATTCGAATTGTTATGGACTTTGGATTTTATTAAGTGAAATGCTTTGAAAAAAGGTTGAATAGATTTTTTTAAATAGTTTGCGTGTATGAGGTTCTATGTAGGTACATATTTGGGGTCCAAACTAGCTTCACCTGCTGGCTGGTTAGGCGATATGGAATTAATCTGGCTTGGAATAAAATACGTAATTTTCCAAAAAAAAATACAAAGATTCTCTTTAAAAAAGTCGCTATATTCATATTAGCTTCTACTTTGAATTGCTTTATTAATAATAACCATACTACCATATTAGTAGCTTAAGGCTAGATCCGCAAACTGAAGTAAATTAGAACTAAATAATACTAATATTATGGACCTATTATTTATTAAGTGCGTATTAAATACCTAATACGTTATAACCTAAGCCTAATATGTGTATTTGTGGAAAATGTATTTAGTGTGTGTAACGTTCATTTAAATACAAATAATGAATTTGATTGCTTAAATTACAATAAATATTAGCGCAATTTTCGTAAAAAGGGATCCAAAATTTTCGATTCACGTATAAATATATAGATAGAAAGAGCATTGAACTAAGATAACTGGATACGAAAGATAAAGCTATAAAGAAGCCAACACTAGAATTAAAGACAGCTTTATGTACCCATACTTCGTGGCGGGACTATCTCGGACTGGGATTGAGATTGCACTGGTTTGCGTCGTAAAGTTACCGCTACATTCGCCCGGTGCATTCGGGACTACGGCTATAATATATTAGGACTGAAGTTTGAGATTTAATTGTTGATTTTGTAGACTATACGGTGTAATAAGTTAGCATAAATATACAGAGTGGAAATTTTTGACAGTTCATGGAGGGGAAGTATTTTAAATAATAGAAATAGCAAATTTCGTTGAAAGGAAACATTCTCTTATTTTCAAAAAGAATTAAAACTGTAATTTTGCTTATTGTATAATTCGAATGTATATCAATCGATGACCCTATCGATAGATGCCTGTTTATGTATATTTGTATTGGTCTGTGTATTTCTGTTACATAATACCTATATGTATGTATATTTAAATGTATGTACAAAATAAATATAGATTCATTTATCTAATATGCTCAGATTAGGTCTAGAGTCACGCTATGCTATATGTTTTACAATATTTAAATTCAAATTAAAAATCTATGTTGCGTATATAATGCAAATACACGTAACATATTAATTTATTTACGCGAAAATACATAAGTATACCAACACCGTAGAAAACTTTAAGTAAACTATTAGTTACTGCAAATTCAGATGTTTATATATGTATACGATGTTAACGTCAGATGTAGGTAAGTGCAAAGTTAGCGGTAGAACGCGGTCGAACACTTGTCTAGTACAGAACAGATTTAAGTAACAAGTATCAGGTAGAGTAACAGGTATAATTGGTACCATTACTTTACTCTTAGTAACTACATACTACAACTTTCTTCACATTATGGCTAGCGTTTTAAACATGAGTAACACGTAATTATGATGCATGACGAAAAGCAATACTGGCAATAGTAAAATGCATCGTGAAAGTCCGGTTTCGTACTAAAACTTACTACTACTAAACTTACCTTCAAAAACTGTCAAAGTGGCGACCGCAGTGACAGCATCCCCTACCCCGTTCTCGGCGACACACTCATAAGTCGCGTCATCACGCTGCGCGCGAACTGGCTCGATGCGAAGCACTGCGCCATTTGCAGCAGGACCCGCTGCTGTGTCCATAGGCGATACTTGATATCGGGTTTGCATGCCTGGAAGAACACATGAATTTAAAAAAATGCCATTCAAACATCTGGGGTGTCACACAGATAGAGGAGGGGGGAGGGTGGGGAAGGGGGGGGGGGGGGGTTAAAGTTACGAGAGTCTCTGTTTTGTCAGTGCAGAAGACAAAGCAGGGTTACTCGATCTTACAATACAATTTATTACAATTTATTACAGATTTATCAAACGTTACCGAATACTTTAATGTTTCTAATATCAATGATTTCTTTAATTTTAACCATCTGGAACAAATCATACAAAGCTGTAAACAATCCATCGACATTATTGTGTTAACCGAGGTTAATATCTCCGAAAACATTTCCGTTTTATTTAATATGTGTGGGTATTCGCAGCACTATGAATTGCGCCAAGTTCGTAAAGGCGGTGGTATTATGTTATTTATAAAAAATCACTTAACATTCAATCTGATTAAAACTAACACATATTCATTCGAATGCATTATGGGAAACGTCACCACGCCGGCTAAAAACGTAATTCAGCTGTGCTGTGTATACCGACCACCAAAAAACAATAAATGGCTTTTCACTAAGGAACTAAAATCACTCATTACACAGCGCACTTTACTAAGCGGAAATTTTGTTTTACTCGGAGATATAAACATCGATCTGAAATGTACGCCCTTGTCGTCTGCAGCTATGGGGTACACAAGCTTACTGGCCGAGTGCGAATTATTTCAAGCTATATCTGACTATACTAGAATCGCAAAGATTAAAGATAAAATTACCAAGTCATGTATTGATCATATATATGTAAAGAGCTGTGATTATGACCCGCACTCGGCTGTCGTCAGCACTGTACTGGCGGATCATTGCCTAACTGCTCTTGCGCTCAGTTGTGACAGACGAATACAGGATGCTCCGAGATTCACTACAGTGTATGATAATAAATTACTGCACACAAAATTAAATAACATTGACTGGTCTCGTACTAAATTCATGACTGATCCGAGAGAAATATTAAACTATATAATTGAATCTTTCTGTGAATGCTACAAACAAACCAAAAAGACCGTAAAAATAAAAATGCAATTGCCACAATCTATTTATAATGCTAAAATAAAACAACTGGCATACCAGAGAGACGAAGCATTCACAAAATGGAAACGGGACCCATCTAATGCCGTGCTGCGAATGAGTTATAATCAGTTGCGGAATAAAACAAATAAAGCTATATACAGATCAAAACAAAGATACTTAAGAGATAAAATAAAAAACTGTAATGGAGACATGCGCAAACTGTGGCGAATTATAAATGAGATATGTGGTAAACAATATAACAGCATTGAAGATCACATCGGAAAGCACTTTCCCGATCTGACCCCTAGCGAAGTGACTGAGAACTTTATAAATGAGTTTAGTAGTTGTGTAGACAAAATTAAAATTAAATGCTCAAGACAATTAACTGACACTAGTAATTATATAGGCACAGATAGAAGTATAAGAATTAAACCGGCTAAAACATCAGAGGTAATAAAACTAATTAATTCACTAAATATAGACAAATCGCCTGGTGCTGATACTATTCGAGCCAAAGACATTAAAAAGACCTGTCACGAAATTGCACCCACAATTAAAACTTTAATTAACACTATTATTTCAACCGGGATTTATCCCGATGCGCTAAAACTAGGTATGATACGACCAATTTATAAAAAAGGTGCCCATAAAGTGTATTCTAACTACCGACCTATTACCATACTCTCGTGTTTAAATAAACTAGTGGAAAAATATATAGGTAACCAAATCGAAACATTTTATTCTATAAATGATATTATATCTACACAACAATTTGGATTCCAGCCGAAAAAAAGTACCACGCAAATGCTGGACAATTTTACGGATGAAATAAATGCACATCTAAACGACAAAAAACATGTATTGATAACATTTATCGACTATAGCAAGGCATTTGACACGCTTGTGCACGAAACTCTCTATGACAAAATGGATCAATGTGGTATTAGAGGCCCGCTGTTAAAAATTATCAAAAACTACCATTCAAATCGACAAAACTTTGTTAAAATTGGAAATACCGAGAGCATAAAGATAAAAAGTAAATACGGTACGGCACAAGGTTCTATACTAGGTCCAATTGAGTATATAACCTACGTAAATGATATGGCTAGAGTAGTAAAAAACTGCACAATGTACCAATTTGCCGACGATACGGCAATTGTGTCAGCACATATTAACGTAAACCAAGCTCAACAAGCATTACAGGAAGATTTTGATAGTGTCAACAAGTGGTCACACGATATGGGACTGGTACTCAATGCAGACAAAACCAACTTACTCCATATTCACTCTGCGCATAACAAACCCAAAGAACAACCCACAATTATCGCTCATGAACATAACTGCCTGCACAACCCAAACATTAACTGTCAATGTCCTAAAATTTGCTTAGTCACCGAATGCAAGTATGTAGGTTTAACCGTTGACACTAAATTTAACTGGAGAAATCATATCGATACGATTTGTGATAAACTTAGAGCTCTTTACTCTAAATTTCGTATTCTGAAACACCGATTACCTACCTCTATTCTAATAATGCTGTACAAAACAATGGTAGACTCAATTATATCCTATGGCCTAAGCTCATACGGCAGAACCTTTCCATCCTACTTAAATAATATTTATAAAATACAGCTACGAATACTGAAAACAATAGCACCCACAAATATTAAATATAAATATATAAACAATATAAATAAACTATTCTATCACTACAATATATTACCAGTCACTCAACAATTTGAACTATCAATTTTAAAACAATATAATAACAACCCATCTAGTAACCTAGAACTATCCAAAATATCTCATAAAATCATAACACGATCAATATCGTCAAATAAATATAATGTTCCTACATTTAATAACTTCTATGGAACTAGAACTGCTAATAGATTAATACCTAACCTGCTTAATAATATAACTACGGAAATACGAACTAAGTTCGGCAATAAAGATTTCATAACAAAAATTAAATCGTACTACCGTAAACAAAACCATAATGAATCGTAGTAAAACCTAACAAATTAAAAACATCATGTATCACTGAATACGCAGTTGCAAAACTATTGTCTATTTTTTTATAAGGTAAATCAATGGTTCAGGTGTGAGCGAGAGCGAGATGCGCCAACGCACATTGTATTGCGGAACATATGGCAATCTCGCTCTCGCCCGCGCGAGTCATATAGGAATCAAAGGAATGCACCTAATGAATGTATAACTACATATAAGGACTTATCATCTTTCTATTTGCTTTGTATGTTCACAGTAGCAAAATTAATGCCTAACCCCTCAATATTGTTAGACGCGACACATATTAAACCCTGTAGGGTTTTAGTGTCTTACTTTAAGATTTATGTAACATTGTATAGTAAAAAAAAAAAAAAAAAAAAAAAAAAAAAAAATACTGGCAATACAAAACCTATGCAGTGAGCTCTGGCCCTTCTGGACCTCTAGCACCCCTAGATGATACCTCTGGGGGTGCCACGGGTACTTGGATTCGGACCCGTTTGGCACCCCCAGTTTAAGTAGTACTGTGCTCTGGAATGTTTATCAATATACTCACTATTCCTTAGTAACTTATGATTTTCCCTACTCACTACCGGAAATACAACACAAGGTTGTTATTATTAGCCAAGGTTGTTCTTCTGTAGGGCGGAGGTACTTCCCCAGTCAGACTGCTCAATTGGGAAGGGGGATACCGTCATGTCCTATCTCAGTCGATAGATATTCTTTTAAATTTTTTCATTCAGTCAATCAATCAATTAGTAAACTTTTGTTGGAAGGCTGTTGTTATTCCCTAGATGACATATTATTAATTCAGTTTTTTGTTTTGTTTATTTCTATTGTATTATTGTGAAGATTAAAAAAATATTATTGAGTATTCATTCCTGAAATTTGCTATTATTCCTAGGTTTTTAATAGTTTTGTATGACATGCTGCTTTTTGTGACATTTTCGGGTTCATTATTGAGTATTTACTGCTTTTTATAGAATTTTTTGCAGGAGATGTTGCTATTATTGTGTAATTATATTCTTATTATACATAATAAGAATATAATTACACAATAATAGCAACATGCTAACAATAATAACAACTGAATGCGGCAGAGAAAGGTACACCTTTCTCTGCCGCATTCACACAATATGAAAAAGTAGTTTCAAATATATGAATAACAATAATATCATATCCGAATCCACTGCTGGACGTAGGCTACTCTTAATGTTGAGAGGCGACACGGGATGGTACAGGGTTATATTTCGAGTTTCCCTTTCCAATATCCTTCGGATAAAATGATTATATTCTTTCTTCGTCACCACACGGTACTATATATTTTTACCCACCTATAAACTGGTTTGGGTATTTTATAAAAAATATTTGTTTTGTTATGAAGGTTTATGAAAAATATTTATTTTACGTATAACGTTATAAAATTTCTTAGAAGAAGAAGAATCATTACTTCCCTCTACTTGATACAAATATTTACACTGAGCATGAATCGAATCCGCGAATTTCCCTTAAATTAACCCCACATTATTGAAATATTAATATTATACTTTAAGGAACACATAACACGAAAGTATTGGTAAATAAAGTCTCAAAAGGCAGCATTTTTCCAATACAATTATGTTTTATTGCGACTTTGAAGTCCGTAATATTAAAATTGAAAGAAGTAATTTCCTGTCAGACCTGCGTCTTAATACAATAAACTTCAATAACTAATGCTGTTATACTTATTACATGTAAAAAAGAATACAGAAGAAGAATAATATCAGTCTGCAACGACGCTAACATTAAAACACAGTTTGCTTTGAATTAAAAAGTTAAAAATGTCCCGGATTAATATCGTACTTCTTCCGCGCATCGTTGCACTTTGCATTTTCCCAAGATTGCTAAACAACAACAGCTTTAGTTTGCAGTCTGCATGACTTGTAATCTTAAGGGAGTAAAGTTTAAATTGCAGTGGAGCAGATGTTGTTGGGCTTGTAGTTGGCGGTGTGTAGAGATGTGCCGCAGTATTCCGTTTGCGTAAGTAACGTAAGCACTCGTACTACCAAATTGTGGTAATTCATATTTGAGAGGTAGAGCGTTCTGGGATTTCTTATTTAAATTTGGAGCTGCTTGACTGAGAAAGTGTCTCCATTGTAATGCATATTCATTTTATACATACTTGCGCTTTGTAGTGTCACATATGAAGCGAAACATGTTTACATTACGGTTACAGTTAATATTTTAAGTGATTTTTGTTTCTTTTTCAAAAAATTGGCTTACAGCAGTCTCATTACTATATATTTTTACCACAGCCAGAATAATAATTTCAGTTTCTATATAATATCTTTTAATATTTTTTTAACCATGTCATCTCAAGTTATCAGTCTCATAGTATATAGACATGAGTATAGTTAGCTTAGGTAATGTTGCAGAATATTCAAAATATCCTTTAGATAACACAAAAAAACTGTAACGTTAAACGTTGCATGACGGTATTTTTACTCACTATAATCGTTATCCAAGGCACATCCTTAGCTGTCAACCGGCGACAGAGCTAAATCGCCACTAGTAGTGTACAAGGAAATGTATTTCACGACAAGTGAGAATAATTGTTGTCTAGGACGTGCGATTTTAACACATTTTTGTACAATTGTTACACAAGTAGTAACTTTTAAAAGCATTGTTCTTCTGAACGCTTCAAGTGAATAATGCGTTAGTGGAATTAAAGAATATTTAGTAAAAGGTTTCTTGTATTGTAGATAGGGCCGCACAAGACATTTTCTATACGATTTATATACTTCAAGGAATACACGGCTAGTCTGATTTTAAAGGCATGTTATGATGACACAGCATTACAGAGTATATTTACCTGTTTTTTTTATAAATAGATTTTCAAAATCGATTTACACCTATATACTAAAAAAGTGGTCGAACCTGTATATTTTAGGAGATATTTTTTAATTATTACCTGTGTTTGCACTATGGTCGCAAGAACAACGGCTTTAGTACTTGAAAAAAAAATCATTTGTTTGATTGCAATCGATTGAGAACATCCACGCAAGCGAAACGTGGCATCAGCTAGTACATATATAAATTTGAAATATAAATCATGACCATCTCGTAGTTAAACATCTAAATTTAAGATGCGTAACATATTATATTTAGATACAGAAGTAACGTTACTAATAACTTATACAACACTATCAAAATATCAACTAAAGATTAATATATCAGAGAATACGAAACGAGCGCGAACAAACGTAACGAAATAGACATGGCGCCTGCCCACTCGTGTTATTTATGACTACGAATTTCACGTATTAAAGATTTAGCGCTACAATTTATTATCGTAACAGAAGTGGATATTCATGATGTATTACCATAGTTGGGAGTGGATAGCGAATGGAGAAAATATGGTGACAGTATAACTATCGTTTGTCAAGAGATTTGTCTCCTGAATCGGTTAACATTTGGGTCTGATCATATAATGAGTGACAAACTATTTGACCAGGTATTCTAGCCGCTAAGAAAACGTTCTTTAGGTCTCATTGGTGGTAGTATATAGCTATGATTTGTAGATATCAAACTGTGCACGATCGAGGAAGTTCTTTATAAAACCGAAGCAATTGATCCTGTCAATTATAGGCACAGATTATATCGAAACGAAAACGATGCGACACGGGTTAAATATGGACGCAATATAAATTATATAGAAGAGGCGAGGAGACGGTACGATACGCTATTATGTGAGCTGTCTTTGTTGCATTTATAACTCACGCCTTAAGTAGGCTCTCAATCTTCAGCTTAACTACAAGATATGTAACATACCGAAGATAATGCTGAAAGAATCTGCGTATTGTCTATCACGTATAGCATGCGGTTCTATTTCAGCGCTTTTGTAACAGATTTTCCTAATATTATCTTTAAAGTAGAGCTACTTATCATTGCGATTTACTGCTCTATTTTACCGCGGATTGTACCTAATTCACCGGAATTTATTCCTTCGCAGATGTATTTTTACTTACGACGCATGTCTTCTGTTGAATTTCTTGCTAACTCAATAATATACGAAATGTGCTGATGAAATTGGTTGATGTTATTACTTTTTATAAGGTTATAGGTTTTGTTCGTGCGTCTGTGGCGTGGCAAAAGTGAACGCGACCGCTACGCAGTGGGCGCGGGTTCGGACCTCAGGCAAGTAAAGATCCAAAGACGACGTCCGTTTTAGTCGATTTGAGTCTGACATAATCTCTACTAGCTCTGGGCTATTTGCAATGGCCTAGTCGTGCTTTGGAGAGCAAGTAGAGGTGTCAGTCCTGGTTGTCAAACGAACATCTATGGCAGTTATTACGCGTGATGTGATTAGAGTAATAGAAAGTCCGGACCTTAAATTCCGAGGTGAAGGCTTCGGCTGCAAACAAAACTCTCATTACTGCAGTAAAAACAAAAAAAGGGGTTTTGTACGTGTTTACTGCAGTGATCAAGATAAATATTTCCTCTTATCGATTAAATGTACAGTGGGTTCCATTCCAAGTCGCTGGGCACCTTAAGAAAAGAAATAAAAAGCAGTTATTCAAGAGACACACGATGAACAGACGAACAAACAAACATAACATTAAATGCACATCTCAGCATGAATGTTTCGCACACCAGTTTTTGCGAATCGCTGATTTTCCGATGGCGCCGCAATAACATTATGATAGTAATAAACTATAGTGGTTCTATAATCCTTAATTATTTAAGTCTGTAAAAGTAACATGGATAACGTTAATAAAATAAATTAGATCGATGTCTTGTGTCTTTACAAGAAAATAATGCGAGTAGGAGCCTAGATTGAATTACATTAATAAGTATATCTATTATTCAGTAGCTTCTAAGACTAGTAGTAATTATTTACAGATTTATTGTTTGCAAAAAAGGCAACATAGCACTGTAAGCGGACCCTAGCATCCGAAGTGCTTCGGATGTGAACAGAACTAATGCGATGATATAGCCTGAACCACTCATAACCTGAAGTAATAATTAAAGTACCTACAGATAAGCAACGAGTTAAGATTTGGATAGTTGCAGCCCTTGTTTTTGTTTTTTTTTATTGTGCGCAAAATCCCCATGGACATCACCTCCACCAAAACCGGTGGAGGTGATTATGTCGGACTCGAACCGACTAAAACGCACGCCATCCATGGATCCTTGATTGCCGGAGGTGAGATTATACAAGACACAGATTATACAGACTCTCGCACCCCGGCAGACCCAGGGACATCTTTTGAGATGACCCTCTTCCTCTAATGTTGGGAAGGGTATTTACAACCCTGAAAAGTTCTACAACTGACTATTGTACCTCGATATCGCCTATACCTATAGGTTATGGAGGCCAGATGGCAGTCGTTACACGGAAAATATCAGAACGCAGACTCCGAGGTGACAACTTTGGATGCAACCGGGATTAAAGCAAGGATAGGATAATAACTTTCCAAGTTTCGATACTGGAATCGAAACTTGGAAAGTTTTTACTGAATTGGAACTATAAATCAAAAAGTCAAAGATACATTGGAAGCAGCATTTTTATACACTGACTTGAAAATTTTAAAGCGCACACAATAGATTTAATCGTATACATCAATCACTATCTCCGTTCCTAGCAGTCAACTGTCAGCATATGCTTAACATTCGATATACCAACTCGATACTAAAATATAAATGGATATATTATTCAGTAATATTCTGGCAATCGACTCATAACCGTGCATTTACGAGATCAGAGTGAGGAATACTTGGGATTCTAAACGTCATGTTCGATGAGACAACATATAAATGAAATGCAATAAAAATGTACAGTAAAATCTGAGTGATCGTTTCAGGAGGCAATATACCTGAAGGAGATAGAGATGTACTGGAATATACAAGACGAATCGAGTTAAGAGTATAAAAGTAGCTTATCTTATCTAATCTTGTTTTTTTATACCACTTACCACCTGATGGAAAGTGGTTACCGTGGCCTGTGGACGTTTGCAACACCAGCGGCATCACACTCGAGCTGACGACCATATAGAGCAGACGGTGGGTGAGGAAAAGGGGGGAGGGGGAGAGGAAGGAGGGGGGGAGAAGGTAAAAAGAGTCTCTGGGTGCTGGTGCTGGTGCTGTCAGTGCATTCCCGAATTCCCACTGACAACACAAAACCTCATCGGTGAACTATGGCTACCCTACTTACCACCAGAAACACAACACAAGGTTATTATTAGCCGCGGTATTCTGTAGGCTGGAGGTTATTCTCCAGTTGAACTGCTCAATCAGGACGGGTGATGACGTCATGACCTCTCTTACATAATACCTTCCCACCAGAACACTGGCAGCATTGCCAGGTTGTAAGGCAATGATAATTCTTTGCCCTAAAATGAAGCCAGCGTTCTGGTCACGAGAAACGTCGACGTTTCTCAATCTCACACTGACTGACTGATTTATTAACACAGAACCTTCACTTCAATACAATTTCGATCAATCATTGAAAAAATATCCGATGTTTTTTCAGGTTTTTTTTAGCATTGTCTTTTTCTATCTCAACAAAGGTCTTTATTGATCTCTGATACTATGTATTAAACCACGGAGCATGGCTCATCCCTATACGCTTCGGTATTCCAAGAATAGAGTACGTAATAAAAAATATAAGAGTCGTAAAGCAATATCAGGTACACGTGGCCAGAATACTCTAGCGATACTGTGACTTAGTACTGGATAAGGGATAAAATAGAGAAAAATTGCTTTTCGTTGTTGTGATCTTGACTATTAATGTTTCTATAAGGTGTTTACACCTCTAAGGTTGGAAATAAGCATACGTTTTATATGATTTTATGTCTAGGTTTTTACAGGGACAGTAGCACGAGCGTAACGCCTCTGATGTTGCAAACTCGCGGTATTCTATAAGGTGTTTACACTACTAAGGTTGAAAATAAGCATACGTTTCATATGATTTTATGTCTAGATTTTTACAGGGTTAGTAGCACGAGTGTGTCGCCTCTGTTGTTGCAAACTTACACATAGGCCGTGGTAACTATTGCCCACCAAATGGGTGATTTTATTAATCGTGCATAAAATGCCCACGGAGACCACCCCTAACAGAGTCGTAGATAGTGATTATGTCGAACTTAAACCGTCTTCTTCTGAGAATATGGTTCTGGGCAGGCGTGCTTTGCGACAGTGACATGCGGCTTCACCCGACACTCTCAGGCCCGCTTTCATCTAGGACGGAGGTCATTCTGTATCCTCCGACGCTCGAATCGCCTCCGCTTATCGCGGCCAATGCGAGCCCTTTTCCAACTAAGTTAAGGTGGGTGAAAGAAACTATTAAACAGTAGAACTTTTAGCTCAAAGTTAAATTTACCTATTGCCTATTACCATTTTCTTTTATACGAACATTTTGGTGTTACAGCTTCAAAAACCCCATTTTCTCTATTGAAAAGAGCTATAAATGGGAATGTTACAGTTTTCAAAGCAAAAATGTCAGGTTTTAACTAGGTAACGAGTTAAATCTTTGAAATAAACCGTATCACAAAGATTTTCAAGTTTCACACGTTGCCTTGAAGCGCTTGAGCGTTAGCTTAAAGTGTAAAACGTGTCTTCAGACAGCTTGAAAAGATACTGGCGGGATTGTCGCATTCCCTGGAACGGCAGGAGAGGGTTGTCGCTGAATATGCTACGAGAGATTATAAATATATTATGTAGAAATAGAGTGCGAATCGTTGTTTGCCAGCAAGACTGGCTGCTAACTTTCTCTCTGAAAATAAAAGTAATCGCGTAATGTGTTTGTTAAAGTTCTGTTCTAGGCAGTATCATAATTATGTGATTAATTTAAAGTGTAAGTGGAGTCACTTTTTGGCAATGAATTTATCTATAGTACTAAATAGTACTATAATTATTGTGTTGTGTGTGTAGCCGTTAGAGGTGAAAAAAAAGGATTAACTGTTCATTTTTACATTGAAATTCAATTCGAATATCGTCTTCCCAAGATCTGATACAATTTTTCTCAACGGCATGTCATGTACAATGAGAAGTCATTTATGAGGCGAGGTCTGGTTTCATAATCAACAGAAAATTGAATTTTTGAGACACGATCACAATTGTAAAGTATTGTACATATGAAATCATATCTTTTCAGGTAAGTAAGAAGTCTTTTTACTTGCTTGGAAGGGTGCGGTTTGGCATTCCTTTCTATGAAAATTAGTGATACTTTGCTAATGCTATACTTGGGATTGTTAAAACATGGGTGAGTAGTTTCCCTCCCTACCTTAATATATTTTCTTGTCATGTATATTTCTAAAGCACTAATGAATAAAATATGTATACCATTAAATTTGTTTACAAAAATAGAGAGATAGTAGTAAAAATATTAGTTTTTTTAGTCTGTGAATCCAAAATAAGTTATACCAAAGCGAAATATTACAAAAAAACGCCATAAATAGGTGCTGAATAGCTTGACATCTTTGCCCAGCCCTATCTGTGGTAGGGACAAGCGTCATCCATCATGGCTGCCGACAGGTTGACGCGATTCGTGATTGTCAATCTAGCGTGTGATGCGCGCTGTGACTTTGCTCCGAGGGGTGCGGCAGTTTTATTGTTCATTTTGTTACAAACGGTACACGTTTGAACTGTTTGTCGTGTGTACTCCGGAAAACGTTTAGCGTTAACCATTCAGTTTTTCTTTTAATAGGTGCAAGTAGTTATAAGCGGTGTAAAGGGAATTTGCTTACAAGTTTCTTAGAATAGCGTAAGTTTGTGTTAGAATAATTAAAATGCGACTTTAAAGGTTTTAATTTTTAATTGTTTTAACATCGTGTTCTGACGTTAACTAACTCATATGAAATTATTAAGTAACTTTTACGCAGCATTAAAAATAATCGCTTTAGATCTAGATAGACAAAACGTAATAATATACCAGACAGACTGGGGTGTGGGCCACAGTCTCGGATAAGTATGTTTAGTTTAATTGCGAGCGTTTTTACTTACATAAAACTCTACCCAATGACAGTAGGAACTAGGGTATTCTACGTTTGATTTTTTCGTATGTTCGATTCATTTTAGTTACGAAACAAAAAACTGTAGGTATCTGTGACACTTTATTTGCAATGTTTACTTGTTTTCGTATAAACTTTAGTGCACAAAAAGCTATGCGAAAACAACGCATGGTAATAAAATAAAAAGTCTTTTTGTAACAGTTTAGATATACCAAAAACTAGGTAACCATTTTGCTTTAGGCGAAATTCGAACCAGGCACAGCTATCAGCAAATTTAGTACAACGCTGTCGCTATACAAAATTAGAATTGTATAGAACGCAGAACCGATTTTTGAAATTCGAACTAAAATTCTTTGGCCGCCCTTTCAAAGTCATTAGTTACAAATCTGAAACTGTTAAAATGTGAGCGGGATTAAAATACAACTTTGAACTTCCAGACATAATTAATTTAGAGTTTATCTAATGAGTCTCAGAATTATTAATAATGTTCTCGAATGTTCGCAAAGTCTATCTATGCCTGAGAGAAGGCTCAAAAAATTTGGGTGACGTGAGTTAGTTATTATGCTAGTTACATACTTGGATACATATACTCCTTTCTGAGTCAAGAGTAGGCAGAAAGAACCAGAGACTCCGAAAAGTCTGACTACTTAATGACTTTATGGTATTAGAATATGTATGTGTATGTGTGAATATAAGAGGTACTCATTAGAATATGTAGAAGCTGCTAAATTACAGCTTCAAAGCAATAATTACAGCTTCAACGTAACAGAATACGTCAGCATTTCTCCTTACATGTAAAGTACTATTCTTGGCACAATGAAAATAACCCCTCAAAATAAAACCAACACAAAAACAGATCGTATAACAGTAACTGACATAGACAATAGAAGATCACGCGCAAAAGTGTCAAACTATCTAATAGACAATAAGTCAACAAAATGGATAAGGAAACAAAAAATTTTCTTATATCGTTTCCGTGTTCTCTATGTGAAACTTTATGTACATTAGAAATATTTTTGTAAACACAGATAAGTACTTCTTAATGACCCTTCGGATGAGATCGTGTTCTTTTTATATTGGACACGTCAATTGGACTTCTCCTCGCTTGATGGTAAGCTGAAGGCAAAGTCTTAGGAAAAAAAGTCGCCATTACAAACACGTATAGTGTTATAATGATGGCGCTCAGCTTGACGGCCTCATCAGATCATTTTCACGCCCCGTTCAAAGGACCCGGGACTGTAGGAAGAAGGAAATACGTGAGCTGGTAAGGTATTCAAAGACTTAATGGTCAGGCCAAAGAAACACTCACCGAACCGTTTAATTCTTAATGGAATATTTTGCACCGCGGGTGACATTTATGCCCTGCACTGAATGAAAGTCAAACACGCGCCCCCCGAGGCTGCAGTATTTATACTAATTACATTAAACTAATATGATGAAGCGACCATCTCGGTTACATGCCTATAAGTGATACTGCCTCATATTATCACAGAGGAATTCAGAATACATGAAGTAATTACACACATTTAATATGTGAGCTGACACAAAGTTTATGGAGTTAAGTACGTTTACTAAGTACCAACATTATTAATCAAACTCTACTTAATGCTACTTTATAATTTATGACTTAGGTCGTTCTGACATTCCACCAACTCGAAGTCCATCGATTCCGAGGGATCCGACATTTTGAGAGTTACTGATTGGTTGTTGGGATACTACTGAGGCACAATCAGACCAGTGCAAATAGCCATATTCATGCATAAAAATATTTATATAGCAGGGATCGAACCCCTGCCTCCTGCGTAGCATTCGCATTCGCTATCACCACGCCGCATAGGCTATCTTTTCTGCTTAGATCTACTTAGTTTTTTGAAATGTCTTTAGTAAAACTAGAATTACATAATCCTCAAAATTATATATCACTTGAAACAAATTGAAACAATCGCAGCTAATGTACAAAAAATTGACACATGACAACCATTTCTATATCTTGCTAGATAATTTTTACATAACGACGACTGTAGTTACGGGTGCGTAGTCAGCGAAGTGACAAGAAAATCTAAGCTTATCTCTAAACCTCTACATGTAGGCATCTGGTAAATAACATGTCTTGTACATTATTTATGTAGTATACCAAAGAAAACCGCGCTAGCCTAGTGGTATGGGTAATGGACTGCTGAGACGAGGCGTCGGGTTTGATTCCAGGTTTTATCATGGCACACACCAATGACTTTTCGATGCTTTTCGAAGTTATGTGTTTATTTATCGCAGGTTTATATGTGCCCGGTTAATGGCAATAGGCTCGCCACCTATTACATTGGGACCTAAAACATAAACTGGCGAAATGTGGGTGCTAGCACCTCTGCCTACCGCTTCGGGGATATAGGCGTGTGTTTATGTTATGTTATATCAAAGCTGTTATCCATTTTATACGATATTTGTGAATAACATGTACGTAGTCTTGTACCAAGAAAAATCGTTTACATCGAATATACTGGGTGTAAGGGAAATACTCCCGAAGCCGAAGAACCCTGGCGGTAGTCCTGGTACACTATATATTGCATTTAAAAAATTAGGATTGTGTAAGCTCTCGTTGCGATGGCCTGGGAGCACGGGATCAAAACTCCCCACAGACAAAGCCACGGATAATAGTTCGTGTATTTATAAATCTGATAACCTAATAATATAACAAACTTTGTAGAAAAATAATTTTACCAAAAAATCCAAATATAAAAATATTCTTAAACAGTAAACATAAGGCAAAGCCCTCACAAATAAAGGAAAATCGAAAAATCATACAAAACAATTGAAAGCCGAATGGAATTCATTCAAATTTAGCTGACGACAACATTTGATGGATCGCGGCCGTCAAACGGGGGACAAATCGTAAGCAAGTTTGATAACGCTGAATATCGAATGAGACCGAATGAGACCGATGGGTGTGAACGCCACTGTTATTCTCTTATGGTCGATAGCTTCTCACGGGTGATCTACGATTACATTTTTCATAGAAAGCGATGAACTATTCCGAGGGCTGGGAGGGTTTCGCGTGCGTGGCCAACGATACGTTTTTTCAGCTCATTGCTTCTGGCTTATAGTCGTCATTACCGGCCGAGATATTTATGGGATGAAAACGTGACTTTACATTTCAATCAAGGATAAATATTATGCGAGTTTTGCTTTGTGGTTTTTATTTTGGAGACTGGTGATACGTGTTGTTAGATGTTCTAGATTTAAAAAGCTAATGAACTCAATTCAATCATGATACGCCCAGTGCCCGTAGCACGAAAAACTATCGAATTCGTAATGTAAATGTATCGAAAGAGTCTGTTTACAGTGAATCTGTGTGTGCATGAAACACAACACACAACACACCAAATGACTGAATTATAAGAATGGAGTAGATTTATTTTTCTTTATATGGCTCGTTTCTTGAGTATTTGCCAGTGTCAAATTATTTGATATTTCATATAAATAATACATAATATATATTCTGCGGCGTTTCGTTATTTAGTCAAAGTCAAGTCAAGTTAGTCAGTAAAGTAGTGGAGACGTTACCAGAGGCATCTATGCAGTTTTCGAACCAACACAAGAAAATCACAATTCACAGCAATATGCCAATGTGCTAATATTTTGCGCGTTGTTCAGACGTTATGTCTAAAATCCACCATTTTTACACATAAAAACTCGAATTAACATCAATTTAAAAAAAATGAAACACTGCGATGCTGTTTTCTGCGATGACGCCAAAACATTGGACGGAGTACATAGTAGATAGCGCGATTCGCACAGAACAGCCGCGCTATGTCTTTTTCTTTTCTTTATTATTGTCAGCCAGCAATAAAATACCATAATACAGTTTATAATCGATTATTCTCATATTATATGCGAGACAATCGATACAAATTAACAGTTACTTTACATACCAGTGTACGCACCTATTATTATTCATGTGGAACACGTATTTTGTGTTATCGATATTTCATTCGGAAGGTCGGCTGTTAAGTTATTTATGTATGAGGTTCCCGTATCTCTATATCACTTTGGATGATGAAATTTGACAAAGGATCTGTGCCAGCGGGGCGCATATCACTCAAACTTCTGAGCTTTTGAAGGCTTGAAGGCAATCGTTTATATTAAATTTTATAATTTTAAACTTAAATGAGATCAGGCAGATAGCGTGAAAGTTTAAAACAAGTATCATTATCATATATTTTATATTTTAAATTTTATATAACTGATGAGCATTTGACTTTTCTGAGTGAATTTTATATTTGATTAGTCAAACAGGTTATGATTGTGGTTAAAACACGTTGGAAACATCAGGTCTTATTATGATGGTCGCATTTATTGTGATGCATAAATCATATTTCAGTCAGGGCATAAGAAGGTTTCTAGAGGTTCAACGGCACGAGTATGACGCCTCTGCTCTGGTGAAAACGTCTATAGGCCACGTTGACCACTTTCCATCAGATAGGTCGTGTGCTGGTCTGCCGCTTAAGTGGTATAAAAAATAATCATAAAAATTTAAAAGAAGTACAAATCTGAAATAATAGTTTGAATACTCACTAGAGACTCGTTTCCCGTTTTTTCTCCACTGTATGTTCGGTATGGGGTCACCTCTAGCAGCGCAATAGAAGGCGGCGATTCCGTTGGCGCGGACTTGCAGGTTTCTGGGCCGGATCGTGATCTCGGGCGGATCTGTAGATGAGAGTGGACTTTATGAGTTTACAATTACGATTGGTTTTTGATTGAAATCAACATTTATACAGGGTGGAATTTTGTAATGCCACCTGAAGGGGAAGTACTCTTAATACAGTAGATAGAAAATTTAACTCAAAGGAAACATTCCTTTATTTTTGAAAAGAAACAAAACTGCATTCAATGATTTTTGAAAATTCGCTTGCCGCACCCAGTAATCGAACCGACTAAAATCTGTAAAAGTTGCACCCTGTACTTTTATTCCATCGATCGTTAGGGTCAATTATAGGGATTAAATCTCTCTAACAAACTTCATAAATTAAATGAAAGGAAAACAATGAAATCTTAAATTAATTGTTCAATGGGTCAAGTTAAAGCACTTTTACTCAAAGATCCATCTAGTTACTTATGTTAATAATTAATAATTATTATCACTGACGTTTTTTATCCATTAAAATGACGAATTACTATTGGTGGTATGAAGAGAGATATCGAGACCGACAGGCACCAACTCGGTTTGTACTGAAAAGAATAGTAGAAAATTTCAATAATACGGGTAGTTTAAAAAAGCGACGGCAATCTCTTCAGCAGAACAACTTCGATTTTGAACTAAATGTTTGTCTCGAGCAATTAATTAGTTAGTTTATACCATTTTTTGTAAATAATTTAGGATTTCATTGTTTTCCTTTCATTTAAATTATGAAGTTTGTTAGTGAGATTTCATCCTTATAATTGACCCTAACGATCGACGCAATAAAAGTACAGGGCGCAACTTTTACAGATTTTAGTCGATTCGATTACCGGGTGCGGCAAGCGAATTTTTCAAAATCATTGAATGCAGTTTTGTTTCTTTTCAAAAATAAAGGAATGTTTCCTTTGAGTAAAATTTTCTATCTACAGTATTAAGAGTACTTTCCCTTCAGGTGGCATTACAAAATTCCACCCTGTATTCATAGATAATAAAAATACTCGTACTTAAGTCAAAAAAAAATGAGGATTAAACATAATTATAGTATATAAATAGTAACCAAAATATAGATTAAAACATGAAAAATGTACACATAATAAGTGATTCTTAAAACAAATATTTTTTTTATAAATTACGCAACAAACATTTTTTAAGTTCAATTATTTCAAACAAAAATACTGTCTTTTATTTGTACTATCAATTAAAAAAATAGAGATCTATTGTTGTTGTATTTTATACACGCGATGAAATTTTTCAGACTGGAACAAATTAAATTAGATTTTAAAATCACACAAAGGACAACCCCAACTCTCATACAATCTTGGGCCTACATGTACAGAGTTGAAAATTAGCCAATATTTAGACCATCCACGGACATTTTGTTTGCCTAATTTTCACGACGATTCGCAATGGCCAAGTTTGTTAAATCGAGCATTGTTCATAGGTTTATTTAGGTTATGTTGTAATACATAATACGGTCAAACAGTGTCTTATGTTGTGTGTGATAGCTACGAAAGTTATTTGTAAGTAGGTTAGCTGGTTTTATTATGAGTAGGTTTAAAAAAGGATGACCCCGTCCTTGACTTTCAGACATTAATGTGGAATGAAAAAAATAATGTGGATAAAACTGATATGTCAAAGCAGTTATGCTTTGGTTACTTTTTTGTTGTACGATATTGAACCTTAGGTATAGTTTTATGATATGCAACTGACTTTAAAGGTGGTAAGGCAATTATATAGTTGACTATTAGGTACCTACTTACCTACAGAAAATAGAAAAGGAGCAAAATATCACTGTAGTATTTTGCTAGATGAGTGTAATCTTTAATTCTGTTCCTCAATCCTTCCCTACCCTCACTTACTTCAGACGGCAACATCCGAGTGACCTCCTTTTGCTACAGTTACCACTTTTCACAAGGCTGTATACTTGTTTGCTATAGTAATATGGAATTAATTATATAAATAGGTGATAAAATAAAATAACATTATTTTAAAGATTATTAAGTATATTTAAAAAAAGTATTTTAACTTATATCTATCACGGGTATCTTCCTATTTGGTTTTTGAAATGCTTACACGAGGACATGGGACTTCTTCTGCATATCAATGACATGCTGTCAACCGGATAACCTCAATATACTCGGTATGGACGTGCGCTGCAAACTGAACAACAAAAACTATAATCGAGAGCATCATCAAAACAGCTTCGCGTAAACTCGGAGTCCTGAACAGAGTGAGACGTTTTTCACGCCGGAGCAGCGGTGTCTTCTTTATAAGACACAAATTCGCTCCTGCGTGGAATACTCGTTCTTGTTCTGTTACATTTCTTAGTTTATGGCATCCAATTCGTCACAGAAGGGAACGGCCACACAGAATATAGGTAGGTAGGTACACCCGTCTGTGCCCCACTGGTGATTGCGCTGGTCTGTTCTCATCCAAACATGCACGTTGGGCTTGAATCCAGCAAGATTCACAAATGATGTCTTTTGCATTCACCTTAAACGAGGTTAGGTATGTTATAAGCACTGAATATTCCATTAGTCATATAGGTTAGTTCTTCATGAACGTTACACACATCAGTGAAATACTATTTGTGGTGCGACCCATTCACGTATACAGACTAGTATCGCTGCATCGTTCAATAAATGTCTACCTATAATATTGCACCGATCGGTAGCGATTCCACAATTCACACAGAGACTCATTGTCTCTTACAGCCAACGTGGTAAAGCCTGGTCCAGTTTTAAAGCCAAAGTCAACAAATGTAGCAAATAACGGTGTCCGGTAATCAAGCCAGGGTCAATTAGTTTGAAAATTATGTACAATTCACAGAGTAAAAGCAGCAAAACACAACGATCTAAGAGAGCTGAAGGAAAGCCAGAGAAAGCGAATGTATGTTCTTCTTCTTCTTTTATGTGGATTGCTGAATTGTTGACTTTTACAATGATAGGAGTGAAGATGACATGTGACGTTACAGATAATTTATGGATTCTAAATAGTAAAGTAAGCACCATAGCGCATTTACGAAGATCGGATTAAGTACATTCAACGTTTACGAAGCTTGTTGAAAAACGAAAATCACATTTTAAAACTTTTGTCGCACTTGGCCATTGCTGATTTTAATGAGATTTAATCATAATTATAACACGAAATAGACGATTTTTTTGAGGTAGGTTTGATGTCTGTATATTCGGGCCCAAAATGGGGTATCTCCTTTTCATTGTGGTTGTGAATAGCTGACAAAGCTATTCACACAATTTATTTCTATTTTTATAATAAATTTATTAATAACATTAAATTTAAGACCTTGCTTAGAGTTAGGTATAGCTGCACCAGGTGCGCTGAACTACTTAGATCCAATTTGCGACTAGACTTGAACACAACCCATTCTCAGTAGCGACAAATAAATTTAATTCTTCAGTGAAAAGTCGCGGCAACTTGTCTGAAACTTGCCGTTGGACGACACACGGAGGAAATTGGTTAGAATTGTCTTCTACGAAATTACGAGAACAATGGTGCTTATTCTGCTGTTAAAATGGTCTAAAGTTCTTTTAAGAAATACTTAAATTGAGGATTGCACAAACGAAAACATTACTTGCTTTGAGGGGCGCGGTTCGACTTTCTTTTTCATGACAATTAGTAATATTTTACCCTTCCCACCTCCATAATGTATATTTTTCAATGGATCTGCGCCATGTAACGCCTACTTCAATATCGTATTCGACTAAAAAGTTGTTGATAGCGGTGTAAATGAATTTTAAGTACTTATGTATGTAGTAGGTATATGTAGTTTGTAATTTAGAGACCGCGGTCAGTTCTTCTACCTTCTATTTTTAGCTTAACTTGGTATTTACCGCGAACGGGTCCTGCTGAACTCTCAGCCACGAGAGAAAAGCTTGCACTAGAGTCTCGCCTTTCAGGTGCGGCTAACAGGTTAGCTTGGGTCTCAAAGACTTTAATGGGGTCAATATATAGCACACGTCATTTTTCTAAAATCTAAATAAAAACGGATTTCCGATCCGAATTCGTTTCGAAATTCAAATGAAACATTTTACAGATATTTTATTCAGCAAATTCCGCAACTAAAGAAACCTTAAATATTCCGTGTGACAACAGAATCAGCACCAATGGCGACACATTTTCGTTGCCTACTCACTGAGATTAATAGCATTATTTTGACGAAAAATACGAAACAATTATGTATAGAGGAGACTTCCTGACCCGACCAACGAACCGAAACGAAGATATCTGAAAGGTTCTCGGAAAGAATATTGGAGGAACGCCGTGGGAGCTTTTGATTCCTGAACTAGAAAATGAAATTCTACTAAGCTCCATCTCTTTAATACGCCGTGCCCTCGAGCGAGCGATCGATCCCATATTAATGAACGTATTCGAGAAGCGCGTGCTTCTAGAACTGTCATTACTACAATCTGGTATGCTTTCAATATTTATCGAGTACTTAGGCTTCAAATCATAACTAAAAATGTGTTAGTATTATTTATTATACGTTAGAATCAGACTACCTTTTTATATATTATTAGGTACTTAAACAACGTTCAGTAACGGATGTTAGCAAAGCCCCTGTGTGTGTGAGGCCTTATAGACAACAAATGAAACAAAAAAATGAACCATCCAAATGTTTGCATCTCATCATATTTTTTTCCGCCCAAACTGACAATATTGTTTTATATAACGTCTTAAACTGCTCCGAACACAAACGGTAGGCAATCAGTTTGCAATCACTCGTTTTCAGTGCAAATAATTTTTTTAACTAAATCCGGCGCAAAAAATATGCAGTCAACCTTAATGACCATTTTCTATGTCTAATTACATCTTAAACGCTAATAATGGAAATTAACTTTGTGACTGGATAAAACGTCACTCCGGCGTTGTGTCTAGATCAATAGTCTCTCATTTATGGGTTGGCTAGAGTGCTGATATTGCCCTCAGAGAGGGGAAGATAAAATCCTTCCGAACAACAGCGTGCCCTGCTGGTCGTAAGTAAGGGTTAGCTAGAATACCTAGTGGAAATTGTTCACCAATTAAATAGCAAGTGATCAAAAATTTTTTGGATCGGTGCCATTTAGTCGTAAATGAATGGTTCTTTTTACACTGACATTTATTCGATACCACGGTATTTCACAGTTTGCCAGAGTTTTTGTCCTATATAACAGGGATTGTCATTCAAAAAAACATATTGTACTCTTAGAGAATCTATGAATATTTCTCATTATTTGTAATCATTGTAATGTGGAGTGACGTTGTGTCTTTATTATCAGATTCTTTTCTCGCAGGGTTTACAATAATGCCTTGCAATTTTGGTTATTTGTAATTTTTTGTCTTACATGAATGGATAAATTGAAAAAAAAAATTAAAAACGAAAATCAACAAGTTTATGTACGAAATTTTTATTTTTAATTTTCTGCCAGAAACCAGACAGTACTTTTTTTAAAAAATTATCTGCAATATCTGTGATCACGCCCTTAGCAATGCGTCTAACTATTTATATCCTTCCCCTCAAATATTTGTTTTTGAATCACGTTGGCCGTGGACGGGGAAAAACTATGACGGATATGTTTATTCCTCGACGGCAGAGGTGAATGATCACGTTTTATGTGAGAGGGATTGAAACGGGGCTAGGACGTGCCGACGCACGCATTCTGATAAAAGCGGCGGCCATTTTTTTAGTCGGGTTTCGCGTCAACCCTAGGATTAAATTATAGAGACTAGACGTCAATGTATGGAATAAAATTGGTAAATAAAAAGGATTGACGTCTGACGAGCGAATAATTGATGATTGAAACAGTAAATTTATTATTTATTTGTGAATTGGTTACTAGTAAGTAAATTGTAATGGATGGTTGGTGTAGTCGGATTTGTTTAACTGGCTTTATTACTTTAAGGACACTTTATGTGAAAAACTGAAACCTGTGATTAGGTATATGAACAACTTCGAAACCTAAGTGCTATTTACTAATATTTTTCGTATCAATTACTACATTTTCAATATTAATTTAGTCATAGATCTATCTTACAAAGAAAAATAACGATACGCAATTTCTATCAGACAAATTTCAGAATAGTTCCAATAAAATTTTAATACTTTAGTTAACAGTTATTTTATTCACAATTTTCTGCAACCAATTGCGACGCAAATAGAATTATGCAAATAAATGGCCAGTTACGTGCAGTTCCATATAATAAATTGTATACGGTTTAATCGCAATACACTTCTATTGGGTCTGCAAAACCGGTTATAGGCGGATACGTTCAGATTATTGTCATAAATTGCCTATGCGGATATATGTCGGCATATGCACATTTCGATTAACTCTATTGGCATCTGAAACTGCCTCCGAACAGTAAAATTAAATCCGACGAAGGCATAAATCCATTAACCAAATGTAATAATTGGGGATAAAAATTGGCTCTTTGTGAGCAGTTACATTGCATGTAGTAAATGATTTTTATTTACAATCTGACTGAAATGTTTAAATATCAAAATAGTCTGTTCCTACGAGTGATTTAATTGAATTAGTAAATCTACCTATAAGAGAGAGGCTCAATTTCGCGAGTTGCAAACTTACATTCAATGACGAAATTGCATACGAAATCATCCGATTTATTCAATTGAGAATAAACAACCGACAATCGTAAACCACGAATTCTTAATTCAAATTCTAATAGTGTTGCACAAACTCGTTATTTCAAATCTTTTTACGAAACAATTGGCTGCGAAAACGACACGATTCCGTTCCGTTGAATAACGAATACTCGATATAATAATTGATCGCAATATTTCTCTTTGTTGTTCATGTTTCGAGCTTTATGACACGGAGCACCGTATGTAATTGCAATCATTTGTCATATATAGTGCTTGATTTGTTTACTATGTGAAGTAACGAATAAATATTAGACGATTTGAAATACGGTATTATTTGGATGAAAGGGTTGATATCAAATAAGTTTTATTGGATTTTAAGACAAAGTTGAATATAGTGTAAATAAGAGTACTGTTTTAAGTTAATACGTAATTGGCATTATTATATGCTGAAGAATTAAAAATAAAATAGGGAAATACATATAAAAATATTTCAAAATATAAATTAATAGAATTTTCAAATTCAATCCGATTGCACATAGTTGCGTTATGCTGAAGGCGGCATCTGCAACAAAAACACTTTATTTGTTAGAACAACAACTTACGTGTCAAATAACGTATAAATAAGTTGCCAGTATCGTTGACTGTTGGTACTGGCGGTGGCGGAGGTGGCGGTGGTAACTCTTCCGTTACCAATTCCGGCAATTCAATCAAACCCGGCAATCCCACCAGACGGGGCAATTCCGGCAGTTCTGGCAATTCTGGCGATTCTGGCAGTTCTGGCAATGACGCCAATTCCGGGGATTCTGATTCCGTCTCTTCTGATTCTTCGTCTGCCAAAAAATTTTAATTTGGATACGCGAGCGGTTGTCGTATTTTTGCGGTAGTGATTGTTTATTTTTGTTTTTTTAGTGGCGTACGTTCGGGTATATGCGAGCTCTTACTTAGATTATATTGTACAAAGATTGAATCTTAGCTTATATTGTAACTTAAATATCTAAGTACAAAAGTGTAGTACATAATGTAATAAAACACAGTTTTAAATGTGAGTCACATATTACTGGGAATTTTATGACCCCTATTTAAAGTTACATATGGGTCCAAATCGTCGATATTAACATTCTAGTTTATTTAATATTAAATTATGTACAATTTACACATACATAATACGTAGGTACTTATACTTATTTTTCTATGAAATAATGGGCATAACCGTAGAGTAAGTGAAAACGAACCATTTGCAAAGTTGTCTAATAAATTATATTATTACTAAACGTGAATCAAAGTGTAAACACAATTTGCGGTGGTTGTTTACAATATGTAAACAAACATTTAGACGTGATTAATTGAATAATGTGATAGTAAATAATTTTATAAATGTTTTGATAATACCTGAATGCAAATATTTTATAGAGTTATTTGTATTCTACATAAAAAAAATATTAGATTAATTATTTATATCTTTATGGTTATAACAAAAACTTTTAACCTTTGTCTTTCCGTCTGTTTGGGCTGGATAATCTCGGAAGTGACTAAGTCGATTTTATTGAAATTCTCGCAGACAACACAGAAATTCACTCAACCTTCACCCGTTTATCGTTATACACAAAACAAACCCCCAAATATCGTGAACTAAGATTACTAGTTACTAAATTTCCGACATCAGAGAATACACCCACATGCTTCACAAAGAAATAGACGCTAAGATTTGTGTACACCGTAAATATTGGCCATAAAAAATGACCTAAGCCAACAAGATGTTCACAGTGTTCAAACAACCCAATAATGCCTTATTTGGTCCACGATACTCGAAGAATGTAAACGTTAGGGATATTGAAAGGCTTGTTACCATATATTTTGTTACCCGAAAAGAGTGCGATGTTTTGAGGGTTAATGGATGTATGTGTTTGTTTATTTGAGGACCTAAGTGTGCGTATATGTGTTATAGTAAATTTTAGGGTACGATTACATAAGACAATTTCTCCGTATCTAGTCACTAGTTTTAGTTTTCACTGTCGACATACGAATATTACAAATAAAACCTTGAGTAACCGAGGGAGTAAAATTTTTCAATCATTTGTAATCCCATTCCTGTTATTTGTGGCAGTTAATCTTTGATATTGCTATCGTTATAGTTGAATCAATTTTGTTGGTACTTAAATAATTTCACTAATTATTCTGTAAGAGTTTGTGCAAACATATGAATCGATTTTTGTTTAATTTTCTTGGCAAAATTCAAACAACAAGTGTACAAGTAAAATGGCATACATATAATTGAGCACGCGTAGGATTGCATACACTTTATACAAACTTGCACAAGTATTGTATTATATAATATTTCATAATTTGTGCAATTAAATTAGCAAAAATAAGTAATGGAATTATTTTATATAAAAATAAATATAGCGTATTGAAATTCTTTTTAACATTACATCTCTTTCATTCTTGCAATATAGGTAAATAATGATTAAAATTCACACTCTTTAATGTCAAAAAGTAAGAACCAAGTCCGTATTATTTCTTACAATAAAAAGGTTATCATCAATCAATTTCAAGATATCACAATATATTTCAAACAGTGCCGAAATGGTGGAAACATTCCATATTTAAACGATTCACTGTATTTGTTTGTTTACATATCATTCTGTATTTACAGACTTCACAACAAAGACCATCCTTGGCTATGAAACTATAAATCAACCATTGTTATTATCGAGCGAAAAAATACACCTCGATATCTCGATACTCTCACATCGATGCTATAAATAAACATCGAAGCAACATCGATTATTGAAAGATTTATATCTCAACTCGTCCTGAGTATATAGTTCACGTATTATTCATATCGAGTTCTATTGTATGAGGATGCGATAAAAATGGATAATGTGAGCACTCCTTTATGTTTCCATCTGGGCTCGAATGAAAATGAGTTTCTTTTGAATTTTATAGTGTGTTTATACTCTTAATATAATGGGTTGGTATGAGACACACACGTATATTTACCTATTACCCTCACTTTTATTCTTTTCAATGTTGTGTGCGTAAACGTGTCAAATTAGGTAACATTCATAAATAAATATTTGAGGATATATTGCAGAGCGATCAAAATAATAGCATAACTTATATTTATCGTTTTTTGAGTACCTACGGATACTAATTTATATCATCAAAATTTTCACTAAACGTGCAAATATGCGTAATTGATAGTTTTACCGCCACGCAACACTGTCCGTAAATTTACGTTTAAAACATTTGTTAAATTTCAATTTTCAGTTACGTTGACATTAAAATAAGCTCTATTTAATCCTTTATAAATCTTTCTGTGGCCAGAGAATTATAATCGTATAATTTATGTAAGTGCGATTATTACGATTGTTTATTGTGAAATTAAATGAAAACAATCCGAACGTTTTATATTGTTTCATTACAGGCGATAGCATTTTGAAATCACTGCATTTATCTGAAAGTAATTTAAAATATTATAATATAGCTTTTTAAATGTTGCCTTACTTCGTAAGAGTTTTGCGTAGGTCATAATTATATCATAAAATCAATAATAAAAATGATATCGTTAAATGTATTTTTGAATCTATTCTATTGGGATTTATAATAAAATGACAAAAGTAAATCCCGATACAACGATTAAAAAATATAAGTTACGAATATTCGAATCCGAAAATATGAAAATTTTTGAATCTTCGGATTTTCAGATTCAAATTATCAAGGTTAAGTTATAACATCAGTTCGTCTATTTAATTTTTAGGTATACCTACAATAACAGCAGCATGTCTTACGGTTCAAAATACGGTTACATTGGAATCGCTAACTATGAGACTAACAATGCACTAACAACCATTGTTACCTACCAGTCTGTATTGAGTATAGCATGTGTTTGTATTGCAGCTTTAGTCGCTGTGACGTCATCAGAAGATCAGACCGAGGGCACAAACAAGCTCGTAATTATTGCGAATAAGCGTTACGTAGAGTTATGAATAAATGAAGACCCATAGGACCTGTCCATCCATTATATTTTTGCCTTCCTCCCTCGAGAGTACGTAGATACAATATCCCATTTCTTTTTGTACACACTTCACGAAATAATCAGACTAACTTGAAATATCTGACTGTAGAATTTTGGGTGCTGCTAACCTATATTTTTTTTAAACAGAAGCAATTTGACATATTATTATGTGTATGTACTGCGAGTTCTACTACGACTAGCCTGCCAAAAACAAAAAAAAAATGGCGACAATCGAAATTCCATGACGATGTTTTTGCGTTTCACTCATTAAAATTCAAACAAAATGAATATAAAAAATCTACAGCATACCTAAAAGTTTAGTAAACAAAGAAATGGCGCAAAGCAATCGTCTTAACAGAACGGATTCACAAAAACATCGGGTAGGTAAGTAGTTGACCCGACCCGCATTAGGTACGCCTCTCTTAATTACAAAAAAATTACACCAACTCCTTCTCAAAATCTTTATAAGCCTCTCACTTCCACCAGTACCTTAATTATTAATAATAGTCTTTCAAAAGCTTCACCCTGTCACTTATAATTTCACCGACACTTACAATGAATGTCACTAATGAATGGCCGTCGGTTTCTTATAAAAAGGGTAAAAATAAACATTCATCGAACAATAGCCGCAAAACAAAGCGACCTGACCCTCAAAGCGGGGAAAAAATAAGAACCTATAAGGTAAAATCGTAAAAGCACCTACGTTGCATGAAAACAATCGAACAAAATTGTCCCCTGAATTGGGTTGATATGTTGCGATCTAAGAAAAAAAAAAAAGAAGAAGAACAATCGAACATTTTTGATAAAAGAAATCATAATGCCAATGGAACATGCGTATTTCGACTAAAGAATCTGTTTTTAATTTTAAATATTTTCTATTCGAGTTCTATTTTCAAAACATTTTTGGAATATTAAAAAAAATAGTGAAAGATGGAACGTAACATTCTAAATTTAAACAGGCTAGCTCAGTGCGGTTGTTTGAATCGTTAGCGCGAACGAATGAAATTGGATCGGGATTACGCGAGATTGAATTGGTTTCCATTGCATAAAGATGTGCTCTAAAGTAGTGCTACTAAGTGCCTCTTTAGAGTTTTGGTTCAGTAAATAAGCTTTTTGAATTTAGAGTGGACTTGGAATCAAATAGATCTCGCTTTTGCTTCAAATGTTTTATTTATCATTTCTGTTAAGTACTTAATTATAATAATAAGAATAATTGAAATGATTTCCCATCGAGTTAAACCAGGGAAATTAATGGACGATTCTAGAGTATCACAAGTAGGCGTGTCACAAAAATGAATATGCTACGCTGGTTGTGTGGGGTCAGGCGTAAATACCGTGTGAGGAACTCGTGTCTCGGGGCAGCCTCCATATCCGTTAGATCGCAGACAAAATGCCATCGCTGTTGCGGCCATGTTCTGCGGCGATTACCTGGCTACGTGGGTAACACATGTCTGACCAAGCCGCCACCTCCATGCCCCGGTATTTAGTTAGCGATTTGTCTCCCTTTACAAAAGATTTAAAGCGTGAAAGTAATAAAAAGATTCTTAATGTTCTGGTCAAAGTGTTTTCAAATACCTAACAAAGTAGGTAATACATAGGACTCGTTGATCAATGTTTGTTCCATACACATAAATAAAGGGTATACTTTCAAACTTCATTAATTTCCCAGCCCATTGAATGATGCCGCGCCGAATTTTTTCGCGCTGACTAATCGTTCCCGTGTAAAGCCGTGAACACAACATCGGTACACAGTGAGAAGAGCACGCGGGCGCGATATATCATTGGAACGCGGGCTATACGCGAATAAATCGGTATTCTATCGCCCTGGGGAATTTATCGAGAGCTCGAGGTTTAATAGCCAACATTAATATTAATCGCGCCCGCTCCCGCGAGCCTAATGTACTACGCTCTGTTGCTTGTATATGTAAACACTCCTTTATAATATTTGGCGATTATATTTTTTATTGTAGACTTTTTTCTTTTTGATACTGCCTCTTACACCCTGACACCATATTTATCGTTCTATCACTTTAGGATTGGTCCAAGGTTGCCTGGAAGAAACCATCACTTCCAGTGATAATGTTCTCTTTACTGTAATTTTACTTCTTTTTGGTGTACAATAACGAGTTATCTATCTATCTCGACAGCCGTTAAAGTATTCGCGTCTCGCTTCTAAAAAGTACATCGAGGCACATATCTTGAACCTAAAATGTTATATATACGTGCAGTGCCTGATTACTGAGGATTTTTGAGGTTACCACGGGGTGATACTGCAGTGGCCAAGCTCAAATCTAACAACCATAGATTAAATTAAGAAAATCCACGCACACCAAAACCTCGTTTGTCTCGAGACTTAGGCCCAAGATGTGCTCCGTGATATAAATAGAGTTATCACGTTAAACCTAATGAATAATGTTAGTGAACTCCGCCAAAAAAATACAAAAAATACACTACCTCAATCATTTTCCATCATCCAAAATCTCACATAAGAATCTAAAAACGTTAAAGTATCCGTACCTCATATCTCCGTAACTCCGTATCCTCTAGGATCCTCTACTGAAGCCATAAACCTCTACGTTCCATACATAACATGAGAGATTGGGCCATAAATCCCGTCCATCGTACCAAACTAATAGACTCTTCCTTAAGGGCCATTAAACACCAACCATGGTTCACTTTCGATTTCTTATTATTATACATGATGTTTGCATTTTTATAGACCGGTATTGCCTCTATAAAACAATATCGTACATACATTCACTTCTATGTTTGAAAAACAAGAATATACCTATTTGAATTTCGAGTTAATGAATTTTGATCTTTTCAGAAAAGGCTTTACAACGGAGTCGCACACCACATTATTTTGTCCCATAGAACTCGTCTAGCACTTCTCTTCACTACGATTGCAAACATATTTGGCATCTGACAGCGTTCACTTTAGTCTGCAGAATGTAATTTTATTATAGACATAGAATGTATTTTTTTTTATTCGCAAAAGAGTTTATGGAGTCTTTATAGCTTGAGTTGCTGTCGTTGAGAGCGCAAAAGATAATTTCCTTTGACAGCAGGTACGGCTGGTCATTATACAAGGACTCTGCTTCTCGCGAAGCTTTTGAGGTCAGTTGCTCTTTTGAGAACTTTCAGTAATCAGATCTGGTCGTTTTTAGTAAGTATGGAAATTTATATTCACTGTATGAATTTGATTTTTAAAATTAAAACCAGAAAACATTCATGTTCTCAACAATTAAAAAAAAAACGAAGTGATCTGTGTTATCAGAAAACAAAAACAGTTCTTTATTTAAATACCTTTTTTAAAATTAAACCTCCAACTCGACACTGGCAAGATTGTCCCCTAAATTGGGTTGATATGTTGCCATCTAAGAAAAGAAGAAGAAGAAGAAAATTAAACTTTTAATGTGCAAAGGTGTACTTATTTCAAAGGTATTTTCCACCAATTTAAGTTTTGGGTGCTGCTCAGAAAGTAATTATAAATTAAAGAAGTGCGCGGATGGTTTTAATGCAACTTTCATTACCATTACATACATGTCAAAGTAATATATAAAAGTACATGTAAGTACAACATGTGTTCATTAGCACAGGTGCGCTCGCTGAGTGCACTTCCCGTAGTTTTATGGCACATAAAATGTCATTGAGTGTGATGGAGTCGCAAGCGCAACATACCACGTTTTACTGCACTGTAAACAGGATGCAATACCAGGAATTTTGATTACATTATCTTTAATCTGGATTTCACTTTGACCTGGAAAGTTGAATGTGCAATTTTCGTGGTATGTGTACATATATTTAATGTTTGTACTGTAAGAGAATGGATATATGAAACTCTCTGTGCTATATAATTACAAACTGTTGTGGTAATGTTATTTAAGGGGAAGTAAAATACAAAGTTCTAGAACAGAATACTTACGACTTGGAAACTCGTAATGAGTGAGTACAGGTAGTGTTTTGGGTTGTGTAATTTGTTCGTTCCACATTGAGGAATTTGGTATAGGTTTATGTTGTTAGAACGAACAAAGAACCTAAGATAGACCTATAAACATTATATTTTATTGGAAGATTTGATTTATTTTTTTGCAGTTGAAACCAGCTAGACTGTTGAAAGGCTTATTGCCTGTGGAGAAAGTTCATGTAGTGTGTATGAATAGAAGCAGATTGTGAGCTGTTTTCTCTGTGTGTCTGTAGGTATGCTATATACCTTATGGTTGAATTGTACCCCTTTTATCGTACGATGAATCCCCATGGACACCACCGTGCCGGAGCTGACTGGGTAGGTTATGTCGGATTCGAACCGACTAAAACGCACGCCGTTTTTGGGTCTTTGGTAGATGACATATCCCTCGAACCTCGGTAGAACTGGCACCGTCTCTTTGAAGATGGCCCACTTCGGGTTTTGGGGTCACGGTGTCCAACCTAGCCTTGGGTATAGGGACGCTCGCTTTGTACCACCTGCCTGCTTAGGTTGGATCCCACCCAAGAATAAATAGCTTTTAAAATCTCACTATAGAAGTAAGATGGAAATAATATTAATTTTATGACGTAGTGATAATGCCTCTGTCCTTTTTTTCATTACATTATGAAATACAGTATATACATATATTAAACTAAATAAGTATCTATTGAATACATATATTTATAAAAAATAATAAAACACTTGTAACGATTATGCCCAGAATAGAAAAATATTACAAAAAAACCTTAACCTAAATTACAACATAACCTATACTTACTTGTACACAAACTTTATTTAGTATAACAAGTTACAAATACTTAAGTATAAACGAACTGACGTAAGTACGACATACAACGTAAGTTATTTTTCCAATATACTCGTAGCTATGTTTAAAATATTGTGTAGACGTAGTGCCTAAATAGTTAAAAAAAAATGAAAAGCCCGCCGATTCTGTTGCCGGAGTCTTTTCAGGTGGTCGCGTTTTGAAATTCAAAGTTTTCATTTTGAGGCCAAAAATCCGCCCTTTTGATTTTCTGATAATTTTGATATACCTGGTGTCACTCACAAAATCACAACAAATCAAATGATATCTTCAATATCAAAATTAGTCAAACCGCTGTAGGACGCCAAAGAATTGAAGATACTCATGTATGTATCTCGAAAAACATTACCCTCCTTTCATCGGCAATCGGGTAAAAAAATGGTAGTGCATCACATTCATCATACATATATCAGTAAAGTTTTTAAAAATACAAATCTGTGACGTTATAACTACATTTTATTTTCAGATAATACAGCGTACATACCCACTCAAGTATTCAAGTAACACACTATGTGATAACTATAAGACTGACTGCGGCTATAAAAACGTTGAGGTACTTGTGTGAGATGAGTTACAACCTACACATGATGTTGTGACTCTGTGTGACACACGGTCAACAAGAATATCGAGCATTGACATTTTAAATGTCATAGAAAATATATCGCCCCAGCTTCGCCCCTGGTATGTTTAAACCGTTCGACCGATTTTCTGCAAACTTCACATAAACCATTTACTAAATAGTCCGAACAAAGCCTGAAAGTTTGATTTGGATAGGTGAGCCCGATCTTGAGTTATAAAATTACAACGAAAAGTAGCATTCATTTTTATTTATTAGATGGTAGTAGATTCAATAATGCACCTAAGAAATATTCTTGTATTCTCGAATGGACATATAACATTAGTAGCGGAGTATACCTTATGATATTAGTAAATAAATATCGATAAAATCAAAGTATTTAAACTAGATGTTAAAATTTTGGGGCATGTCATTGAGGTACTCCCAATTTTTGAATAGCGCCGATTCTTAAGCGATTGAAAAATAGGGCACTAAATTATATTATTATATTCTTTCATTGAAGCATCACTGATCGTTGAAAAGACGACCAGAATTCAAATCATTATCTACCTTACAGTTTTTTGAACGTTCGAAAAGAAAAAAACAAGCATTCGCCATCCGAACGATCTGTATGTCACGACAAATATAAACTCTCATCTTTCTTCGACTATGAATACGGGCATATGAGCGGAATAAAGTCTTGACAAGATTTTCTGCTTACCATAAACAATATTACTCGAGTATACTCTATGAATGTACGGTACAAAAGACGCCAAGTGTGAGTTACCTACACGTCAGTGTATGTATTGTAGTAAGTTGTGTTATTATAATGTTGTCCAGTGTGTATGCTTGCAAGTGTGTGGGTATGTGTGTGTGTGGGTGTTTGTGTATGAGTGTGTGTGTATGTATGTGAGTGAGTGTGAGTGTGCATTAGTGGAATTACCTTGGCTTCCTACTTTTTACATATTTTTGTTATGAGATGTAATTTTATATAAAACATTAAAAGTCTTACCGGGGCGGATGAGTGCACTTTAGAACATTTTGCTCGAGAGAGATGAGTCAGCGGTTTCCTTGAAATTGTGGTAAAATTTATTACAGGTAAACTTCTTATGTTTATTTACTCACATACTTGTACTGAAGCTTATGAATTTTCGAAGGGATAGACAGCGATGTGTTTACACTCACATTTTGTGAATTATATTTTCGATGCCAAGATTTTTTAAATGCATGTTTTCACTGTCTTTATAGTCAGCATTGACCGTATAAGAAATAAAGCGACTCTTACGAATGAACGAGCTAGTGGTTATGTATGAGAACCTTTACGAAAGTAGAAGAAGCACCAGTTGTCTGCCAGGAATGTAGCAAATGACATTGTTTCCACCTGCCCTAATTCACAAGAGGTGATTGTATGTATGTAGGGATGTATGTATTATATATGGAAGTATGTAAAATTACTCTAAAACTATGTAATTATTCGTTCATTTCTATACCAATATATAAAAAAAGTTTATGTTTGGAAGCAAAAACGGATCGAACGGATTTCGATGCGGTTTTTTTTGCTTGAAGGGGTTCTACTTAACCGATTGCAATCAATCAAATGTAAGATTTTAAGTTGGACCAAAACCTAAAATCTTACATTTGTTTGATTGCAATCGGTTAAGTAGAACCAGAGTTATGATTAGTAATTTAGAATTTAAGTTGCACAGATGGCGCTTAGGTCGCGATAACCGACAGCCACGCGGGCGCAGCCACAGGCTTTGGCTAATACCAAATAAGTGAGTACCTATGACTGTCAAATAAGCTAAGTAAAAATTGTTTAATTAATAAAGGAACACTATATAATAAACATGCCTCGTGCTCATACATAAAGTTCACGAATACTCATATTTGTACGTTTACATTGATATAATATGTTGAAAATATCAATGCATTGTAATATACTTTGTAACATCATCTGTACACATGTTTTACAGATAAATCTTTATCTTTAAAACCCAATAAATCGATTCCATAAAACACATTGCAATGTTCGTCTTCTGTTTCGTTTGTATTACTCATGTTGTACATTATGAGTGACACGTGTCAGCTTGGCAACAAGATTTGCATGAAGAATACTGCGATCATTTTATATGACTCGGAGGTGGAAGTGCCTCGTATCTTTCGCCTCGTGGCTCTATGTGTGAGTAAATGAGTTGTACACACATGATGGTTACTTAGAATGCAGCCAGAAGATTATATCATCATTTTCAATGACATTGCAACACTTTTAACTGATAGAAAATCTCAGTAATTCAACGAATTCTGTATTCAAAAATTATTATATTATATATTATGTTTTATACTTTTTGTATTATTTGTGTGAGAATTAGGCAACACTAGTTGTAATTGTATTTAAGCTCAATAGCTTGTATTAGAAGTGGGTTTACGTTGGTAGTGTAATGGCCAAGATTCGAGCCCAGGACCTTATGATCATACTCCTTAACCACTAAGTTATCAATGTTGTGTCCAGTTATTGTTCTGCAACCTGCAATATTAATTGAAGTGGCAAAGCAATTGCTTCCAGTTACAAATTGCATGACAATCAAAGCAAAAATGCCAACAGATATTTTTTTTTGCAGTTTGCGGTAAATAGTTATCTTTAACCATATTCTGTTGTTTTCCATCGTTCAAAGGGCGGTGGGTTGATTCACCAATTACGGTGTGGAAAAAGGGGTGAATCGACTGTCTTCAAAATATTATCATGCATATTGCATGAGAGGCAATATCATGTCAAAGTCGAGAGCCGGTGGAAAAATACGGGTTGAATACTGGACACATTCTAGCGGACATTTTGAATTGATAGTCCATACATAAATTTGTGTAATGGACATCACAACGAGATAAAGGACATTTGCGTTATTAACATTATAGATAGAGTAGAGAGGTTTTGTGAAATAGTCAGCATATTGGCAATTTGTTTTGAATATATGTTTAGATATTCAGCGAAATATACCTTTCATAAGTTGAATGAACGCTTCTGTGCGCTTTGACTCTGCTGTAGCATGAATATGGTCCTTACCGAATATTCAGCGTATCGACGAAATGACGAAATAGAGTGAATAGTAACGATTATGCATCCGAGCGACCTGAAAGTTTATACAACTCATCTATAAATGTGAACCTTTGCAAACATTCTTGTAGTCTTTGATAGAAGATGCCAAAAAATTACTAATTCTTTCCAGGGTAACTGTAGGTAAACGCGGGATTTACCTAAAGATAATTTTGAAAATGTAACTAATTATTATGTGAAAAAGGCAAATAAAATCCAAGAATAATTAGATGATAAACAAGCTTGGCAATGGGCTGTTTACTCAACTTGCTACTCAAGCAAATTATTGTATCTAGACTGAGCAAACATTTGTAAATAGACCAAAAAAGGTATTTTTTAGGCCGGTGCCGGAGGTCTATTTACTATACTTTGTAAAATGTAGCTTGGGTCCTATGATAGCTGTCATTGAAATCCCGCACATGAAGTCTTGAATTTTCTATTATTGAATGTAGTAGCTGTCAATATCATACTTTATGGGCATACCGAGCTAATTAGTGATGAGCGATGAATCATCGTGACCACATACTATGAACTATCCATATTTTTTATAAAGTTTAATTTAAAATTGAAATTAATATAAGAAAAACTTAATTAGAATTTAATCTTATTGCTTAGGTATTTTAATATCATAATAATATTTATATTTCAATATACTTGATCCTAAATAATATTGAGTAAATAAAATCCTACACTCAATCCATCAACGCCCTGAACCTGTTTTTGGATTTTGTAAGAAGACACGCCGCGTTTGGCTCTTGGGCCATGATATAGGCATAAGATACACGCGCCAACATCTTGTTTGATATGAACTTCCACTGATCCACTCCACTCATTCTCATCAGTATGAGTGCCGACGCCTTGTATGCTTCGTATATTCCGTTCTCATTACAATTAAATACATACATACAGTTGAATTAAACCTAATTATAAGTGAGATGCATCAATAATAGCTGGTAGTATCGATATTTTCATCGAATTTTGGACATCCCTATGAATCTGATTTTGACATCTGTCATAGGACCCAAGCTATATTTTACAAAGTATAAACTAAGCATTATTATATTTTTAATTTTGACGATTTATAAGTGACGTAAAGTTGGCTATACAGTATAAAAATATGATTTGAATTTCGAAATTTAAAATCGTTTTTGGACCTCCTTATAAGCTTTGACGTTCAACCATAATTATTTGGTCAATTTTTTTTTTCTTTTGTGCGGTAGCCTCTTATGCATACTACCATGGTCTTACGATAACTTACATTAAGGCAGTCGTTTTGCTACTTTCCCATTTGAGTGGCAAAAGAAAAGCAGATAGACTGTCTATTGAATTTATTTATACAGGGTGTTAGGGGAACGCTCCCGAAAACGAAAACAGGGGATACTACTGACCATTTTGACAAAATTAGGCTCCTTTTTTTATTGGAATACTTTTTTGGTAGGTACCATGATTTTTAAACTCTTTTATTAGCATTTATTAAAAATTATGATATGGACAAAAAATTTATTATAATTTAAAAAAAGTATCCCAGTTTTGTTAAACTGGTCAGTAGTAACCTCTAACATTCTGTATATAAAATAATCCTTTGATATTCTATTTAAACATAGATTGTAGTAACAATTTACTCAACTCAACAAGTTACCCAATGAATAGCAAATAGACTCAGGCATATTCAATATTATAAAATGAAACATTTTAAATTTCATATTCACAGAGATAATTGCAAAGTATATTTGTTCAACAAATTTACACTTCATAAAACGATTGCATAAAGTTAATTGGGCAAATATTGAACGATAATTATCTAGAACCCATTTGTGGGTTCCGGGATGTTAATATGTCTGTAATAGAAATATAGGTGTGATTGCCGAATCGGTCCCATGGTAGGTATATGTATTATTTGCCCGCGGCTCCATTCGCATAAACAATGTGTTATGATCAGAGGGAAAGGGACGGAGCTATACCTCAGATCTCGATTCTACAGCTCACATGGCATAAAAGTCTCTATGCCAGAATATATCTGTGTCGAGTTTCTTTCAGATCTGGGATTCTGAACCTGGAGACCACCGCCCCATAAAAGTGATAATGTTTCAAACTTATTTTACTTTCACAGTGTGTACTGTATCTTGTAAGGCAAGTGTAAATTCTAACAAATTAAACAAATAAATGTATCCACTACAGTAAGAGATACTTTATTACGATTCAAGTTATTTATAACATTAGTTTTTAAGACTATTCTTGTTATTAAATAAAACTAAAGTTAAATAATAATAATTAAATAAAAAAAGACAGATTTAAATTAAAATGCATCGTGAAATTTCTTCGTATCGCATTACCTCTTGTGGTCAATATGTCTTAGTAGACAAAGGACTTATTCGCAAAACGCTTTACCCCTAAAAAGAGGACCTATTCGTCCAACGGCTTATTCTTATAAAGACTAATAGTTTTGTTTTATTTTAATCAAATAACACTAGTATCCTGAATATCCTAACGGACGCTGACGGTCCGAAACTCACTATGATAGCAAAGCAGGATTGAAACGACATTTTCACTCATTTTGGATAAAGTAACATTCTATTCATCTACCTAACCATTCAAACTTACACTTTTCACAATAATGGTAAGATTCCCGATCTGCTAAAATATTACTGAAACTAAAAACTTTTGTCAGGTTATAAACACCGGATTCATTGATATTTTTTTTCTAATCGTATTGAAACCACGTGATAACATTGCGTTTGTGAATACAGTTAAAAGACCTTTACGGTCAGACAATCAGAGAATTGTATAACATCTAAAGAAATATAACATCAAGGCGTTTGATTTATCACAGAAAGATTCAAATTATGGTCCCTCTCATATTTTATTTGGTCTTTTGAGTAACGCACAAATATTACAAAAAGGTAGCTTTGTAAATCTAGTGCAATCAAATAGAGTACCTAATTTTTATATTTACTAAGGTTCCATTTTTTTATTGCGCCAAGATATATAAATAAAATATTTATGTGAACGAGTCTATTAGTGCATAATTTTGCTAAAATACTGGTAAATGAAATTAACCTTCTTACAACCGTGCTTTGAGGTATGATTCCGAAGCTGGCCATAAACCTCAGCAGCAGACGCGTGTACCGTAAAATAGACTTAAATATGATAATATTGTTTATTGTTTTAATTCATTGCGGCTTCTCAATGGTGCTGTTTACCTGTATCAAAGTTCAACAAATAATGTACGTGAACGTCATCTGATCGCACAATTAGTCTATAGAAATAGAAGAGTATCAGTCCGTAATCCGCTCATTTGTCTTTATTTATATTTGTATTGTCATTATTACAGTCGTTCTATTATTAACTTGCATTGTATGTAATTTATTTAGTGCAAATCTTATAATTCCATTTTCAAGCAGATATTCTTATCCGATTTTGATAAAATTTTGTATACACATCCAATTAGATGATAAGGCACCCTGATTCCTGGCAGTAAGGTCCATACACTGGTTGTATGGAAGAGATCGCAGACCGCGATAAAACTGCTCATTGTACAATTAGCTAATTTGTATGTATCCATCGTATGTAGGTATCCTATGTTTGGTGTGCAATAAAGAGTATTAAGCTTATCTTATCATTAATATGGCACCATAGAGCTGAGGATCTGATGATGGAATAGTACCATCGAGTTTGTCTTAACATATCCTCTTCCATTACATGGGAATCAGGGTCTGAAGATGGTGTCAGAATGCAATATAACTCCTAAACTAAACAAGATAAATCTATTGAGTTTGGGCTCATTTGTCTTGTCTAAACAAGCTTGCGAGTGTTACCTACATACTGACGTGTAGTCGTTGTTTTTGTGTTTGTTACCAAATTCAACAGAAAAATTTTGCTTGTATTTTTGTCTTTTGAATTAAACCAGCAAATGAGTTATTAAAGGGTTTACACGGCAATCTAGGTAGAGTTCGAATCGAATTCTATCACCATCTTTAGTATTTTCGACCGTGGAGGGGTACCCAGGAAACTCCTGCAAGGTATATATTTCATTATTACACGCGAATAAAGGAAGATTACGTGGGACAGTACGGCGTTCTCGCGTTTACCCACATTTACATAATTATGTTAGGCGATACTCACTAGTACATTACTCGGCCACCTGATGCCTGTGTTTACTGACACTCACTGACGTCACAGGGTTGCCAGAGTTCATAAATAATTAAATGGAGGAACTCGTCAAAGTTAGGGACGTCACTTTGAAACCGTTGTTCTATTTTTAATTTAGAAAAAATAAGGTTAAAGTGTTATTAATAATTTAAATTTGGATTTCATTTTCATCAGTAAAGCACCTATAAGGGTTTGTATACGTCTTAAAAAGTATATTGTCAACAATGCTATCATTTTGTCGATATGATAACGTTTAGTTACATGGGGTCTGTCTTCTTTCAGGTATCGATAACGTAAGTTCAATTGCAATGTAGAGTTGCAAAGTAGAAAATCAAAAAATGATTTCGAAATATATAATGGACCACATACCTTGTGTTTTTCTATAGAAGTTGCTCTTTACCCTTTTCGCTCTGGTGTAGTAGAATGTACCGTTCCGACTGTTAGTAAAATAATTGACCGAATAACCCTTTTTAAATTTACTTTAATCTTTTATATTATTACGTGGATTCTTAAGTTCAATTTAATTGCTATAATGATTATTATCAAGAATTCAAATGACTTCGATTTATAAGTTATAAGTTTCACGTGTCTGTGTGTATAAAAAATCACTGACACAAAAAATCCTCGGGGGACCTTGGGTTGTTTCGAAAACATGTGGCACTCCCAGTTAAAGATCCCTCAACACGACAAAGCTTAATGTTTTTATTTATTATTTTTTCGAAGTATTTCTTTTGTCCGGGGTATTTTCAACTTTTAATTTATTTCCTAATAATTAGAGTGCTCTAAACAAATAATTGTGGTACGTGCCAACCCTATCTCAATATCCAATCTAATTATAGCGCAGGAAAAATGTGTGACGACAATAAATCATCTTCCATCATTCACTACGTAAAGATTTTGCAGACGTTTGCGTGGATTCAGTAAATTGGGTTACCTACATTTAGGGAACGGCTCGTGCAGACGTCCATGATTTTATATGGCTGAAAATCATGGTTGAAGGAAAAGGGGGAGTGTAAGATTAGATATATTTGAAATGTGATCTTGGAGACGAAAGTTTGATATGTAAACGATAGTTAATATGGAAACTTTGGTAACTTGGTGAGTAAGGTGTCGACCTTTCGATCGATAGTTAATGCAAAGGAGTTTTTTATACCACTTAGGTGCTAGACAAGTATACGGCTCACCTGCCGGAATATGGTTACTGGAATCTATGGACGTTTGCAACATGTAGGGCGTCACAATTGTGCTGCCGACCTTGTAGAGGGGAGGGTGAAGGGGAAAAGGGTGAAGTTAAGACATGTTTGTAATATCGGTTACTATTTTTATTTAATCTTAATTTAATTATAGGTGCTCTAAGTGGACTCGGCTAGGAGCTTTTCATGCAGGTGTAATTGTACTGGGTGGTCTAAGTAAACTACATCTTGTTGAAAATATGCTGTAGTTGTTGTTATATTTGTCTGTTATTGTTCACGAGACAAACAGTGGCACTAATTGATATTGCGATGCTAAGGTCTCGAGTACGATGCCCCGGTGAAACTGTTATTAATATGGGCATCGAGAATTTCAAGTTATAAATTTACGTACCTATTTTATTTTTCTTAACTTTTATTTTTACTTATATTTGTATTAAAATTCAATAAATAAATCTAATATAGAGAAAGTCAATTTGTTTGCATAATTGAAAATTACTAGCCACATTTTTTTTTTTTAAATAAATCACAATAAATTGAACTAAATAGTTATTAAAATGCCAGTAACTAATGGAATATTTATTGAATAAATTCACGTTCAAAAACAGTGTTACAGTAAAAGCTATTAATTTGTACCAACAGGTTTGCAATAAATGACGCGGAGTTGGAAGTTTTCAGTCAGTGGTTAAATTGTATCGATAAATCTTAACTTTCTTTGTTATATCGTTCCTACGAATTTAAATCACCTATTCTTCGGTAAAATTACCGCGGTAGCCTAGTGGTATGGGTAATGGACTGTTGAGACGAGGTCTCGGGTTCGATTCCAGGTTTTACCATGGCACACACCAATGACTTTTCGATGCTTTTCGACGTTATGTGTGTATTTATCGCAGGTTTATAAGTGTCCGGTTAATGACAATAGGCTCGCCACCTAAACATTGGGACCTAAACATAAACTGGCAAAATGTGGGTGCTAGCACCTCTGCCTACCCCTTTGAGGATACAGGCGTGAGCTTATGTTATGTTATGTTATGTCTTCGGTAAAAGTAGCCTACGAGTACCTATCTTCTTTCAGGCTAATTTACTTTCACAAAGCTACTTGAGGTCATGGATTTTTTGCAACCAATTCATAACAAATGTAATTAATTAAAATATGCAAATTTAAAACACCAAATTTATTATCGAGACGAGTTAAATGAAGCAAAACATCTTCTATTTATGCACCAATAACAAAAGCAACTCTTATTAAAATTCACCGTTCGGTAACCGCATCTGATGGAAACACATACAGAAACTCCTCCTTTTTGAAGTCGGTTAATTAACACAACAAAGCGTCAGACGTCGTCAGTGCTCGATTGTGCTCGATTGTTGTGCAAATATAAACATCGATTCTGACGATAACGATGGACAATAAACATTCTAATCTAAAGGTGAATACGATTAAAAAAAATCGGATCGCACAACGTTGGCTATCTCTAGGGATGGGGTTGGGTGAAGAAAAACATCGACAAAAATTTAACGATTGTCGTATTGTACAAATGGTATGTAGTTAAATTTTTATTGCACGCTGCATTGTTGTGAGCAAACAAGTTAAATGACATGTACTAAAATCGATTTTTTATAAAAATCATGTACGGCAAACCATGTAATGGTGCTATGCACATGTGCATTGGAACGATTATAACTACGCGTTGTTGCGACACGAAGGGGAAGCCATTGAAAGCCATTAAAAGCCATATAGTTGAGCTAACTCAACTTTGATATTTTTGAATTGGAATATTAATAGCTGTGAACTTAAACTTTAAGAATGCCGCAAGGAATATGATAAATTTTTTGGTTAGGTCTGAGAATAACGGAACAGAAAATGATGATGACATATATTATTATGAAACAAACTGCATAATGTCAAAATTCGTATTCTTCTTCTTCTTTTCTTAAAATGGCTTCTGCAGCAAGATAGCCGCAATTTTGCCAGTCTCTAGTAAACGTTTTATAAAATTAATGGCGAGACGCCAATGTCAAGTTTCAAGTGTTAAAAAAGTCTTCCAGAGCCACGTTAGCCACGCCAGCAAATTCGTTTCGGTGTGTCCGCCCCCTACGAGATCAGGACGTGTGGATGGATTTTAGGGGGCAAAATTTGTATTAGAAATAAACTACAATTGCTCCACTGGCGTTCTATAGGTATATTTTATAAATTAATATTTCATCATATAATATAAAACCACTTTCTATTATTAAAACCTTTTTCGTTTGATAAATGACACTATTATTAAAAAATATATAGGTGCGCTACGTAGAAAGCAAGGTCAGTTGAGTTAATGATACACATTTTATTTCAGTGATAGCACTCACTCTCCAAAATTTCATTACAACGAAAGCATTCATTTTCAAATATATCATTTCAAATATTTTTATTGTATTGTGTCCAAGTGTTACGATATCACCTGCGATTCAAAGGATAATTGACTGTAAAGAATCGATTAAAACAAAATAAAATCTCGATCAATTTGTAAAGTACACTAAAAAGGGTCTATTCAGGAAATGTAATCGGCTCACTTGGACTCAAATTTGATTTAAAAAACTCGGACAATAAAAGCATAACGTCTTCAATCAATAATAAAAATAAAGTATCACTCCGAAAAAAACGTTGGATTCGAATCACGCGCGGTTTTAATTCGAGTAAGTAAATTAAAATGCGGCTGGCCATTCTATCGTCTGAATACAAATGGTTTAGGGGCGAACACTTTCAATTCAGGGCTGGTCTGCCCTCTAACTCATTAGAATCGGTCTGCAGCTCCGAAGTTATTTATTACTAGTTTTTTTTTAATTTATCGCCTCGCCTAAAGGGGTGTCGTTTCATTCGATTATGTTTTGCGAAAAGCCGATTGTCTGACGCCGTATTAATTGTTTTCGTTTGTAGAAATTGTGGATCATTCGTTGTGATTATAGTACGAGAGCCCACGACCAAAATTTTTGTCTCATAGCAATACGGCCAAAACCGCATCAAATCGATAGATACGATTATTCTGAACTCGAAAATACCAATATCAGACATTTTCCGCGTAGCGTTTGATCTGACCGAATTTTCAAAATTGTCAAAGAATTTTACCGAACTGCATCATAGCAATATGTCTGATTTACAGACTGTAGTTGAATGATAGTTCTGAGATACCGGAAACATATTTTTCAGACGTTAGTGGTGTAGCGCAAACCCGTAAAATCACTTAAAAAAATTAAAAATGAGACAAAAAAAATGTCTCATAGCAATACGTCTGAAAATCTTTTTTATTAGTAAATTTTGTTTATTTGATACGAACAAAACAATTTTCAGACGGAAATGTGAACGCAATAAATTTGTAGACCGTTTTGAATATGTTAACAAATTTTACCGATCGGTATCATAGCAATATGTCTGAAAATTTTTGGACATGATAAAATAAGTTGTCCACATGTGCAAAAAATTTTTATCAGACAAATTAAGTGTAGCACCTTCTCTATCAGACAACTTTGCGATACTCAGATATCATTTAAAAATCGTATTGAGGCATCTTGAATTTTCTGTTACAAACCAATGAATACGTTGCGACCCTGAATTTATTAGATGATAATTAACAAAGAATTTACCCGAAACCGTAACATTGAACTTGAAGAACTGAAATAAATCGCACAAAAGGAAACTGGGATGAAGTTGAAAAAAGAACGGTTTATTCAAAGTTACAAAATATTCTCGTATTCAATCGCTGTCGGATTCGGAATCGTCGTCGAAACGTTAAACGTTATTTTCATTTTTGGGAGTATATGCTACACTTAAAGTGTCTGAAAACAGGTTTTTGGTAACAATGGCAGCAATACGAAAAGTTGAAAAAAAAAATTATCCGTATTGCTATGATACAGGTCGGCTAAATTTGTTGACATTTTCAAAAATGCGCTCACGCTATATGCTACGCGCAATATGTCTGAAAACAAACTTTTTCGTAATACAATTATAAAATCTATGTACATTTTTACTATCAGACGTATTGCTATAATACCGACTGTCTTTTTTTTTTGACACAGCAGAAATGGCCTCCCACGCAGTTGCTACACTTTCGACCGTTACTACACACCTAGTCGGGTTCAGAATCATACAATCTAACGATTTTATAGGGTTTTTGCCGTATTGCTATGAGACATGGTTTTGGTCGTGGGCTCTCGGGCTATTAGGGAAATTTTGACGGGAAGCTTTTAAAGAATGAGCGAATTTGAAACTGGATTATTTTCCAGGTCAGTAACAAATTAGATGAGGGAAAGACCTTGAATTAACACTTGCTATGAGCTCTTTATTGAAATGAGTTAACCCTTATCTAGTAATAAAGTATCTTCTTTCATCCGTTCATTGTAATCCAAACCACTTACGCATCCCTTTCTCTATATCTAAACCTCTAAATTGTTAACAACAATAAATATTTACATTTAAATACTGAACAGTGACGTCATAATCTGTACTCAAAACTCACAACTACCCACAATATCACACGCAAGTCACAAGCCTATTAAAGAAACGATTAAATATTCAGTTGTTCAGGGGTCGTTACGCAGAGGAAGTTTCTATATCCCTACATAAGCCTATTAACTTAGTGATTAAATACGTCTTGTGCTCAGAATGTAACAACAAACCTTGTTAGCATGATAGTTGTATCTTTGATCTCATTAATAAAATCATACTAAATTATTTTATAAGCTACTTATTCTTAATAAAATTATTAATAAGAATTCAAGGTTTACTTGTGAACATGTGCAGGGTATAGACACTAAATATACCAATTTAATTATTTTTCTTGTAAATCGGTTTAAGATTGGAAACAGTCAATGCCAAGACGGAACGTAAACCCGCGATTAGTCACTTTCAGGTGGAGTGCTCTGCCAGCTTCGTTGGTCAGCTATCAGGCTTCATCTAAAGCATTCGAAATTACCTTTCGCGTGTTAGGTGGCGATGGTTAAAGTCCCGTCTGAGCATTCACTTTTTCCAATCTAAAATGGATTTCAATAGTTAACATATCTAATGCTTCAAAGTTTCATGAAATATACGGCGGTTCAGGCTTTGCGTGCAAAAGTCACAGAGCAGTTTTATGAATTTATAAAGAGCGTACCTACAGGTTGCCAGAGAGCTAAAAATAAACATACTATATCTCATGATCAGTTCCAAACCAAACAAACGCATTCATTTAACCGTTTTAAGTATTGCGAGCCATGTTGCACAACAACGCAAAACGAAAGACAACACGAAAGTTATGTCTGTTCACGCTTGATAAATCGTCAAAGAAACAACACGCCGCGCGTAATGTTTCACGTTAGCAGGCAACATCGCACGTGTTTCCCAACGTTGTCGAACTTATAGAGCAACATGTGTTGCGTGTCATATGTCAGGTTAGTATATGTGGTTACTGTAATTGAGTAAAAAACAATTTATTTACCTTACCTATAAAACTAATATAACACTACTAATACCTACAGTCTAACTTAGTAATTATTTTAGACAGTAGATATAAGTGCTCCTACAATATACAAATAATTACAACATTTAATCAAAGAAAATAACTACCATTAGAATTTCCGGTCAGAATATCGAATGTTCTACAAGCAACATTGTAACTAGCCCATGGTAACTAGTCGTTCATACGAGGCTAAAAATAATTCCAAATCAGCTTTTGTACTTGTGATAATTAGGTACTACAATTATTTTTGTATCATTATCATTTCCTATCATATTGATTGCTTTATATTACTTAGGATGAATTCACATCAGGTGAAGAATACTGAAGTAAATATTCGTAGTTAAATATTTTAGATAAGTCTGAAAAAAAATTCACCATTATATTTTATCCGATTACCGATCCGATATAAACCTTGTCTGGACTGCCACGAATAATTCAAGACAAAATTTGCCAAATTGGTCTAGTCGTTCTCGAGTTTTAGCGAGACTAACGAACAGCAATTCATTTTTACATATATAGATAGATAGCAACTCAAATCTGGCTGGCTGTGTGCTTGTCTACCACTTGAGTATATTGAACAAAATAAACCTTTTGGAAATCCCTATTGACATTATAACAATGGGGCAGCGGACTCAAATCAACTAAAACCAGCTTCTTAGATCTACCTTAGACCACGGCACTAGGCCCTTGCACCGAGGCTCACCCTTTCCATATCCTGTTTCGAGATAGCCCCCTTGGGGACATATACTTGCTCACGGCTTTCCCTTTGCGAATGAATATTAATTTCCAATCAATTATCCCGAGGCACTATCCATAATGACGTGTCATTAGCAGGTGAGCTAGTCCAAAATTGTAGGCTGTACGACACAAAAGGTAATGAGTCATCTGTTTGTGGAGTCAGCTAAATTAACAGTGCATCTGACCTGATTACCAAAGTTTTGTACTGATTACTGCGTTTAGTTGTAGCTCTGTTTAAATAGTGGAGACTGGCTGATGCCCGCGGTTACACCCGTATTTTTTTTCGTGCAAAAAATCCCCACGGTCATACTTCTACCGGAGCTGATTGGCGAAGTTATGTCCGACTTAAACTGATTAAAACGCGTGCCGTTTTTGGGTCTTAAGTTGCTGAGAATTTTAGACTACTTCTAGACCATCAATAATTGGAGGTCTTAAATAAATGTATTGCTTTTAAATAGATTACCCTAATAAAATATTGGAATCATAAAAAATATTACATTTCATTTAAATTTTTATGGAACTATGCAAATTTTATCGCCCATAACGTTACACAATTTATCAGAGGTTGATGTCGCTTGAACGGCGCACCGTGCATACAGTGAGTCACAGTGTATTTGCACAGTACGAATGAGTCCTGGTACAAACTAGCTTTTAGGTTATTTTTTTACTTGCTATTAAATATAATGACGTGATATCGATCACGTCATATCATTAAGTTTATACTACTGACGGGCATAGAGGACCAATAAGACGGATAGAATACCTCATTACCGCGTATCAGTGGCAACTTTAAGTATAGTGGCATTGATGTCATTGCAATGTCTATTTCTGTTATGTGTTATACCTACCGTTATTCACGGTGTTTAAGGTTTTTTTTTAATTAAAACGCACCTTATGTCGAGTTTCCGAGAACCTGACTCTACTCGCTCATATTTGAAGCTGGCAAGCTGGTAAGCTGAGCGCCACTTTTTTACACTGTATGTGTTTATAATGGGTACCCTCATTCCTGAGGCTAAGGTAATTGACGTGTCCTAGATAAAAACAATTCTCTCGTTACCACAATTTGTTTCTGGTCACATTCACTCACGCAACAGACGAACAGAACGGATAGACCATGTATATCTTAGTTCTCATAGTGATTCACGCCAGCTCCTATCTATATCTACACTAATGTTATAAAGAAAAAAGTTTGTATTTGTTAAATATGTATTTTTGTGTCTGTGTATTCTTGTATAGAAAAAAGTCAAAACTACTGTGCCGAATTCAAAATTATTTTCACCATTGAAAAGCTACATTCACCCTGAGTAACATAGGCTATATTGCACTGTGTGATAACCGACATCCACGCGGGCGGAGCCGCGGACAACAATTAGTCATTTATTTCAAGTAATCTTGTTAACAAAATGCAATCTTTTGAGTAATTCTGCTTTTTAATTTCAGTGTAGCATTTACGTAAATTGAAGTGGGTTTAATATCTGGGTAGCTAGGTTTGATATACGGCCGTAGCATTGTCGGGTCGAGCGGCAGAATTAAAACCCCTGAGATAATTTACTTGGTGAATTTATTCTACTACTGGGCACATGGCCGGCCATATTTTGCACTGATTGTGCATGATATTGCTTCATTATGGAGCCTTTTCGTGTCGAATAAGGTTGAGTGAGAAACATATTTTTGTAACATACGTTTGGCTCAGTAATTACGGAAATAGTGGTGAGGCAGGGTTCAGTGATAAAATTGTAGGTTATATACTGTAATGATAAATACGTGAGTGTACTCGTATATTTTTGAAGTGACATCTTCAGGCGCGTCGTTCGTAAAACGTCTTGGTTGAGGAAAAAAATCGAACTCGCATTGTTACCTAACGTCACGTCACGAATGCCACACGACGCACTACTTCTACTTCCAGTGGGGACGCCGTTGACCGGACGGGTGATCAGCCCTTTTTATATGGGTCACTTCACCTATTTCCCCTGTAACGACTGCCATAGTTGTTCCTATTAGCCATCGATTCAACCCGGGATCGACGGCTAAACGCGCTCTCCGACGCATGACCAGACCAATGCAAATATCATTTATTCAATAATCATTTTCATGCACTTAGCCGGTCGGTCGAGTCCGCACCTCCTGCGTACTATGCTATTACTAATTTTTGATAAATAATATTTTTTTTTTATAATTCACATGTAACACTTCTTTGAAGTGCGAAGTCAATCTTATGTTTGTCTGATCGCAATCGATTGAGTAGTAGAGATGTGACTGTGACCGAAAGTCATGATAAACCGACTTCCACGCAAGCGCTGCCGTTAGTGTTTCATAGAACTTCATAGCACCCGAATCAAGGCATACGTCAATTATTGTATTACGCTACAATAAGTTTACAAAACAAAAAGTTACATATTATTGAAACAAACCGACAGTTAAATTTGACTATTCAACCACAAATATCTGCAACCATACGTGATTCAAAGGATAGTGTAAAAATAAAACGTTGATACAATTTTCGTTTGTAGCTCAAAATGGTACGGTAACGAAGTCTCGATATATTATATCGATATCGTGAAAGTTTGTATATCACCTCGTTATTGAATGAGTAGTTTATTTTTTTCATTTGCACAGATACTGTCTGTATATAGTTTCTGTGTCATGGTCCCGTCACGACAGAGGGCTAATCATCAAGTTTATTTGTGGTTCCGTTCCAAATTCAAAAACTCCTTCTCACCTCACTTAGGAATCTCGACATAGTATTCCAAACAGTTTGTCAATTTTCGAGAGAAACGAGGCGTGTATTGTTTTTTTACAAGATCTGATTGGTAATTAGAAAAAATCTTGGGTTATGTTTGAATATCTTCTCTGTTTGTCGGTCTGTTCGGGATACACGTAAATAATACTGAAAAGATTTGGATGAGGTTCGATTAAGGTCAGAGTTAAAATTGAGACTTAAGTTTTTCATTGCAATTGGTGAGGTAGAAGATATGGCCAATAATCATGATAGCCGACATCCACATAGGTGGAGCCATGGACAATAGCTAAAAAATCGGGGTCTCTACACCCGAAGGGGGTAATCTTGAAAGATATTACCACGTGTCTGCCGTGGTGCGAGGTATATGATGGCTACTATTTCACCTCCGCAAACTAAAGACCCAAGGAATTAGGTGATTCGGAGTCCGACATAACCTCCCCAACTGACTCTGGCAGGCAGAATGGAGGGCGTATGGGGTTATCTGTGGCGAATTTTTTCACGATAAAAAAATGTATTAAAGTTGACTTTCCCGCGCCCTAAACTCTATAACAAAGCTGTTAGTAAAAAGGTTTTATCTACGCGCCCCGCCTGTAATGAGGTAAGATATGATTCACGGTTCGGTGCTCCCTTTTAAGCCTCTAGTGCAGCAGACTGCCTTTGAAATGAAAACGGGTGTAAAATATGGACAATGCATTGCTTACTTGCATTAGTTTGTATATTGAAAGACTTCTTTCACCTAACTACACTCACTAGTAGTTGCATTAGATTTTTTTTCGAAAACAGCAGGCAAACGTATGGAACAGAGGAATAATATGAATAGCACACATATTGAAGTTCGAATTTTTCTTAGTTACACTGAAAATCGAAGCCAAATTAATAATGAAAAGACGCACTGGATTTGTACATTTATCTGCTGAAAGATGGTAAAATTTTCCTACTACTATCACATAATATGTTACCAGGAAACCTACAAAAATACCATAACATTTACCATAATATTGTATTCATTTCCTTTCTCTAACAATAAATTCCTCAACACACATAGATTGTAAAGGTATGTCTACACATTTGTAGGTTTCCTGCACATCAATCTTTCACGTCAGAGGCAAGCGGCTGGTATTTGGAAAAATACTTCTTATTATCATTATAAGGGTAGTTATACACTTTTATGTTATTTGGTTGTATTTTTTGTGTACTGGTAGGTAACAAAAATATATGAACAGTTAGCCTCGTACATGATAATTAGAGAAATGTCAAATTAAAGAAAAAACAGATTATTTTAGAAATATTTCTAAAGAGCCACTATAAATATAAAATTTTCACTAAAAGCAATTCAATTACATTAAATTTTAATTATATTCAACTGAATGATCATATACTTTATTCACTTACAGAGTAAAACCTTCTAGTTTATATGATAAACGAAACAAATATCGAAAGAAGCAAGCAATTCCAATCATTTTCACCACACTCAACAATACTTTCATTCCTAAGGAGCATAGATAGCGAAAGAATTTCACTAAATTGTCACTCGATTTCTCGGAATCGTATCAGCACTATTTGTAAGTAAATACGAAATTCAACTGTAAATAAACTCAATATATTTGAATTTTGTTAAAGATTGCAGCGTAGCGTTTGCTACGGCGTAGATTTATGTGCTACGACGTTGATGTAGCACTTACAAAATGCACCTAGATACTTAATAATAATGGTTTTCTACCTGAAAATATTTCAAGACGGAGGACGTATTATAACGGATTCTCCAATGGGAAATACCCGACATCAGAAGTGCATAGATTTTTAAGTTTCATCATTTGAGCATCCCAATGGAACAAACATTTACTTTATAAAGACTAAATAATACATTACAACCCTTCGCGTCGCTTGTCATGTGACCAATCTAACCAATAGAAACACCAACTCAATAAATCTGACCAAGGATTTACATTAAAGACATTCTTCAAATCGCACCGCACTCAAAAAGGCGGAGAAGTCATTTAAAAACCTTTTTTATTAACCGTAGAAACAATTAATGAAACCAAGAAGCACCATTTTGGCATTTCGAGAGTGAAAAACGGGATTCCGCGTCGGCCATTGCGGGACATAACGGTCGTGTTCGCGATAAAAGCAATTTAAATTAGGGCATAAAACATGTCACGGGATTGTCAGCGAAGAATGGAGTGAACAAACTCCGGGACAATTCATTTAAAACATCTTAAGGTCGCGTTTTGGTACATAAAAGGGAGTCAGAAAGGCTTTTGGTATAAAAGAATTGGGGGTAGGCGATTTTTTTTATTCTTCTCAGTTTCAGGGTAGGGTAATTTAACTTTAATATATAAATTATACAATTTATTTTTACTGTGGGGACGGTTCGGATCCTGTTAAATTTAGGATGGTTTTAGGATGGATGCATAAACGACAAGGCGTGCTTTTTTAATTTACTTGTATCTTGGTGCTTCTAGTATGTGGTTATAACCTATTTTATCTCACAGATGGTACAAACTAAAATAGCAAAATGCACGAAAGCAGCCAACTTGCCTACATTTACGAAGCAAATGGTTCTTGACAGTGCCATTTTTCTTGGCAATTCGCTGTGGGTGCAGCAGGCCATATTACCAAGCTGACAGTTTATGTACTCTCTAATGACCGTACCACATAGTATATGAGTAGGTATTTACACAACAGGATTGCTACATCCAGAAGGGGGACATTTCGAAAGAGGGCCATGGGTCTGCCGGAGTGCGAAAGATTTGTTTTCTATTATCTCACCTCCGGCAACTGGCCCAAAGACAGCGCGGGTTTTAGTCGGTTTGAGTCCGATGTAACCTCCCCAACCGGCTCCGGCGGGGGAGGTATCAATGGTGATTTTTCGCAATATAAAAAACAGGTGTGCTACATATTGATCGCATCATCACTAAACCACACCTGTTGTCATATGAATGGAAATTATTACAGGTAAGGTACCCGTAATAATTGTCAAATAAACAGTCAAATATCCACCCATAAGCGTTCATCAACCAGCAAATTTCAAATTATATGGCGGAAGTAGAACTGCTGATGAATTCCTGTTGAAACAAAAATAATCCTGCGGAATGCTCCACCATTTAACAATGTATATAAAAAGCTCAAGAATACTTTAACAAAATTACTCATTTACAGCTACTTTTGCAATCCACTTAAAAATTAGCAAAAACAAACGATAAAATGTATACCCTGTGAAACCAAATGGATTCGACGTCTGATTAAAACTTAGCGATTGATGGAGCACGGAATTAATTAGTAGCATCCGAGTTTGGCGGAAAAACTTTGTAAGTTAACTGAGAGTAAATGTTGCTTGTCGTCGAGTTATGGCTCAGTAACGCCTGGGACACGCCGATATTCTGAATAGGCAACCTCTTTCAGCCAACAAGCACGATAACCTTTTAGAAGTTAAAATTTCTTCAGGCGAATTATAGGTTTTAATTGTGAATTTTTACTTGGTGCGCAATAAAGATTAAAATAAATAAATAGAAAAAATAAAAAATGTGGAATTCGTGCCATCGTCAACGAACGTTTGGGCGTTACGTCACGTAAGAAAAATGTCACGACGACGGTACAATCAAAACACTAACTAACTAACACAAACAAACTTCTACCGGCAGTAGCCATAGATCGCTTCGCATGTTTTTTTTATATTTTTTTAAATGTGATTACGATAGGATCCGAAAAAAGTAGTTACATTAATTTTTTTTTATTTTTATCAATACATTTTAGCATCATTCTCAATTGCGTTTGAGGCTTATACGAGGTGCAATATGCGCGCCGAGGATATTGCTCGAGTCCTACACGACTTTTAATTGCTCATCATCATCTTTGCGTTAACTTCGATCATATCCGAGGCCTTCACCTCAGACTCAAGGGGTTTTTTTCAGTCTAACTGTGATGGGCAGAACTTCAATAGCGAAAACTGTCTATTTTCGATTATTTTATTAAATGTGACATTGCAATATGTTCTGAAAACGAATATCTAATTACCGTACGAAGATATATTCGCTGGTCTCAGAGGCCGTGTGTCACACTCCTAAATAAATGTAAATGAACGACAGCCCATAATGAATAAATGTTTGATCGAAAATTTGTTATTCAGCTCGCACTGTGCCCTTCGCAAAATTAAACCAGAAAACTTGGGGTTGTTTTAAGAAAACTGTTGATCGTAAGCTAAAACGAGTTTAGAATTGAAAAAATAAACTTCCATTACTTTTAGTAGAATCGCACGGTTTATAAATGTTTATAGGATCAGTTAAAAGGTTATTCAATCTGGTTCAGTTGGAGTTCTTTAAACGAAATGGGGTTTTAACGTAGATCTCATTAGAAAGATGGTACAGACCATTACGGCGAAGAGTTTGAAAAAAGAAAGAATAGCAATTTATGTGTGAAACGCACAACAAAAACATATGTGCTGTTTTGTCAAGTGTGTTTGAATTTCACAGTGGTTCAAACAAAATTCATGTTTGTAGTAAAATATTTATATAAAATTTTAATAAGTTAGATAGGTTTGCTCGAATCGCAACCGTAGAAAATTGTGCCTCCCAACATTGGAAGAGGGCTATGTCCAGTAGTGGACTTCGATAATAATCTAAATTGAGGTCCCGGTATACGATCGGGTTCTCTTTTCCAGAATAAGACATTCATGCCTTAAATTACAAGCTCTTAATACGAAAATGGACTGTCAAATAGAATAAAAAAACAAAATATCTTCGAGTGGATAAAGTTTTCTGTTGAAACCATATTCGACTGAGCAAATAAGTACACAAAGCTTTATATGTACATTAAAAGTTCGAAGAAAAACTCGATGAAGGGTCTTTTATATTGTGAATGAAGACAAAATACGCATACCAACTCTCAGTAGATGTTCACGAGTTATAGAGAAAATTTACCTTGGAAATATGTTTTATCTATACTTCGCTCGATTTGAACAATTTCATACGAAATCTTTTTTATTTCAAATATTTTTTTATCCACAAATATTGGCTTGAACTATACAAGTTTTCGGAATCTTTAGGTAGCATACAGTCATTACATGTTCTAAACCTTCAAGTTGGGGTTTAACTAGAACATTCCAAATATTTGTATAAATTATTCTTTCGGAGTTTCTTGCCCACAAATAGAATATATAAAATTTTGTTTGAAAACGAAATAATGAAAATCATATTCTAAAAAGTATTGGTTCAAAAAATATCAAGGACAGCTGTGGTTGTATGCCAGCACGTGATTTGTCATAAAGGGCTTTAGTAAAAAACGCCCCATGAAGACCGAACTACCCTATACCTAAGTCTGCTAGTTTGGTTTCTAGTCGGGTTTTGGTTTTAAACTTCATTTTTGTCCTAAAATGTTTCAAAAATCCATTCTAAACTTAAGTACTTATCACTTAACGTAAACACCGAAGTAAACAAGTTTCCTTTCAATTATGACGAAGTGCTGTCCTCACGGTATAAGTTCCTGAATAACAAGTGGTATAATTCCACTTGGAATTATACCAACGAAGAAGTTCACTTAAGAAGTCAAGTATAATTATAGTCGACTACTTAAATTGCTTCGTCTAATTGCTAGCTTTATTTTGAAGTGACGTATATTTGTTTAGAATAAGTTTTGTATTTTAACTAGTTATTGATAACATTCATAAGCCGCGGTAGCCTAGTGGTATGGGTAATGGACTGCTGAGACGAGGTCTCGAGTTCGATCCCAGGTTTACCATGGCCCACACCAATGACTTTTCGATGCTTTTCGAAGTTATGTGTGTATTTTATCGCAGGTTGATAAGTGCCTCGGAGAGCACGTTAAGCTGTCGGTCCCGGTTGCCATACAAACATCTATGGCAGTCGTTACGGGTAGTTGGAGCCCTCAAAAGTCCAACCAGCCTAACTTGGAACTTCGATATCGCCATTGGTCATTAGACCATTGGTTGTGGAGGTCAGATGGCACTCGCTTCACGGAAAATATCGAAGTTCAGCCGCATCACAGTTACACTGGAAAGCCGACCTGAGTTGGGAAAAAGGTTCAGGGAATGATGATTGATAACACTCATAACAAATTGTTCTACCGATATTATTTTACATAGGTGTATAGGACATAATATTGTGAATTCTAGTGTAGTAGAATAGTCACCCTATCTTCGATACTGCCGTGATAATCGAGATAGCAGGGTACCAATGAAGGTCAAAACTGCCTGAAAAATATCATTATAAAATTTTGTTGAAATGTTTTATTTCCTAAAACCACTTATGAACCTACTAAACCTAAAACGAACGTGCAGCCAGCAATGAACAGGGGTGGGGAGGAGTTGTGAAGGTTAAGAGAGTATCTGCAGTGCTGTCAGTGCAGAAGACATAGAAAAGTATTTTGGGTTTCTGAAATTAAGCCTAATCTCTAGGACTCGAATTCATGGCAAAGAATTAAAAGATGAGCAATAATATACACATACAATATAATCGTGAATGTATGTAAGGCGTATTTTTGTTAGCTAAGAGAGTCATCTTTAAAGCAATGTGGCATGTTTTCGGTAGACACGAATGTAACAGAGGATTGTACCAATTCCCCAAATAATGCGCTCCAGACAAAGGATCCGACCAACTATCTGATTTAATTAAACTACCGGAGATGTGAGCGAACAGGATTTTAGAAGTTTGCTCCGTTTTCGAATTGAGTATAAAGGTTTTTAACGTGTGTAAGTAAATCTATAGAGATGTGAATTGGGAGTACGTAGGTAGAGAGTAAATGTACATCTTATCCCCGATAATCTGGAGATAGTCGTGGATTTTTTGGCAATTCGCGTCCAATATAACCATATTCTGAGATATTTTTGGAGATTTACGCAAGAAAAAAATATAGAAGTAAGTAATGGGTAAGAAACTTAAGTGTACTGGGCTGCAGACTGCAAATTTAACTTTGTAATCCTATATGTCTAGATGAGATTACAAAATTTATGCAGTTGGCAGCATGACAGTCATTCGATTATTTAGTTCCAAAAATTTATAGTAAGCCTGCAGGATCACTATCCCAATGAGGCAGGCTATGACAGTAAATCAGTTGCTAGTATCGATAAATTTACTTTTATAATAAGTAGTGAAAACCATTCAAAAGCAATAAATCTGTTATATAATTTGAAGAAAACAATCCGTATTTCTTTGCCAATAAAGTACAGTTCACATTGTATACGATTTATAATCATTATTGAGATAAATGTACTGAAAAGCTCTGTACCTGAAACTCGACCAATTCAAAATGTACACGTGAATATACGAAACATTTGGAGTAATACAACATATTTATCGCAGCATGGTTTCTGTTGAACCTTCATAAGACTGAAAGCGTTTCAAGTTATAGTCAATTTGTCAAGTTGCCAACAATTTAACAAGTATATCACTCACATGTTTACAAATAAACTTTTACGCAAAATAAAGTAGATACGAAGTTGATCGACATTTATTAAGTTTTGAAAATAAAAATACCGTTTGTTTAAATTTTAATCGAATTCTAGAAATAGGTTTCAATATTTTATGGATTTATTTTAAGAAATTTATAAATATTTCAAACCATAAAAGGCACTAAGGTCAACTAAGGTCAACTTGAAGTTTTGTCATTCTTATTTGAATTAATATCTTTGCCTCGATCATAACAGGTCTTTAGTAATATCATATTCTTTTCAGAATAAGTAGCTTTGTTCAAACTTAAGTGTAGCTAGAGAGATAAAAATTTACCCTCTGTTATTTTACATTTAATTTTACCAAACAAACAAATAAAAACACGGTGATGAGTTTCCGGCAAATTAGACTTGCTCATAATCTTTATGAAGCATAAAATCTGTATAATTTTCAAAAGGGTGAAGGCGGAATTATCGACGTAATTTAAAATGATTGTTCGTAATAAATTTATGGAATAGAAGACTAATTACAGGTCGGTGCTAATCATAAATGAAGTGAATCTTTACTTAAAGATAAACTACTTGAAGTTTTGCTTATCATGGGGATTTTCTGCGAGATGTGACACAATACAAAACTTGAAGTCATAATAAAATTTTACTGTCCAGATCACATCTTTGTGAAAGACGAAATTACAAAAATTTGTGGAAAAAATTGACCACATGGGTGATGTCTGCAATAAAAAAAAAACAATAAATTATATTACCTACTTACACATCAGTCTAATGGAAATAGTCCAAGTCAATTTATCCGTGAAAATATTTTTTTGTTTATAGTTATTAATCGGACCCTCTTTAAATGTCGCCTATAAACTTGTAACTCTATAAATCCGCAGAATAACCGCATTACATGCTATCGCGGTAACCTACTGACAAATCGCACGGAGTCGAACTCTGCACTTGCTGGAGAACAGGTACACCTCACGCATACTCGTATATTACACAGATACTCAAAGACAACTATCCTGCACCACAGATATATAATAGAATTATCTAATATAGAGTTGAAAAACTGGTATAACATTTCATAAAATATTTTATTTCACAATCTTCAGTTACATCACATTTACAATACGTATGATATCAATTCGATTAAAAAGAAAAACGTAAAAGACTTGGATTTACATTTTTGTGAGGTTATTAAAGACCACATGGTATATTGAGAGTTTTAAATACGTGTATTAATATTTCCTTAAAGTAAATTATTTGACATAATAAATTAGGTCGTTGTTGAGCAGATCATTTAAGTTTCCACAGGAATTACTGTCTGATATTTAATAAAAACACACTGATTTGACTTGACAGACACCTACCCCATTAATGTAATAAAAAAATCATAAGTGAACGATACTGTTTTATTTATATTGTTCTATAAAAAGCTAAATAGACTTTAGACAAGCTTTATTCTTGACACATGTCAATTAAGTTTGACATCTGTCAAAAATAGTAAAGATTCAATACAGTTGAAATACACTTCAATATTTTTGATTATGTGGTTTGAACTTATGTCGGTATGCGTTCGTGAGGATCGAGGTTTAGAATTTTGGGTAACGAAAAGTCTCACTGAGATTCTTTGTTTGATTTTTTTTCAGTTTAGAAGTGACCAATATTATATTTATCCATAATGGAGTATATTATTCGCCTCGGTCCACCTCCTTGCTACTACTTACGCGTGAGAATATTATTATCAGTACACATATAATTTTGCAATGTATAAGATGTAATAAACCAATAAATTACAACGTTTTTGCACCAAGTTGTCAAATATTGGCGGCAAATAATAGAAAGACCAATAATAATTTACGAAAAGCCCCATCTAAAAACTCGTTGTAGTAAAAACAAAACGCAAAAAAATAACAAAACGATAAACAAAACCTCAACGCTATGAAAGCGGAATAAAGAAGAAATAAGGACAGCGATTCGAGAAAAAAATATATCGCACAAAGGGCAAACGGGCATTAACCACGGTGGGCTGAGACAAGTTGGGATTTCGTTTCAATTACGAATGTTCGGCTTAGCAGAGTGAATTCAAATGGCTGAGAGGATGAAACGGAAATATACCCGTTTAGTTAATCCGCGATTCTTTCCCGAGTCTAATCGGATTGCCGGCCAGGGATATCGAGACGTCATCAGTATGTGCGAATCAGACTAGCGGTGAACATTTAGAGTGGGAGCCTGTGAACTTTTAACCCCCGTTTTTGTGAAACTCACACACACGTACGTCCTAGCACACATACGTACGTACATTACAACACACGCGTATTCACACAAGCGCGCACACTCACATAGTTATTTTAATTTGCATAAGTGACTATAAAGAGGTTATGTTTTTTTCTACTATTATTTTATTACGTGAGTAGGTGTGTAGGAAGTTCTCTCATCCACAGGATTCTTGGAACAAACAACGTTTGCGAACTCCAAAAGGTAAATATTGTTTTAATTACTTTAATTTCTAAATAAACGTATCGTTATGTTCTATCCACCAAACAGAGTGACTGCTTCACAAGGGAATAATTTATCTACAAAGCATAATCCTAATGAGATTTATATAAACCTAATTAGGTTTAATGGGTGTTATTATTATGTAATGCTGATTTCCTATGTAAACAAATATATAAATAAAAATAATCACATGAGTGGGTAAACAAATCCGACACTGACCCCCGTTGCCTTCCATCCATATTGCTCCAGTACAATTCAAAGTTTATACTTTGGAGTTCTAGGTCCCGTTTCGTTTTTGGTTTGGGTTGAGGAATTGACTGTTGTCTGACCATTTAACCCAAAGAGGAAAACATTACGCCAGTTCGTTACTCAGAAGGTAGCCGATGATGATGGCTGAGCTCATTTTTCTTAAGTCGTGAAAAAAGTATCAACTTCATTATCACTGAGGCGCCAGACAAGCACACGGCCCACCTGATGAGAAGTTGTTACCATGGCTTATGAGCGCATGCAACACCCTTGATTCGTGCTGTCGACCCTATAAGAACCTTCTGAAGTTCGTTTTCCAAACCCCATAGTGTAAAAATCATGCTAGGAAAAACCACAGCTGGGTTTTCACACACGACAATCTCTTTACAAAGTACAACGTGAATAGAAATCGTATTTATTATTATAGGTATCGGAATATTTACCATGTATTGTTTGGATACCTCCAATAATAACTCTAATAATAACGTTAATGGTTATGATAGTTTAAATACCTATGTCGATGGAAATCATTAGTTTTATTATCTACCCACAACACAATCATTATAAAGTGTTAAAACCACATCACAGAGTAATCATACTGCAGTAAACCGAGATGAAATCGACAACGGTGAGCCACAGCACTCGTTGTTTTAATTCCGAGCGTCCATTTACTTTGCGGTTCGAAAAACAACATATATTTTAGTAAAATACAAATAACAAAAAACCAACGGTTGCAACAACAGTTGCTTTTGACAAGACCACCGATATTGACGAAAATCTATCACTGTCAATATGCATAATAAAAGTGCGAAACTGGGTCAGGCTACTGCGAAAAGTATTGAAATTCAACTTTTATGTATAAAAGTTGTGTAACTTGACTAATTGGATGCGATTTTTATGTTTTATGTGTGAATGTTTAAGTTTTACAATTATTGTGTTGAAGTAAATTAGTCCTGGAGTAGATACCAAGAATTGGTAAACGGAAGGTGTGAAGGCCCTAGCTAGGATCGAACCACCTACCAAAGGTAACATGAACAGAATCAAAAAATCGAATAATCAATTTCGATTCAGTTTAGGCACATATAGAGCACATAATACGATGTCAATGTCTGGCACTATTTTTTTAGACAAATATATTAAAATAAATGATTCTTTCACTGGTTCAGTAGTTGGATCTACTGATGAAGACTAGCAAAAAAACCAGCTTTATTATCCTTTTTCTTCCTTTTTTTAATATATAGTTTTGTTTATACATGCTATTATGAACAAACAAATTAAAAAAAAAAACAAATTAAATATTTCATTAAATTATTCGGCTGCTTGCAGATGTGTTTTTGGAGATCAAAATCTAACCTTTCCTATTGAACCTACATTATGATGATATCTTCCGCGATTTTTCGGTTCCAGAAAAGCGTTTATCAGGCAATTATATAGCAAAAAAATCGGGGGCGTACGAAAACGAAAGAATTGCGTCTAGTCAATCCTTAACTTTACGTAAAAGTAATTCTTAATCTTATAAATCATAAAATGGATGAAATAACACCAAGAGTTGAAGTAAAATAAATCTAAGATCTTGATCCTGTATAAGTCGACGGCGCCTCAAGCCTAGTTTCCAGACCCTTAGCAGACTTATAAAAACGTTAATCTTTCAGAGCTCGGACTGTGGCCTCTAACAAGTGATTACTGTTTAGTGGCCTGTGTATTTAAGCCCGATAAGTAACTATTGGGTTTAATATAGTACACACTAAAGCGTTATGTTTTCGAAACAATTTGTTTCATTAAATTAGGGGGATTTAGCCAATAAGTTCTCCCACTCGTCTGCTATTGAAAATATTGGGACAATATGTTAACATTTATAATTATTTTTACTGTAAAAAAATATTTCTACCTTGTACTATTCTTTTCCTACCTTTAATTATTATTACGCTTACGTTTATTTCACAGTTTAGCGTTTTTGTTTTCGCATTATCTGATTTGCATTGAAAAACAAATTGAGAACTATAGATGTATCTAAGTAGCATCTATAATATACGCACACTTTTATAGCCTAATATTATAAAATAAACTTATTTTATCTCGTGTAATGATAACTTATACCCACAAAAGAGTTTTTGTAATTTTATGATTTGTATGAACTTAATATTCTTCTCAAACAAATTTGGAGACTGAAAAATTAGCTTATTATTCAAAAACTTATTAGAATTGATACACGCTGAAATCAAAATTTTTATTTCAAGATAACAAACTATATATATTCGAAAACTTCGAAAGACAGAATAAATATTAATCAAATAATAAATATTTTATTCTTTGGTAGGGAGTTTACAACTAGAATCTTGAAATTTATTTCGAATCTTGGATTAATTGAATATTGAATAAGACGTTCTGACATTGATGTCGATTCTCTTGTACCTTTACAATTTATTCATTCTGTGGTTGCGCATTATTTGAATTTAGAAACTCAATTCTATTTAGCAACGAATGTTGAGAGGTATATCATTTTGACGGGACAACTCAAAACGATTAAACATTTTGTTGCCTAGTTGTTTTATGTCCAGGTGACAGACAAGCAGACGACCCGCCTGATTGTAAGTGGTTACCATAACCTATGGACGTTTCTCACATCCTCACTGCCGACCCTATAGAAAGCTATTAATACCTTTTTTGAAGAGGTGATATTGTGGGCGAGTGGGTTAAGGTTAACAGTGCTTCTGTACCGCCAACGCAGGAGACAAATTGGTGTTCCCACTGACAGCACAAAAATTTACAGAGCTTTTGCTGTAAAATCATTACTTTCACACATTTTTCCATTAAAACCTTTAAAACACATTCATGTCATTAAATTCAAGAAAGTAACCTTGGAATACCTAAGTGAACTACGGGTTTAAGAAACAACCCATGGAACAACTGGTGAACTATCAGTATAAAAAGTTTTTCTAGAATACCTAGATGTACCATCAGATGTCGGATCGTCCACGGGTAGCTGAAAAAATCTGAAGCAACCAAATTATTAAAAAGACACATCACCTTTCTGTATCAAATACAGTCATGAATGCTTCATAAAACGCAGTTCCGAATTTAATATAAATATACACATGTTTCATTCGCCAACAGTCATCCAACGCCGGTCAGGCACGTAAAGGTAGGCCGCTACCTTCGACCGTAACATTTATTTATTATTCTCTCTACTTTGACGCGTTCAGGTAAAAGCCTTTTTAGATTAACCGTTGCAACTTAATGAAGATAAAGAGTTGCCTAATGGCCACCGCATTGGATAAAAGAAAACTGTAAAACGCAACAGAGTGTAGCGCTAATTGAGCACGCGAATTTCTTTGGCAGATTTATTTGATAATTATTCAGTGTGTAAGGTTGGGAGTGGATGTTTTCCAGTTATTAGGGTGATTTTAGACTTTTTTTTCTTTATTTATGTCCTTCTTTTTATTTATGGCCATGCGTACATGTTAGGCCGGCTCGACAAGGACAATTTTTTGAGTTAAAATTTGAATTCCGAATGTCCCTGAGTATTTTTTAAGCCGAGTACATACGATCGTTTTTGTATTATACTCCTCTATTCGTATTTATTTCCTTCTGAGAATTGTCAGCGGTCATTACTCGTAGTAGCCTTTTCCTATCAGGCGGACGGGTTGCTAACTAACTACTATTGATAGCATACAATAAAACATTTTAAAAGTGCAATTAGGTTGTACTTCATGCCCTAATTTGAGCTGGCCTTCTGTAAATGTGGTATGGACTGCTCTTCGCAGTGCCAGTAGACGTGTCACGTAGTTTCAACAAATATTTGGAAAACATTTTTCCCTACACTACCATAATTAGTTATAATAAGACTAACCTTTACGCATAACTCGAAACAATTGAAATTTCTTCCTCTTTATAACTCGGCTTGGATAATAAAAGGTTACTTTAACGAGAGAACATAGTAAATAAATGCAGTGGATCAGTTTTAACTACAAATCAAAATCATTCACACATAATGTTAACCATTACACTTCTCTGTAATTTTAGTCCTAGGTCTGAGTTTTTAAGTTCCAGGTCCCAGGTCCTAGGTCCCAGGTACCTAGTCCTCATTGGGTTTCACAGGTCTCACATTAGCGATAGCCTCACAATTTAAATGCAACGTTCCTACCAAATAAAACCAGACGGTGTTCAGTAACATACGTATTTATATGAAGGAGACCTTCTGTACTTATTTTTATTAGTTTAATATTGGCTTGACAATCAAATACACCAATCTTGCACTTCAATGATATACGTATTTGTATGAAGCAGAACTTCTGTATATTCTATATGGTGACAAAAGTCTCACGTAGGATATTTCGAAACCGTAATTACGCTAATAGCGGCCATACCGTAAACCAGCTGCGATGGGATCTATGACGTTACATGAATATAATGATGACGTCATTTGATAACAATATCTCGTTGGGATAGTGTTGCAGAGCTGATGGTACGTTTTTATATGGAACCTGTTAAATTGATGAAGGTTTTTTTTTGCATCATTTTCGTTGATCATTTACACTTGATTAATAATTATTTTTTTTAACTGGAGGGTAGCCCTTCGTGGGTTCAAGACGTACCTGATTACGATTGACGGTACCTTTCCTGATTCCAGAACATTCAATCAGTATTCCAGAACCCATAACATTATGGTAGTTAAACTTTGCTTACTTCTTCTTCTTCGAGTCAATGGCTCTGATAAATCCGGTCTTATTAAATGTTGTTGGCCCAGTAGTTGGCAACAGCTATAGCGTTTTCTGTTGCTCTACAGAGGTCTTCGGTGGTGCAGGTATGGGGGCACAGCGAGCAAGAGAGCAGGTGCGACATGGACTGAGGTCGAGCCCCGCAATCGCAAGAGTCTTGTGATCGCTCGATGTAGCCCCATTTCGCCATATTTTCCCTGCAGCGGCCAACTTGGGTCCGTAAGCTATCATGGCATGGAGTCCACATAGACCACTGCCCAAACTTTGCTTACTATGGGTCTAGGTGGCGTTGTGTAGTGTTCTAGATACTTATTTATTTCTGTGTTCCTTTCCAAAGTCGAAATTGATTCCGGAGGACCAAGAAACAGTCAGTTTTGTTCGAAACAAAATGAATACTATTACACATTCAAAAATACATACATATATAGAATTTGAAATATTATTCATTATTTCTTCTGTAGATAAATGAATTAACCTTTAAACATATATCACAATGAGTTTAATAATCATAGTAAACTATTAAATTTCAATCCTCATACACACAGTGGCGAGAATTAATTAGTTCGGCCGGCGATTACACGAAATTAATAGGGTAATCTGGGTAATCCAATATAAATTTAACGATGGGTTCATCTGATTCCATAACAACCGCGAAAATGGATAAAAGATGAAAATATGTTGTAACATTCTGTGCACCATATTGTAATTATTTATTTTTAATAGGCATTTTAAAATGATTGCTTATGAAGTATTAAAAAAATGAACCGAATTCAATAAATAAATGACGAACGTTTATTTTTTGCACATTTAAGAAAGATAAAATTGCGTGTAGGACTTTGTACCTATTTATACCTATCTAATATATAAAATTCTCGTGTCACAGTTTTCGTTACCATACTCCTCCGAAACGGCTGGACCGATTCTCATGAAATTTTGTGAGCATATTGAATAGGTCTGAGAATCGGCCAACATCTATTTTTCATACCCCTAAATGCTTGGAATGGAGCAGCGGGAACGGGATCAGAAGTAGACGCGGGCGGAGCCGCGGGCAACAGCTAGTTTGTTTATATTATCATCATTCTCTTAGCGTTAATTCCAGTAGTATCCGAAGACTTCACCTTGAAGCCCGGGGCCTGCTTTCCGGCTTTCATGCCTCCAATTTGTACGTTCATCTTTTTATATACTGACCGATGTTCAAGACGAATAGTATACCCAACCAAATAAAAAACGAGGTTTTCGATACCTTTTACCTTTCCTCTATTTTCTCGATACTACAATTTTAAATTTTAAAGAGATAGATAAAATTTAATATTAAGTAATCCATTTAAAAAGAACATGTATTTTTAAACCGTATGGTTCCCGGAAAAATATAATTTGGTTCATCCCATCGCTTCCCATGCGGTGTCGTATAGGGCAACTGAGCGTATAGTACCTTTTCTTTTTTTTATCATGCGAAAAATCCCCACGGATACCCCCCCACCGAAGCCGGTTGGGAAAGGTTATGTCGGACTCGAACCGACTAAAACGCACGCCGTCTTTGGGTCTTCAGTTGCCGGAGGTAGTAGCCAACATATCCCCCGCACGAGCGTATAGTACTAAAAATATATACCTAGGAGCGTATAGTAGGTACCTAGGTATATATTTTTAGTATATCCAACACAAAAGTTACTACAAAAATATTTACTTAGCAGACAACTCCACCGAGTTCTATTTCCGTATGCTCTTTAGGTATGACACAATGTTGGCTGACTCCACATCACTTCCGAACTCCCGAGAGCAAGTGCTCAATATTCACGATACGGAGTAACAAAGAACTTTACATTCTACTAACTGAAAATAGACCTTACGACAGCTTCATAGAGCTCAATGTTCATTGGTACGGGTTATAGTGTTCTAAATTGTTGAAGAAAACGTGCGACCAAGTTCGGTCTTGGCTCGTGGTCCATTGAGGTTTGATTCGAGGCGATTTAAAAGCTTGTTTGTTATGTAATGGTGTCGTGGATATATTGTTATCGTAAATACTGGTTACTGTACGGGTACTGCTGTGTCTAAGGTTTCAGGTTTGATGCCCGGGTCACGGCAATAAGCGTTATTGACTTTTAGAATGTAGGATTACGTGATTATCTACATTATACCGTTAGTCGTTATTACAGTGTTAGTCCCGGTTTTAGTCAAAGTTTGAACATCAGAGCCCGGGTTCTGCGTTCCTATTCTTTTCCATGATTATATTGACTTTTGTGGGAGCAACTACTGTCTGATCACCCCGATTCTGAAAAGGAAGGCTGTGGTGAACATTTGCTCGCAGCTATGACAATCGTGAAAGCTTTCTGCTTACCCTATCGAAAGCATAAACAATGACATTTCTTTTATTTTGGCACAATCTGATAAAAATATATTTTCACATCATTTTAAAATTCATACAAACAACGATATTCTAATATATTTTCACGAAGTACGTGAAAAAATGCACACGTCCCTATCAAAATCAAGTAGCTCAAAAAGTGAAAAATTGTCTCCCAACCCACGATAATCTACATTCAACGCAGAAGTATCGGAGACTGATGAATGGCAGATACCGCAAACACTTCGGGACGACACAATTCGCAACGAGATTCCCTGTTCCAGGACAAATTCCTGAAACAGTGACTTCGGGACGAGTAGAACGAATTGAAATATATTGTCAGGCTGTATACATGAGCCGACTCATTTGTTGTATGGATGACTTGTGAATTGGTGAAAGGGTTTGTAAAGTTAGAGGTTGACAATGTGTCCGATTGGTTAAATAATTTTGTTGTTGTTTATAGTTTTGTGAATTGAAAATGGAATGTAATCGTGATTTAAAGGGGAAAGTCAAGTTTTAGACCTGCCAAATCTGACTACTTCAGAACGATATTTAGTCTTGAATCTCGATTTAAATAGACATATTTGACAGATATGACAGAATCTAGAATACATTCTAGTCTCAGATCTGGTTATAAATGGAGATTCTGGATTTGTTCCGGGGAGTGTTGGCGGGAACGCGAAAAGTGTAATAACGCTGCTGTGTTTCATTTTCTAAATTTGGAGTAAATTGGAGGTTTTATGTGTAAAAATGGTGGAGTGTTAGACATAACGGCTTAGACAAAGCGCACAAGTGTAGGGAAGTGGAGTATTGTGGTGAATTGTGATTTTTCGTGTTGGTGCCAAAATCTCCTTACGAAAATCTTTAAGTAAAATCTCTACTTACTGAGACTATCATCTGTCATTGTCATCATTTTCAACAATGATTCCAACTAGATTGTGAAGAAAGTGTTAAAAAATAAAATAAGACTACATAAAGGTCTCAGTTACCATGTCATAAAACCCCTTAATAGATGGATTTGTTTCCCACATTCTGAATTCAAATTCAAAAAGTAAAGTAAAGTATACCGAACGCTTTATTGAATTCTAATCGAACAGAGACAGGCAGAAAGTTTAACAAAATAGATATGAAATTACACTCTCACTAGTCTTACTAAATAACGTTTTCATGTTGGATTGTAGATGTGAAAAGACAGCCTTTCGACGATAAAATGAGAAGAGAAGCAAAAAGAGGGCAACATAATAATGTTCAGGGCATAAATATTAATGCATTCTAAGAGCAGACGTCACTAACGTGCCTTAATCCGTAGCAGTACAGTAGTGGTACCGTTAGCAAATAAATTTTACTGTCGGATAGACTACTGTTATGAATTATTTACAAGCCAACGATCGGTATCGTCAACAAATTAAATATTTAACTTTTATTTCGTCGCGGAACTGTTTTCAGATGTATAAAGTTTTGTATTGAAAGGAATGTGCGATCGAAACATGGCTTCTATGTACAGTGAGAATTGTAATTGGCTACAGCGATAGAACTCATGGGGATTATATCCCTTTATCCCGGGAATAAGTTTAACTTCCCACAAGTTGTCGGAACGGGAATAAAATTCCGTGCGGGCAACGGCTAGTTTACCTATAAGATGATTTTTCATTTGTGGTATGGGAACTATGCTGTCTACATATAAAACTTACTTTTATAACTACCTTATTTGCGACCTTCCAAATTGGTCCTTGACCCCTGAAGCTAACCACAGTACATCTGAACTAAACAAATATAAATCCACCAGTGTAAAAAAACAAAATGACACAATAATACCTACGCATGTACGCAATGTCAATAAAGAATCTATTAATACTTCCAGAGACGCCTAACATTTAGTAGTGTTTCATCATCATCATCATTCCAGTCACAGAACATTCACTGTTGAATAATGAACATTACTCCCCAATCGACCTCAAATAGTAGTGTTTACACAAGAAAAATATTTGCCATAGTAATTAATAGTCGTTCTCTATAGTCGGTAACGTTCACAAAATTAATTAATTGTTCGGATTTGTTTAATGACCAGCCGCCACGTTATCGTATCAGTAATTATTAGGAGTCTCCCTCGGTATCAATTAACAATATCTGCAAATAATTTTAACGGTTAAGCTCCCAATTTACAGTAATGGCGGTAGTTAAATCAAATATTTACGCAATCCTCGATTCCACTGATACAAACAATACTACGTTAAACAAACAGCGACATTGTGAAAAATAGTATCTTAAGTTATTTATTCAGTAGGGTCATAAATCAGATCAGCACGTGCGCTCGGCACGGCTGCCAAAAACCGAGTGACATCCAGTGGGGTGGCGGGTGGATACGAAAACAAGTCAACAGAAAAACTTACTTTTTCACATTCAGACATAACAGTATACACGCAGCGGGTGAAAAGTTACGCAGAAAACTGAGAAAGATGACACTGTCCTATATGAAGCACACATGATACATCACTCGGGTATATGCAGAGACAATTTCCTGCGTTATTTATTGGAATGGTCCCATGTACAGAGAAATTTTTGTGCGGCATCTGCAGTTTTATAGGCAGAATCCTCGCGGGGTTCACAATATCAATAACACAAGGAAACGACGCAGAAGTTGGACGTTGGTCAGTCGAAACTTCGTTATGGCGGGGCTTCGCGCAGTTTGTTAATAAAACTTTTCAAGTAATGTTACCTTGGGACTATCTTGTACATTTTTATAAACTGGAGAGTTTTTTATTACTTTGACATTCGTGAAGGAACGCTGAGATGTTTGTGATGGGGTAGGTATTGGTTTATTTGTTATAACGTCGCGGGCGAATGCCTAAGTGATATGGAAACTTTGGGATGGACGCCGAGGGAGAACTTTGGCCACTAACGATAACAAATACCCTCGCAAATCCACTATAAAACCGTTGGAATTGGTTGAAAAATATGCTACCGCATAAGCCTGAGCTCGGCAACAAAGTAAATAGAGAATTTAACGCAGCCACAGCGGGATTAGTTGATGAAAAGTTTTGCGGCCCCCCTTGGTAAAGTTCTCATCTCTTGTTGATGTTGGAAAATAAAAAATACTGAACTAGAATCCAGGGGTGGACTGGTAAGAGATGGGGGATTAGCAGACAGAGCCCGGGAACGTGCCGTAGTGAATAATCGAGCTCGGGGCCCGACGATTAAAACTAATACTTTGTGAAGACGGCTATGTATCGTGCGAGAACAAGACCAACTGTAACACGTGATATTTTTGGAAGAGTTTCCACAAAGATGGATTTAACTGTATACAAACATACTTGCAAAACAGCTTCACCGTCTTCTCTTTGTACCACCCCTGTTGGATAGTTTGGATTTTTTCAATAGTTGGATTCAAAATAATACTTAAATCTGTTGGGAACTTGTAATAGTGTTTATGACGAGCTATAAATAAGTTACTTCTATTTCAATTTTAAGATAAAGTCATAACTCACCAAGAGCTATAATAACACAACCATAAAATTTAAAGAAAAACATACAAATATTACTTTTTATAGTAATAAACGTTCAAAACCTATAACAAAGTTAATGAAAATATAACCAGTAATTCAGAAAGTCTAAAGTGTATAATTTCCATTAAATGATACTTTCACATAGACATCAAAACTTATTCTAAAAGCATTTTATACACTCAGAAGCTTATGCAAAACACCTATAAACGTTAAATATATTACTCCGGAGCAAGCGGTATGACGCTAAACGTTCAGCCTAATGTATTCCGAAAAGTTATTTTACGAACTGCCTATAAAAATATAACGGTGATGCCGTAAATGTTAAAATTTCTGATCCCGACCCTATCGATGTAAATCGTATAAAGGACCATTCAAGAACTAAGTCCACCTTAAAGCTTAGTTTAATTTACCGGAACCATTTTTTGCGCATTATACGAACCGTGACTCCAAGGCGATGAGTTTTAAACGATTGCCTAACACAAAAAGTTGAACTTATGACTTATTGGGACTACTTATCATAATCTTTTTTAAGTATTCCAGAGACTAAAGGATTAAGAGGGAGTCAAAATTTGAAATTTAAATTTCGAATTGAAAGACAGTTTAAGAATGGAATGGAGTTTATGAATGGAAACTGAATTATTATTATTCTTTCAACTTGTTGGTAGAAAACAGTGGGTTGAAAATCTAAAATTGTCTGAAGAATGACTTGTGACTAGGACTGAAGGAGTTTGCATTACGAAATTTTCCCTTGAGTCTCATGAATATTAAAAATAAAAAGAAGCAATGTGCTATTCTAGTCAATCGTTGTGCCAAATTTTGTACAGATCTGTTGAGCCGTTCTCACGTTATTGAGTAACAAACACCCATCCAACTAAACCTACGCAGTTCCGATAGACCCTTATTTAAACAAATATCTATCAACAAAATTGGTAAGTACTGACAACTGTCGTATAAATCGGTGTTTCTGGGGCCGCGCATGGCCATCCATACTGGGAAGAAATAAAAAGAAAAATTTTTTAGTATGGGACCAATAGCGAAGGCAATTTTATGGTCCTCATGCGGATCGGTATGAAGCGCTTCGGACGGGCACGAACAGATTCAGAGCCCCGCAAACACTCGTAAATCCCTAACATTGTTCTGATCCGTTCTCTATTGTTTAATAAAAAAATAGGGAAAATACGACATCGTTTCGGAATGGACATTATTTATTTCAATGAACTCCTCGTATGTGATGAAAATGTTTTATTACTGTTTCAATTTAACAAGGTTAAGTTTGTTGGTCGCATTGGTTAGAGCTAATAGTACAAGGTAGCTCTCGTTCAATTTTATTTCACCTCGCCTGTTGGTAAGCTGAAGGTAAAGTCTCTGGAAAAAGGGTGACCATTACAAACACGTACAGTATTACAATAGTGGTGTTCAGCTTAGCGGCCTCATCAGATGCTTTTTCACGCCCCGCTTAAAGGGCCCGGGACTGTAGGAAGAAGGAAACACTATTGAACAATATATTATCCATTATAGGTTAGGTAAGCTTTCAACTTACAACATATATGACAAAGGCTTCTTAATGTTACATGAGACTTCTTACTGAAGATGCCAGATGTAGAGGCGAATCACGTGTCGAGGTTTGTTTTTCGCACTTACGAAATATAGTACATACGACACCATCTCTCTTCGGGTAAGAAGTTATTTTACTAACCTTGAGGGGTGCGGTTTGGCATCCTTTCTATAACAATTAGTAATAATTTGCTATTGTTAGGTATCGTTGGAATTGTTTATTTATTTATTTATTTATTAGGCACATCAACAGATTATGTACATTACATTTCATACTTAAATACTAGGTTTATGGACTTATATCTAGTACATAACCCAATTACTGATATGCACAGCGTTCGTAAGCCTAAGTACATGGCACTATATAAGTAAATTTAAAACAATATAATTAAAGAATTTTAAAGAAAACTAGTAAATTAAACACAATTAAGCTAATATTAGATGCATGCATTTTTATTTTTATTTTTATTTTTATTTTTATTACATTTGTCTCATTAATCTCCGTTTATACCCGGAAGTTAATTGTTGAACCGAGGGTGAATTCGTTGCCTCTCTCTAAATTTATATTTTCTTAATAACTAATTGACAAAGTGTGAGTGTAAATATTCCTTATTTGGTCATATTCATATTTCTCTAACATTATTTTTTCTTGATTGATAATCAATTTAATTCAATATCTGAAAGTGGAACCAAAATGACTAAATAATATTTCCAAGCAATTTGTGAACCAAGGCAGATTCACCGGGAAATGACAATATCGACGGGGCCGAAACGTTTCCGTACAAAAAACATTTTTGGACCGAATTATCGTTAAATGAGTTCACATAACGTCAATTCGTGTCACTTCAGGCTTTACAAAACAAAGATGCGAATTAATGGCTCTCATTCGGAAAGGTCTATTGTGAAAACCCGTCCCACGGGGGTACCCTTCCATTTCGTAGAATTGGACGTACGCCGAACCCAATTTAGTGTGATCTCCCGTGCTTTCCGCAAATCATATTGATGAACACTAACGACGAAGGAAACTAAGACGACCGAGGGATCTTTATTTATTGGATGTGTAGCAACAAACGGAATTGATACGTGGCCCGTTTATTAGATTCGTCGATTTCTTTCTTTACCTTTGACGGAAAGGATAGTATTGTCTTTTGAGATGCCTTTCGGTTTGACGCGCACTTACCGTTTCAAGAGATTGGGCGAGGGGATCTTATAATCGAATATTGTATTATTTCGCGCAAAATCCTAGCGCGTTCTTATTGCGCGTGAAATATATATAAAAAGGAAAAAATGTGTACTCATTGTGTGTAGAATGTGACGGATTGGAGGCGGAAAATAAAGGCGGAATTGTGAAAACGAGAAAGGCTATGGCGTAAAAGAATGTTTTCCATACTAATGCTGCCGGATCGTAAAATAAAAATGTTATGATATAAAAACTGTATGAAGTAAACCTACGTATGTGTCACAAGCACAGGTTTGACATATTTCAACAGTGGTTTTATGTTTTCGCATAAAATATTACAATCGCTCGTAAAACGTTAAAATTCTGTTCAATGCGTTATATTAGTTTGTGAATTTCGATAGCTATCAAAATCGAATTGTTTCTTCGTAGACCCTTGTAAAATATTTCCTATGGTCTATTATACCATGGATTTACCAACACAAATATCCACGTTTAACCTTCTAATTTTATATTGACGTTAAATAGCAAAGTCTTCTTCTGTGTTTTTTTTTAAACTCCAGAATGAACTGCAGAAGGGTGCATTTTATATTAAAATACTTATAAGTGTGTGCTACGAGATATAATGTACCTAAACCCACGACATGACGCCAATGAGTTGAACGACATCACCAATTATTTATTTGATTTTGAACCAATGAGGTACTTATAAGCCTTATATACAGATTATTCAACGCAAAAATATATGATTATACTAATATTATAAAGCCAAGTGTTTCTTTGTTTGATTGTTCGAATGTTATAGAAAAAATCTTCATCTGTTCATTAATATATTTATCGAAGTTGGTTATAAGCTATATAACATCACGCTACTACCCAAAGGAGCGAAGCAATAATCATCAATGTCATTATTAATAATTAATACGAATTCTGTTATTGTTTATTTATTATTATAGTCTCTAATTAGTGCGTAAAATATGGGAACCTCTTTTTTGTTTCCCATTCTAAGCGCGAACAACGCATCTATAGTTTATATTATATTATTAGGTAGATCAAAATCTAACGTGCATGGTTCAATATCGAAACACATAAGCAGTACATACGTACGTCAGTATTACGAATATTGTTTGAACGCAACAAAGTAAACCGCACTGCACAACCGCTTTTCATTAGGATAATAGGAAGTCAAACGCATGCAATAGCGGGTAGTCATAGAGACCATTAATGATAGTTCATATTGCTTATGATTATTGCAAACCCACCCAGGAATAGACTAGGAACGGTCGCCATTTGTATTAACTAAAGTACGTACTTTAAAAAAGCGAAAACTTGATCAATATATTTCGCCAACTATGGTTTTTGGTCCCACGTAATAGGGGGCGAGCCTATTGTCGCCAATTGGGCACTTAGTAAAAAAGAAAGAAAATAAAAAATATTTATAATTGCATAGAGATTAAGAGGTTTCACATGTGAATGTGAATTGTAAAATCCAGGGAATTTTGATACCACTTAGGTGGCAGATTAGCACACTGCCCACCTGATAGAAAGTGGATACCGTGACCTATGGACGTTTGCAACACCAGGGGCGTCAGGTGCTGCTGACCGTATAGATGGAAGGGAGAGGATAGATGAAGGTTGAAAGTTAAAAACCGGGTTTCATATCATCCCATAGCAGTATCAACTAAGACCTTGGTTTCCCTAAACACATAACTTCTACAGTGAGCTCTGGCTACCCCACTCACCGGAAACACAAAACCACGTTATTATTAGCCTGTTATCCTGGAGGGCGAAGGTACTTCCCTTCCCTTAGGATTGAGCAGCAATTAGGATACGAGATACTGTCATGTCCTACCTCCATCACCAATGAATGGTCACCATTTGCCAAACACTATTAAGTAACTTGTATCGTCGAGATGTCAGAATGAGCGAAGGTCCGTCTATTCTGGAATACGGTAAGGTGAAGATGACACGAGTTACATGATTGTTGTTCATTAAAAAAGTTCTTAAATAAATAAGTGTTTAAACGGCTAAAGAAATTTTTACTTACAAAAATCTAATGAATTCATGATTTGCCTACATTTTTTTCATAATTACGCCTACCCAAGAATTTTTTTTAGAACATTGCGATTCCTATTACATATTCAACGTAAATACTTATCTTTTACGAGTAAATGTTAAAATAATAGTAGGTATCTCAACATCTTGAGAATTAAAAAAAGCAATGAATAAATGTTATTCGTTTTATTACAAGATGGCGGCTACGACGGGCAACAGTTTTATAGCCGACGGCTTATTGTAAACTTCACCGAAGTTCCCGCCTTTTTAAACTTAACGGACTTTTTTTTCTTTACAATTTTGACAGATCTCCCTTTGGACAAGAAGTACGAAGTATAATCTAATTCAATAGGAGCAAGAATAACAAAGAACATGCATAAATGGGTGGGTAAACGTAACTTTACGAATTTCCTGATTTATATTTATGTTCACAACTTTTGTGGCGAAATTAAAAAAAAAGAAATATTGAGGCGTTGCTGCCTACTACTACCACCAGTACCAATGGTCAAGACGTAAGACTTGTGCTCGCGGAGTTGAAGATTCAATCCCCACTGAGTCTACCAACTTGACACCTTTGCCAGGAATTCTTCTGTTTGTTTCACGAAAAAAAATATTGCGAAAGGACGACCAAGTCAAGCACCTCACACGATGTCACCTGAGTGCTTATCAGACATTTTTTATTTTTTATTTTGGCCGTCAATAGACCGCACCCCTCCTGATGGTAAGCTACGGTGCAGTACTAAGAATAGTGGGTATCGTAGAAGGCAAATAAGAGACAGGGCCAATCTCCATCAGACAGTACTTTGACGGCAATAGTTTATTTCGTGGTGAAGTACCTCTGCCGTCCCCTTCGGTGGTTTACAGGCCGGAATATTGTAATATATTTACACAAAATACATCACAGCCACCCATGTCACATAAAAAAATAATAAACAAGATATATTTTATTCGTTTTTCAATACAAATATACTCGGTACATGCCTCTGGGATACAAGCATCGTAAAACCTTTTAACTTCATAATGGACGATCTTTTGAAAACAAAAGAACTGAAATATGTACAGAACCGAACGGTATCTGTATATCTAATGGATTTTAGGGGTACCGCTGTACGACCCCGGGGCATGTCTTACAGCTAACGTAAATTGATTGGAGTGACCAGGGGATCATTGTGTATACTCTGTGGGTAGGAAGTTAAAGGGTAACTTTGGCTTTGAGCGCCTCGAGAATGTTAGGGAAACGTTTGTGTTGCTAATTATTTGTTGAACTGTTGTCATGTTAGTAATAAAATGTGTAGGTATGATTAATAAAATATAATGAAATTTTACGTCTGATATTCTCCAAGACGTTAATTGGTAATGCGGCTAAGCACGTAATTAATTTCCTTGCGATTTACTCCGCATAGCAAGAATTCGGGTCAAAAAACCTTTTTCGCCAAATTCATTTAGCGGCAACATTTTTAGTTAGGAATTTATTTTCGGCATACCTACCCATTTTTTATTTAGAAGGTGCCCGATTGGCGGCAATATGCTCGTCCCCTATTATTATAGAAATACCCAGATTTACCTACGCGAATTCTTGCACACAAATATTTGCACTGAGCGGGATTCGAAGTCGCGCCTACTGGGCAGTAGTTGCGCTAACTAGCTACCTCTCCTCCATAGAGGCCGTCAAACACATTTGACAACACTTGCTCTCAGATACATGGCATTTTGGAGGAATTTTTTTGGTGGACCGACGGCTAACATGCTCTTCGAGGCATGCAAAAAATCTATAACACTATAAATACATAAAGGTCTATAGCAGCTAAATACCTAAAATATCTATGAAGATTAATTTAAAACATTCTATTCTAGCTATTTGAATAACGATGTGTCGTGTCGATATTTCAAGGTGAATCTAGACAAGCGGTAGCGAGAAAGCGTTGGGGGGCGTGGCCTGAGTGCATACTATTTCACCCCGCAGCGTGTGAGTAATGGAGAGACTAGTAGACTCGGTAATGAGTAGCAAGAAGTTATTGCTACTGCGAAGAATACTTTAGGTGCAAATGTATGGTGATTTAAATAAGAACCGGAGCTGAAATGTTGGTTAATACATTTTGGACGATCGTCATAGCATAATGGGACTTTCAACTTGTTATATAACTCCTTTATGATCTTCTTCGGTCGAATCGACGACATTTTTGAGTTGTCATCGTGGAGTAGTAATTTGTATCACGACAGCGCCCCTACTCACGCAGAGGGCCCGAGTATAGGTTTCGCTTTTCGGGAAGACTTACTACGTCATTTATAATCACTCTGTTCTTAACTTTATTATTTACTTTATTAGTCCACAGCAGAGGGTATCCTAGCTTTTCGACAGAGGTAGAACATGACGATATCAATCAAATGCCTATGGCATCCTTAGGAAAACGGCTTTATTTCATAAGTAATAGGTATTAGTATTGGATTTTGCCAGTGGATGCCCACTCGGTTGCATTCATTTATGGCTATACTTTTAGGCTGGGTTCTCTCGCATTCATTTTGCTCAGTGATATTTTTCCAAAATATCGGTTACTCCACACAAACCAACCCAACAAACATGGTCAATATCCCGGTAACTTTAAGAATAGAAATGTTAATATGAAAACTTCTAAAACGTTAACTTAGGCATATGTAAATTTGATATAGGAGAAAACAAAACCAGATTAAAATATTATTACAAAAAAAACATAAAACTACTGTCAAGTAAAAGCAGTAGTTATGACGACGTCAAATGTTACGTCATAATAACTACTGCTATAACTCATTCGGAAGAATGTCGAGTCAGAGAAATACGAGTACTTCTTTCTTCAAGTGTATAAAACTTTTCTCCGACCATGCTCACTGGATTATTTCTGCTTAACCGACTTATTCTGAAGCTGTATTTTATAATCATCCTTCATCGAGTCTTTTTCCAACTCAGTTGGGATCAACGTTCAATCCAACTACAACGGCGGATGAACTTCAAATATTTATTCGTGAAGCGACTGCTATTGGACCTCCGCAACTCACTAGTGATATTAAAAGTATGTAGTTAGATCAGTTGTGCAGCTTTTTCGGGATCCAACTACTCGTAAAGTATTAATAGATGTTCCAATGGCAACCGGGACCGACGGCTTAACGTGCTCTCCCAAGCATAGAGTAGTCATAATGCGTTAAGAATGGACAGCCATCCAATGATTAACCTAGCGAGTATGACTTTAGCTTTGTACTGTATTAAATGAAATAGTTACCGAAGCCATATCTTTGAAAATTTGAAAAAAAAATTGGATGTTTGTCATTTGACCACGCTCTAAGTTGATTTGATGAAGAATTGATATAAGGATAGATAGATAGATAAATAACTCTTTATTGTACACCAATAAAGAAATTACAGTATAGACATAGTAATAAGTATACATGTAAAGAAATGTAAGTACAATGGGCGGTCTCATCGCTGAAAGGTAACCTTGTACGGATAGGATAGAATAAGGATATATCATAGTCTGGACTAACACATAGGCTACTTTATCACGTGAATTGGTTCTTATGGGTAAAGAAAACAGGGTCAAAAAACAGCTAGTAATTTATAATCTAGACATTAACTACGACATAACATTAAATTTTCCATAACTGAAGACCTAAAATTAACGGATCTGCAAAATAAATGTTGTGTGGCGAATAATTTGATTCCTTTGAAATATCATCGGGCAACGTTTGAAATAACGCCATAAAGAGACCCATCACGCAATATTATATTTAGAGAAACAATTACGCGGTTATCGTGCGACATTTATTTACATACAGCGTTGATGGCGAAGGATTTCAAGGTTTAACTGTTTTGTAACAAATACTTTGTCAAAAGATATTATATTTTGGTACATTACCTCCTTCCTACAGTCACAGGTGTTTTAAGCGTCAAAAAGACTGATGAAGTCATTATCCCTTTGACTTATTCATATCTATAATGTGGAATCATTTCTGAGACGATCAGAAATGATCCCACCATGCCAAAATTGAGGCTCTAAAGTAGCCTAATATCTGGAGAAATATCATTCTAACAAGACTACATAAATAATAATAACAATTAGATATTTTAAATTCATACGTTAGCTGAAAAAAATGAAAATTGGATAAAATTATTTCAAAGTACCAGGCGCTCATATGTGTGAAGGAATAAACTCGACATTCGACGTGAAAGAAGCTATTGAGAGCCGTTCTGCTTCTTTTATATGTCGTTAACTCGTAGCCGTAGCGTATAGTCGATTTGTGCCGATTTACCCTTTCATTGTGTGGAACACACAAATAAGAGCTTGTATATGTGTATATAATATCCTTCATACATATGCACACCTGGTACTTCATATCATTACCGCTGCTCAATGGAGTTCATTTATGGCATTCATTGCAAATAAGCACGTGCGTGTCTGATGGTTGCATGTAACATGTTCACAATGGAATAGAAAACAGCTTCATCAGTTAGTCACCTTGTTTAACACGGAAAGGGATAAATTAACTTTGTATTCTATTTCACTAGAACCCACGCACTAAATTAATTTTACTTTCTCCATCACCTGTATACCACGTTTCTTAACTTACTCAAAACAAAACTTTTCCGGCGCAAAATTAAAACGAGTTGCTTGAAATATGACTTCGCTAAGCCATCACACTTATATTACGTTATTACGTGCATAAAGTATCAAGAACCCTGCAATGTATACATTCGTCGGTACCAAAGATTGTTAAGTTTCAAATTCAATCGTCCATATATTGTGCTTTTCAATAATGCGAGCCTAAGTTCATGAACACTTCACTAACGGAGTCGTTTCAATCGAGTGCAATTGTGCGAATAATTTTATGTGCTTTATTTGAGAAGTGAAACTTTGACTGAAGTAAAGGTAATGCAAACTTCGAGATATATGGAGCACATTAAAATTTTAGAGGCCTAAAAGCTAACGTCGCAAAATTAGCTAGCTGAACTGGCATTGGGTTGGCCACATTTGTCAAACGACCGATGACCGCTAGAACAAACAGGACCTTGTGTGGAGACCACAAGAAGGCAAACGGAAGGCAGGACGCTCTCTAGCTAGATAGGCCGATGACCTCAGCCAGATGGCTAAAAAATACTTCATGCGGAGGGCAGAAGATCAGGAGCAATGGCGCACATTGGGCATCTCCAGCAGTGAACTTTCCTAGGCTGATGGATTGGTTAATTAAAGTCAACCACACCTATACTATAAGTACCTTATGATTGATAGACGAGGCTTGAAGGATCAGATAGCAAAAACAGAACACGTAAAGGAGGAGAGGCGTGGATGCCGGAGTTTTAAGCAAAAAAAACTTATTTATTTTACTTATTTTTCCATAGCGTTATTTTATTGGGTGCAACAACTAAACTTAGTTTAACAAATTTTGTGCTAGTTAGTATAGCTATGCTTAGGCTATATTTATACCATTTGAGACGTTAATGTCCTAATTAATTCACCTCAAGCACAGAAGCGAGCGTTAGATCACGTTCGCGGAGCAATTACTTATCCGCGGCCATTGGTAATCAGTGTTGCTACTCAACATCAGCAATTAACCTAATTATGTAAGATATAAATATCTATATATAGTGAGATATCTGTCTGCTGTTGCGCTAGCACGGAGGTATATTTTGAATACCGCGTAGGTGTCAGATAAGTACACGACCCACCTGTTGGAAAGTGATTAAGATAAGGATATTATGTTGGCTAGTATCTCATCCCCGGTAAGTAAAGACTCAAAGACGGCATGCGTTTTAGTCGATTCGAGTCCGCCTAAAACTCCCAACTGGCTCCGGCGTGGGGGTTGAAATAAACCCATATTGTAGTTGGTTACAAAATCACAACAGAGAGTTCATTCTACAGTTTGAGCGTGCGCGGGATGCAGTACTTGTCACGGTGCGGACCGTGCGCACCGTTTTCAAAGGTAATCTGTGAGAATGAACTCTGTGTTAAGAATGAATTCTCTGATTAGTAATGACAAAATGCAGTTCTCTTGGTTATCGCATTTGGTAATGTCGCTGGTTCCATTCAACTAATTGCAATCAAACATGCAGATTATTTAAGTATGACCAAGACAATTTTGAAACAAAAGAAATACTTTGAATTCTTTCAGTAATTTTTGAGTTCATCGCAAACATTTAGACAAGAATTCTTAGCCCGCTCCTTTCTATAGTACATTGGAATCAGTTTCTTTGGAAGTAACTCCTTTATTTTTAAATTGTATTCGAAGTATTTTTTCAAGTATGTAGGTATTAAATTGTAAAAAAGTTAACTTAAGCAGGGATAGTTTCAAAGAGCACATGAACAAAGTGTCTTCGCCTTAATAAAGACTAAGGAAGTGTTAATGGATGCATTCTTAGAATTATAAGTGTGTTATGTTATGTTTATTCATATATGGTACTTTATTAGAAAAAAAAGTAATAATGATAATAATAATATATGTCTTTATTGTACACCAAGTATAAAAAGATACAGATCAAAATACAATGCAACGATGGTAAATACAACTGGCGAAATTATCTCTCTGCGGCAATCTCTTACAGGCAACCATAGGATGGAGAGAAAAAGTAGGGATTTAAAATATGATTCATTTTTAAAACTTCCCTAAAGTGTGTCTAAAATTCTAAAATCAACTATAAAAACGTAAAAAAGAATGATTGGTAAGTCTATAAGGTAAGTTCGGAAACATTTCTGGCCGTCATTTCTTTTATGACCCGCCGTTATGGTCCACTACGGGGAAAGTGTGCACCAACTGAAATGAATCGTATTGCTGGAATTGTTTCATTAAAAACGTTATTGGACTCTCGATTGGCGATTCCTTTTTTGAATTAACCCCTTTTACCGTCGATTATGACTTTGTGGTAGAGCTATGTATACGTGTGATTGTAGTTTAAAACGAATACGTATCGAACGTTAATGGTACATAATACTAGTATCGGTAATACTTGATATTAGTAGAATATTTTATTTCTAATATCGTAAGCAGGCTGCTTATATTATTGTTAGTAAGAAAAAGATGGGAACGTAACAGGTGCAAAGTATAGAATACCTGCTAATAATAGTGCTACTTTCATATACATATTCGTATGATTTTAGCATATTGCGCTTTGAGTAATGCTAATATTTTACCAGTTTGGGATAGAAAATCCTTTGAACAATCAATAAGTAATCCCTTGCAATCAAAGTAGTTTTAATTGAGTTAGTAATATTATTATGGTTCAGTTTTCATTGTGACGTCATTTACTTGCTACTATCTAGACATACTTGATATTTATACCTGTTCCGCATACATTACCAGATAACCCGTGCAGAATATTTCTGAAATAAAATTGCATATTTTCAAAGTTACGATTGTAGTTTCTGGCAATACAAAGGACATCGCAAAAGTTTGTAATATATTGTATAATATGTTAAACAGCGTACCTATTATTTGAAGTCAGTTTCGGCCAAAACTGGGTCGGACGCGGACAGTATAAAACCAAACTGAAAAGTTAAGTAACTGAGATAAATTTTACTATGTGAAGTAAACTACAATATTACTTGAGTTTTCTATTCGCTCTGTTTAGACGTTGTCTTTACAATTTAAAGCATATTGTCATAAAAGGCCCTAATAAAATTAATGATCAAATAAATAGCAAGTATATAAATAAATAATATAAAATTTATTACAAAGTAACCCTATATCTTCTCCAATACTTGTTACAAAGAACCGTTCAAGGTCCCAACGCAGCATTAAAAATAATATAACGTAAAAATCCGACGACTATATTTGCGTCCCCCGATACGAAAATACTCGTAAGCTACTCACTAGTTGCCGATCAGACCCGTTCCATTTTATTACCTATCGTAAAAGAATCCGATAAAAATACGCTGAAATAGTGGAACATATGTTAATTTGATTGACCGCAAGAGATTCCTACAAAAAATTAACCTGACATTCGCTTTTTGCTTTATCAGATTCCTTACCTTACTTATTTGAGTGCCTCAATTTTCGGTGAAGGTATAGAGATGTCATTAACAATTCACCGAAAAAAAATAACGGTAATCCAGATTCGATATTTAAATAAAAACAAAAACCGGGTACTGTGCAATAGTCAAAATAAAGTATTTAAATAACGCATGTTGAGTAATTCAAATGTGGTATTTATCGACATTTAAATATGGCACAAAATTAAAGAGCCGTTATCAATATTTATTAAGTTCGGATATTTGCCGTCCGGTCCTCATATCCGCGTTATTTCGTACCGACCAGGATAATTCCCCTGTTAAATGTGCGATATATCGAAATGATACACATTAGGGTGGATGCCAATTGCTAAAGAAAAGCCCTAATGGTAATTGAGTTTTGATTTATGTATAGTTGTTGAACCCGTGTTCCTAAACGGTACTCAGTCCTAAATCTTGTTTTATACTCGTAACTAGTTCTATGGACAGATTGTCATTGACAATTTGTCAAATCTTTCAAATAAAATCGAGATTTAGGACAATAGTTATATCGTTCTGGAATTATTTTTTTTGGAATTCTTTGACATGGAATTCACAAAATATCGAGATAAGTGATAAAAGATATGAGTATAAACATAATTGTCTATTTATACAGACCGTTACTGTAAAATTGATAGTAATCGGTATATAACATAAAAATATAGGGCCCTATTGTACCGGTGATGGAGCTAAATTATATTGAACATATTCCTCTATAACTATGATCGTTTTTCTACCCTTATGCTAGTTGAGCTATTTGTCTCTATTGTCTGATCCCTTTTGTTTAAATTGGTAACGAATTTAGTACATTTGTAACTCGATCGATTCATGATTTAAAGACAGTTCAACTATTCTTGAAATGATTTTTTTTTAATCGCCTAAAGTAGCAGACAAGACGCAGCCCACCTGATGGAAAGTGGGTACCTTGGTCTATGGACGTTTGCAAAACCTTCAACAAACTTTCTAATGCTCTTCTTGTAGAGATTTAGAGGATTTACAGGAGACAAATAGGTCTTCGCACTGACAGCACTAGACCTCTCCAGTGACCTTTGGCTACCCTTATGATCATTGGGCATCATCACTAAGGACGCTGCAGGATGCCAAACAATAACGTACAGTTTTCGACCGCTGTCGAAGAATATTTTTCACTGTCCATGCTGATAATATGCGCCAACCCTAACTCGGCCGATACGGTTTAAGTATTGCAGTTTAACTATTCCTGGGGCATCCCTAGGTTATGAGGTACAATATCTCCTCATTAAGGTTAATAGTGAGGTGTACTATCACAGAAACCAAACTTCAATTTAGTAATACATAGGTAGTGTGTTTTAAAAAGAAAGTAAGGTTTTTTTATTCAAATTGCCTTTCGTAAGTATGTCAAACTCATTAGTCATGTAGGTTAAAGTTATCCTATCAAAGAAAGAATAGTTTTCTACGAATGCGTGTATTTCATATGGTAATTGAATGATTTATTAGTTTCCCATTTCACAAATACCAAAGACTTAGGTAAATCAAATCTAGTCTGTTTAAAAACGGTAAGTATTTACTAGGATTCGTTTTTCCTTCTCAGCTAAAGGAACTAAGCTATTTTTTTGCGTATCTAGTCGGTTCACATCAGTAATATAATGGATTGGATTCGAACCCGTCACTTTTTGATTATATGGCCGACTTATCTTATCCAATATACCCGCTGCACAGTATAAAAAAAAACTGTTACGATTACACAACTTGAAAGAAATGTACGTTTACGTTGCACGAAGGAAGACGACATGTAAATATGAGTGCTTTTGAATGCAATCTAGCTTTAAGGTTAGATGTATTTATTTTCTTATTACATTTTTAATGCTACAGGAATTATCGTTTTAACTCTTATCATTACGATTATTCATATTATTGATTGATTGTGAAACTGATTGTTATAGATGATTGATAACACAAATATCGGGGAGAAGTACAAGTGTATTATCAATAATTTCTTATGAAGGATTACATTAATTGCTTTTGTCTCTCAAATGATTACCCACATACAAAAATTCAACAACTATTAAGTATCAAAGGATCCCTAACCCGTTAACCAACAACGAAAGCTTTCGTATGTGCGTGACGAACCAACCACAGAACTAATCACACGTATAACACAAAAATAACATAAAATGATGATAACCAACCCTTAACTACATACTACCGAACAGTTCAACAAAGACCCCGCATTATGCATTCCAGTCACGTTCCGCTAATCTGCGATTGTTACAGATTATAAAGCAACCATTGCCCGTTCGGTATGGCAATGAAAGCAACAAAGCTTCTTAAAAACTGACGTGAATACCGAAGGAATTATTCAGGCGTGTAAATCGTATGTACCTATGCATGTATATTGTAAAGAGCGGGGCAGTTGCACAGTATAGGGCTTTATAAATTCGGAATTTAAATTCAAAACTCTAGAACCATTGAACGAAAACAGAACAGTAAGTGGTTCGCTATAATTCTGATCAGTCATTTCCTATAGTTCACTGTGTAACTATATAACATGTGTTTCTCGTCCCAAGAGAGCCACTTGCCAAATGGAGCAAGTTTCAAACAATTACCCTCGCCAGGTGGCTTAAATATCTTATGAAGATATCACAATTACGAAAGTTCCCTCGTCGCAATTAGCCAATGTCAGTTTCGGATAGTTTTTTTTTTCACCTCTCGAAAGCGAATAAAGATACTAAAAGAATGCTTGGTTTAACTTCTACTCTTAGTGCAAACGTAATTTGCTTTTTCAGATTCCTTAATACATGCTATATCAGACAGTTACGATCTATTATTACTCTTGGACCCCTTGAATAGACTTACGACCGAAAAAATAATGTTTTTTTTTATTGTGGGTATCGTTCAAGGCTGTTCTCTACCTGAGAGTAAAATACAGCTAATGAGAAAGTATCCATTTGCAGCAATAGGCTCACCCTCTATTATGTGAGGTTATAGGCGAAATGCGTTCGTGGATTTACAAATACGCCTACATATTTGAAATAGGCTCGCCACCTATTACATTGGGACCTAAATATGAACTGGCGAAATGTGGGTGCTAGCACCCTCTGCCTACCCCTTCGGGGATATAGGTGTCCGTGTTTGTATACTCTCTCGACAAAGTTTGGATGCACTATCAAACAATTATATTACAATCAGATATTGAATTAAATATATATCTACCCGCAGCAATATATTTCCCCTAACACAATAAGGAGACAGCCGAATACATCAGACTTCCGCTATTAATTTCACATCACGTATGAAGTTATGAATATTTTCCGCACATTTGTCGCTTTTTGTTCCAAGTTTGAGATACTTTTTCGGGACTAGAACGGTGGAAGGTTAGACTTTTTGTGAACTAAGTAAAAACCTATTCCTTAGATGGCTACCTCGGTCAAAAACTTTCATGTAGGTATGTCACTATAAGTATTATTAATAATTTTTTGTTTCAAGCAACTTACAAAGAAGTCTCGTACACGATCCCTTCATTTTTAATTTTGTTATTTATAGTTACGGCGGCAATAACACATTCACTGACAGACAGCAGGGTCTTAATAAAAGGATTCCCTTTCCCGGAACTTGAAAACCTATTCCATGGATCATATAATATCTATTATTTCCGTATTGAGACTTTTTCCAGAGTGATATATAACAATTTATTGTTGGTCTTTATAATCCATGTAAGGAAGTGACGTTACAGTTTCTTAATGCGATGACAAGCGGAAGGGCGCGAATTGGTTGACAGCTGCACCTAACCAAATAATGACGGCGACTATTGTATCCAACGGACGTGTTATATCATCGTGTGTGGATATTTTTTTATAATAGCAGCATAAAGTTAATTATAGTTATACTAGCTATTGTCAGCGGCTCTACGTGCTATAGAGTAATATCACTATCACTATCACTGCATAGTATTAAATAAAGTCGCGTTTTCTGTCCCTATTTTTCTTGTCCCTTTGTATGCTTAAATCTTTAGAACTACGCAACTGATTTTGATGTGGTTTGTTTCAATAGATAGAATGGTTAAAGAGGAAGGTTTATATGTATATAACATCATGCTACGACTAACAGGTGCGGAGCAGGAATGAAAAATGTTGCAAAAACGGGGTGACGCAGACGAAGTCGCGCGGGTCAGCTAGTAAATAATAATTTCAACCCTTTCAACGTGGGAATTACTCGTAAATAAAAAAATAGCCAACCGATAGTTTATGTAAACGAATTTAAACTTACCAAAACGTTTTTATTACATCCCTATCGGGCCATACGAATTCATAGAGCAATCTTCGTTCATCGAAAAGATTAACCCTTCGATAACCGCAGCCCCATAACCCCTCATGCATCACAACAGCTCTCAATAGATACGGTTGTACAATTAGACCCCAATTTGTAAGCGGTACACCGGGCACACTCCCAGGGTTACGTCAGTGTTTATTTTGTAAACAAACAAGTACAGTTTGGTAGCAAACTTGAACAGGGTAACCCTATGTGTGCATGTGTGTGTTTGTGTATGTGTGTATGTGTCTCTGTGTGTGATTTTTGTATCTGTAATCAAGATGTATGCATGTGTGTCTTTGTAAACTATGTGAGGTAATCCAAGAGTCTATAGCGTGTCACGCATGCAAACTCTAGTTATGGGACGAACTATGTTCTCTAGACGTTTAGCAAACAATGCAGTTTATAACGATAATATTAACTGTGCTGTGTGTGTAAATCATAAAGTTATCCTGAGAAACAAAGTGTGCGAGTGACACGCGTATCTTTACACAAAACCTAGGTGTGAGAAAGTGACAGAATATACGAACCGTGAAACGTTTTTTTATAAACCATCATCAACTTTGACAGAAATAGATATTGCAATAACGTCAATGTTTCTACACTAAAAGTTAAAAGTCACTGCCACTGACATTTTAAATTCGGTAAGGTGGCAATGAAAGATCTTGTGGGTCTATTCATGCTAGTAATATTAATGTCTATGGTGTAAATACAGTGTAGTAGCTTTAAATAAGGATACTAGATCACTGATAATACATTTTCATTGACAATAAATCCTAAATCATAGTAAGGTATCAGCCTAAATAGAATAAATACTTCGTTCGAACCTTTACCTACAAAATATCGATCGATTTTCGAAAAATCTCGGCAAAAACGGTCATCAGAAAAAAACAGAAAGCCGTTCATTTTTAAACATAGAATTTAGGTAGTTAAATTACTTATTCATGTAGACGTTACTGCCAAAAAAATACGAAGAAAAAATATGCGTTCTCATCAAAAAAAATTGAGGTGAAAAGTTTTAATAGCCAGTGTGAGGCAAGTTTGGGACAAAGAGCCGGAGCACTTAGCCAAATTGTACACTAGGAAGTAACGCGAGTGTTGACTTATGTCCCCGCGAACATAGAATTTTTTATACAGCTTTGTTTTTTTATGTATACCTATTATTGAATGTATTTTCATACTCATGAAAATACCTCACCATCATGAAAAAACTCCATCTCATATTAAGTACGTAATATGAGGTAATATTTTTCGGACATATACACTTAGGGTGCCTGTGTAGACATCAGCTCGCTATCTGATTATATACTTAAATAGGTACTTACAATAAAATACAATACAATAGTGTCAAATCACCAAAAAAATTAGTTATTATAAAGTCTAATTAAATTATATTACATCTAACCTGCCCCGTACCGTACCGGTTGCAAAAGGGGCTCATAGCGCTGGGGGCATTACCCCGCTGGATATCAATTGCCAACCTTTGCCCCGGTTACGAGAAGTCACCACCTAAGTCCTTTAAGCGCGGCGTGAAAAAGCATTTGATGAGCCCGTCAAGCTGGGCATTGTAATATTGTACGTGTTTGTAATGGTAACCCTCTACAAAAAAACTAATTTTATCCCTCAACCTGGGCCCCAATTCGCTCCCTTCACGCTCATAACGCTCTGTCAAGTGTCAAGGCCCCATATTTGACGCGTCTTCTGAATATGGTTCAAATGATCAAGCAATTAAGCAAGATAATATCAGTAGCTCAACTAGGACAAGCCTCCAGGTATTCGTAGAATTCTCTAGCAACAATCTTGCTCATGAACAATACCGGGTTTATCCATTGTATCTGTTCTCAGTGCTATTCTGCTACATTTATTATAGGTAAATGAAAAATAAACTAAGGCGTAGGTTGTTGTAGCAAAATACGGCAAGAGGCATGATTAGACGAGTTTATTTCAAAACATCCGATTCTCTGCTGTCCGATCCGTTCAATACCGTGATAGATTAAAATGCGCGTTCGATGTAGGGTTGGCACAAACAAATAATTAAGCTACAAATAAATAGTATTACTACTGTTCATAATTCCTATATTAATGTGCAGATATTTCACAGATCAAATGAAAATCTAAGTATTTTATCAAAATCTATGAGAAATTGTATGATTATTCATTCATGTGACATAAATAACCATTGTCGTACAACTATTATTTTACTAAGTTCTTCGGCAGTATTTGAGAAACCGTGTTGATAGGCAGACCGATGGACAGTAACCGTTAGTATTCTATTTTAATGATTTTAGGAGTTTTGCATTTTACCAACCAATCAGTAGCTCTCAAACCGTATTGGCAAGATGGCGGTTCACTAATTTGATGGAAATTAAATTTGTTAAGAAATTGAGAAAACTAAAGTCGAGTAATGTAGGAAACTCGTCAACTCTATTTATTTTTTATGGAAACGTAACTAGAGTTGACGAAACTCCGGTTTTTTCTAGTTACCTAATGTAGTAAAATCTAAAAATAAAATCTAACTATCGAAAGAGTAGTCAGAACGAATTATATTTTACAAACTGTTCGCCACTGGTAGTTTACAAGAGTAAATTAAAAAAAACAATACAATTGCTGCGAAAAAAAAGTTCTCAGTAGTTCTCTTCGCGTTTTATTACGTACCTTTCAATAATTCCGAGTGGCAACCCTAAAATGTACTGCCCGGTTATAATGAGCACCAAAATTTGTATTCACCGGCATTTGAATAGCAACCGTGCCCAATTTATAATAACACATAATAAGTATGTTCGTACGATATGAACGGAATATTACTTACTCGTATTGCCATTAAATTTGTTGGATGTCTAAGAAATTAAATGCTATTTTAGTATACTTTTTGCCGAGGTTATTGACCGCTCTAAATACACCGTCAAACAAAATAATACAATTTGGTAGAATAAGTAATAGAAAATGTTATTATAAATTTTTGACATCATCAACATCATTCTTTAAGTCCTTTCCCAAATCAAGGTTGGCTTTTTAATCTAATTACGGAGATGTGATTTTGATATTTTCCGTAAAGCGATTACTTATTAGCTCTAACTACATATAACTGATATTACACACATTCATACGTAGTGGTCTCAAAGTGTCAAGAATGATCATCCATTTATATTGGTTTAGCTTCTTACAGGAGCGATTACCGTTTGGTCTCTCAATCTTGTACGTGCAGCTTGCGTCAGAATCTCTCCAGTTAACCAACGTGTATAACGGCTTACAGTTATAGCTGACTGTGAACCCAGAATACAGAATACTTCCAAGAAAACAAGCATAATCATTATTATGTATATATCAAAACATAAAACTTGCTTTATCATAAATGGAATAACTTTGAATTTCGCCTCAGTATGTTCATCGTCTATGAAATTTGTATTTCCACATATGATATTCGAATTTTACTCCTAGGCTATTTTAATACAGTAAAGTGCTACAACCATTTTTATCACAGCTGTATCTATTTGTGAGTTACGTGAAATTTCAACAGACTTTTATTGAATTTCGAATTCCGATGTTAAAGTAATTCCGGAAAAATATTATTCCGATATTTGTTGAGTTGTCCAGGGTTGAGTCTATTGAAACACATTTGAAAATGTTTGGAAATTCAATTTACGACAAATATAAAATTTTAAATGATGTACCTCAGAACCTCAGCATATCTTCAAAGCCGCGTCAGACCCCTGCTGATCAACAGATGAGGCTCAGACATAGATTTTTCTATAGGACCCAGGAGCATAACAGACCCTTCAATAAAAGCTTTATAACTAAAAGGAGTACACGAAGCGAAAAATCCCGGGCTCAGAGACAATTAAGAACAACGTTAAGATGATGATAAAATCAAAATAATAAATACACGATTTTCACAAAAGAAAAAATTACATAGAAGATTAAAAATGCTGTGCCTCCCATGGGGGACAAGCTCAACATTATAATCAGAGAGAAATATTTCAACAAGTTAAAAAGTACAAATCTTCTCCAACGAACACTGATGGTGGAACATTTTAATTATACATTTCATGTAAAGACGTATTGTCTGGGGAAACGAGAGCATCTCCATTTTGAATTAATCAAGAAAACAATTATCCATCCATGTTACAATCCTCATTGTCTCTGCTCAAGCTCTGTTTTTTTAATAGAAACTGTGTTAAAAATACATCTTACTTAATACACGAGTTCTTAATTTGAATTTTTATTGTATTGTTTTTACTGTACTGTATATTTTTGTTTGAAATAAGAACGTGGAGCGTAATGATTTGCTATTACATTTTTCAAGAATGTATTTTTAAATTCGGAATATTTCATACGCCCATGATATTATTATAATGTACACACATCATTGTGAAGAAGAATGAGAGTTCGGCTAAAATCAGCTTGCTCCAGTTTTATAAAGCACAGGAAATACAGCTTGATATCTTGATAGAGTAATTATAACGAAAGTATAGTCATAATATTTCATAAGCACGCACGGTTTTAACTACTCAATAAAGGTAACAAACCATCAGTCCAATGTAAGACAAACCACACACTCATACTATACTATAACCTAACGTACCTAAAGTAAAAAAAAACGGAGGTAGGACACGACGGTATCTCCCGTCCGAAATGAGCTGTCCAACTGGGGAAGTACCTTCGCCCTACAGAAGACCGCGGTCATAATAACCATCGTGTTGTGTTCCCGCCGGTAAGTAGGGTAGCCAGAGCTCACTATACCCCTCCTTCCCCTCCCCTTCCTAGCCTCCCCACCCCTTCCCAGCTCTCCCCCTTTCCCTTCAGGGTGAGCAGCGCGTGTGTGACACCCTTAGTGTTGCACACGTTCATAGGCCACGGTGGCCGCTTTCCATCAGGTGGGCCGTGTGCTTGTCTGCCACCTACGTAGTATAAAAAAAAAGTAATAAAATCATAAATTAATATATCATTCATAACATTAATGATATCAAATATGTTCAGAAAATTAAAAATAAACTCGTTTACGTGACTCAATATTTGTTCAGCATGACGCTTTAGCCGAGGCTCATCACTATTAAAATATTTTTAATCTATAAACGGCTACTAGTGACAGGGAAAACATTCTACATACTAACATTCTCATTAACTCGATGTTATGTGTCAACAGAGTAGGTTGACATGGTGGATTTATTTTTGGATTATCGATTTACCTTTTTTTTTCTATTAATAGCAAAAAAGTTTGATATTAAAGTAACAAAGAAATATCAGGCGTGGGTTGGAGGGTTAAGTATACTAATTTGTGCAAATAGTTATGTACGAATATGGCTATTTGAACTGATCCGGTTATGTCTCGGAAGGCATTTTTTTTTTATTCAACTTAGGTCGCAGACAAGCACGCGGCCCACCTGATGGTAAGTGGTTACCGTGGCCTATGGGCGAGTGTAACACCAGAGGAATAACACTCGTGCCGCAACCCCTGTAAGAACAGAGACATTCTGTGTCGTCAGCGCAAAAGATGTAGGATAAGCCTTTGGTTTTCCCACGGACAACACAAAACCCTTCTAGTGAGCTCTGGCTACCCTACTCACCACCTGTAGGGTGGAGGTACTTCCCCAGTCGGACTGCTCGATTGGGACAGATATACCGTCGTGTCCTACCTCCTCTAATGTCATGTTATGTATATCCCACCAAAACATAAATGTAAAAAAAGGAGAGCCAAGTTCAATACAAAATTTATTCTCTGCTGTGGGCTTCGCCGCTAAAAGAATGGAGATCAGAGATTGAGTGCCAAGTTCTATGCAAAATCCAAATATGTAGTCTAAGGGCTGACTTGGCTGGTTTTCCCATACGAATTATATAGCCTTCGCTTGTTCTAAACCTGTTACCTTTCGGTTCTTATTTCTATATTCCGAAAATTTAGCTTGCTGGTAGAAACTACCCATCGAACATAAGGCTCTTCCATGACTGTGTAAAAGTAGGTACTTAGTAATAATTCGTATGGGAAAACCAGCCAAGTCAGCCCTTAGACTACATATTTGGATTTTGCATAGAACTTGGCACTCAATCTCTGATCTCCATTCTTTTAGCGGCGAAGCCCACAGCAGAGAATAAATTTTGTATTGAACTTGGCTCTCCTTTTTTTACATTTATGTTTTGGTGGGATATCATTACTTTTTGTAGGTAAGTACATATCCTCGTAACGCCGTGAGTCCTGTTAAAAGGACAATTCAAAACTAAAAGTTGACTTGAAAAGTATAAAACAATTGCATTGCCAAGCCCACAGCAAAGAATAATTTTTGTATTGAACTTGGCTCTCCTTTTTTACATTTATGTTTTTGGTGGGATAATAGATTACAATATCTAATGCCGCCGTTCCAACCCGCCGGGCAAACCTGGCGAGCAGGCGGGTATGGTATGTAGAGGCCTTAATGATGCATTAATATTTTTTGTAATAAATCAATAAAATTAAAAGTAGACTTTATAAATATAAAACAATTGAATGAGTTACTGTATTTTCTTACGTTTACGGGGTATAATTTCCTTCTCAGTGTTATTTCCTATATTTTCTTGTACCTTTGAAATATTTGAGTGAATTGCCCATCTTCCATCGGGAGGCATTGGAATAATTTGGTGTAAGGTGAGAGTGTCACCCACCCGTAATTCTATTGTACGACTCATTGTACAATACCTATACCTACCTACGTAATAAAAAGATAAAATTATTTGCTACTATCAACAAGTTCTCAAACTCTTAAGTTAAGTAGTTATATACACCTACTTACTTTTAACTATACTTAACTTACCTATTTACTTAAAAATACAATTGCTTAAAAAAATAAAAATAAACTATTTGCCTATACTATAATACTATACGTACGTACCTACTTAATAAAGAAATTGTAATAATAATATTACTACAATTATATATTTACTTTATTACTACAAACTTCACTAAAGGAAACTTAAGGAAAAATTTCGCAGCCTAAATCGCAACCTTATAGGTCAGATATTGAGAGACAACCGGAGAGCAAGACGGCGCTCGCGCTTATGAGCGCGGCTGCCGCTCGTTCGGCGACGACGGTTCGATTTGGGTGTCACAGCGCATGCGCGAACCCCGGTTTGCGCATGCGCTGTGACGCTCCGGCGTCACTTGACGAGCGCGCGTCGTGTATATACTGAAAATCTAAATAAATGCGTATTATTTTATCATTATTTATGAGTAGGTAATGATTTTACACTATTGATGTGATTTTACACTATTGATGTGCGCTAAATATAAAAATAATAATATTAATCCCAGTTAATAACGTAGGTACCTACCCTATAAGTAATATTAGGTATTTATGTTAAGCGTTCATAATCACTACATAGTATAAAATAAAGTCGCGTTTTCTGTCCCTATTTTTCTTGTCCCTTTGTATGCTTAAATCTTTAGAACTACGCAACGGATTTTGATGCGGTTTGTTTCAATAGATAGAATGGTTAAAGAGGAAGGTTTATATGTATATAACATCATGCTACGACTAACAGGTGCGGAGCAGGAATGAAAAATGTTGCAAAAACGGGGTGACGCAGACGAAGTCGCGCGGGTCAGCTAGTAGGATCTAATTATCTAAAATTGCCAGTTTTTTCGTTTATTCCCTTGTATTCATCTAATTACCTATCTGCATACCAAATTTTAACTCTCTAGGTCATCTGGAACTGGGTTAGAGTTTTGGTCTCCTTTAAGTAATATTAGGTATTTATGTTAAGCGTTCATAATGGAATCTAATTATTTAAAAATTGCCAGTTTTTTATTTATTCCTTTGTATTCATCTAATTACCTAGCTGCATACCTAATTTTAACTCTCCAGGTCATCTGGAACTGGGTTAGAGTTTTGGTCTCCTTAAGTAATATTAGGTATTTATGTTAAGCGTTCATAATAGAATCTAATTATTTAAAAATTGCCAGTTTTTTATTTTTTCCTTTGTATTCATCTAATTACCTATCTGCATACCAAATTTTAACTCTCTAGGTCATCTGGAACTGGGTTAGAGTTTTGGTCTCCTTTAAGTAATATTAGGGAAATTTATGTTAAGCGTTCATAATAGCAACTAATTATTTAAAAATTGCCAGTTTTTTATTTTTTCCTTTCTATTCATCTAATTACCTATCTGCATGCCAAATTTTAACTCTCTAGGTCATCTGGAACTGGGATATAGTTTTGGTCTATAGGTCAGTCAGTGATAAAAATGAGGAATTTTGGACATTAATATTTAAATAACCGTTTGAGATAAGTTTATGAAAATTAGAACACATATGTATCTCGCAAGTCTCAATATATGAGCCAAATTTGATACGTTTATGTTAAATAGTTTTTGATTTATGAGGGGGTCAAAAGTGGCTCCAAATGGTTCGTGTAATATTACACACGGTGCGGCTCGCCAGTTCTGTTTCTAGAACTTGGCTTGACACGCTCCCGCGTGTCTAGATAACAACATTACTACACAAAGCATGTTACAGTGCGGAGAACGAATGCAAAGGAATGACGAAATATGTATACAAAAGTAAACTTAGACCCCAAATTAGAAGAAGATGCAATTAGAATACACCTGAAGGGGCGTTATCTCGAAAGAGATGGCCGGGGTCTGCCGGGGTGCGAGGGTTATATTGGTTACAATCTCACCTCCGGCAACTACACCAAAGACGGCGTGCGTTTTGGTCGGTTCGAGTCCGATATAACCTCCCTAACCGGCTTTGGCGAGGGGTTTCCGTGGGGATTATTCGCACTATAAAAAAGGGAGCTCGAACGAAACAGAAGATCGGCAATGATGAATGAATGATGAATGATAAAAACAAACTGCCGATTCTTAAAAAAAGTCATCAATACGCCTATCTACTTCAGTTTAATCAGAAATTTCAAAGGATTCAGAAATCTCTTTGAGCTGACATCACGCTTATAAATGAAAATGTGGAAAAGCTTTTCAATTTAAAATTGAACATTTCTATTTTATTAAAGGTGATATTAATTAAGTAATGGGCCTTCAGAATCGTTGAAATACGATAACTCCATAAAAACACAAACTTTATTCAGTACTATGATATTCCTGCGTCTTCTACGTCCGGGGGTCAAACCTAGTGCTACCCAAACGCTTACATTCACTTTAGAGCTCGGGATCAGCTCTCCTACTCAGTCTATTTGGTCTACTACATTTTTTTTATTTATGGCACGTCAATTTGACTTCACCTCGCCTGATGTTAAGCTGAAGGCAAAGTCTCATAAAAGAGGGTCACCATTGCAAACACGTACAGTGCTACAAAGGTGGCGCTCAGCTTGACGGCTTCATCAGATGCTTTTTCACGCCCCGCTTAAAAGGACTCGGGACTGCAGGAAGATGCAAACACGTGCGCCGGTAAGGAATGAACAAGTACCTATAAAGGTAGGATAGAGTCGACTACGTTAAACAAAATGCTTGTTTATGTGTACGATATGAACAAATGTACATAATTAATCATCATCATCATCATATCCCTCCAGTCCAACCGGTTGGAAGCGGTTTGCATTCAATGGGTACCCGTAACTCTAACTATGTCGTCCGTCCATCTCGTTCTCGTTCCAATTGTACATACACATATTTATTGTTATAAATTTAATAGATATTCAACCCAAAAACCCATCAAACTCAATCAAAACCAATTAACTTGTTCAATTTGTTACGAAAACATGAACGTATTATACTTGAATAACAAAACATTTTTTCCCCGTCCCCGTGCCCTCGGCCTAACTCCGATCGGCTTTGCATCGAATCAATTAATGCAGGGTTAATGGAACAGGGTTAAGTCGATGATGTCTAACCACCAGAGTATATTTGCATGAATAGATAAGATTCTTCAGATGCTAGGGATTCTAAAGACACTTGATCATTCGATTGAAAAAGGTTTCCTCAAAAGGATTTTGTTGGTGTTAATTTTATTTTGTGATTGTAGAAAGAGAAGATGATAATAGATTAGAAGATATCAATTAATAGAGTTTATTTTGAATGAATGAATGGATGATATGAATACATTGAATGTAAACTGTGAAGATTAAGATATGATTAAAAATAACCGAACGAAATGGATGTCCTATATAGATAAGTTTGATTGATGTTTTATTGACAAGTAAAATTTCATCACTTAATTTCATAAATAAGTTTTGTTTAGTAGATATTCTGAAAATCATTTCAGTACCTAATATTATAAATGTGAAAGTCTGTAGGAATTGTTAGATTTGATACTATTTAAGTGGTCTGTCAGAGCTCACTGGAGAAGTTTTGTGTTGTCAGTGGGAAGACCAAGGTCCTAGTTCATACTGCTATGTGATGGTATGCAACCCTGCTTTGTCTTCTGCAATAACAGCACAGGAACTCTCTCAACCTCCCATCCTTCCCTTTCCTTCCCCTCCTCTCTGTAGGTTCAGCAGCACGAGTGTGACACCCCTGGTATTGCAAACATCCACAGTAACCACTTTCCATCAGCTGGGGCGTATGCTTGTGTGTTTAAAAAACAATAGTCTGGAGCACGTCGCTACTATTTCTCGGTAATAAGTACTAACAGAGAATGAAAAGATAAGACTTTCCTAAGGCAAAAGCGGGGGAAATACTAGGGAAACTATAAAATCGAGACCGAAGATGTGTTATAATGAAAGTTATGGCGAAATGACGAGTAGTTGGACGAAAGTATTACATTATGGTTCGTAAACTATCTACAGAGAGGAAATGTTTATAATGTGAGAAGAGCTAGGGTTGTCACGCATGTTGCTATAGTTGCATTTTACTTCATATTTTCTTTTCAATAGTAACAATATTTACTTCTTTTTCAAATGTTATTCCTACTTTTTATGCGATAAACAAGCACACGACGCAGTGAATGTAAAACAATAATTATTGCCTAGACATTTGCAATGCAAGCGGTCAACCCTAAAAACTCCTCTTATTGTTAAAGAACCCTACTGAAGTCAATTCATGAATATTTAAACTATTTAATCAAATATTTTGCTATTGCCTCGTTGGTTTCGGTGCATAAATTGGCGCTTTTGTTTGTTTGCGATCAGATCGATCTTACGCTTTTTGTCTCGATTACAGAGACGGATATTTATATTCTACATTTTTTCTTCTTTGTAAATTTACCACTTTTTAAGGAGTTCGTAACATTATATTGTTCAGCAGTGGGCGCCAATAGGCTAAACGGATTGATTGAGTGATACTGATAAAGCATAAATATATTTATTATATCTGCTTATTGTTATGCTATGGCGGATGACCTGACTGAAGGCCTCTTGTAATGAAAATAAATTTAAAATGCGTTTAGTAAATGCATTTCATTTTGACAGATCGAGACTACTACAATAATAGGAGATTTAAGAAGGACATTAGAAGGTTCCTACATGGTCAGTAGAACGAGTGAGTTGTTAATAGGCCACAGTGACTACTTTCTATCAGGTAGGCCGTAAAGAAAAAAATATGTAAAAAACAAAATCATGATTTCAATGAAGAGAGGACAAATTCTTGTAATCCTTAATAATGAACGATTTTGATGTTTCATTTGATTTTGATTGATTTTGATCAAGATAGTATTTTAGATTTTTATTAGAAGAATTGGTTCGTCCAAGTAGTAATATCGATCACGACCTTTTCGACCTCCTAATTTGGAGTCTAATAAGAACATTCTACACGACCTCATTTTAAAACCCATTTATAGATGGGCTCGTACGGTACCCGTGTTAGAAAAATCATAGAAAACCCCCAACCAGCTATAATCAATTTGACAGCCCTACACTAGGGTCTTCCCCGTAACCACGTGTACTGCCAACCTATGGTAATATTATTTAATCGGTTCACCGTAATAACTTACGCCTTACCGTATAAATTTGTTGAATAAACAACGTTATATTGAATTATAGACAAAATGGCCGCGCTTTGATAATGTGTTAAGTGCTTATTTTGTGGGAACATTTAGATATGTAAGCGTTTTGGTTATATTAATACAGACAAGAGGATTATTTTAATAGTAGCTGTAGATTCTATGTACTGAGTACCATTTGCTTTATAGTTCTGTTAGTGTAGTGGTCCGTAAACAACATTTGTTTGTGAGGATTGAAACATTTATTTTATGAAGGCTCCATTTGAGCTGTATAGAAACGATCTATTAGTACATTTATTTTAAACAGAATAAATAGAAGATGGTTCGCCGACGATATCGTCATAGCTGCGGAGTCGCTGGAGCAGCTGGGCGAAATGCTGCACGGCCTAAACGAATCCTCTCGACGCGTCGGCCTTGGTGTAAACTTGGACAAAACCAAGGTTATGTTCAATGAACACGTTATACCGAGACCGATTGCCGTCGAAGGGGCCACACTCGAAGTTGTTCAACAATATATCTACCTGGGGCAAACCATACAACTTGGTAGAAACAACTTCGAGAAAGAACTATCCAGAAGGATCCAATTGCGTCGGGTCTTCTCCTCCCCCCTACCACAATGCCTAAAAACAAGAGTCTTCGACCAGTGCGTTCTGCCTGTTATGACTTACGGTGCCGAAACGTGGACATTGACGGTGGGGTTAGTCCACAAATTGAAAGTCGCTCAGCGGGCCATGGAGCGAGCTATGCTTGGAGTCTCTTTGAAGGATAAAATTCGCAATGAGGTCATCCGACAAAGAACTAAAGTTACAGACATAGCTCGCAGAATAACCAAGCTGAAGTGGCAGTGGGCTGGCCACATCTGCCGGAGGACCGATGGTCGCTGGAGCAAACGAGTCCTAGAGTGGAGACCGCGAGAAGGCAAACGGAAGGTAGGACGCCCCCTAGCCAGATGGACTGATGACCTGAAAAAGGCGGCTGGGACAGACTGGATGCGGAAGGCAGAGGATAGGGCGCAGTGGCGCACACTAGGAGAGGCCTATGTCCAGCAGTGGACTGCGATAGGCTGATTGATTGATTGAAATAGAAGATGGCAAAACTGAGGCTGACTACTATAGGTACTGGATATTTTAATATATTTCCAATTTTACATCTAGTTGATGATGAACTTAATATCGTATGAGTCTAATTCACTTAAAAAATAATTCTACGGTATAAATGCAGAAGATTGTGATCTTCAGATATGTGGTTCAGATTAAGATGCAAAATCCGTGTGGTAATATTCTATAAATATAGACCTCGAAACGCCACTTACAAATCGTCAATATATACAAAAAATTATAAATTAGTGACCAAATTGACCACCGCCCGGTTCGAAACGCGGCCCCGGCCTGAGAAAACTCCGACAAAAAACTAAGCGGGCTCAATACTCACCACCCCATCTTATTCGGAGGGTGTCGTAAGAGCCTACAACGGAAAATGCAGACGATATCACTACGAGAGGTTAAACTCGAAATACAACTCTGTACCAACCCGTCTAGACAGCGAGGTAAAAGTAGGCCAAAGTCTCCTAAAATTAGGAGAGGCCTATGTCGAGCAGTGGACTGCGACTACCTAATTGATTGATTAAAAAGGTTATGAAGATACCTACATATATGTTACTCACTATCGCTCCGACGGTTGAACTCACTGGGAATATTCCCATAGATTACAGGAGAGGAATCAGAACTCGACGTGGGCGGAGCAGCGGTCAACAGCCAGTAAGAATATATTATAATTACTTTGCATCAATAACGTACATGGAACCTTATATCGAAAGATCTCAAACGGATTATCAATCTCGGTCATTACTTACCTCACGTCGGTTCTATTTATGAAGTCAGTTCCCGTACTGAGTTCGGTTCGGTCAATCAATCATGGCCGCTACATATGGATTATAATAACTCGAAGTGTAGATTCGAGTTCAACTGAATATCAAAAAGCTTTTTATTTGTAGAAATGAACCTGGAACTTCGGGATACATAGTTTGTAAGATTTAAATTCTGTCGATAGAAATTTTTCCAACTTCATACATTATATAACTAGCTGATGTTTGTACTCCTCCTGTGTGAAATTATGGTCACGATAATGTACCTATCATAACTATAAGCTATCTATGTATCAAACTTCAGCCAGATGCGTTCAGTCGTTTGAGCGTGATTGAGTACCAAACGTGTAAACATCATCACAAACTTTCATATTTATAATATTATTAGCTGTTGCCCGCAGCTCCGGCCATGTAGACTTCTGATATCGTTCTTGCTGCTTCATAATACCTTTCTTAGAGTTCCAGGAATCTATATAAAAAGATATATTCGAATCAGTCCAGCCGTCTTCGAGTTATCTGCTTAGCAAGATATTCCATTCATTTTTACTTATATATCTAGATAGGTTTTATAGTGTAATTTCAGAAGGATATTAAAAGTCTTTTACGTCTCGAAAACTGTACGAAAAGCGGCTACTTAAAACCGGTATAAAAAAGAACTTTCAGGATACAGAATTTTAACCGGAACTTCGAAACAAATTGAACCGTCAACGACTAATGTATGGGTTAAAAATAATCTATTATTTTTAGTTTGGGCTCTGATCTGTCGCCATGATTGATCTATGGGGCCGGTTGGGGACCTCTCGATCCTGGCCCATTTAAACTGATTTCTTTAAGGGTAAGATGGGATATACCGTGTATATGTTCGAGACAAAAGTAGGAGGGTACTTAAATGTCAGTATGAAGGATTTATAAGGCGTATAACTACTTGAGAAATATATTATTACCATATTAAATATTGATAGTATATTTTTATCGCCTCCAATAACGACTGTATAATAAAGAACTGAGGTTTAGTCTGGAAGATGCGAGCCTACAATTCAAATGATTTAATCTTTAAGCAGTGGTCCATATCTTGATGGATTCGATAAATATCTATGTATTTGTTAATATTATGTGAATCTACTTATATTCAGTCTTTAGGAGGCGACGTAGTAAGCCTTTCCGAAGAACGAAACCTATGCTTGGGCCCTCTCCGTGAGTAGTGGCGCTGCCGTGAAACAAATTACTACGCCACTACGGTAACTCAAAAATGCCGTCGGTTCGACAGAAGAAGAAGATCTTCAGTCCTAGTCATATACCGATGATTTATGATCTATGTTCTATAAAACTCAACACAACCTCTTTTTTTTCTCTTCTTTACTTTAGTATATATAACTTATTGTACCTATGCCAAATTCATGTTAAATTTAAACCACACCACTTCAATATAGGTACTTGTGTATTTTCTGTTCTTACCTGCCTATCCATAGGTTGCCTGGAATAGATTGCCGTTAGCGATAAGGCCGCCCATTGTATATGCTGCTATATTTTTATGTCCTTAGTGTAAATTTTTATCTTCTGTGTACTATAAAGAGTCATCTATCTATCTATCTATCTAACATCTGATACTTTTCCATATCTTTTCATGAAACCGTTAATCACTTAGAAGTCAAACGTTCTACCACTAAGTCATACAAGTTTCGAATAAGCTTATAATTAAGATGAAAATATCACCACAAGACCTTATTAACTGCAAAAGCAAAGTAATTCCTAACAGAGTACCGTATAGTGCCGTAAATGACCTCGCATATAAACATAGCAATCAATTCTGAAAAAATCCGGCCCCACGAAAATAAACGTATTGGCAGCGGTCAGAGTAATCAATCATTAGCTTCCGTGATAGATGTGGCCTGCGATTGTGCCACGTCTTTATTTATAAGGCTCTGTGGTTTTGAGTACATGTTGAGGTTTTGTAGTGGACTCTTTCTACTGTTACCATTGCTAAGAACCGCTATACTGTTCCTTATTACTATAAGTCATACTGCTGTTACTGTTCCTGAGATTAGGTTGTTTCTTATACCATATAGGAGTCAGAGAAGTACACGGCACACTCGATGGAAAGCGGTGCCGTGGCCTATTGGGCGTTTGCAACTTCACAGGCGTCATAATGCTATTGAATCTGTAAAGAGCTGGGGGAAGGGAGGGGAAGGGCTAAAAGTTAAGAGAGTTTCTGTGCTGTCAGTGCAGAAGACATAGCAGGGTTTCATAACATCGTAAAAACAATTCTTTAAAAAAAAATTAATGCTACATTTATTACTCCATACATTTTCCTTGTGAGCTCGAGAAGTGGAACATCGTAGATACTTATGTATACGAAATTATTAAGTGTATTTTTTACATTACCAACCGAAATCTTGGGAGGCTCTTATTAATCACTTCCCGTATTCCTCTCTTGGGGACTTTCCATTTTTTTTGACCACAGGATAATAATAAATTTGTCTAATTTGCATTTCATTTTAGCGTAATTTCTCGCTCGGCCTATATCGTACAACGTTGGGTGATTCGCGACTCGTTCTCGATTTAAAATATAATTTAGGTCAGCTCCATTCTTATCTCCGTCTATAACTGGGATTAAGTTTCCAATTTGTTTCGGATTATAAGGTGACTTATTATTTCTTTTTTTTTGTTCGAAACGACAGCGGAATTATTATGTCAATATTTTTCTTCAGAAATTATCTTAACGTAAAATATTCATCTATTAAATATTTCCAATAGCTTATAAGATAACCGGATCATATAAGTTTGTTACTTTTTTATGATTCTTGTTATGGCACCACACTGTTCGTCAGCACTTTTAAGGATTTTATTGTAATTTTGTATTAAATTACAACATCAATCTTAATTTGTCTTCGTGTCATCCAAGACCACGTCATTTTTCACATCATCTTTCTTTTTATAAATTTTCATTATAATTATTAATCTTCCTTTTAATTTCTCATGTTTTGTTTACTTATTTTTAATGAGAAACAGAGTGCCTCTGTACATTGCTGTACAATTTGTATCCGAGTTGTGAGGTTCATTTTAGGTTATTATTGTATTATAAATAGTGGTCGTCCGGTCGTTATTCTCCCTTCTATTGTAAATCTGATTCGTTCAGTAACTTATAATGTACCTAACTAATAGTATTTTTCTTATATACCTATAATATTTTAGTAAAATTGCCAACCTATAAAATACTAATCAAATTTTTGCGGATACGTACCTACATTCGGTAATAAAATTCATATATTGGGATTGGAATCCCATAACGTTGTTAAAAAGGAACAATCGGAAACGTATAAAATTGTACTCGCTGGGGGTATAAACATTGAAATATATCTTAGGGTTAACTCACACGTGCTATATACTCTTATTATCACTCTCGCACGTGGCCGTTGTTTCGACTAAAGCAGTGGTACCAACCGGCCGGCCGATAGGTAGATGGCTGGGAGAAATAGGCCTGTTTCCTTCGTAAAATTATAGCAATAGTACAAAATATTAGGCACTCGTTAACCGCAAGACTTTCACGCAAGTGCAAACAATTAGTTGAACATTTTTATAACAATCGGATGAACGGGGCAAATATGGCTAATTTTTTATTTTTTATAGCACGTCAATTTGACTTTACCTCGTCTGATGTTAAGCTGAAGGCAAAGTCTCATGAAAGAGGGTCACCATTGCAAACACGTTCAGTGCTACAATGGTGGCGCTCAGCTTGACGGCCTCATCAGATGCTTTTTCACGCCCCGCTTAAAGGACCCGGGACTGTAGGAAGAAGGAAACACGTTTATATTTTTATATATACCTAACATTTTTATAAAAATTACCAAAAGTGAAGGCCTTTTCAGATATTTCTGAATGTGGACCGGTCCATCTTAAAGTCCGAAGTGAACGTACCAGCTCAAACGAATAACCATGCGAGTTTTTCTGTTGTTAGAAAGTGGAACGTATGAGTTAAGCCCAACACAAACATGCACGGACTTTGCGCCTCATATTTTTGAGCCAATCGATTTCGGATGTTTGAAAATTTATTTGCCCGTTTGAATTCTTTTTTTGTATTAACATGTCATGTACAGAAAGTTTTTAGATTTTGTCGATATGATTTATGATTTGTCCCATATCTACATGTTTATTTCATGGTATGTGTTGGAATCATACATAATATGTATTGTTTAGGTGCAAATTAAAAGATTGATTCAAATTCAAAATTCAAATTTGAATCCAATGATGATAATTAATAATGAATGAAAGAATGAAATTTAAGAATATATTAATACAACAACCCATTATTTTGCTCAATCCTTACATACTTCACAAGCTTCCTTCACTGTCATTAAGCCTTTCAAGCAAACCCGCCGGTTTCGAATGCTTCTGACGTGACCTTTTTTCTAAATTTTATCAATTTGGTGTATACCGCGAGGTCGACCTCGGTAGCCCACCCTTGCATCTGAGCCTTACCTGATATGTTATATTTTATTACATTTAATTTAAAATGTAATTAGACTCCATTAAGTATTCATACAGTATTTTGATTAAGTATTTAGGTTGCTCTAAAAATAATTTAAAAATCTAAAAATCGAGATCTGATTTTGCCGCTGACTGTACAATTAGCGAGTTCTTGACAATCTCGCTAACAAATTCACGCCTCTAAGGCATCTAGGGTCGATAAGACGCCTCGCGCCTCGATTATCCAAACCACTGGCTCCTATCGTCCCAACAAGCTTAAGCTAGCTTTTAGCAATCAGATAATTTAACCTAGTTCTCCATGGAATAAGCAGTATCTAATGAGGTTTTGATGGCGGATACATCCATTCAGATTATAGTAAGTTTCGTAATAGTTTTACACACTTAATACTTTTTGGGAAGTTTCTTTAATTTCGACAGTAAATATTTATGTTATACTCAGTACACACAACAAAGCAAATAAGTATACATGTTAGCGTGTATACAAAATGCATATGTACGTATTTCTTTGGTTGTGTCCATCCAAAGGGGAACATATAGGGATAGGCAATTTACATCCATATTTGCTTAACTGTATTAGGGGAGAATGAAGAGTCTTATTGCCGTCTAAGGAACCTATTCCATATTTTGTGCTCAATACGCCTATTCTATTGTTTTATGGTTCTGTACCTCGAAAGGATTAAACGATATTCTTATAAGACGACTGATTTGTCCATCTGTCTGTCCTTTAATGTTGTACATGTAATGTGTTGATAATAAATGTAACCGGGAATTAACGCGATCATGGTATAGGTATATACATACCTTTTGCCTGACGTTTCGACCAGGTTACACCGGCCGTGGTCACAGGCTGACTGGCTCAGCTGCGCACGCCCTCCGTCGTCGAGTCCGTGAGGTAGCCGGTTGTTCACCTACCCGCACATTTTCGACATTTTGTAGATTATGACATGCGTTAATTCCCGGTTACATTTATTATCATAATCATGGAACGCGAAAGTTTAAAAGTTAATGTAATGTGTTGTCTCAAAAGTCTATTAAAAACAAATTTATTCTCTTTCTAACTCACATTTGAAAGCATACTCCATCCAATTCTATCGCCATAGATATGTTTAATAAAAATCATACGTACAAAGAATATTTGAGCCAAAGCCGGGATAAAACCAATATTATTAGCAATATATCCAGGATGGAATAAAGTCCATTTTAGTCTAAATAATCTTCATAATATTACTGATCGGGACATTTCTTTGTACACACGTAGCTTTTCCCTTTTCGAAATATTCAATAACTTGGGTAGATATACAGTGGGCTCCAAAAGTTGCTGGAAACCTTAAAATCTATAATAATACAGCCTAAGTCTAATTTAACCAAAAGTAACATAAATAGTGAAAATAAATATACTATATAAAATAAACTAGATAAATGATGAATAAATAATAAATATTCTAAGACAATCTACACAACGCCACCTAACGTATGTTAAACTATGCTTAACATGGGTCTATGTGACCATATGTATGTAACATAATTTCTCAATAAAATTTATATTTACTTTTAAGCTTGTTTTCTGTTTGATTGAACAAGATGTGGTTTAGCAGAAGCTGGTTCCTACTAACGCCTGCTAAACTATAAACTAAGTTCTGACGTACGCTAGTCCCTCTGGGTTAAGAGTCGCTCTCGGAGAACCCGGATTACCAATCAAAATTATAGGCCGGTTCAGTGTCAAAGTGTCTAAGTGTAAACTTTAAGCGCATTCGAGAAATCGCAGAGAAGATGATGAGGTTTTTGAATTGAACTAAATTGAAGGGAAATATAAGCGGTACGATAAAGTTCGTTCTTTTTGTATTGTTTTTAATCAGTTTTAATTCTCATTATGGCTCAAGGCAAAGTCTCAGGAAAGAGAGTCACCATTACAAACACAAAGTGTTACAATGCTAAGTAAGTAATGTTAAATAAGTGACAAATATGTGCATTGGAATGTATGCGGTAGCAGTGACGTAACTGTCACGGTAACAAAATTCACCAGTACGCGCAAAGCCTTATCGTTTTGACGTTTCTCACGTTTCACAAAAATAAAGTGATTCGACTTGACAGTCAAGTGCCAAATAGCATTGCGATGTTCATGTTTGTTGAATATCACATAATTACAGTACATACTGTAAATTATTCTTCAACATATTTATTTTTCGACTCGCTTCACGGATCCCTCAATCACTTTACATAGCCGGTTTCACAATATTACTAGAACATAAAACCAAATTATGACACGAACGGAAGTTTTTAAGGCGCCAAAATATTTCTTCACAGACGATAAAGCCCCGTGCACACTGATAACGGTGTTTACCTAATCCTGTTGGTGATTTACGCGGTGAAATAGCAATAACGGGTAATTTGAATAGCCGTGCAGTCGGTAAAGTGGTATGCTTTATTGGGCTCTTTTGTTTCAGTATTTTTTATGTAAAATAAAATTTACTTTTTTATTTTATTTTTATGGTTTTGACGTGATAGGCGCAGTCATTTACTTGGTGAGTAGTACTGGCCAGCGATCACGAATTTCGCTGTGGGCTCTTTTATTAATGAGTGAAGTAAGTACTAAACTGCTTTTGAGTTTATGATATTCATATTATGGTAGGTATTATATTGGATACCAAGAACAGATTCTAACCAAGGACCTCTATCATAGTATTAATATTTTTGTTTTTAAAAATCTACTGATTAAAATAAAAAATATATAAATAAGGAAGAGAAATATACGTAGGTATAATTTGAATAAACTATCAATCAGCCTATCGAAGTCCACTGCTGAACATAGACGTTCCTCAGCCCCGATTCCGATCCCAATATTCAGCCTTCCGCATCCAGTCCACCCCAGCCACTATTTTCAGGTCGTCAATCAATCTGGTTGGTCCCACCATCCGATTACCTTCCAATTATATAATTAATTATGATTTCCCACAATTTCTGAATATAACAAAACAAAAATTAACATTTCACACGAATCGAACCCGAAAGCCCTCTAAGTACACAAACATAAACCTCTATGTCACGATACCTACACGACGATCATATCTTTTTATTTGATTCTATTTAAAAACATCCTTTATAAACGTACAACTTCATACGTATATCGTTGTCATAGTTGTACACCTAATTCCATACAATCTTCTGTTTAGCCTCACGCGTGTGTACACCAGACTTGACGTTATTAAAGCCCAGGGTAGGTACACTTAATGTCATTATGTTACCTACACGTCCACTGGTAATTCTCTCGGATAGCCTGATGCTGTGCCTAAGACAAAGTAATAAGATTAAGTCGTAGTCCACTCACTGCGATATAACCCAATCTCCAAGAATATATTTCATTTTTACACTATGTCATAGATAAATGAAGATTGTTTCATCAAATTCGAATACTTCGACGTGGCTTCGCGGCTTAGTGGTCAGAGGAAATCGTGGGTTCGAATCCCGTCGAAGCATTCACTTTTTCCGATCTAAATTTGATTTGAAAAGACAGCATACTAATTACTTTAGAAAATTTTCAGTAAAGAAGATTGTCTATTCAATATATATTATTTATATACGTGGTCTCACTGGCACGTCATTTTGATAGATCTAAACTAAATTATTTAATCAATTTAAAAAGTTTTGTAACAGTGGCAACGGCAATTTTATCTACACGTGGATCGATTAAAAAGTATGTCCGTAAACAACCAGTTCAAAAACCTTTGTATGGTCGTAACATAAAATACATAGAGATAGTACAGAAATGATTCAGCCGGAATCTGGATATTGTTTTTACGACTTTCTTTTAAAGTATTCACGACAAGCGCTTTAGCTTGTAAGTGTTTTTGAAAGAAAAGCAATCGGCTAGTCATGGTCGCTATACTCTTTGTTGCATTTCATGTAACATTGATTTTTTTTCACCTTGTACACGGCATTCTAGGACAATACTGAAAAATGCAACGCTTTCATGTCTGCTTGTCTGTTAATACGTTACTAGTTATAAACATAGATTGTTCAATAGATAAACGATTATGAATGAAAATAAAAATGTTTTACGTTCCATAAACTGGATTTTCGATCTAAAACCAATCAAAATTATTTATAGGAATTTTTAATAAGTAAAACAAAACAAAAATTAAGTAAATGACTTTCAAAGCCTCACAAAAATATCACATTCAATTTGTACAGTCACGACCGTGGTATTAAAGATCGGCCATCATGTTGCCTGTTAATTAATTAAGTAATTATTTCTCGAGTCTCACAGTAATTAATTGAAAGTGACTGGCCACTACAAATATATTTTTTAATATCTTACCATTTTTTGACAATATTATTTATACTTACGTACTTTATACTGAAGTACTTATTGAGCTTACCCACTTTATTTCTTGTTTGCGTCAAATTTAGATAATTAATTGTTATTTTTGAAGAGAAAATTATACAGAAAAAGTATCAATGTCGAGTATTATGTGGTACAAAGGAGTTATCCCTGCAGAAATGAATTGATTTGGTAAAATGTTTCACTTTAAAGAACGATATGATTACAATGTCAACAAAATTCATAGTAGGAACGTTAGTTATTGTAAATTGGAAATCGAAATTATGTATTATTGAAATACATTGAAGCGACGAATCTATCTTAATGAAAACAATCATTGAGTAATAAACGCAACATGAATTTCATTTATTACAGATTTTCAATTACTATCTTTCCGAATCTCGACGGAAATCAACGGTTGTGGCCGAATCGCGCCGCCATCGCCATAACGAGAACCCAATATTGTAACTGCGTGATTATTTTGGTCAAATGAACACGTTAAGTAAGTTTGTTGAGCGAGAAAATGACAGTTTTTGTCATCAAATTTAACGAATGAATTTTTAAGTATGCTATATTTTTGTGATTTATTTATCTTATGCATACAGAATTTCAATATCTACGAAATATACTCGTTCCGAGACAAAGTCATCTCAATTGATTTAATTTGAGTAACATTTGCCTTTGACGGACTTATTACTGTAATACGTTTGATTACGAGGTATTTCGATACCATTGTTAAAACTACTAGTAACATATTGTCCATTGTTGACATTGCCCATAGTTTGTGGGCAATAGTTTTAAATTATAAGAAGAATATTATAAAGGCGTAGGAGTCAAACAGATTACACTGCGTTCTTCTTTTTCATCCTAGTGATAATTTCAGTTGCATCCGAATCTTTCACTCGAAGTCTGTGTCTCCGTTTTACCTGTAAAAGCGGTCACCAATAGACTCGTCTAACCCCAGGTTTAAGCGGTTTGGTCCATATCTTTGTTAGTCATCCACCATAGAGAAAAATCTCCTGAACACTCAAAACTAAATTAACTCTACAACCTATAAACCTATTTAAAAAGAAAGAAACATGTAATCCGGCTTCAAAATGTAGAACTAAACATACAAACCATAATAATTAAGTGCACAAACATGACGTCACTGCTGCGTAATGACAAACCCGTTAATGTTGTGGTGCAGTACACTTTATTTATGCCACTCAACAAACTCACAATAGTAATTGCCTTCGCGATTCAGCTGAACTAGTTTTCTTGCTACATGTTTTCAGGAAACCTATCCAGTTTTATATGAGTCATTATGAAATACTTTTTCTTACAAAGAAATTTAGTTTCATGTTTCAAAAACTGTTTAAGAATTGCATAATATGTTATAGGAGTTCTTTGCATATGCAAAACCTAATATTTTCATGGAGTTTAGTAGTGAAATATATACGATATAGATGTAGGCGTTACCTGGCGGAAATCCATTACAAAAGGTTTATATTGCGGGAGAGAGGAGGGCCCACCGCTCACCCGCGGTTCAACACTCCAACAATATATATTGGAATGTCAAACCACCCTCTTCAAAGTAAGAAAAACAAAAAATCTTACCAGAGAGAAGATGTTTTACCATGCAGTATTCCGCTAATGCGAAGCATGCTCCTGAAGATGCCTCGTGTAGAGGCGAAACACGTGTCGAAGTTTAAGTCCTTCGCATTAGCGGAATACTGCATGGTACAACATCTCCTCTCTGGTAAGATTTTTTGTTTTTCTTACTTTGAAGAGGGTGGTTTGACATTCCAATATATATTGTTGGAGTGTTGAACCGCGGGTGAGCGGTGGGCCCTCCTCCCTCCCCCAATATAAACCTTTAGTGAAAGATTAATAAAAAGAATATAATATATATTTTATAAGAACCATACTTTATCAATTACCCTCGCAATCCACTGTTAAATGTAAGCATCTCCCAATATTGGGAGGCTACAGGATACAGTTTCTACGCTGGTCAGACGGGTTAGTATAGGGTTTAATTTAGAGTTTTCCTTCTCTCGCAGTGATATACCTACTCAGCGTATTTTTTCTTTTTTTTAGTGTCATATGATACACTACGGATGAGATCGGGTGATGATATTTTTTCTACATTACCACACCGAAGGAATATACTTATTATATCTGTGAATAATTTTATGTAACTTTCACGAAAAAGGGGTATCAAGTACTTGAACGAAACAGCTAATAATCTTGGCTATATGTGGATTTTTAATAATAATGTCAATTTTATACATTAGAAGCAGATGCCGAAGAGTTATCGTAACATTTAAAACTAAATCAAACTTCTACATACTATTACAGACAGTACACAAAAATACAATAAGTTTGAAAATAAACTACACTTATGTCAACAACTATAAATGCAGAGGTTTATTGACTCTGCGGACGGTACACGCGAGGCAGACAAACTTTGTATGTCAACGACAACTGATATCAAATGTGGGGTTTAAAATTACGCTTCTATTTATTTGGCTAATAAAAAAGTTGCTGAGTTAAGGAGGGGTTCATTTAAATAAATAAATTCCTACTGACTTTTTGTTTTTAATCTAATTTGATTTGACCCAGAAACCGTTGTACTTCTAGTAATTATTACAATTTATTTCGTTATAAACATTTTTGTAAAGTTTTTCTGTGCATGTTTTGTGAACTCGTAAGAATTCCTTTCTTTCTTCTAAGGGTAGACCACGGACCTAATAGTAAGCTGTTACCGATGCCTTAAAAGCTTTAGACTCAGACTTCATTATCAGAGTAAAGACTTTTTTCACAACGTATTAATTTTCGTAGTACAGTCGGTTGCGAGCAGCCAACCAGCAAGAACCAAGCGTTAAAAATAATAATGAATAGAAAGTATTAATAATACCAATTCCTTTCTCTAGAACAACTATAACTGCCGAAAGCTTTATTCTTCTACCCAATGTCGTGTCGCCAATTGGCACTATTTTAATATTCTTTATAAAAAATATATGATACTTTTTCATTTATTATCCTCAAATTTAGTAACGATTTTGAAAAAGATCTAATAACAAACGTTGTAGGAATAATTAAAAATAAATAAAAACAATAAAATAAACAGTAGCTCAACTTTTACTAATATTTGCTCATTTGTAATTTAATAAACCAGTTCTATATGGTTCTATATGCAGACCATCTAATGATATAATAAAACCATTGACCCGTGTGTCGTCGTCCGCACTCTAAAATGGCAACACAATAGTTTGGCTAGTTAATTAAATTTGACGCACCAATCAAAGAACCGATATAGGGCTCTACTCAGAAAAATACATCAAAAATACATAATTTAAAAAAATATTACCCGATTATTTCTTCCCGCGAATAAATATCTATATTTTTTATATTCACTTAGTGCTTGTGCCATTTTAAAAGCCATTATGACATGTCTATATAATGATATGTCATTGGGTCTATAGAGATTCTAAGCTTTTGAATCTATGCATGTTCTATTTTTAAACTGTTATTACTGCAGCGTGGACGCCGAAACATTATTGCCTACACTTAAGTCACGCATCAGCATTTTTTCCTTAATCTCCGCGCTCCTCGTAAAAATAATAAAGCTTCATAATAAACCCGTGCGATAAAAATTGTTGTTTACGTCACCTTATTATATTTACATGTTTATGTGACAATTCAGGAGTCACCTACGGTGTTTAATGGGGATGTATAGGAGAATATACAGGTAATAAATTGTAACGACTGGTAATATTGTCTATACAGGCTAAATAGAGAATTTATATTATTTATTACTGTTTAGAAATCTTAATAAAAACTTTATTTTATATAGGTATCGAAAAAAAAATTAAAATACAGAATCAAATTCCATGCAACCTTTATCAAGTTTGATGTGCGGATGTATATAAAATATTCTTCGAAAAGTATCTCAATGAGTCCAGAGTAAGGCAATACTTAATGGACGTACATCCATGGCCGTAAAATAAATATAAAAAAGACAATGACATATTTGTATAAGGAAATTTTAATTCTTAAAAAAATACATTAATTTTACACTAACCCATAGAAAAAGTATACATAAACAATTTAAAAAGTAACCGACTTCGTTTAAAAATCGAACAGTTGGTTTTTTATTAGGCGATTCCAACCCTTCGGTAGTGTGTTTTTATGAAGTCACAGATATACGTAGGTCGAGCGTTATTACCGCTGGGTTCCCTCGCCCACTTACGTCGGTCAATTTTTGGGTCAAATCGAAGTTTCCCCAGTATATTTTATGCGGGTATCCGTTTCTGTGAATTACGAACAAGTTTTGGTTAAGTTTCGCCTTTTGATGCGACGATTGTTCAACCTTTGTATTTTAGTTTGCTTGGCTGTTTCTCTGTGGACATTTTATGATATTATTTTTATTCTGAAAAATTTCTTTTGCACATTTTACAACTGTACAGTAACTTCTTAGTGGTGCCGAAAATCGTTGTTGGGAATTTTATAGTACAATAAATATTCTAATTCCAGTTAAATTTTTTGTACTATTTTGTGTCGTTTAAGCAAGGCGTTAAAATGTTTAACCTTTAAGTGTGGACGTAATTTTTTCTTAACACTACTGTGGACGTGGAGTCTCACAGGCTCTTATATGCACACACATTTTTATGGGGCATTTGATATTGATCGCTTTAAAACTAATTGAATATTAAAATGATGGTACTTAGCAATAAAGTAACGTGATTGTGTAATCAACTCTTTTTTCAAAAATGGTAGAAATTTCAAAAATCAAAAATTATGGTACTTTTCAGTGAAAATCCACTTAGGTTACATTTTTCGGTATTAAAAACAGCCAAACTTATTTCTATTACAAAATTAGTATTTTTACTCTAAATATAATATATAAGAAACCAAAAACACAAAACACCTACTTCAGGTAACAAATATAAAAAATTTTGACAACAGTCTAATATGATAAATTTATAGGTAGTCAGTGCACAATGGTCTAGAACATTGGAGACACACAGGTTTGTTGCACCCAACACAAACATGGGTAGTAGTCCTATTTTTTTTTGCGGGACAGATTCTACAATATGCTCTACTGGTCCATTGACTGGTTTCTTGATCCTGGACATCTTCTGTAACCATATCATTACCTAAAACTCGAGCAGCTCTCTAGGCAATCGTGTAGGTATTTATAACACGTGTTTGCACATAAGGCACCAAGAGCACACGTGCAATTTTTTTCAAGGAAATTACCTCTTTTCAGTTTTAGACTGGTGCATGTTATATAAAATGTACGCATTCATAGCACTCAACTCTTGGACACACAGTAGCAACACCATAGGCCATCTCCTCGCCCGATGGCTACTAGAGTAAATCTAGCATTTTTGTCAGTCCCAGCGACGATATTGTGATTTAGAACTACCGGCTTTATTGTTTTTTAACATTTTGTATTACAAAATCTAACACAAACATAATCGACCTTGTAAATTATAACATAGGGCAACAATGGACGTGTAGCCTGACAGGCTCCGGTCAATATTTTAATGGTCATTACTCACGTGATATTCATCGGAAGTCACAACCTCCTCCATCATAGGTAGTTTTACAACTAAAACAAAAGCTACTGAGCCGTTCAACTGCGGGGAGTGTGACGAAGTAGGTGAAACTAAGAAAACGAAAACATGGAGTGGCCTGTGAGACTCCACGTCCATACTTAAAGGTTAAGATCATCTGTGTAGCATATTTGTCATCAATATTATTTGAATTCAAAAGGCACATTGAAGAAATGTCGAAGAGTTCCTTGTAAAACCTAAAACATTCCTACTGAGCTCCACTTACATACCTATCAGCATTTTACGATTCAGGTAAATATAAGTACTTACCGTTAATCCAGCAATTTCATCGGAACAGTTGCATTTTCAACTGTAAACCGGTACTGTCAAAGTATAACGAATAGTAAGAGAGAAACCGGTACGCTGTAAAGTTACCCCTTGTCACGATAGGGGCTCGACTCACGCGATGTTAATTAAAAAAATAACAGTAGCCTCTGCATTTGTGTGCTCGTGGTTCAGCACAGTGTAGTAGTGCCCTTATGCGCTCTTAAAAAGTTACGACATAATAATATTGACATAACGTTCCAAATTTGAAATGTGTACTAGATGGCTGTATTGCGTGCGAAAGGAGTAAATGAGGAAATGACGTCTGACAGGAAAGTATGGAAGAGAATTTGCGTTGATAGTTGCGAAAAAATGGCGTTGATAATACTGAGACATGGGTAGGCAGGTGATGATGATGATGATTGTCTATTAAATAGTGAGGTACATCGTTATAATCTCGTTATGACTTTGTAGTTTGAGTGAATGATAATTCAATAAGCCTATTAAATAGTACACTGCGCGACAGGCCTCTCCTAATATGGACCATTGCTCCCGATTCTCCGTCTTCCACATCTAATCTGTCCCAGTCACCTTTTTCAACTCGTCAGTCGATTAGGCCAAGGGGTTCATGATTAAAAAAATACGATTTTTAAGTAAGTTTAGTTCAGTAATTTTGATTCATACTATCACAAATAAAAATAACTATGAGTGCCTACTACACAGATTATATTATCCTACTAACCATAATTTCGAGAACCAATATTTATACAAATTTAAGATAAATCTACATTAATTTTACTTCCCACTTTAGAGAAATCCTTTTGAATAAATTAAACCCCCAACCACTGAACCCTAAACCCACGAACGGGTGGTCAACGACCTTGCCTCCCACTATAACCTTGTATTCGGGTTTTATTGGAGGCATAGAGGCTTCTAACTAATGACTAATATCTGGATCCATTGCGTAAAAAATAATGGCGGCATCATGTTATCTCATATTTTCATATGTAACGTTAAGCTGTATGAAATTTACAGAAATAAGTCTGTTATGTTGGTACTGTTTGACTGTGTAAAGCCGGGTTTCCACGGTACGAAATTTTCTGACAGACAGACATGGACGCATTTACTATGAAAAATGTGCATGCAGTATCACAGACGACCTTCTTTCCAAAGTGCGTAGTCAGCGGAATCAGGCGCATGCTCAAAGCGGCCTTAAGCGGATACCGAAGTCAGCGAGGTCGGATTTGAACTGACCAAAACCACACGGGCGTTTTGGGCCATCAGTTGCCGAGGGTAAGGTATCCTCAAGCCCTGGCTGACCCAGAGCCAGCGAAGGCCCTCTCTGGAGTCTACAAGATTCCCCGGATAAGGAAAAGCGCGCATCATGCTGCTGCCACGACCTGTTAACACTTTCCTATCGAAGAAACAAGACTTTTGCAGGTTGATATGTCATTCGTCCTAGCAGATATTGAAGAAATTATTGATCAATAAATAGAAAACTAAAAGCACAGGGTTTATCAGTGCATAACACTATATCAAAGCCCACTAAAGGAAATACTAGAGTCAGCAACGCACGCATTCAAATGGAAACCAGAACACGTGTGAAATAGTCTCCGAAGCTAATGGTCTGAATTTAGAGCCGAAGCGTACCGACGTGCACGTACTCTGCCCGCGTTCCCGTAATATTACTGGAATCACACCGGCCGAGATTCCTGACATGTTATCTTCCATTAACAAGTTAGAGCTAGACAAATGTTGAGACAGCTACGTACTGTTATCATGTTAGGGCAACTACGAAAATCAGAAGGTTGGCATTTCTGCGCGTTATTCTAGGTATGTTGTTTGAAACAACGATAGTATAAAGTTTGCAAAATTCAATCGTTGGAAATGGTCTTTATCGATTTTGATTTTTTATAAGTACAGTGTGTATTATTTGTTGTCTTCAGTACAACTTCAGTACGTACATTGTTTGCAATCTAGGTAATGAAGCGTCCGACATAATCTCCTCACCCGATTTTGGTGAAGACCGTAGGGATTTTGCAGCATGGACAAAAACTAAAAATAAATAAGGGACCACTGCGTGCTATTAAATTTTTAGAAATAACTGTGAAATCAGAAGAGCCGAATTTCTGAAAGTTGTTCTGTGCCGTTACGAGTAATTCCAAAAAATAGTGGAACGCCCTGCTGGTAATATATTCTATTAAGGGTAATTTTCATAGAACACAAATTCCACGAACAGTGGAACCATCAACCGTTTGAAATTGTTTTATTGATTAAGTATTCTTGTAAGGACAATGTCCATTGATCCGTTTCTTTGATTGAGATTCTTTAACGCTTGCCTCTATCTAAATCTTTAATGAAATACAGTTCCGCTTGAGGGAATTACCTACTTCCTCAATATCAATTTGGAGGAACGTTTGTATTACTTACGCGGAACATTGAACAGTCAAATCACTTATGTATAATCAAATGGAATCAAAGGAGATAATGGTTCAAATAAATGATAGGCATTTAAACAATAAGTACAGGGACAGTAGTTACATATTCAAATCTAATACTGAAAACTGTCAATCAAAAGCATCAGTAAAACTTGAGTAATATTTTTTTTTACACTCGTTGTAATGTAACTTGCGTATTATTACATCACTATCTTGTTAATACGTTCTAAAAAGGTTAAGGTGGTAACAAACACTCATTTATCTCTACAAAAACAGTTGGCAAATGAGGCTAATACAGTACCTTCCAAACTTGGCCAGGCCACAAACATAGCTGCGGTTTGTTGGTTGCCCAATAACTCGGGCCGTGCTCAGACTCCGTGTAATTATTTATGTCGCGACACTACAGTGTTAAGCAGAACTACCGTCAAATATTTCAGAGCCACTGTGACCGTAGTCCGTCTTCTTGATAGTTCTGAGGCGGGTTGTAGGGTAGTTGGAAAACGTGTGACGAAGTGTGTTTTACGTGCAATTAAAGAGAAAACATAAAACGGTGCGGTTTCATTTGCACCATTCGCTAGCACCATCAATGGTGCAAATGAAACTAAACGTATTTCTTTAATTACGCGACTCCCTAAAAGAGGAGTGTAATGTTTTTAATGTTTAAAGGAACTACGAAAATGCTCGAAAATTTTCACAAAATATATTATCAAAACAGAATCTATTATTTAGGGGGATAAATAAAATGAACAATAATCTGAGGATATTTTTTCGTGTTTTATCCGGTATCTAAATTTTTCAAAAACTGTATAGGTAGGTACATACATGTTATTCATACTAAAAAATTATTGTTGAAGAAGTGTGTTCAGAAGCACTTGTAGACTAAACTGTGCCCAGGAAGGCGGGACCCACTTGCAAGCCATTAACTGAAAGACAATTAATGAGTCCCGCCTTCTAACAGAATTGTCTTGAAACAACAGTCGGGGTTTATATTTTTTAATTCTTATATGGTAATGTATATAATTATATAGGTTTAAAAAAATCTTCTTCATTTTTCATCACTATGCAATTTAAAGAAGTTTACCCGGTAACGTGATCTAATGAAGACGTTTTTGAAAATTATTTGATCGAGTCCTCGGTATTTGAGTGATATTATCGATATTTGTATGAAACAAAATATTGCTATGTCTTTTACAATCAAAGTTAGAATCTTGGAATTGATAAAATTTATAGCCTTCCAATTCTTCTCTTTCATCATAGCGTGAATTCTAGCCTAAGTTCTTACACTTCAGAGTCTGAGGTCTAACTGCGTGTTTGACTGTACTTCGATATTTTCCGCAAAGTGACTATGAACTGACCTCTGTGACCTGTTGGTGATATCGAAGTATCGCAGTTAGACCGACTAACGGAACGATAACTAAGAATAGGGATGCTGACTACTTTACTCTAAAAATTTAAAAACCTGTTTATCTTCGCGAAATTTTCTTGAAACAGTTTTAAAGATATTTAATTTTGAAAATATATTTCTCCGCCAGACAACGCTCTATATTCAATGGTTAGAACAGCGTGTCGTGATGCTTTCGTAGTGCATAGTGCAAATACTTAGAGCACAAGCAAATATCGCATTTATCTCGGTCTGTGTTGCGTTTACACGTGTATGGTTTATGATAAAATTCATTTCAAATGTAATAAGAATTCTAAAAAGTTTTTTTGACTCAAGTTTATATTACCTACCTAGAGAACTGAAAATAATTAAAGTCATTGTTTAAGTACATAATTAGGTACGCAAATACCTATTAATTTTACAATGCATTTTTTACAGCAGAATCAAGACATTAAGCAGTATCGTGCAGAATCGACGACCTTTTCTACATTTCTATAGAAACAGCAATATTACACGTAAGCTTTCAACTTTCCGATATGTACTCGTACGTAGCGATACGATGGGGGAAGCAACATGCAATTACTCGTGATCGAAGCGTTGGTTTTATAGTGACCATAAACCACATGGGGTAATGAAGCGGTTCATATTTCTATATTGCTTCGTGACCTGTCTGTTTACGTTTCATTCGAGCTCACGTGATGAAATAATAAAACCGTTCTTGTATTAGTCAACTGGAGTTCCGTCAAGTAGAATTTTGCGGCATTTTCGGAATCCGCCATCTTGTTGATACTTTTTGAGAACTGCTGATTGGTTGAAAGTTGCGGCAACTTGAGTTTAGTTTGAATTACCTAATGTAAAAAGGGTGTAAGTTATTATCGGAACTCGTTGACGAGCGTGGATACTACTCATACCTAATAATATTTTTTTTTCAAATGTATTGGCCATATCATTGAAATAGATGGCTGCATTACAAATTGCTTAATATACATTACACATACATAACCACGATAAATACACAGCTGAGAAGTACTCAAAAGGCAAACTTTGTGCTCTGCCTACCCTGCAGGGAGTGCGGTGTGAGTATTAGTGATATTGTCGAAGAATTGAGGCCACATCCCACAGGAACCCTGCATTTTTCGGGACAAAAACTCCGAACGCAAAGCTCGCGTCACTCTCGAGTCTCGACATAAGCTATCTCTATGCAAATAAATCGATCCAACCGTCTAGCTGCCTAAAAAAAGAATAAACTAACAGACACAATTGTATATTTACATATATACATACACACTTGCAACACCTAGTATGTTTCCCACCTTTATGTCTGCAGATGTTAGGGGAGTAGTAAAGGAAGGAGTGGGTAGTATATATGGAAGCACATTAGTCGGGTAATAGAAGAGTTGGAAAGGAGAATATAAAAATGGCTAAATGAATTCACTAAGCGCGCCTCCCCATACCTACCTGGGGACTAGATGCGGACACCGTGGTTCCCACACCCGAAGGTCGGCCGCGGTGCGAGGGTTATGTTAAGTATTATCTCACCTCAATTTAAGTTGGTTCGACTCCGACATAATCACTCTCACCAACTTCGGTGGAGGTCGTATACGTGGCGATTATGCGTTACTTTGGCGAGCGAAGCCGCGGCACAATTCAGTCAATATAAAAAAATTCAATAACCGTTTACGGGACAATTATTTGGTCAAAACGTGTTTAATAAATAATGATTCGACATATTACATAGCATTATTATAAACACTGTAAGTTAAAATATGTTACCTAATGCATATAAAATCAAACTAGCTGCTAAAACAATTCGTATTCTTAGCATGACTACAGAAGATTAGACAACATCAGATTACGCCACCTAAACAAACTTAACGCACTTATCTTTGAAAACACAGGCTTACAAACATGTGCTTCTGCGATAAACATCGAGCCTCAAGTCTTAAACGGCCAAGATAAGACAGCCGCTTTCATACACTTCTCTCTAGCTTCCATTAACTTTGGCAAGCAAAGGCGACGGCTAAACTATGCACGTATCGTGTGTACATCTCTTTTCATCATACACTGGCCGCAGTTCACACTACCTAACATTCCGCCGCCCTTTATAAAGGTTATGAAAAATGTAGACTCAAAGAGAATAGGTCTACCAACACTCGAGATTTTCATCTTTAGACGGGCGTGAATTCGATCTCTTTTAAACTGGACTATTCAGGCCGGCAAGGCTGCCAACCGATACGAATTTGAAAAAAAAATGTTTATAATTGGAACATCGACTTTCGAATAAGAGAGAGCTTCGAAAATAGACCTTAAATTACAGTATACCGTATTAACATTACAAAGGGACCTTTCGAGCCGGGTCATTCTGTAACCCTATCGCCGTCCATTAGTTAGTGGGAGGTTAATAAGGTTCTTTGTTGGAAGTACTGGGCGCTTTCACAATTTCGCCTTGAATGCAGCTTATCTCCGGGCTTGTTTGCTTACACCCTCGGCAAAAGACCGACAAGCTACATCACTCTTCAATTTTTGTTGCGTTAGTTGGAAATTATGAACGCAAGCCGAGATAGTCTTTGTGTGCTTTGATAAATTTATATCTTGTTTCAAGGAAATTGCTTTTGTATTCACTCAAAGAGTTAAGTAAAGTGTATGGAACTAGCTGTAATTTAAGGCGAAATCTCCTCAAATGTATGATTGTGTTTAATGCAGCATCATCGTTTTATTATCTTACGTCGTTTTATCAGAATATTTCATCCCCGGAACACAGAAGTGAGATTCATTTAGGTCTACCCCTGTTTAAGGTCTACTCCACTTTTGTTAAAACAATATAATATAAAAAAAACTTCACAATATAACTGAAAATTATTTTAGTAATATCAAGCATGACAGATTATATAGGCAACATCAGTACCTAACAGATTTTAAGTTACCGACCGCCTTATCTATACATAAAATGCATAAAATAATGAACATTAATTTATCAATATGAAATTTGACATTTTTAGTGTTCAATAACTTTTGTGAGCAACTGTGTGAAGTATCGATGTTGCCAGGATACATAATTTATAACAGCCTTATCCTATGCGCCTAGCTCTCCTCTCTCTACACATATGAGTAATGTTGGCTGCAATCAAGATTATATCTTAATCCTGTTAGCATTAGGTTAGGTTTAGTGGTTCAGAAGCACCAGTGACTTGGTATTATAATAGACAACAAAGTGAATAGTAGTTAACTTTTAATTCGATATTTAAAAACATAGACATATTTTGCACAAACCAAACTAGCTTCAACTGCTGGCAATTGCAGCTTCTGTTGAATGAGCGAGGCTTCACGAAGGCGGCACTTTCCTTTCGGGGTTTGAATGAATTTGGAGTTAAATTCTTTAGAGGAGATTTACAAAAAAGCTAATATGAAAATAACAATTAATTTGGCCCGGGTTTGCAGAGATATCTAAATGTTCTCTACTATCGCACCTTCGGGTAGCAAAGTTCCGAAGACGGCGTGCATTTTATTCGGTTGGAGTCCAACATAACCGCTTTAACGAGCTCCAACGGGGAGAAATCAGTAAAGATTTTGGGCTCTATAAATAAAAATCATTATTAATTTGCGACCTGTATGAATTGCGAACCTCCTTCGTCTTCAAAGTCGGATAAAAACCACTGGTAAACGGTAATATGTTTCATACAGTACGTCAAATACCATAAAAATGATTAATGTACTGTAAACGTAGTGCATAGGGGAAAGGGGGAAATATGTGAAGGTAATCGTTTATCAAAGAGGCATAATAGTAAGTTATCGAAAATTTCGTCGTTGAAAATTCGTCGGCTGAGCCCTTCAATAGTCGATTTAGGGGCGAAATGGAAAATTAATGGTACGGAAGTGAAATTCTTTGGATATACCGGAGACAATAGACTTAGAAGGCCATTTTAGAGCTCAAGCTAAGACATTCGGCGCCATTACTGGCAGTAAGACCGAGATGTTAAAATTTTATGTTTATTTGTAGAAGAATCGACAGTTACTTACGTGAGAATGGGGTCAAACAAAGAAACGACAATCGTTGAAATCAAGCCTAAACTCTTCTAGGTATTCCGTAAACGTAAGTAGTTACGTGAATAAATGAAAGAATTGAAGCTATTGGACACAAATAATGTAGTCGTAAACATTTATGAGCTGTAGTATTATTTTGTAATATCGACTTCGATGTTGAGTTCTACTCAAACGAGAAATTCGCTTCTGACTTCGAGTCGTTTAGCTCTATCAGTGTGACCATTGCTAATGGCGCGACTTTTTCGAACTTAAATTGACGGAAAAACGACAGAACCAATTATCAAAGGATATTTTTACCATTAGATGTATAGAATACTAAATAAGAGACAAAAACTACAATTTAAACAATTAAAATAACAGAAGCTAAATTTGGAGAAACTTTATAGATACTATAAGTAACAAAACAAACATCAGTTCATAACAATTCCATTAAATTTATCAGTTGGCCAGCGTGTTACCAAACCGCTATCAAATTCTAAACAATAGTTAGTGCACAGACCGCACGGGGCCCCACAATGGCGACACGATCCGCTGCAAAACGTTATTAAACTTAAATGCGAGAGACCACCGATGCAGAAACTTCCTATTACTGAGGATCGAAAGAAAATCTCTTATCAGAAGCGATTATTGGGCCGGGATTAATATCTAACTGTGTGCGGACAGGAGATGGGAATTTCACGATAAAAACCTCCGTGGTTGAGAACGCCTTTTGTTTTTTTTTATTTCTTTAGCAACACTGTGTTGGCGGCCCAAATGAAATTCTTGCAATACAATCGGTTTGGGCGGGTATTGTTCTATGTTGTATCTAATGTTATCAAAATTTAGTGTAAAAATTGTAATGACATGGGGGTCTTTTCAGTTTTTAAGTCATATATTTTGAAATTAAATTTTATGCACTGTGAAACCAACATTTGGTAAATTACACGAAGTGTCACGGAAACTATCGAACGATTCCGAAGAATGTAGCACGTGAATATTCATTTGATAATTATAGCTAATTGGAGAAGCTTAATTCTAAAATTGAATTGAAATTTGGAACGATAATTTAAAAACGATAATTCTTGAAAATACTTCATAGGCATTTTTGTTTTTGCTACTTGAAAATTACATTTTTACCGCATCTATGCATTATACGTTTTCTACGTGAATACTAAGCGATAAATTACTCATTATTTTCAAATAGCTTTCGATAGAAAATCGATTATGTTGGAACAATAATTGTTATCTACAAGCGTAGTTATCGCTCATTCATATTCATGAACGAATACCGTAGGCGTTTCAGGACGAACAAGGGTTACCAGATTTAAAATTGAATTATTCTGCTGTAGGCTGAATGCATCCGAATTTGATATTTATATAATTTTAATAATACAAAAATGATAATATATTTTGATTCAACATACTTCAACCTTAATGCAGAAAAGAAACCAATTATTTGACAAATGTATTATATTTATTTTTATCAACGGACTATTTTGTCTGTGATACTGAGAGTGTTCAACATTCATTTAATCTATGACATAATAGAAAAATAATTCCCAAATTTAATACTTTAAGCGGTAAATAATATTCCAGCATCTGGTATCCCTATCTCAATCTCGGTAACATTGTTTGGTAGGTACGACTCCTCTATTTCAGATAACCTGAAATTTATTGTCTGAGAGAACATGAGAATATAATTAATTGCTACTATAAATATTAGTGGCGGATAATAATTAGTACCTTCTGCGTTCATACTTAATAGTAATAATATAGTTAGTACATGTAGACTATTAGAGGATAATAATATTATTTCTAAGTAGAAATATAAAATAGGTAAGTACCTATAACGATTTCTGGACGAAAATGCGAACTGCAAAAAGACTGCCCATTATACAACGCAATAGTCTCTATCTATTTCTTTCTTCCCAGCGGGAAGTAAATTTTCTCCAGACATATTGGTCTATTATTTTATAGTTGGAATATCATCCTATCGCTATAAATTAACTTAATTAACCCTCCCAAAATGGTATTCGCTCATATTTTTGGTACTTAGTAATACAATTTATAGAAGCTTATAGATTATATTTAAGGTCACACACAGTCTAGTTATTACTAACAACCAGTGGATTTAACATATGACCCAGTGCAACTAACTGAGGAACACAAGGATACGAGCGGCAGGGTCGCGAGCGCAAACTCATTTCAATTAGTGCTCTCTGGAGGGGTAATCAGAAACTTGTGCGTAAAAGAATCAAACTACTGGTAGGAGACATAAATACTGTGGTAGGTACTAATATAAGCTTCGCCTAGACTTCTGAGTTGAAATTTTTTCTAAAGTCATGACACTCAAAAGTATTTTCGATTCAATTAGAGTTCGAGTCTATTATAAAGAACGGCTTGGGTTTTTATTGCCGGATTTCCAAGCATTGTTACCTAATAATTATCGCCGGTGTAAACAGTTTCCATGTTCGCTTTCTACTCATCTACTCTACTCATTTATACAGTAAGTTGTCAGCACAAACCGATTTTCAACCGCCTACGTCATCTCGCCGTCCTATATCAATTCTCTCAAAAAACTGCAGACGCGATATTCCAATCCTCGCTTGGAACAAGCCGGTGCGAAATCCGTCAAAATACTGTCATGCCGTTCGAACGGTTGACGCAGATATATTAGCATTTAGATTATGTCCTCCGGCAGGCCCCGGCACTGGAGTACACGTGGTGTCCTCAGCCAGCCCTCTGATTTGTACTCAACAAATGGACGAATCTTATGTTTAATGAAAATGGGAATTCCGGTGCTAGGGAAACGTTTTAGTTCAGCGTTTACGATGTAAATTTTGGTAGTGTTCTGTGTTTGTGGGCTGGGTTAATTCAGAGCCCTGTTTGACTAATTGAAATTTGTATGGTATAGCTCCTGCCTGCGGCTTCGCTCGCTTTGAAACAATAGAATGTAGAAAATTACATATTTCACAAATAAATATTTACATTTATATAACAAACGATATGACATACAGTGAAGAGTTACTTTTACATACTGGTTGTACGGATTACTTTTAACATCACTTACCTAAGCATTTATTTGAATATTAAAAACAATTTCATAAATTGTATATTACTTATTTCCTTAGTTTATTTTTAACCGTATTCCAGACCATTAAATATCAAGTCATAAGTCATACATTTATAATACTCTCATACGTGTATACATACACGTGGCTACCTCTAATTCTTGTGAGTTTGGTCTTTACATTTCCAAGGTTTGTTGGAAGAAACCACAGCTATGAGATAAGACCGCCTTTGTACATACACCAGTCAATTAATTAGCCTATCACAGTCCTTAGGTGGACATAGGCCTCTCAATGTTGGGAGGCTTTGGCTGTTGCCACGTTTGCAAGACGGGTTGGTATAGGGTTTTATATCGAGTTTTTCTTCCCTCGCAGTGACATCATCTGCGTACTTTTCCATTTGTCGCCTCTTGAGATGAGATGGGTCTGTGATAGTCCTTCTCTGTCACAACATGGATAACCTTTGTTTATAATAATTGGTAATTATTATTCTCATTTGTGTATAAAAGAAAAAAAATACGCTAGGTGTTCCAAAATTGTTGAAAGAGCCTTTATTAAGAGGCATTAATTTTATAAATAGCAGCATTAAAATCACACAGACATGATGTCTATTGACAAAAACTGTTTGGTTCGAAGCTATCAAAGGACTTCCCTTATTTCCACAAACCTATGGAATGTACTGAAGAAGAAATTTCTTACATACATTGCCGGCCAAAATAACTTAGATAAAGAATTCACATCCCAAATGAATTCCAAAGGAATTCCATATCGGTTTTTGTATTGTAGAATGTTATCTTGCCGTCCTTTACGCTGACACAAAAACTTGAATAAAGGTGATAGAGAAGCTCCGTGTTTTTTCATAGATAATATCTAATAATATAATAAAACATAGAACAAAATTTATAATCACGATTGAAACAGTATTTTCCGGAAATATGTTAAGTGAGCTCGGCATCAGTACAATATAAATATTTATTGCGCCATGACCTAAACTATATATATATATTTATTTGAATTAACTTAAACTAAACAGTTACACCTATGCTTCGACATAAAAGATAGTTTTATTTTGTCTATACTCATTAAACGGTGGATCAAAAAGTTCCCAGATTTAAATTTAAAATGTAATTATAGAAAATAAATATAGTTTAACAATAATTTTTCGTTTAATGGTTTTTAAATGAATTTATTGAATTGATGACCAATTGTCATAGAAAGGAATACCGAATAAGGATATCCGCCATATAACACCTATTTATATATCTTATTTGATAACTATGTTGGGTGTTTGGCGTACTGAATACTTCGAAAATTTATATTTTGTACTTATTCTATAAAGTTATTCAGTAAGAAAGTATGGTGGTCATAAATATATGATATACTTGATAAAATGTGTCAAACAATTTGTATAATTTAATGTGTTCGACATCAATCAAGAATGCCGCTACCCCTCCTACTCTATAATTATGCATAGGTATGTATCGATTGCTATGGACAATATGGACATGCTCTAGTATGGGAAGCAATTGTTCTCCAATCGATTCCCCACACATGTCTATTTTACATGATCACTTTTACACAATATGACAGCTTCGGCCCCATTCCATTGTGCATATTAAAATGCAAATCAAGCAGCTGGCTGGCTCCGTCGTATTTTTTCTGATTTTTTCCTTCAGAAATCGATTCAACATTCGTAATCGAGATAGACACGAATAGTCACGTCTCTAATATATATTTCGGGGTGTCGTAAAGACATCTAATACGAATACTTTTTACTTATACAAATATTTGCAAATGTAAAACATTTTCTTTTTACGATTATAATAAAAAAGATAACTAAAGAGAAATTTAATCGTACCTACGGACCCATGAATTATGGTTCCTTTTTGTTTACCACAGTTCTATTTCGTGTTAAGGTGAAGGCGCGGTGCCGATGCGGGCTATAACGACAGTGTGCCATATGACGGTATTTCCCGCCCGCACCTTTTGTCAATTTTTAGAACACCTTAAAGACCTAGAGCATCCTAACGACCAAAGCTATTTGGTGACATCAGAAGCTTGTGTCAAACCGGGGTTACGTAATATTTGCATAAGATTCCTCAATGGTAGTTAAAGATGTGATCTATAATAATATTACTAAGTATTTCAAATGAATCATTAAGATTTATATACATTGCTAAAGAACAATGCACACCATGAGACTAACGAAGTATGTAAGAAACAAAATTAAAATACTTATTGTTTTCACTTTTGTTTTGTTCCTATTGTTTCGTTTGACCAACCCGGTAAAGGGTAACCTAGCCAAATGTATGTCGATCAAATCATTAATAGGGGTACCCACAATAGGTGAGGATGTAGGATATCAATTATGAAAGTAAAAGATGCGAATTTTGTATGTCTGTATCGCAGCAAGTTTAAAGATTTGACACTGTCTATACCATATAGAGTTTAATTACTCACGTAAATTTAGAAACAATCTCTTCATTACCGCGTTGTCCTAAATTTAAAATGTCAGTGACATGTAACTTTTAGTATAGAAACATTGACGTCGATGCAATATTTATTTCTGTTGAAGTTGATAATAGTTTGCAAAAAAAAATAGGCCTTGGCCTAGGTTTCGTGTAAAAACACGTATGCCACTAGCACACTATGTGCCTCTAAGGATAATTCTACGGTTTACCCTAACGTTCAGAAGATGGCACTGTATCTGCATATTTATATTTAACTTAAAAAGGGTTTTACATCCTTGCAGCAATTGTGCTATTTAATACAAAAAACCCTTCAGCATACAAATTGGGGTCGAATAGAGCACTGAAAATAAAACCGTATTAGATAAACTTATTGTTGTTTTACTTCTTAAATGGTTACAGCATCACATTATGGACACTCGGCGGCGTCATTTGCATAAACGGCCAAAGGCTGGCCTTGCGATAAAACCATGCCGTCGAACTCACAAACGCAATTAATGAACCTAAATGATACAACACGGCTAGCCAAATTGCTCTTTTTACTTTAGACAACCCTTCTCTTGCCTCTGTAACATGTGGTACGAATATACCGACTGATTTAGTTGAATTGAGGACGGCTAAACCACTAAAATCTCGGTAAAAACTCGACCAAAAAAAATCTGTGAGCAGCTTCCGACGCCAAAGGTTAGTACTACATATTGTTATAAAATACAATTTAGTATTTTTTTTATGTTTTGTATAGTTTAATTAGCATTATTGACGGTCGATCGTGTTAGCAAAGCTAAATAAAACAATAAGTTTATTAAAATCGTCAACTTGTACACTCGTACAGTAAGGTATGCCCATGCCATGTGCAAAATCCCCACGGATACCACCTCCGCCAAAGTCGAATTCGAACCGACTAAAACGCACGTCGTTTATGGGTATTTGATTGCTGGAGATAAGATTATAAGACATATCTCTCGCACCCCGGCAGACCCGGGGAAAGAAAAAAAGTTACTGGGACTCTTACAGGCCTTGGTTGACGCTCGCGTTGGTTATCCCAGTGTATTATTGAGATCAGAATCCCTCATCGAGAAAGAGAAGAAGTTGAATCACGGCGCGCCGTCTGGCTCTAAAAGCGTCTGCCAGGGCTAATTTATATTAATTTATTATTATTATTATTATTTCTCAATTTAATTATTAAATAAATATAAAATTTACGTCGTTTAATACGAAATGATGTCCTTCACATGAAATAATTCCAAACCTAAACCGGCGCAAGCTATATACATCAGCAAAAATAACCATACGCACATTTAGAGAATTTAACTTTTTAAGAATTCAACATTATGAGAGTTCAACATTATGTGCCGGTAGGACCTTAATACCCTCCGTCTGCCACACATTGCAATAAGAAATCTACCCTACATTTTTTACAAAAATGAGCTCCCAACTTTTTACTAGTTATTGCATACACACACTGTCCATATTTCCGCGACTTTGCGACGCGTCATGCCTCCCGGACACAACACGCATACTAAGTGCGGATATTCCCGCCACAGACTAGGTGGAGATAGACTAGATAGAGGAACAATAGCCACCACAGATAATCAATTAAGAAATGCTGTGATTATTTTGCATTACATACTTGTTATATTCACGCATGTAAATCTCTGAAGGGAAAGGCAAACACACACATTAACATTTAAAAAAATATAGGCGAGCGAGTTCTCCCCAAGCGGGTACTTACTGTCATTGGCGGTAAATATGTTTTATAATTGAGCTTAAGTATACATTCTCGTGATTAGATCACGAATCTTAATGCAGAACAAAAATTTTAACACGCTTGATCACCTGATGAGGTCTGTTAGCTGATCAAGGTTTAAAGTGCGTTCCTACATTTTTCTCGATGAATTTTACTGACTAAGCCTGAGAACACAGTTTTGTACTGATTTTCGCTGAAAACTTCCAAACGCAGACGTTTACGTTTTACGTGGTTTCATGATTTACCTATTCTATGATATATTTATCTATGACTTCAGTTAGCAAAAACTCAAACCAAATATGTAGAAAACAACAGTTTGTGCCCCACCCGTTTTATTTTACGTCATAAACCGTTTTTATGGCTCATTTTCATAAAGCAGTGAGACATAATTATGCGGGGAAAATTCTACCAGATTTCGGGGAAAATTTTATGTTAATGGAAGCTATCTCATATGCTAATAGTAAATTTATGTGAACTATGAGATATGTTTTAAATGTAAATATTTAACTTTGGTCTTTTAATAGTGACTGAAGCAGAAAATTTTATAACATAAGTAGTACAAACTATATTTTTCGTGCCAATACCAGGGGAGGTATTACTAGTAATAGTTATATTTGTCGAAAGCCATCTCTTTGAAGTAAAAATAAATGATGACGGACTTGACAAAATTAGTAATTAAGTAATACCTTGTGAATAATAATTAACTTTACCTCTAATTATAGTGAAATTGCTTATAATTAGTAGTTTTTTTTTATGTAAAATGGTTCAAATGCTGGCGACATTTTTAATTACACTTACAGTGGTGTAACATAAAAAAGAACGAATAAAATATGCGGTAGGCACGCCACACTGCTATTTTATTTGAAATATTCACTTTTCCTGTAATTACACAGTTTTGACCTCTCTGTAAAAAAAAATTTGAATACATTTTATATCGTAAATTCGTCAGTTCGTTTTTACAATTCGACTTATCTAAGTACCTTAAAAATTATCATGCAGGTTTAATTAGGCACTCATTTGTTAAAATTAGAACGTTCGGTATTTGAACCAGGAGTACATAATATACCCTGTTTTTTGCTGCTAATGTAAAAAAAGAATTTGTGGAAGTATAAATGACGATCGACATACTGTTTTACTTTTTATTTACGAATAGAAAATATAATTAACTAACTAACTTTTTATTTCCTCTAGTCCTAAATATTTATTCAGTGGAATATAATATAATGATATCTAATAATATATTAGATACATTATCTATCTATGTGTCTAGTTTGGTACATTAACTTCAATATCTATTTTTAGGCGCAAATGAACTGTCTTCAAGGTGATTCGAACTTCGGCAGTTAGTGGCTTATCACGTCGACCCCAATATATCTGGTCGTTAGGAAATCTTTATTGCAATATCGGAGTGATAATTGCGGAGATACAAGATTACTCGAATTACGAGCGAACTTGGGATTCCATTAGTATTACAAATTAACTTGTTAAGAATGCAGGCTTGGGTACAGACTCACATTATACAGAGCTATTCTCGTTGATACATAATGTATTAGTAGAAGCAAATGAGAGCCTAATTCTATTCTAGAAAAAAGGTAGTTGGACTCACCAGCAGCATCGACTTGACAGTTCAGGAAGAGGAGGTAGGCAAACAGCAGAGCGACGGTGCGTAGGAGCGCGCGTCGCCGCTCTCGCATCTTACCGGCGCGGGGCCGCGCCTGCGCCAAATGTTACGTCACAACGCGCACGCCCCGCCCCCAACATCACCGCGCGGCGCGCGCGCAGCAATTATACCCAAATATGTTGGGCTTTACAACCTTACTTACTATACATCTTACATATACACATCACAACCCAGTTTTGCCACTTAAATTAATTACATCTAAAATAATTGATATCATTTATTTTATCACAAAAATACGACAACCGCTTCGATGATTGAAAAAACTTCAAAATATTAAGTAGAGTTAATATTTAAAACACGTAGACAACGACGAAGTTTGTTTATAAAAGCTATATTTACAACGATATTTTTATTTTATTTTTTAGTTAAAAAGTCAAAGCTACACTTTCGTATTTAGTTGGTTTCACTGCGCTGGAACATTGTAGGAAGCACAGTTTGGTTGTTGGAAAACAGTTCAACCATATTCCATTGTTATACACTGTTTCGGTCTTCTCAACTGAACTGTGTTTCACTAAACTGGCACGTCCGCCTTTCACAATTTACACTAAGTATTTTCTCAATCAAACACATTTTTTGTCGTTTCGTATCTGAAGCATGTGTTGCGGCTTACTAGCTTCGCACCTGTAAACAAAGACATCAAATGTTGTTTATCAGCATGACTGGAACGCTTTCTCATGCTGACAAATAACATTCGTGTAGGATTGGAATGCGTATCCTTCAATACAGAAACGTATTAGCAGAATTTAAATCCCTCAATAACATTTTCTAAGCCATGCCGCATCTAGCGCGTTGTAACGATATCGAGAGAATTGAAATGCTTAATACCTATCAAATCGAATACGTAAGATAGCTTAAAATTGCTAGACTTTAACAAAAGTGCTAAATGAAAAACTAAACTGAGCACAAATTTTTGTACACACTTAAATTACTTTCAATGACAATCGACAATAGGTTTGCATTGAAAAGTCTGTAATTGGACGATGTAACACCTTGCAGTATTAAATATGGCACCCTTAACGAGACAATAAATACAAATCCAAAGATAAACCTTACGTGGAAAGGAGAAGTAGAACTTCACTTCGGGTTACAAAGCTACGGGGATATTTGGATAAAACGGGAACCCAAGAAACACTAGGACTACTCCAAATATGGAACTGCAGACTACGTCAAGCTTAACTCATTCGTAGTCACAGACACAACTCAGAGAATCTCTGCAATGTTCGGATGTTCACTTATTCCGCTATATAATCACATTCAACATCTGCATACAATTAAATATTCTCAGACAACCCAGAATAGATGTTCGTGTTTAGTTTCTGTCGTATTGTGCACCACTAACTTTATAGCTTAGTTCTTCAAGTTTAGTTTTATTTATATGGTTTGTGGTATATGTGTTTTCAAAACGAAAATAAAGTCAGTAAAAAAATAAAAGTACAGAAAATAAGTATGCGTTACGTGAGTTAAGTACATCAATAACTTCGAGGATGTTAATAGGAAAGACCAGGTCAAGAATACTCCACTGGCTCGGCCGGTCCAATACTCATTCAAATCTTTGCCACAGTTTCTATAGAAACATATTGCTTACACCTGAGGAGGCTTATGTTAAAATTATCAGCTGGAATGAGAGAAAAGGTCAATATTGGATAACACCAGAAGGAGACCTCAGACGGCGTATGCTTTTAGTTGTTATGATTCTGACATAACTACCCCTGATGACCGATGGGGGTGTTATCACTGGTGATTTTCCAACGAAAAAAAAGGCTCAGTCAAGAATACGCATAACCAGCGTGCGTGTACGAAAAAAATGAAAGTAAAAGCAAGTGAAAAGATATTGTATCCTGCCCACTCCAATTTCCATTTCAGGATACTCTTCTGAGAGGCGTGACTAGGTATAGAACGAAAGAAACAAAGAAATAAGGAGAAGTTACTATTATTTTTGGCGGTAAATTAACCACACAGCAATTAGCAAACAAATCAACAACAAAGCAGTTCTATCAGTGAAAACTATATTACGTTGAAAGCCTTCCAAGAATTCTAGTGTTTTTGTAAACCTAGATGTTCTCACAAACAACAAGTTATGTCCAATAATTAAATATAATGTTTGCCGAATACAAAAACAAGTCTTTATTATGAACATAATGAATTCAAAGTTAATATAGGCGTACTAAATAACCTCAGGGGAGTTTTACGACCAGGTGAAATTACCTAAACTGTCTTTTATAAGTTCTTATTACCTTTATAAATAGGTATATACATTCTGCTTTTAGGTAAAATACAAAATACCCTTTCATTTCTGATTTAATAGAACTTGTACTTAAAATACAAACTTCTTGGTTGATGTTTTTTTATTTTGTAAGTTCCATAGAGGAAGGATTTATAAAGGTGCAGGTCAGCTGAATAGCATCTGAAAGAAGAGCACCTTGCCTTGTCCTCTATCATACTATCAATATTTTTGGCAATTCGTGGAGACAAATTTATTTATACTCGTACAATATTCTTTCACAACTTAAAAGTAAAGAGCAAAAAATTTGACTTTCATTTTTGTATGAAGTCGGAAACCGTCGTTAGTTCACAATATTGTTATAGAAATCTTCATAGTAAAATGATATTTTCAGGTATGCCTTCATTTTAATTAAATTTAATGTGGAATTCACCACACCTAATGTAAAACCAAACCCTTCGTGATTTTGCTTAATAAAATTTTAAAAATTCCAACCAAAATTCTTCAAAAACAATGTTTCCAAACTTTGATATAAAAATACCAACTTTAAAAACGCTGTAAAATAATTCAGACTGGCAAGTATTTCAAAGATAGATACATATATATAAGTAGGTCATAACTCAAAAATTCCAATAACCGGGACAAATTCTCGGCTCCTTTCTAGATAGAGACAGCTTTTAGAGAGAGATAGATGTATTAAAACTAAATATTCTATGATATAGAGGAGCTTGGAACTGTTGGCACAACTTATAAGTTTCAATAAGAGCGGCCAGGTGCGACCATTGGTGCTATGAATTGAAACATTTGCATGAGTTCACGTACAATTGCTTAGTTCGAATAATTCATACTTAACTGTTATTTGAGGTATTAATAATGGTTAACTAAAAGAAAGTATTGTATACTTTTTTTAGTTAACCATTCTTAGTTTTAGATTCATTATTCATTCATTCTTCCATCTTTAGTTTTAGAATAGATATAATGATATTTTAGATAGATATACTCTAAGTTTGTGTATCCAAACGAGTATTTAAATTAATATAAATACATAGTCCCTTTGAGAGTAGGAAAACACAACATCTAGTAGGTTCCTTAAAAAAAGGATTTGAACGATGTAATAGTATTTATACACGTATAATAATTATAAGAACATTTACTTTTTTAATTAGATACCGATAACTTTTGAAAAATGAATGACATTTATACACGTATTGGTTTCATTTTATATTCCAGATCATACTTTTTAAATGTTTTTTGACAAATAATATCTTTTTATATACCTGCTGCTGTTACTTATGTTAGTGCTTAAATGCCTTGTAGAACGGCATAATAAACTTTTGAGACTAACCGTACCACAATAGTACAATGGATATTTAAATGATATAAAGTTATCCGTCCCGACATTAGACAGTTAAAGCGGCCGTCAAATTGATTAGACTGTTGGAAGCGATATGATGGACGCGGTACCGCCGAGTTCCCAAGTTATTATACGAGACGGAAGGAAGATATACTACCTCGTGATATCAGGCAGGTGGGGAAGGCTAATGGTGAATTACATTATATCATCTATGTATGAAGTACAAACTACTATTCGCTTGTAGTAAGCAGGTATATTAGAATGAGAAATTGACAGATTTATTAAATTTGTACGTCATATAAATACCAATCGTATTTCGGTCGGTTAACATGATTTTATAAAATATCATTCTATGATTCTCTAGCCGGTCTTCCACTCTCAATGTGATGCGCCTGAACTTCAATATAGGTCATGAAGCGACAACCATCTGACCGCTATAATCAATTGACGATATGAAAATTCTATAGTTAGACTAGTTAAGACGTTTTAGGATTCGTACTACTCGTAACGATTTAAAAATATGTGAAATGTTCACTATTTCGTGCCGCAATACCATGATACGAAATAGTGAATATCTGCCGACCTCCGTGGCGTGGTGGTAGTCAACGCGACTGCTGCGCAGGGAGCGCGATTCGATTCCCATATGAATATTTGCATTGGTCTGGGCGTTTCAATGTATAATAGTTATGTATTTACAAAAAAAATGTATTTTAGTATGTTCATCCGCATTCTAGAACCCATAGCACAGGCTAGTTAAGCTATGCTTACCATAGGTCTAGGTGGCGTTGTGTAGATAGTCCAAGAATATTAAAAAAATATTTCGACAGCATATCGAAACCACGCGTCCTAATTTTTGTAATCCAAACTTGATATCTTAATTAACCCTATGATTATATATTAACACAATATTATATACCCAGTAAGAAGTCGGCGCGGCGTAGGGTGCAATAATCATTCATCATACCCGCAGTAGGAAATGTTTAATCAACTCTAGATCTCTTTATCTTAATTAACTGCGTAATAATCTTAGTTCCGATCGTCATGCCATCTAGTGGCCATTTTTAATCATTTGATTTTGTGAGTATAATGCGTAGGGAAATTGTGGGTGAGAAAAGCTGGAATTCTTTGCATGTGATTGTGAAAATTCGCCCCGCATTTTAAAAATTAATGGAAAAAGCTAATTTTTTTAACCTCTCCGATTTAGTTTAATATAGTTGAAAGAAAGAAAAGAAAATTATTTTCAATTGGAATCTCACATGCACATATTAGGGTGAAGTGAAAAAATAAAAAAAATATATTATTTATTAGTAGTATTTAGTATTCAGCTGGGTAGAGATAGCTTCGACAAAGAACTTGCCAGAATGTTTCAGCTACGTAGGGCAGCATTTGACAAATTCCGTACAGTCTTCTCCTATCGCTTACCGCAACGCCATAAAACAAAGGTCTTCGACCAGTGCGTCCTAACAGTTATGACCTACAATGCCGAAACGTGGAAACTGACAATAGGGTTAGTCCACAAATTGAGTCGCGCAATGGCCTATAGAGTGCGCTATGCTTGGAGTATCTTTGAAGAATAAAAGTGGCAATGAGGTCATCCGACAAAAATCTATAGTCACCGACATAGCTCACATAATAAGTAAGTTAAAGTGGCGAAGAAGGACCGATGGTCGTTGGAGCAAGTCCTAGAGTGTAGGCCGCAAGGAGGTAAAGTTTGAAGTGGCAAACTATGACGTCATCCGATTTTATTTTCAAATATGAGCGGATACTCATAAATAACTGACTAAATACTTTTAAATTTAAATATAGGTACATAAGTTTGATATCACTCATACTGTTGATTTTATATTGATTTTAATTTTCAGTCAGATCAATAAAATACATATATCAAAGATAAAATTCTTACATTCTCGCAGTATACAACATAAAACAACAACAATAAAGTTGTTCGATGTATAACGCGAGCACGCTGTAATTGTATATAAACAAAGTTGTACAATAAATAGCTGGTCGTCACCGCGGGGCTAATCCGGCTCACTGTCAGCATTATCACGCAGCCAAATATGTTGCGAGATATATGTTTCGGTGTTGTAAGCACGTTTGAATGTTTTTAAAGCCCCGCCATAATTTCCTTTAGTGCGACCGTTAGCATTGCAGAGCATTACGGTGCTGGCTAAGAAGAAATATGGAATTGCGTGGTGACGAAGAAGGAATACTCACCACCCAATCTCATTCGAAGCGATTAACAGAGTATGCAGACAATATCACTGCGAGAGAAAGAAAACTAGAAATTTAACCTTATTGTGACCCGTCTGACCAGTATAACAGTAAGCAAAAGTCTGCTCAAAGCAATTCCAGATCCGTTTATCCACTTCTAGTAGGATCGGATGACTTTTATAGGTACGATTGTGTTCTGACTAATTAGGAGAAGCTGAAAAGTAAATCTGCAAGTGTCCAGTCTGCAAATCAACACCGGCCAGCACCGGCTTGCAGGTGAGGTTGGCCCCGGCACTAAAAGACTTTTTTTATTGGGTATAGGCTTACGTTTGACCACTATCTCACCTGATGGTAAGTGACGATGTGGTCTACGATGAATCACGCTTGCCTAGAAGGATCCTATTCACTTGTGACTTGAATATTCGGACAGGTAATAAACACAGATTCGGACAGGGAATTACACTCCTTAGCTGTACGCATGATGAATGTATCCGCAAAGCGTTTTGTGCGTATGAGTGGAATATCGACTATAAAGCGGTGTCGCGTCGCTGTTCGTTAGGCTTTGGTAGCATACCGCCAATTGGCAACCCAAATGTAACTCAGAAACTCTATAGTTCTGAAAATGAAATTTCTGGGAACTTCAGCTTCAGATCAAGCACATAATCTTTAGAATAAAAATTAATAATGACTTACATTAAAAAGATTCTCAAAATACGAAAGTAAATAAAATGATGATAATTATTTACTAATTAAATCCCATAAAATATTAAAGCACCACCGATATTCACAGATATCGACAGAGCACCACTCGTGAGAAGAGCCATCAAACGGCCATCAAGCTCGCTGACTGACGTCATTACCCACTATGACCCTACATCAAAGTCTAACGCACCCTTAACTACAGATAGATACGAATAGATATACTTTTATTGATATTAACTTATAAATGCGATAGTAATTCTTATCTTAAATGTATTCCTGTCTGACTATATAGTCAATTGAGTTGTAATTCTAACAACCGATAATAAATAAGTCAATTTTTTAAAGTGAATTGACTAAAATATATTTTAAATTCGTAGCAGATATCTCAGTGCTACGAGCTACGGGCCGTAGAACATAGTTCGTAGCCCGTAGACAAACTTTGGCACTACGAGTGCATTTACTTTTATCAAAACATTGGTTTTAAAGTTTATTCATAAGGTTTACATTTATGCTAAATTTGTTTTGGATGAGATACGCTTTCATTTTGGAATTTAGAAGACTGCACAGATGGTGCAGCATCTTTATTAGTTACCATCTTCTATGAGCGTTGTGAGCTTAATCGCTTATTAGGAAAATATTTTTTTTAATTTATTGCATAGATGTTGTGATCGTTGGTATCATCAACAAAAAGCTTTACAAACAGGTTTAATTTTATGGTATAGGTAACTGCACTGTGTGCTTTTTTGCCTTAGTGACATAAAAAAGCATATCAGATTTTCTCCCTCAAAGTATTCAACCTAAAAGGTTCTGTTGAATTAATAATAATGTTGATTTTTGTGAAACGGTCTGTTCCACTATTGCCTGAATTTGGCTAATTTAAATTATTCAGCTAATGAATATTTAGTGTCTGGGTTAAAATGTTAGAACTAAGTGGCCTACTTAAGATATGTAGGAGGGTAGGTGATTATTATCTGTAAATTTGAGCCATTTTTTTATCACTTAGGTGGCAGGCAAGCGCATGGCTCTCTTGACGGAAAGTGGCCACCGTGTCATGTGGATATTTGCAACGGAGGAGCATCACACTCGTGCAGGCTGCCGACCCTTTTGACACCTTCTAATGCCCTTCTTGAGAAATCAAATATGTAGCCTATTGGAAAAACCAAGAAATTCATTCCACATCTTAAGACTGAGCGGAAAAAAGTCCCTTTCATACCGCACAGAGCACACCGTGCAGTTAAAATATGTTAAATAAATATAAACTAATGAGTTGGTAATGGCTGCATACTAAGATAAAGTTATCAAACAACTATGTTCTACAAAAACATAACGTCGAGCTCGTTGCAGGCACGCAGCCTTTGCTTTGTTTTCCAATTATAAAACACTGTGCACATTGCCCAGTGTTTCACGGAACAGTTGACGTAGAACAAATAGTTTTCGGACAAAAAGATGCATAAAAGTTCTGGGTGTGTAACGTTGGCTGAGGCTCTTTTGCTCTTAAGACTGTTATATGATAATTATTTGACGTTCCGAGTATTTTGATAGTTGACATTAAAACCAATTTATTATGTTTTATTGCTTGTTGTACATTAAGAATAAGCACGAACGCTCTTTCATAGAGATTTATTTAAATATTTAAAGCAAAAGGCGTCTATTAGAGCCGCTTCGAAATTTAAATCTAACAGTGCAATACAGTGACAACAGCCAGCGTGCAGTTAAATAGTGCCGCCCGTAAATCAATCGGTTATTCGGTCGTGCAATCATGCTACGTCATCGAATCAGCAGATTCTATGTTCACCAGTGATAACTGCTACGCTATACACACGTTTAACGTTTTGGACATAAAGCTTGCAGAATTTTTGGTGTAATTTTAGTACGCATTCGTGGTTTAATTGATAGCGCATATTTGCACAGTGTGCTATTTACTATTGATTGATTGCAAAACACCTGCTGGTTTGAGTGCTTCAAAATGTTCTTTCGTTATCTTCTCACAAAATTCGAGTGCACTGGCTCTCTTCAAGATATGTTCTCTAAGTTAATGAATTCTATCAAATCAACGACGAACTAAGAATACGATACATACAACAAATTTTATATCTGTTTAAAAGTAGGAATATGTAATAAAATTTTACAATACTGAATAAAACTTTAGCGTTTCCCGATAAGCTCTGGTTTTATTCAAATAGGCCATATTAACACCATGTACGTAATAAATTTATACAACTATTATGAATAGTATTGAACAGTGCTATGGTTTAATAAAAAGTAGTATTTGAAACAGTCCTTATTGTTATATTAAACAAAAAAATTTAATAAAGGAAGAAATAATGCGTTTGTCATATATCTTCATTTATTCTATTTATTTGGTGTATTATCTATGTGCGGGAAAAAATTCATATTTAAAAATTTATTGTGTACCTCACTAGTACTTCTATGTTGGCATACAGAATGAATTAAGTAAGATTCTAACCTGAATTCAGAATATAAGTTTGTTTTTATAACATAATAAGTTTGTAAAAGTATAGGGAGGATGATAAGAAGATAGATAGATAGGAGAGAGAAACGCAAACAATACAGTGACGTAAAAAAAAAACTAAAAAGGACAACTTACACCCAAATGAGTCCAAACTCAATACTAAAGAGATCCACTATCTACGTGACCTGACCTGACCTCTTTCCAGAGATTTTGCCTATAGTTTACCAGGCGAGGTGAAGTCAAATTGCCGTGCCATAAATAAAAGAAAAACAATTTAACTTCATCATCAGATCAGTTCTAAGATAACAAATCAGTACATTCATATATATATGTGTATATAATTTACACACTTAAACAGTGCCAGTGCAGTCTAGTTTTGTGTGACAGGTATATATATACACCATGGTGCTAAAAATGCGCTATGTGCTAAACCGAGTGCAGTAGATGCAGTAAGATAGATTACTCCAGTAGGAAAGAAACATGGCTGTATAGTGACAAATGCCGTGACAAAGAACAGAAACTTAAAGTCACATACTTAAAAACGCCCCAAAAACGATACTTTAATCTAATATCTAAATAAAGTTAGCTACAAACACCCATTCATTTCCATAATGGCAAATTGCCTGCCGGCAACTATAACCCGCAGGCATGTACAAGCAGTAACCGTTATAGTACGAAAACCATTCAAAATACACAATACGTAAAATAAATCCGCCATTGTACTGCAACTCCTCTGCTTAAGACGGATATTGAATTTTGAACCATTCGTCTGTTACTGTGAGTTTGTTTTTATTTATCGAATATTTATACCAGGCACGTTGGCTTCCAGGAAATTAATGCAACGGCCGAATCAATTTGTGTTAACATTGGATTTTATTATATTTGCTGATTCGTCGATGTTCGGGGGATGAGTTTAGTCCTTTACGACGGGTTTTTTGTTGCTTGAAGTAAATAGTATAGGAACGTGTAATGACGTTGACTACGCGTACGTGTTGTTTGTAGATCGCCATTAGCTTATTGCATGCAAGTGTCGATGAATATTTCAAAACAAACTACATAATAACTTCAAAACTGGAATGATCTTTAAGACTAGGTGACACATGACTAGCGCAGCATTCCCGAAAATACAAACGTTAATACGCGCCCATAGACCTTTTGGCAAGCTTTTTGTCATAGTACTCTCTTTCCTGAAACTTTGCCTTCTTTCAGAGTGAAGTCATATTGGCGTGTCCTATATAAAAAGACATTGTCGTGTAATATATCAGAGGTTTTAAGTGCGTGCAACCCATAGTTTTCTATCAAGCTGTTAATCGATCACTTTTTAAGAATAGACTTCAAATTTATTGTCAGCGGGATAGTTTTTGTCTCTAAGTTCTCTTTAAACTCATGGAAACTTAGAAACATTAACCCTTTCTCCGATTATTATTAATTATATAGAATTATTTACAATAGATCCTATACTTACATGATTCTGTTTAACAGATTTCCTATTTGAATCATGATAATAATTCAGTCAAAACTTCGACGAATTTTACAATTTCTAACACGCCACCAATACAAAGAGCAACAATACGACTAAAGCGAAAATTTAGCTTTCCATTCCTCGAACCAAAGACATACCATTTTATTTAACGTTGTTATACATAACGTTCGTAGACGTTCAACTTTACATGAACGTCTATAGGTGGCTCGGGGGACACTTCGCTATTATTGTTATGTTCACACGAATTGTACGCCAGCCATCGTTATTTGAGCATAGTTTGTAGCGTTTTATGGTAAATGACATACATAAGAAGTCAAGTGAAATCAGAATAACATATAGAAGAAGGCGAATTAATTACTGGAAAATATATTATGTAGGGAGAGGGGGTACCCACCGTTCACCTACGCTTAAACAATTCCAACGATAGGAACGCTACAGTCACGCTGTAGTGGTCTTAAAGATGTCACGTGTAGAGGCGAAACACATGTCGAGGTTTGGTCTTCGCACTTGCGGTACCTTCTCAGGTAAGATTTCAATTTAATTTTTTATAATTTTCAAAAAGTAAAACTCTGCTTTACATAATTAGATGTGATTGACTGTAGCAACTGCCTTCAGACTTCATGTGCCATGCTTGCCCCTGAGCCTCATTTGCATCAGCGGACCTTTAGAGGCATATCATTTTGCATTCTTTTACAGTAGCCTCGAACTCAATCAAAATCGTATTATAATCAAGACAAATGATCTTCAATAACGTAGGCAAACCCAGCCATTTTCAAAACTGTCTGCCAGCCTTTTCGATCGGCGTTTGGTCCAAACTCAATTGCGAATAACTTAACTATTCCATCTGAATGTAAATTTGCTAAGCAATGCGAATGTTAATCAGTAAACACAATGATTAATTAAGTCTGGGGAGATGAGATCTTTGTCATTATAATGATATCCTATTCATACGCAGACGTTCGGGTGCTAAATGAGTGCTATTTGGTTGACGGAGTGGGGTTCACGTGTCTAGTCATTTTTTATTTTTGATGTATGATGTTTACAAGTGCGATGTTGTTTTTAGTTTCCGTAAATAAGCTAGAAAGACGAAATTCAGTGTGGAGATGAAATAGTATGACTATTCCGCTTACGTCATTGTGCTCTTTGTATTTTTTTTTTAATTAGGTAAATTGGGATAATGAACTGATTCTGGTTTTGTACCGCAGGTGTCCCTAGTCAGTTCGGCATAAACACGTCACGCGCATGGCAGGGCAGAGGGGGGGGGGGGGGAGGGAAAAGGGGTTTGGGGGTTATCGGAGAGTGTTTTAAACTGATTAACCAAGTAAAAATATTCTTACGAGTTCTAAAAAGCCTTATATTGTTGTGAAAGGAACCATATGAACCAGTATTTAGTACGATGAAGTGAATTTTTCATATTTTCTAATTGTTATAGGCAGTTGTAATGTTTAGTATCGCGCGGTGAGCGATATTAGCTTCGCGAAGTGAGCCGCATATCTGAGAAGTGAATTCAAAAGCCACAGTAAGTAATGTGATATTCCCCAGACAGACTATTAGGGGACTTTCAACATAAATATTACAAACATAAATTCTCCTTTAAGCAACATAGAGTTACCTACATTGTCCAACATGTATTTATCGAGTTTTAAATGTAAACCAATTTAACTAACCGCCTTTGCGTGTATGCATGCACGGTGCACGCATGCAACATGTCAAACACTTTTAACCTAATTCACTTTGAAATAGAGTTCACATTTGCATAATTAACTAGCGAAAAGGTGGTACTGATTTGGCTGGTAAGATATTTGCAGTGCCTTGAGTTAAAGGAAGGCTTTTATAGGTGCAGTTTGTGCTTTCGGCATTCAACTATTGTTGACGTTTGGTATGCTCACAACCTTATCATTGTTTAATGTGTTACTGACCTAATAAATTTTTAGAAGTGAATACCAAGTTACTACTTATTATTGCTACTACGAGTACATCACAACAGTAAATTTAATGAAGTAGGTTTGACGTTATCTATTCCTTGTTATTGTTAAATACTATACTATTATATTATTAATGGCTAGAAGATTATGTATAAAAAAGGCAGTCTATTTTACGACAGTTTTACTATAATTATTTACGTAAACAAACTCATTCGTTCATCATTTATATACTCACGCCTTTTTCTCTTTGGGGTAGGTGGAGGTGAATTAACACCATCTCAACAACCATTATATTCAGTACCAAGTAATAGGGGGTGCGCTTATTGCCGTATTCCGGGCACTTTTGTTAACTTAAGTTATGCATCTGAGGCTGAGTCTGGGCTGTATATATCTGTTTGATGTTAAGCAGTCCTATCCCTTAGTCACCTTGTACGACACCGACTGGAAGGAGATGGGGTGGCTTAAATTCTACTCTGCCGAATTCAGTTAAAAAATGGATACGAACCAAATTTATTGTTATTTTATAATGTTCATGTCTCTATAAAAACAGTTTATTTTAATCTTCTTTTTTTCATTTCATCTATTATATGAATGTCGATCAGCCAGCCAAGCCTTTGTCATGTTCATGTTATAAATTTTAACAGCCGAAATTACTGGAATTCTAAATTCAAAAAATTTAGGCATTTCAAAATATAAATAAAATGGAGACCGTTCTATATTCAAAGTTTCTTAAGCGTATCATGATACATATACTATTTTCCTAATATAAAGTAGGTACACGAACGTTAGTAAAAAAACTTAATATAAATTATAGTGTACGAAAAAAAAACATTTACATTGCAACTAATGTTTGCTCAAACCCGCTATTGATACATTCCTAACGTATTTCTTCGTCAAACCTAATTGTTCGTGTTCGTGGCTCTGTCAGTTATTGCGATTTTCAAAACTAAATACGAGAACTTTAGGCCACACTATACAACTAAAACGAGTACACACAACATAATACATAGTACTCTACTTTTTAACGGAATATATAGTAAGTATTTCATTGAATAGGTAGGTATTTATTAGGACTTTCTAAATCGGACGTGTGTTACGGGGCAAGGCAAGGAGCGCCCTGATACTGTGATTAAGGCTCTTAGAAAAGTAACTCGCCCACTGGATCGTTTGCTCCTACGTACAAAACGGCAAAGTGAACTAGAAACCAACGTAAGCACTCAACTTGATGTTCAGAAGCTTATTACCTAGCGAGAATTGAACGTTAAAAATGGCGCGTAATATGCGAGTTACAAATGGCTGTAATATTATGTGAAAGCAAGATGGCGTCATAGAAATTTTATTTGAGGTTCGAATAAAGACTTTACCGTTCCACCGTTTTTTATTTGGTATTGTATGTGATTCCTAAGAATAATTATTTTCATCAAAATGATATTCATGTTTTAAGAATACACGTGAACGAAGAAAATATGTAGAAAAATATAAACGCTTTGGCAATTTCGTAGCTAACATACAGGTTCCATTTGAGATAGATAAAACTATTGAACTCGTTACTTGCTCGCGACACTGTTACTGTTACCGACACCTTTGTACGAAAGTATTTACATGATGCTAATTCATAAAATAATAATAATTCATAAAAAAATAAAAAAATAATGTATGAAATGCACACGTAACTACTCAAGTTTTTTTTAACATTTCTAGTCGAGGCAATCTGGAGATAGGTGATACCGCTCGTTACCCCAACACATATATTCACCACACCCGAATAACCCAACAATACATGATTTACAACCGATACACCAAACTTCTTCTTACCGCCAATAATTTGAACGAAGTTAATTCACAGATACCGGCTGTGCCAGCGAGTAACTTCGACAATTAATGGCACTAGTCGGGAGTTTTGACTGAGAATTAGTCGTTTCCACCGCTTACCGTTTTAGCACACATGCTTGGGTTTAGATGACTGATAAAAGAACGATTGCTTCCTACAGAGTACTTTACAGAGTATGTTTGTAAGGTCAGTGTTACACTCGACGGAAATTCAGTTGTGTTTCTTCTATATCGAAACACATAATTAATTACATAGCATGTACTTATACTAGGTATACAGGGTGTTGTACTGTGTTAGGGTCGTAGGTGTGTCGTACGCTTCTGAGGCTGAAGGCACACGGTACTACTCTAGGTACACTAAGGTCATAAAAAATTACGACATGATAATTTTTTTGGGTATTTTCTGAGCGTCGGAGCGCATATCTATCATAGATTAATATGAAACAAATCCACGCGCGTTAAACTCTCATTTCTTCTGAGTCAATTCATTGTGCCAGTAACTATATGCCGGTAGCTAAATGTTCATAACAGGAAACGTAATTAGTTAACATTTTAAGCTAAGTTGGGTAAACCTGCCCTAAAACTTCGTCCAGGTGCATCATACATAATAAATTACCTTGGATCTCAAAGATCTTAGATCTTAGTAGAATTCCTTTCTAGGATAAAGCTTGATATAAAAAACAGAATCATGCCTCAAAATAATCAGCGAAAGGATTTATCAATTAGCCTATCATCTGTCACAAAATTGGGAGGCTTTAGTCTACTGATACCACGCTGGCCGGACGGGTTGGTACCTCTGTATAAAACTCGAAATAAAACTCTTTTTATTTCGAGTTTTCTTCTCTCGCAAAGAAATCATCTGCGTTTTCTGTTAGTCGCCTCTTACGACACCCATTGACTAAGATGGGGTGGTGAGTATTCTTTCTCCGGATGAATTGCTTAAAATAATCGGTAAACGCTAAGGCTAAATGTGTTAGATACGACCAAACGAGAACATGCAAACTTCCCCTATAAGCATTAATCAAAAATTGCACTCCGAATACGTGACTCGTACTGTCTGATTTACTAACATACGTGCGCGTTGCCACTTAATTTACTATCATTGTTTGCATACTTATAACTTAGGATATGTGTTTGGAAACCAGTTCTTGAGTAATGGGTAATGTTGATGAAGATAATTACTGTTCCGGACTGACTGATTTATCGACGTATAAGAGTCTAGTCGTCTGATAGACATGAAATTTTGGTGGTTGATACCTTTGTTTCTTATAATCTATTAAGGAAAAATATAGTTCACCTCTGAACCAATGAGTTCCATGTAGATAAGACTGACTGTACGCAAAAACCTTGGCATTAGGAAGACTACCACATGACCAGCGACACTGCTCAACTAATTATTTTGCTGACATATAAATGACATTACAAAAAGGCGTGCTCAAAGACAATACAAAAGGTGTTCGTAACCAACTCAATCATCTAGCTTCTATGTACCGTTCGAAATTCGAAATTAGGTACACCGAAATAATTTTTTTTGTGGACAATTGGCATAGAGTTTCAAATCTTTATGGTATGTACAGCAAAAGAGATGTTATACCACATCACCTCCCTAACCCTTTTGAAACAGTAATGTATAAATTAAATATGCAACAGTCATTGCCTTCACAGCAAATATTATTCTCGGTATGGTTCAGAGAGCCCGACCTAAATATTGTAAATATTTCATTCAATTGTAATTGTTTAAACATTTGACTCGAACGCGGTCAGCTTAATGACTGTCTCGAATTTACCACTTAATAAGCAACCTTAACTCTTTCACCATAGAATACAATCTACTATTGATTCTTTCGTCATTTTTGACCTAGTTTTATAAGAACGACAACGGATTCGTCTGCTTTCTGCTACAAATTCATACTTGTCACTTTCATTCTATTTCAATTCCATACAAAATTTTAATGACTAAATATTCAATGTAATATTAATTACAATTTGCATGATAAAGTTTGTTTTATTAGCATTTTACAGAAAGATTATTATTTTGTTCTTAGATTTGAACGCTCCAAGTATACGCACCGCCACTGGTTTTGTATACTATACATAGTATATATAATATAACGTTACTAAAGAATTTTAAGCAAACTTGTTGTCCATCAAACAAGTAATTCTTAGACACGAATGACGGAAAAGCGCATATAAATGCTCAATTTAAAACAAAACCGATCAAAAGTGTATTACAAGATTCAAACATAGAGTAAATATCAACCAATACAGTGGAAGCGAAGTCTTACTACTTAATAGTAAAAGAATGATAAATATATCTGAAAAATATTGTACTGTAATTTTAGGATTCTTTTTTTAACATTAAAATCTTTGAGTAAAAGTCTCTTTATATCCCTTGATTTCTAAGTAATAGTCTGAACTATTATTATCCATTATCTAATACCATAGAACTATTAATATATTCAAATGTAAACACACCAATCGAACCGCAAATCCACGCAACGTGATTTGAATTCAAACACATTCTAGAATCAATTCGAACGATTATAACTTAGTAAACTTTTATATCAGAGATTAGCAAAAGCAATTCGTACGGTAGGCCTGCAAAAAAGGGTTACCATTCTTTATACCATTAGAATTAAATTGTTCGTATATTTCGATTAAGTTTTATTTTATTGGCAATCCCTTGTTTAGTTATATTGTTATATAACAAAGCAAGTTAACTGCAGGTAAATAGAAGACTAGTTAATTACTTGCGCGAAAGATTACCAATCGTTAAAACAGCTCATGGGTTTACTAGTTGCCGAAGGTGAGATAATAGCCAACATACCCCTCGCACCCCGGTAGACCCGGGGCCCTCTCTCGAGATGACCCCCGTCGGGTGTAGGGACCACGGTGTACCCGTCTAGCCCGCAAAACTATTTTACAACCTGACTCTTGACGGGCAACACACACCCTTAGAATGATTTCTTCAACCACAGGCGCACCTCTAAAAATATATATTGGTATCTATAAACTAAACAAAGTCCCGCCAAGTCGTAAATTTTTAACCCGCGTGACACATGCGCCCCGTTTACCTAATTAGTCGGTGTTTCTTAGTGCGCCATATTTCTTTGGATTAAATTCGCGAGTTCCGCGGTTTCCAGATTCTTGATTAGCTCTCTGTGCAGTGTTTCAAGTGCTTTAAATAATGAAGTGCTTTAAATTCAAGTTGCATTTGGGAATAATAACGGAACTATAGTGAAACATTTAGATAATAATATTATATGAGTATGAGTAGAGTGCGTAAAATATCGGTTTTAGTAAGTATTTATAAAATAAATATAATATATTTTAGGACAGTCTGCATAACGCTACTTAGATCCATGGTAAGCATGGATTAACTAGCTAACGTTATGGGTTCTTGAATGCTAATATACAAACTTAAATACTTAAATACATACATATTAATATTGAAACTACCAGACCATATTCATGCACACAAATATTTGCACTGAGCGGGAATAGAACCAGCTACTCATGCGCAGCAGTCGCATTCACTACCGCCACGCCACAGAGGTGCTATGTTCTCATGTTTCAATAAAAACTACAATTTTGGAGTGTAATTTACGATATACCTATTTGCTTACCTAATACTTTATTTAATACTTGTTTGTTTGTTATATTATAAATTAAGTGTATTCAGAGAACTCACCTACGTATATAACTGAAAACTTTGAACTGCGGACTACAAACCATTATATTAAGTTTATTATCAACTAGTTTACACACACCCTAATTTAATAAAGTTAACGAGCTCGTTGCGAGTAAAAAAAAGAAATCAAATAAAATAGGTCAGCATGGCAACTTTCTGTTCTGTAGTAATAGCTCAGCGAAATAAGCGCTATAAGAAACAGAATTAAAACTTGCATCAGAAGTTTGCCAGCGCTGCAGCATTTGAGATCACTAATATTTCTGCTAACAGAGTTGATATTGCATTGTCGATTGGGTGCGCTGTTGTTATGAATATTTAAAATATGATTCTTATTTGGAATTCGTACATTGTCATTATATTAAAAACTGTATACCCTGTCTATAAAGCTTAATATCCTTTGTTGTATTTTTTATACTTATCGAACACTTTCAAATAAAGAATAGCAGAAATCTTTTTATTATTTTTTTGTAATCTTACTTAATACTGGTAGAAAACAATTTGACAATTACGAAAAGTAAATGGAATAACAATTGACGAACCCAAAATAAATCACCTAAAATCAATGAACCGAAGCAAACTTCAAAGAATCAGAACATTTACCATCAGTAAAGATAAGTCGTCATGCGAACAGCAAACGTTTTTGGAACACAAACATATCAAACCAACTTGCGTATTAACAATTCAAACAGCGTAAAACAAAAACCATTGAGCGTTCCAAAAGGATTTAGAACTCCTCGGTCGATCGCGCCTATTAAATCTATTCAGGATCCATTGGTGGATTAGTTCGGTTTATGTTTCAGTACGAGAAAAAAGAACGGGTAATGAATTGAAAACTATGCGTGAATGTCGATGTTTACGCAAATAGCATTAACATAATGATAGCGAAATTGATGTACTTTGGGTGTTGCCGGACGTAGTTTACATATTAAGTCACACCTCATTCCCCATTGGGGTAGGCAGAGAGATATTTCCACTTGTAGGCCCGCTGATTTTATTATTACCCATATGCGCCAGAAATCTGAAAGAAACTCCGCACTCAATAGTTTCTTTACAGCCCAACAAAGGGTGGTAATTAGAAACACAAGGGCAATCATGGACAGATGGAACTCTTCAGAAGATTATATGTCCCTATTGGTGTAGTGAAATATATAGAGTGCGTTTAATGTGGGTATCTTGGCTTGCGGTCAAGTACATGATTTTTAGAGCTTTATACGAAAACTGTTTCAACATCAGTGCTAAGAATATTTTTGGCAAGGGTACTTTACTAATTTTTCAAATTTGAAAGAGAATGGTTCGAAACTTTGTCATTACACTACCGACATGAACCAGCATTTTAACTAAACAGGAGGTGTAGGAGGCATACTTGTTATTTGGGTTACTAATAATCTATTAGTTAAAAATGAACTGGTAAAGATATAGGCACGAGTTGAGATCCCAAAATGTGTTCAAAATACGAGCAGTAATCGTTTTTGGACCAACAAAATCGAAATCAAAATGACTGTCTTTTGAAGATAGCACGTGGTGTAGTAGGACTGTAGGAAGAAGGAAACATGTTGTGACGTGTTATGTGTGTTGTTCTACAATTACTCTAACATATAATTAAATACTTTTATCTTTTACAGAACTCAAATGTAAAAGTTCAAAGATACTTATTACTACAACACGATACATTTGATACATGATCGATCTGTCCCGCTCAGGACTGGGGTTAGGGGCGTGGCACCATTCATCAATCTTACGCCGGACGAGCGTTCGCATTACACGGAGACCAGACAATTAATCTGATCTCCGGATGTCACTCAGAACCTCCCAGGGTTTGATTAGGGAACGCTGGCGTCAGAAAAGTGCTCATATTTTTCTGGGATATTTTCGAGATGGATTTCACGACACGATTTTGATATGTCTACATACCTATATAGAGACTAACCTCACTTAATAACGTTTGAGTCTATTACCGTCAACAGGGTATTAAATCATAATGTATTAATTATTTTTAAGTATGTCCATAGAAGATAGCCTCTATACTTTTTATTGAAGACATTAAAAATAACCACCAATCTTTCTTCAATTTATATATCACAACGGAATATTTACAGGTTATTCCATAAATTTAAACATATACAAGTAAGAGTCGTTATAAATTATATATAACACTATACTAAAAATAATGGTCTTGCTATACCCTGGTACTCTGGTACTGGTACCCTGATACTCCACTTTACACGGTCTTCAGCATCCCTATGCCTATACAGCAGTATAAGTCGCAAAGCGGTCCCTGGACTCCAAGGTGAGGGTCTCGGATGCAAATGGGATTGACACAATGATAATGATGAGAAAAACTGTACCAACGTTCTCGTGTTCGTGACCACACGTGTTCCCTTCTTCCTACAGTCCCGGGTACTTTAAGCGGGGCGTGAAAAAGCATCTGACGAGGCCTTCAAACTGAGCACCACCATTGTAGCACTGTACGTGTTTGTAAAATAGTGACCCTCTTTTCTGAACCTTTACTTTCAGCTTATCATCAGGCGAGGTGAAGCCAAACTGACGTGTCCTATATATATCACTACTGGTACTATGCCCAGAAGGCAGGCGTCATTACTACACTGAATGAAATTACAAATCAAATCATATTCAATAAAGGACAACATATTACGTTGATAAAATTAACATTGTCATGTTAAATGTCTAATTGAAATTCCTCATTTTAGTACGAGTAGGTAACTGTCTATAGACGTGTATGAAACCGCTGAGGTTATTTAATAATGGCGGGAGAACTGTGCTTTTAAAACATATTTTCAACAATCATGATACTGGGAGCGGTCCCCGGACTCCGAAGTGAAAGCTTCGGATACGACCGGGACTAACGCAATGGTGATGATGATGATGATGATATTCTGGTTTTAATTTTATACGTATAAATATATTCATCAATTTTATTAAGGTCGGCAAGGAGCAAGACAAAGCGTGGGTAGTTTAATGGTTAAGACCTTACGATCCACTACTAATATAACCCATTGCGCTTGTAGGGGTTACAGGATATATTTTTTTATTTCTCCTTTGATACCCCTGCTAAACTAACAGTCATAGCTTTGCACACGAAAATCTGGTTACTGCATCTTAAAGAAAAATATGATAAATTTTCATTTGGTCTTCTAATAAAACTATATCCATTAGATTTTATTACAATTTCTTGTTGTTATTTAATTACATATTTCTGTTTGTTATTTAATTACATATTTCTACTTGTCCCAATGATTCCGTCACTTTTCAGTAGCTATGGTCACGGGAAGAAAGAAGGTACCTAGCTGTCTCAAAATTCCAAGTGTAAGATTCATATGGTTTTAAGGTTTAATATAAAAAGGCAAGATGTGCAACATCACAAGACGATGGAGGATAAACCAGAAGACCTTGTATTGTGTTCCCGGCGGTGAAAAGGGCAAAGTTTTTGTGCCATCTGTGGGAAGGCCAATTTGTCTTCTGCGCTGGTGGCACAGAAGCTTTCCCTATAACCTCCCCCCAACCTCTACAACAAGAGCGTTAGATTTCTATAAGGTCGGCAGTACGAGTGTGACGCCCCTGGTGTGCAAATGTCCATAGGTCACGGTAACCACTTTCTATCAAGTGGGCCGTGTGCTCATCTACCACTTAAGTGGTATGAAAAAAATAATTTTTAACGAACTAAAATATATGAAATTAAACAGTACCAAAACATTGAAGATACCGGCTTCGGATATTGTCACCGGAAGACACTAAGCAAATCGCTGTTATAAATAAGAAACTTTGCCAATTTACGTCGAAACATAAGCAGAATTATAAATGTCCTCATAATTAAATTGAAATATAAGTTACGGAGTTTTAAAGATATTGCAATTCTTAACAACTAATCACAATTTTACTTAGAAGTAATTAAATGTAAATTATCTAACATCCAGGTAATTCAATAAATTAAAATGCAGGCATAATTATTAGATTTCGAAGTAAAAAGTTACTGTAAAACTATTCAGGAATAATAACAAGCTATTTACATATTTTGTGACATATTTTTTACAATGCATTTGATATTTATGAGCTATGAAACACGAACGGATCGTAATTATGTTTGAATTCTGAATATATTAATAGAGTTTCGTACTAGAGAAGTTTATTTAAACACGTAATATTAGAACATATTTATTACCTATGTAAATTCACAAAACTTCATATCACCGAGTAAACTTAAGCACTATTTCAGATTTGTTGTAGTTACACATTAGCAATCTAAAACCCACTGTACCGAACATTAACAATGGTCGTGTTCCAGTCCAATTCCAGGTCGTTGGTCATGCTGCGATTACATATACTATGAGTATAAAACTAAGATATTAGTACAAAAGTAAAGTAGTGCTTTCAATATTTATAATAACGCTAGATTGTAAAATAGACATAACTAGAAACCGAAACCGTCTTTTAAATGGTGTACAGAAAATTAAAAGTAAAATTTACATCTCTGTTAAGGCTAATCATTTAGAGACGGTCGCTACTAAGGGAATGAATTAAAGAACCGACTAACTGGAACCCAGCCCGGTAGGATTTTATTAATCCAATTTCGGACTTCGTTAATAATAGGTTTAATTATTCACGATTGAGAAAGCTTTTAGAAGCGAGTTTATGGAAACTTTGTATGAAGCCGGTAATGAAAACGTTAGATGTAGCTACTAATGTATAAAGGTCCGACAAATTCGAACAACTTGCACAGGATTTGTTGGACGTGTTTAGATAATGATGGATGATTGAATATTAAACAGAAACTCGTGGCTTAAAAAGCAGTATAAATTACAATTAATGAAGTAGATAAAGAGCAAGATGAATTTGCACAAAAACAATATTTATGGGTAGAATCTTTTTACACTGTAGCAAATAATAAATGAAAAGGAAATAGTATAAGAAACCGTACGTAGATTAAAAATGAGATATTTATAATAAAGAAATATGTTACACCTCATGGGTATGATAATGGTTTCCATGGTCTTTTAGTAAAAAATGGGAAGGAAAAGAGAAGAAAGATATTACACATTTATTATCCTGAAATTGACACTAGCAAAAAACATTTAGTTCATGAGTAAGTTAATAGTGAAAAAACTTCCCCAAAACAGTTGTGTCAAAGCACAAAACTACCCAGATACGTTGAAAATTCACAGAAAAACTAAGCTTTGTAAACTTGTTAGATAGTAAAGTAACACCTAGTTTTTGTATACGTGTACACACGAAAACAAGCGCAACAATCTCATCAGCTCTAGCTAGAACAGAAAACAGAACAATGCATGTCCTGCCGTCAAACCACATTTCACAATACACCGCATTGTTTAGAAACACAAACATGCTTCCTTCAGAGCTACCTGTTTGCACATTGTTACGATTCGAATCAGACACGATTCGAATCAGACTTTGTATTTCATTGCTAATCATAATACTTATTTGATTGTTTATTACCAAACGAAATATGTCATGGAATTTACATTCTTTCTTGATCATTTTGAAAAAAATACAATATCTGATTTTAGTTGATGAAAAAAAAAATGTAGGTACACATTTACAATTAGCCTTTCGCATTCGACTACTGGACATTGGTCTCTCCCAATGTTGGAAGGAATTTTATAAGCTCGGCGAACACTAAACACTTTTGAAACGAACGCCGGAAGTTTTCAGTTTTCAAAATGTAAAATTTCACTCAGGTAAATGGGAGAAGCGCCAACTGAAGTTTTGTGTAATAGAATAAACTTTCTGGAACATAGTCTTCCGGATAACATTTCCACTTTCAAATCATTGTGACAATCCAGGAGCGTCTGGTAGGGGGTTTCGAAAATTTCAATTCAGATAATATATTTTTAACTTTACGGTTTGTTTCACGCAGAGATCGTTGTAATTTTCTGATTATATTTGTAAGCTGCGCTAATATGAGGTTAATGGAGTTTTTTAACATTTAAATGCACGTTGACATCATATTGTGTCTGTTTCATGTTAATTAAAATATTATTATGAATTTTGACCAAAAAATACTAAATAGTTTTGTTATATTATTCACCTGGTAAGCTGATAACTTGAAGTACTTTTTTATATCAATAACTTATCGCAGACATAATCCTCTCCCGATAATGAGAGACTCTAGCCTGCTGTTTTCACGCAGGCCGGATGGTTTGGTACAGGGTTTTATTTCCAGTCTTCCTTCTCTCGCAGTGATATCCTCTCCGTATTTACAACACCGTTCGGAAGAGATGGAGTGGTGATATTGCTTCTCCGTCACTACACGGATAATGAAACTTTTTATTTCTTTCACCTCACTGGTTTGTATATACTAGACAAAATCTAACTAAAATTTCTTCCAATGGGACATCTAGTGTAGACTAGAAATTACTTTTACGGTATTAAACCGTCATTAGCAATTTTAATCACACCTGCATAGTTCGAAGCAGTCTTATTTCAAGAAACATTCTAACAAGGGGAGAGAGGTGAGTTAAAACTAGTTAATCACTACTCTAAACTCTAAGTCTGCTTTGTTTATTTAACTCCTGGCCTCTCAAGATCTTTGTTCCTACAGAACTAGTCAAGAATCAAACTTATCTCATAGAGTAGTTTCGACTTTGCGAGTACTGCAAACTGAATGAAATATTGCTACGTGAAATGGCTGAATTTTGCTGTGTAGAATTGTCTGACGTACGAGTACCTACAAGTGTAAGTTTAGGAGTTTAATGATTCAAGAAGTCATTAATTCTTGTATAGTAAGTATTGTATTGTATAAAGGATTTACGATATAGTATTAAACAAGCAACAACGAAATAGGTATTTATTCATTCTTGAAGATAGTGTTTCAACTTCGAGATAATTGTAAAAATTTCTATCTAGAGTATCGTGGGTTCCTCTCTAATAATAATGTAATTTTTAAAAAGTAAGAAGTTCTTCCATATCTCAGCACCATCAATGGTGCAAATAAAACTAATATAGTACCTTTTGCACCGTTGAGTTATTTAAAATATTAGATCTTTAATAAAAGAAAAGTTAACCGTGTGTCCGCTACATATCACTTCCACCATTGATGGTTCAAACGGATTATATCAGTTTCATTTGCGCCATTGATGGTGCTGGTCTATGGTATAAATGAAACTGCACCGAAAAATTAACTATGCGAGTGTCGCAAGGGAGAATGATAGGCCCTTTGTTTATCTTCTCTATACAATTTGATGGCTCTCATTTTAACGCCCTACAAACTGTTCCAAGTCAGAATACATCATCTACAAGTTAATTATTTATTTCTACTTCCCAATAAAGCAGTATAGGAAAGATACACACGTAAACTGATTTTTCTGGTTCTAATTGCCACTTACAAGTTCCAGTACTTACGTAATAAAGCGTGTTTTTTTTTTCTTTTTGTATGATTGATTGTAGTAAATTGAAAGTATTTAATAGACAAAAATAGATTTCAACAAAAGTACGAAATTGGATTCAGAAATGTTCCAAACCAGTTGAACATGTCAACATTAACTGATAAATAGTTTCAGTTTATTGGGAGTCAATTTAATTAAAAGTTTGGATTACACAAGTTTTAATTGGGTGCGTGGTCCGTTCACTGAATGTGTGAAGGCATTGAGGGATCTTTGCTGCTCGTTTTATCACTCTTTGTGTCTTTGCCCCTTTTGTTTTAAGCTCTCTAAGACCGAGATCTTAGTTTTATAAACATTCAGCTTTTATGCTCTTTGAAGGTATTCTGACCATTGGCCTTATTCATATTTTCGCATTCGACTTTATTATTTCATAGACAATGTTCTGAATCCAAGTTTTTGGACCCTCCCTAAGGTTTCCATCTTTATCTACTTTCAGTGAAATTCAATATTTTAGTTGAATGTAGATTATCTTCGTATTGACTTTTCGTATCGTATTTACAATTCAACATGGAGCGTAAGACGGGATCAACCCAAAAATAACAGAATATGGAACAGGAACCATCAATGTATGGTTAACGAATCCCGCGAACATTTGGTAAATACAATAATTTACCTTCTGATTTGCTTGACGTTTTTAACCTAACTATACAATCATACAAAGCGAAAGTTCAAAAGTGAGCAACTGTCAAATTATAATACTAACCTATAAAATTATGATATATAGGTACATGACTCTTTCAGAAACTAAAGCTTCAAACGATTTCCATTCGGATGAGTTTTACTTTTACTGGAAAAATAAAAAAGGCTTGCGCAAAACTTAGTTACTCAGGTACTATGTAACATAAGGTTTAGGTACAACATTTGTATGTAACACTGTACAAAATTTCATGATCCGCCGATTTAGGCTGTTCATCTATCAATCAGCGTCAAAGTTCCATTAAGTAGAATAACCAATATTGTCGTGCACTCTACGTAAAGATATCTTTCTATTGCATTACTCATGAATATAGTTCCTATATGATAGCGGTTTAGAGTGACGTATAGTTCAAACATCGTTCTCAAAAAGGGTTGTATCGTGTGTGAAAATCCTTTCAAAGTCTCTTCCTAGCGAATCTTGAGAATAAGGGTGTAACCACATTAATCGACGCGGAATCGGCTGAAGCCGGTTAAAAAAGTCTTTATGCCGACGGAATAAGAGTGTTACTAATAGCTTTCGCATCGGCTCGGCTCGGCCGACGCGACGCGGCATCGGCCGACGGCGAATCGAACCGTTTGTCGATTAGCTGATCGCATCCGTACGGCGCTGAATCCAGCGGAACGTTTCCGACTGCTGCCGACCAGCACTGGAGACGGTCGAACGGCGTTGAACGGCAGTTGAATCAACCGTTCGCATGCCTTCATCTACGACGGTGGCCGAATGGCGCCGAAGACGGCCGATCGGCGTTGGGTAGCAGTCGAATGAATCCGCTCGCGTGCCTTCATCTCCAAATGAAAGGCCAGAACGTCCGTACAGCTCAGAGTTAAACTTAAATCTGCGATAAAAGCATTTGTTGATATTTTCGGGGTCTCACACGATCACGATTGTCGACTGCCGAACGCTTGCGAACATCCGTCGCGACGGCTGTTTGGAGGTGTCGACTGCCGAACGTAATTGTACAGAGGCCGTGACAGCTATTCGGAGGAGTCGACTGCCGAACGTAAGTGAACAGCCGTCGTGACGGCCGTTCGGAGAAATCGACTGCCGATCGCATGTCAACAGCCGTCGCAACAACTAATCGGCGATAAGCCGAGTAGTGTGGTGATACGCACTCGGCTTAAGCCGATTCCGCGTCGATTAATGTGGTTACACCCTAATTTTGAAGAACATTAGAGTCAACACTGCCGAATCTTAATCGACCAGAATTGAACAAAAAGATATCTAGTAGGTATATATACAGTCCACTCAGTTAGAAACCTACTTCCAAAGCGAATTCGTAACCAACAAGAAACTACTGTCGTTAGGACAAGCATTCCGAACTCGGAACACGTACGGCGCCTATCGAAGTCTTAAAACTATCAAATAAATACATACATAACATATTATTAAAAAGTGCTGGAAGAACTTGGAAGCTCATGGTAGCTCTTGGTTCGATTCCAATAATTGATATTTGCCATTTGAATTCAAGTTGTGTTGGGTAGAAAGAGGATGGACTGAGAGTAGGGTTACCAAGATTCTTAATAAAGTTGAATATACTACATATGGTTACGGTAGCTTTTTTAATTCACAAGATGCCAGACAGTCTCCAATTTTACAAAATACAGATGTAAAATCGATAGACACAGTGAACCATTATTTATTAGTTTAAACCAAAATGTTATTAGTTGTACTTATACGGATAATACACAAAATATCCTAACTTGTCAGATACAGTTGACTGTCTTATAAAGTGCGTATAAAAATTCATTTGACATTTAAAGTTCCGTAACGCGGCAATGCAATGCTCTATTTACGCTCATAATATAACTTACGGTTTAAACTATTGAGGATTAAAAATGCCTTTGTCACTAAATGTAAAATATGAAGAACTTGTCACCATTCCAGATGCTTTCTATATTGACGGTAACGGAACGCATGAAGTTTCTGTGAGCTATCATTATCTATAGCTGAAAAGAAATAAGCAACCCTAAGTGCAAGTAGGATCTGGGATCGTTAAGGGCCGGCTCACAAAGAGCGATTCAATCGACCTGAGACTGTGTACCTTATGTCTGTGACGTGCGCACAAATATTTACTGGTTTCAACCCTTTGGATCCAGCAGTACACTTTATTCTATTTGTTTGTGTATTATCGAGTATTCCATATCTATTTTTTATAATATTGAGATATACAAAAAGGTTTCTCTTTTGTTTCAACCTAAAAATTGAAATTGAGAAATAAGACAAAACATAGATAACTAAGTATACTTTTTATTTGAAAATTGAACTGTGAAGCAATGAATTATGAGATAAAAATATAAATTAGTGCAAATGGCAACATATAGTATCATAAATAGGCTGTTCATATCACCGTATCATTTTACTAGTCTATGAAATACGGGTATGTGTATTTCCAGGAAAATGATCGCTACCTAATGCGTACTGGAACTGGAAATACACATACTCAAATCAGTTAGTTATTAGTAGCTAATGATACAAATTAAAAAAAAACCTCCTCTACGAAATTTGGCAATTAACAAGAGAAATAAATGCTAAGTACCTACTTTAAACTGTATTATCTACTGTACTGTCTACACAAAGAATATAAATAGATTAAGAAAATTTAACCATATTTCTCAAAGATTCCATTCATAATCCTGCACAACGTCCAATTTTATGCCCGCACTCGGCAATTCTGTACACACAGCGTATAAATACGAGCTTGCGATAAGTCCGACCTCGGGGCGAGCTCGATTCAATTCCAAACACATACGTTATTTGGTGGGATCTACCGAAACATCGTGTGATAATTGAAATTAAGGAATTCAGTGCGCGGGTTTAGTAGGATGTAAGGTTATGAGACATAGAATTCAAAATCGTCCGATCACTATTATAGTGAATAGATTGGAACTTACTTACTTAATAACTAAAATCTAATATATAAAAATCAATGCTTGCACTTGCACTTTTCGTTGTAATTTTATAAATCAAGATCGGGCTCACCTATCCAAACGGACGGTTTGAACTATTTAGTAGATGGTTTATGTGAAGTTTGCAGAATGCAGAAAATCGGTCGAGCGGTTTAAACATACCACGGACGAAGCTGGGGCGGCTCAGCTAGTAGTTAATATATTAATAAATATGTGTAGTTCACAACACAGCTGAGTTCTACCGACAATTGCTGCTTGATGCTCTAGTTTGACTTCCCCCTCGAAACGACAACGAAACGAAACAACCGAGGAAACGAAGGAATCGAAGTAAAAATAAACGAATCCATTAGAAAAGGAGTCGACTCTGAGCTCCATAATGCAAGTTTTTAATGCAAGCGATTGCAAACAATGAAAGTTAGATTGCAAGCTGGTAATGGTACTTCAGCGAGTAAACATGGGATGGAATATATTGTATTTTTAATAATACTAATGACGTATAAGTGTATCAGTAGTACCATCAATGGTACTACTGACATAAAGGGGGTCGATTAGATGTTATATCATCGAGGACTTTTTTAAATTAGATTTCTAAATTTAACCTAATTTACGTATTCGTAAAAAGAGGTTTAAAAGGATGAAACATATTTACAAGACGGATAATATCTGTTATAATAGGTTGCGAAACTGCGATAACAAGGCAGGATAGCAAGGGCTAGAGAGTTCCGAGAAACTGAGATGAAGCGCAAAGATTTACGCCTACTGCTTTGTTCCCTTAGCACGAAACAATATTGAATTCGTAATGTAAAAGTATCGAGAGAACGGAGCATTACGATTGGCCTACTGTAAACTTGTGTGTATGTGAAGCCCGCCAATCACAAAGCTCCATTCTCGCGATACCTTTTACCTTTCGTGCTAAAGGCACTTAACCAGTCGTTGCCACAGCGCTGTCAAGTGTAAACAGTTTATTCGAAATTAATAATAATATATATCGACATAAGTATAGAAAAAGACAGAAAGTACAGTGTTGCGGTATATATATTATGTACAATAGGTGGCTTTACAGTTCAGGGCAATCTCTTAGGCAAGGACTAAATAATAATAAATCATATATATGGCGATTTTTACTATTCTGTCAAAATGATATCAATATTATTGATGTCTCAATGTGATTCATACCTCTATAAACTTCAGACCATGCAATTGATCTCAATATTTATTGACAGGCAGCTAGTGATTAATTTATTCAGTATACAGTCAGCCATAAAAGTAAATAAATAAACAGGTAAGAGTTTACCTGTGTACTGTTCAGTTTGCGTACCTAATAATTTTGTTGATATTTTTCTAATTCTTATAAAATATGTTTCATTTTTTATTTACACTTTATTACAAGAAATTTGGGGTATGTCGGGGTTATAAACACATATATTATTGCTTACATTTATTCGTAATCTTGATGATGTATTACAACAGATAATTTTAGTTACAATTCTGTAAAGATATGTTAAGGTGTGTTAGCCTGCTAGTTAATCTAGTAAGTAGTAAGTTAGGTTAGTAACAAAAACATCAATTACATTATCTAGTATAAAATGTCTGTTTTATAATCGTAGGCAAACTAAACGCATTAACTAAATTAAATAATTTTAGTTTCAAGATAAAGACTGCTGAGCGCTTGATACGATCGTTCATTTACTTATGAATAACTATTATGTACACTGTCGATTTAATTTAAAAAATTACGTTTTTCGGGGTTGTGCCGCTTCGACATTGGTGAGTGGTTTAATTATACCCAAGTAGGGACATGTATAATTTAAAATATAATTACTTTAGTTACCATCGACGCTATATGAGTCTCATCATAATCTCATATATTATTGCTTACATTTAATCAAGTTCACGATTAAATGCAAGCAATAATATATGTGTTTATAACCCCGCCATACCCCATTTTTTTGTAATGAAGTGTAAATAGGAACCAAAGTAAATGAAACATATTTTGTAAGAATTAGAAAAAAATAATTAAATTTAAGAAATAGAAAAGAAATCCAATCTTGCCTGCATGCCGGTATCTACCACTACACTTTCTCTCAAAGTTACGAGAGGGTAGTAACTCCAATAAAAGCTAAGAGAGGACCTCGGGCCCTATATTGTAAACTTAGAATGTAACCGAATTAACAGTCAGATATGAAATAAAGTTAATTAATCTAATTTTGATTTCATCAATTTAGAAAATGTATCTATTGATAATCACAATAACTATGTTACTCTTTCCCCGTTTTACTCAAAGCGTGACCGTGAACTCAACCGAATTCTTATAGATAAAACGACTGCTTACTGAAAACAAACTAATATGAACCTTAAGGGCCCAGATCGTGAAAATCACCGAAAAGAGTGTTACGATTTTTCATTTAACTTATTTAGATATGATTGATATCAATGATAATTTGTATATATTACAATCAAAGACCAAAATATATGTTAGTCTTATATTAAATCCTTAAAACCTAATAATTGCTATATAATAAACGTCAACAAACGCACAAAATTTGACAAAAATGCAAAAACATGCCTTCGTATTTTTCAAATATTACCCAATAAATCAACACAAATTGATAAAAAGAAACACTTTTTGAACACTGAAGAAACCAATACTTAAACCTATGTACTTTTTTTTGTACCTTTACAAACAAAGACTTCCTCTTTTAAAGCCCTAAAATCTAGATATGTTCTACGTAAATTCTCCATAGAAAAATGTATGAAAAATCACGCGCATCCCGATATTATGATTTAGTAACCCGCATCGCTACTGATCAGCAGTACGTTTTTATGGTTCAAGGTGACACCACGCGTGTCGGATGCGCTAGCAATATTACGTGTTGTGAATTTGTGTTTTTTGTGAAAAACTGTAAGTATAACATTTTTATAACTAATTCACTTTTAGTAAGTAGGAAGTCCCGATATAATGAATGTCTGGAAGAAAACCATGATGGAACTAGATATAAATCGTAAAAAATACAAAATTATTTAGATAGGTACGTAGTTTGTTGAGGAGGTTATTTTATGAACCTTGTAAAGTAGGTATAAATACCGAGGAAAAAAATTACGAGATTTGTGTGAAAGTGTCATGTAAAAATTCTAGTTTTATTTGAGTGCTTTATCATGTCTAAGTACTAATAATAATATATTCGCATTTGTTGTTGTTGTTGCATGTAAATATTGGTTTGTATTATAAGTAATAAAGTCGATTTCTATAGGAATATTCTCATAATAATTAATTTTATTACATAATATAGTTAAATATTCGTTTTCATGTTCATCATATTGTCTAAATATCAGATTGTGGAAGTAGGTATGTTTCCTATCTGAAATAGCATGGGCGTACATACTTCGCTGCCGTCAAAGACGCGCGCGGCGCACCGCGCCTAGAGTCTGGTTAGGGTTAGGGTTGTACAAAAATTACAAAATAAATAAAAGTGGATACTATTGATGATTAATATTTCCAGTATTGAAAATAAAGAAAACCTTCAGGCCGAGACTCCGAGCAACACTGCTACGCGCTGTATAGAGGTAAGTTGTTATACGTAATTAGACTTGTTACATAAACAAACAAACCAACTACTTAGTTAGTGATGGGCGAAGACAAAATCTCAGTACCTATAGATTTTTTTCTTGCAATATTTATTATTTTCATTGGGAGACACAAACGAACTACCTAGTTAGTGATGGGCGAAGACAAAATCTCAGTACCTATAGATTTTTTTCTTGCAATATTTATTATTTTCATTGGGAGACACAAACGAACTACCTAGTTAGTGATGGGCGAAGACAAAATCTCAGTACCTATAGATTTTTTTCTTGCAATATTTATTATTTTCATTGGGAGACACAAACGAACTACCTAGTTAGTGATGGGCGAAGACAAAATCTCAGTACCTATAGATTTTTTTCTTGCTATATTTATTATTTTCATTGGGAGACACAAACGAACTACCTAGTTAGTGATGGGCGAAGACAAAATCTCAGTACCTATAGATTTTTTTCTTGCAATATTTATTATTTTCATTGGGAGACACAAACGAACTACCTAGTTAGTGATGGGCGAAGACAAAATCTCAGTACCTATAGATTTTTTTCTTGCAATATTTATTATTTTCATTGGGAGACACAAACGAACTACCTAGTTAGTGATGGGCGAAGACAAAATCTCAGTACCTATAGATTTTTTTCTTGCAATATTTACTATTTTCATTGGGAGACACAAACGAACTACCTAGTTAGTGATGGGCGAAGACAAAATCCCAGTACCTATAGATTTTTTTCTTGCAATATTTATTATTTTCATTGGGTGACAAACACATTAGTACCTAAATAGTTCTCAATTGCTTTCTCAAAAGAAAATTCTCGTTAAAATCCCATATTTTATGTATGTAGGTATAATAAATAATATTTATTTAACCGATTTTGATGATTTTAGAATCATTAGAATTGTCTTCTAAGCCCGAGTGACATAGAGTAGGTGACGTCATAAAAAACCAACACCGCGTTACCGTAGCGTAAAGGAAATTTATAATATATGTAGTCAGATTTATTTATTTTTTGACGTGATAACGTCTTATAAATCGATGAACAAAGGCAACATGCACGAAAAAGTGTCACATTATGTCACGTTAGGGTCAAGCAAGAGCATGGAACAAGCGATGGAGAATAATATTATAATGTTATCCCGTAAAATTATTATCCTAAACCGATTTTACATTTTATATAAAACGTTTATGTTTTTGATCTATGTGTTTCAAAGATGTATTCTAAGGGACTTCTTAGCTATGTTTGAAGAAATTTGGCCCATTCTTTATTTATTATTTTTTATAAAAAAACAATCAAGCCATTATCTTTCTTTACAGGAACTAGTAATTGAAAACCGTCAAGAAGGAAAGGTGGTTGAAGTGGAAGTTGGGCGTAGAGTAGCAGATATTTCTTTTTTTTTAAAGCTGTTCAGGCCATAGGGGACCGCGGTCCAATGGATTGTATCCTCAGTATAATAGGTGAAGTAAAAGTTGGTCGGGACTCAAAACTCATCATGAAATGTATGTGTAATTAGTATGTGTAATATGAAATTTACTGTGTGTTTGGTTGAAAGGAAGAAGATAGCATGGAAGTGAATCATCAAATTGTATCTGGTATCATATCATCTGGTGGGAGCTACTTTCAGTTAAAAACATTAACTGCCCAACTAATTATGTCACCTTCATTATATAATGAAATTTATAATACGGTTTGCGATTGATGGGAAAAGACAGGAGCACAATCCATGGCAGAAGCTGTCAAGGAAGAAGCAGAGTAAGCAGTGTCAGTGTCAAATTTTGGAAGGAGAAAATGGAGATGAAATTAGTTTGGTTTTATTACGATTGACTACTTCCAGAATTAGTTGATCCTCGGCAGTCACGAAGCGAATTCGTGACGCGCCCAGTTCCAGTATCATAGAGGCTACGAAAGAGAGGAAAGAAAGAACTTTACGTGTTTTGAAAGAGAAGGACGCCTAAGGATTTTGAAATAGACTGAGGTAACTTAACTACCCAGCCGGTCGATTCACGTGCATCCAAAAGTTGTTTTAACTTAGAAATCGCCTTATGGTTTTCTGTTTTAAACGCACTTACTTATCTAGTCTTGGATTGTCATAAATCAATTACTGTACAATTCTTATACAATTTTGAAGAGTTACCTGGTGTAAAGAATCATCAAAATCGGTTTAAAAATACAGTGAATTGAGAATCTTCCTCTTTTTTTAAGTCGGTTAAAAGGGTTTGTTTGCAAAAAAACAAAGTGACATTTTGAAGTCACCACGCTACGGTTTTTATTACGTGAATCGGGCATCTGTTAACATTTTCATTCTGATAGGTTTTGCAATAGCAATTGATTTTATAATCAAATTAGCAGAAATCAGAATTTATTCAGTAATTTATTTAAACAACTTTAAACATTACAATTTTGAACTCATATTTTGTTATTGTTTACTTACTTTTAATTTGTATATTAATAATTTATAAACTTGTTTTACAAATTTTTGCACAACCCTAGCACGCTTGGCGACTCATATTTGTTATTGTTTACCTACTTTTAAATTATATGAATCATTTTTATACTTGTGTTTCATTTATTGATATTTTTTTGTAAAACCCTAGGAGATTTTTAAGATATCAAGGTGATCGTAAACAAATAGTAAGTAATTATTTGAGTTTATCCAATAGGCACATATCCTTGCGTATAGATAAACAGTAGCGAGGAAAGGCTCGATGTTATTTCGACCGTACTTGCTACTGAATTTGCAATTATGTTATTGAATGAATATTTTACGAAATAAGAATAAAGTGTGGTAGAAAAATTACAAATAAATACATAGTTGGAATTTTAGGTAAGTAGAATACAAAAAGGTGGCTCTCTCTGGGTCATTCACCCGCCCCGGTCGGTTGTTTCAGTAAACAGTAGCGCTGCGGTCGCGCGAAATCGATGTTGCGTCTGGGCAATCTGGGCCCTTAACTTCACCGAAAAACGTACAAATCCGCTGCACAATATTTAACAATGGTAATGTTAGTATTGTTGTGTTGACTATATAAATATTTTAAAAATGATCTAAAGTGTTAGTAACAATGATATCCAATTAATAGTAAATCAGACACTCATAAAATCACAACTTCAAAATAATCGAACCAATAAACCACAAAAAGTGTTAAATAAAGTATAATTTCTCATTAACACACACTAAAATTAAAAGTGTAAAGCTATTAAAGTATCCAGTGAATTATAGAACTGAATAAAAGTGATTAAAGTGTAAATATAAAATTAGCAAATCAATTTCCCTTGTGTCCAAATAAGTGTGAACAAGTCCTATCCTTCATAATAAATGGCAAAATAATAATCATGAACAATTATTTATCGTATCAAGTCGTAATATTGTGCAAAACAGTGATATTTGTGTAAATAAACTAATATGAGAAGTGTTTAAAGACATTGGAATGTTGCAAAAAATTCCAAATCAATGACTCATAATAACTGAACTAACTAATTTCAAAAATTTAAGATCTCTCTAGTGAAGCAAAATTTCGCATCACTTATCTAACGGTCCCGTAGCACATCGGCTTAGCGCAGGACTTGTGTGCAGTGCGTCTCGAGTTCGTAACCGAGTTGCGCCTCAAAGTTGTTTTTGGATTTTCATAATCTAAAACATTGGCAACTTAGTTCTATTATTCAACGGAATCAACAAACCACAAGACAAGACATCAGGAATACGCGACACTACAAAAGATAGTTTATAAATTGCAGCCTAGGTGGCGCTGTAAGTCATGGACACCAACATCACTCATCGCCGTGCTCCCAAAACAAACTCGCTGGATGACGACGCCATTTACCTGTGCAATAATAGTAGCAGAACAATGCTAAATTCGACTATGCTGAGTATACCCGATAGCTTATTGGACAATAATGATAGTATAATCAAACTAAACGAACAAGTTAGAACACTATCTATGCAATTATTAAGTGCTCACCTTGAAATTGACAATTTGAGCAGTGAAAATTCCCGCTTAAAAACCGAACTAGAAAGCAGTATAAAAGCGATCAGCACGTACAAGAAGATATGTCAGAGCCCAGAGCGAACAAATACAACACCTCACAAACGTCGAAAGCAAACACTTCGTCAAGATACTTTATCTCCGAATTGTTTTCTTATACCCCATGATAAACCAATTAAGAGCAACACTATAGCTATGCACACCATAGGTACTCAGACTGACAACGTCGCGCCGCAACCACCAGTCACAAAACCAGTTGCAATGTCACCTAATGTTAGTAGTGAGCAATCCCGGTGTTCACATTCTAAGCATGCAAAGCTTCTAAATTCTGAAATGAATAATCAACAGGAAAAATCTAAACTATGCATAATTAGTAGCAGCAACGTAAGAACCCACTTGTCTACAATCCAAGACGTTTTCATAGAAAATAAATTCGAATACTGTCACTACAAAATGTCAAACTCAAACTTAAGAGATCGGATTAGCAACCTACAACATAAACTGAAGGGCTTCACCTTAAATGACTACTGCATTATAATTCTAGGAGAAAATGATCTCAAAAGGGAGACTCATCTGATAGACCTCATAAATACCTTAAAACATTCCCTACAAAGCATTATACATACCAATAAAATCGTCTGTGCACCTACCTATATAAAAGGCGCTCTAATGTATAATTACAGGGTGGATATGTTTAACGGTCTGTTATCTTCGGACATGCAAAAAAATGACTACGGATACTTCTTTGACAGCAATTTAACACTGACACACGACATGTTTTCATTTATCACTGGCAAAATAAATAGAAACGGGATGCGAGATATATATAAGAGGATTTTAGATAATATTTTAGTTGACATAGATACATTCTCATTCCGTGAATTACCGTTAGTCGAAAATCAGTATGAAAATACACCCGCAGAAGACAACTCAATATCAAACCAGCTTTTTCGTGTATAATAGCATCGTTGTATTGCATCAGAATATTGATGGTCTTATAAATAAATCCGACATGTTTACAGTGTGTTTAGAGGATTTACGTAGGAAAGGTATGGATGTTGATATTCTATGTTTTTGCGAGCACAATATGATGATATCTGACGTAAACTTATTGTTTATTCCTAATTTCAAACTAGCCACATATTTCACTAGGAAATCTAGAGATGGTGGTTCCTGTATAATGGTCAAAACGGGTATGAAATACAAAGTTATTGATAATATTGTGAATTATAGTGTATCCAATGTTGTTGAATGCTGCGGAATCGAGCTTACTGACCATAATATAATAGTTGTATGTGTATATAGAAACCCGCAAAATAGGGACGCTAGAAATAAGTTTGACATTTTTCTTAATAGTTTCGACAACATACTAAATTTGATTTCATTTAATAATAATAAAAAAGTAATAGTCTGCGGGGATTTTAACGTTGACATAATGAAAAAATCTACGTTCTCACGACAATTTATACAGTTACTAGAGGGATTTCATCTAAAATGTGCTATAAATACACCAACACGGCCATCCAGCGGCAAGTGTATTGACAACATCTTACATAATATACGTGGAAGTAAAAGTAAGGTTTTGGAACTAGCTGTTTCAGACCACACAGCACAGTTACTACAATGTCATGTAACCAAAACTTGTAGATATGACCACTGGTTTGTATATCAACGCGACTTTTGTAAAGAAAACATGGAAAAATTTATTGAGTGCTTGAAATGCCTCAAATTTACTGATGTATATGAGGAGACAGATCCAAATATTGCTTTTAATTTATTCCACGACACATTCTCATTATTCTATAATATGTGTTTTCCAAATGTCAGAGTAAAGAAATCAGTCAAAGTAAAACCCAAATGGATAACTCGTGGTATTAGAACATGTTGTAAGAGAAAGCGTCAACTACTTTGGAAATACAGAAAACATCCGACTAAAGAAAATAAAAACAACTTTAAAGCACTATCTAGTAGACTTAGGAAGATAATTCAATATACGCAACGGTCACGAAATACCAACTCCTTACATCTTGCACAAAACAAATGTAAAGCCACCTGGCAAATAATAAATAGAAACAAGATCCGTTTCCCAAATGACAGCATTGAACGTATTAAATTAAATGACCAAAATATTTTGACTAATCCAACCGCGATTGCGCAAGCTTTTAATAATTTTTATGCAGACATAGTAACTCCATCTACCACCATAAATGACCGTAAATCTTTCCTTTCAAATACAATGTCATCAATGTTCATGCAGCCCACAATACCACAAGACATACATCAAATAATTATGAAATTAAAAAACACAACTAGTACAGGATATGACGGCATTAGTACCAAGATTGTGAAAAGTGTTTCTAACATCATTTCTCCCGTACTAAGCAATCTTGTCAACAATTGTATCGCACACGGTATTTTTCCGGATAAATTGAAGGTTTCAATAATTAAACCTCTTTACAAAAAAGATGATAAAGAAAATATGACTTCCTATAGGCCAATAGCTCTGGTGCCAGTATTCTCTAAGATATTCGAAAGAGTTATTCATAATAGTCTCAGCAACTACTTTGAAAAGAATAATCTGTTTACAGACAAACAAAAAGGATTTCGTAAAAATAAATCTATAAATGTAGCCATATATGACTTTTTAAAAACTATTATTTTTAAAATGGATAAAAGACAGCCAGTTCAAGCATTATATATGGACATGACAAAAGCATTTGATTACGTGGACCATAAAATTTTAATCCAGAAATTAAATGCCTACGGTATTCGAGGAAATTTGTCTAATCTACTGGAATCGTACCTCATAAACCGGCAACAAACCACAATAATAAATAAAATATGTAATAGGAACATGACTGAGATTTCATACAAGTCGGACGCTAGAACAATAAGATACGGAGTACCACAGGGAAGTATACTTGGACCACTTTTGTTTATCATTTATATTAATGACTTCCCATCGGCCACATCATTTCCAATGATTATGTACGCCGACGACAGTACGGTCGTATTCGATAGCGACTTTCCTGATACCAAAGATTCAGTAATAAATAAAAATATTGCCTCTCTGATTGATTGGTTGGAAACAAACAATCTTAAAATTAACCTAAATAAAACTAAAATAATGGATTTTAATCAAAGAGTAAACAGGGCAAATTTACATATAAAATATAACGATATAAAAATAAATGACATTAAAGTAACGAAATTTCTGGGCCTACAAATTGAAAGCACTCTGCAATGGAACGCACATATTGAGATGGTGACCAATAAAGTACATCAGCATGCATATGCGCTGTACATGTTAGGCAAAACTGTAAACAAAGAGGCAGTGCTAACAGCATATTTTGGATTAGTCGCTTCCACCTTGAGGTATGGAATCATATTTTGGGGTAATGCAACCGGTAATGATCTAGTGTTCAAAGCACAAAAACGATGTATTAGAGCCATTTGCAAGATTAAGACCACTGAAACATGTAAACCATACTTTATCAGTCTGAGGATACTGACGGTGCCATGTTTGTACATCCTTGAAACAGTTATGTTTGTGAAGCTGAACTGGGAGAAATTCTCAGTTGTAACCAGCAGTCGTAGATCCGACAAGTTATGCCTCGTGTCAGCCAGAACGGCCCTACTACACAAAAGTATATTTGTTATGGCGCCCAAGATCTACAACAAACTACCTAAAGCCATAAAATCTAGCGAAAACATGCTGATGTTTAAAAGGGAGGTACAAGCATTCTTGCTCGATAAAGCATACTACTCAATTAATGACTATCTCAGTGACAAGGACATTTAATTTAATTTATATTTTTTTGACTATTTTATTTTCTGACTAAATTTTCTTTTTATTTTATTATTTTTGCTGCAGTCATTGACATAACTTATTTAATTGTTTGACATTTTTAATACTACTATTTCGTTGACCTTGCATGCATCGATACTTTGTGATAAAATTAAAATATTTGTACATCACACAATGTGGTAGAATATAGCGGACATTCTAACATTATTATTATAAGATCTGTAACTAACCTATGTTCCACAAATAAATGATTATGATTATGATTATGATTATAATCCTGGAATCCTGGATTGTTATTTAGGTTAGAAAATTGTTTGCCAATCGTAACTAGCGCGATGAGCCTCTCTCGTTACAAATACAAGGTGTTGGTTTAACTGACCAGTATATAATACTCGTAGAAGGGGAACAAAATAATGCTACGGTTAATATAGGATTAGATTTGTTTTTAGAACCATTTCCCAGTTAGTAAACTGTCATCATCACCTTTGTAGCGATTGCGGAATTGCGTCCGGAATATTTTGTTTGGTTTATTGACTTTTACTAGAGTGATTACCGTATGACCTTTCAGCTTTAAGAAGCAAGCTAGTAACCAAGTCTCGTCTGTATAACCTTAGACGTGAAAATTTAAAAATGAATGTATTTATCATATAATTATCTTTAGAGGAACAAAGTGTGCGGGACATACCATATCTTTACACAAAACCTAAGCGTGAGAAAGTGACAGAGTATACGAACCGTATAACTTTTTTATATACAGTTGATTACTTTTGATAGAAATATATATTGTAGTGTACACTAAAACACACAAGTCACTGCCACTGACATTTTAAATTCGGTTACGTTGTAATGATGCAGTCTATGGGTCTATTTACGCCAGTAATATTAATGTCTATTGTACCTACATAGTAGCTGTAGGTCACACGGCGCTTTATATCTCAGAGCCGTTGTAAGTTATTCCCTTTAACCATCGCACCATCTGCGACGTCCATAAACGTTACGTCAAAACGCAAGCTTAACTTTATGTGCCCTCAGGCATTTCACAGTGAAACTCATTTCAGTTATAATATCATCTACTTAGCATATTTACTTAACCCTTTTCCGTTCTACTGACTATACCCACCCCGGCACAAAAGAATCATATATGTAAAATTCATAAGGCTATTATTATGCAACTGCGTTCGAGATACACTTTGACTAGAGTAGGGTAATTAATATAATGGACAACTTCCTTTGGTCGTGTTATCTTGTAAAAGAATCGTTGAAGCGGTGCGCTACGAAATGATTTTCGTGTTAGTTACCGTTTGCAAAAATGTTTAGTTCAGGTCATGGACGAGGGCACTTACTGTTAATGGATCGTTACAAACGTTATAACGACCTAATAAGCGACACTCATACTTCAAAATCTCACCACACGATTATTCCGGCAGGATTCAGGGACATTTGTTTCAAACTGTCGTTGTGAAAAAATCAGCACGAAATAACTCCACTAGCAAATCTGTACAAATTCTAGATACAAACAAAAATTGTGAAGAATTAAATGCAAAACCGTTGTATTTGATACTATATTTTGTTGTTATAATTAAAGAGATTAAAAGGACGATATCCCCGCCAAAAACAACTCCCTTAAAAAATTTCAACATTTTCCGTATTGGGCGGGCAGTAGCGTAAAAATTTAAACACGCAGCATTTTTTATCATGCGTTCGAAACTGAAACAAATTTTCATCGTATCATCAATATCATGTTCTTAAATGTATTGTCAATGGCAAACGCCCATCGTGCATAATATTGCCGTTCGTCAGCCGTTATCGCGACAGCCCCCTCCCCTGAATTTATTGCGAAACAAGCGCACAGGATTGCAATTTGGTAACATTGCAGTGATTGCAGGATTGCAGTATGCGGAATGTTTTGCTAGGTGTCATTTTGACGTATGGCTATTGTTTATCGGTTTGACAGGAGACTTCAAAAATGAAATATTGACGGATTATACACACTTGAATGCCAGTTGATATGTTTCATATTTAGCGTTCACTGACGAACTATTTTCGGAAATTCCTTCACTAAGGGGGTAAAATTTAAAATGAATGATTGTAAGCCTTTTTGCAGTAAAAAAATATCAAAATATCATCTAACTGCTTCTATATAAAATGTATACATGTATCGGTTTACTTAATAACACTACCCGATCTGGGCATCGAACCTGGCATTTTAGGGCTTTTCCAGTCACTACCGCTGTTCCACGCTTTTTATACCGTGAAAATATTCCTATCGATCTTTGTGTACTTAAGAGAATAAAAACTATAGTAACCATAATTTTATCTACTCGAATACTACAATAGGTACCTACTAGGTAGTAGGTATATGCTGAACATAAAACATGAAAATTAACCTCGCCACATAGTAGTTTCATTCTTTATGCAAAGCAGACCATTATGACCCGCTATTTACATCTGTATAAAGCAGCTGCATCCAAAGCGTTTTTACGGCAAATTTCCCGACCCTAACTAATTTGCAATACAATGCGGCGGAACCCGACGACCGCACTAAAACACCCGTTTACAACGCGTCGATCTACAGCGTTTAATCTAACTTTCTCACAAAGTGCTCTCTTAGATGACAACTTGGAATCGGAGCGTCTCGCATTAATTTATTAACAGAACAGAGCTGCTGTTAATATGCCGTCTTGTTGCTTAGGGCGAGGCCGCAGTATGCAAATATGTTAGGGCTGATTCAAATACAACACGACAATAACTTGGTATTAGATTAGTTCCGTGAATATTACGCGAATATTACTTTCGTAATTACTGTTTCACTTTGTGAATATAATATATTCCAGTGGGCCTACCACGAAACAGACAGAAGATTCGAGTAAGCATAACTTCTAGCTTATATTAGACTGTTAACTTTTTCACTAGGGTGTTTGTTTATGTATAATATTTTCAACGAGCCATCAGGTGACACCAGTATGCCGAAAGTGAATCAAACACATTTATTTTATCGTGCGACTGATCCCCACGGATATCCTCCCCGGAGCCGGTTGGGGAGGTTATGTCTCTAGTTGCCGGAGGTGAGATAGTAGACAACATATACCTCGCACCCCGGCAGACCCGGGGCCCTCTCTCTCGAGATGACCCCCTTCGGGTGTAGGGACCACGGTGTTCCCGTCTAGCCCCCGGGTATGTGGAGGCGCATTTTTGGCTTCTGCTAGGGTGACAGACGGCTCCACCCATCACCCCCAGGCCCACGCTCATGATGGACAGAGGTCATTCTGCGCGATTAAACACATCTGGATCTTTGCATTAGTTAGTGGGGCAATAATGATTAATTTTATCTTTAGATTACGAAATTCAACGTCTGATACCAACTTTATAGGGTTCTGGAATAGCAGATAAATATACTAAGTGTTAATAAAATTGAATTTGATGTGAATTGAAAATTGAATAAATACATAAATTATACATAAAAATATTCAGGTCGACCTCTGTGTAGTAGGTCTACCGCTAGGTATATAACAGAGATCGTCGAAGGTACTTCATTCCGCCTATGGTATAACAATGCTATACTGTTAGATCGCGTTTTGTATGGGCCCGAAGATTCGAATGTACAGCTACCTACAATATTTTCATAGTAGCCTCCTAGAGCTTACCAAATATCAAATGACATGTCAAAAGTAATTTGCTGTATTTTTTATTCCACGAATAGATTAGTGACATTATAGTCCAGTCGTTACCGTCACAATAGACATCAATACGGCACTACTTAGAACCATGGGAGTCATCATCATCATCCTTGCGATAATGCCGGGCGTATCAGAAGCCGGATTTTGGAAAAAGAAGAAAGGAGACTGGGAATAGCTGACCCCAAGCACCGAATACATCACCAGGTCTAGAATTTGCTTTTCTTGTCAGACTGCATCGTGCTGAATTTCGATATTTTCCGTGAAGCGACTACCACCTGGCCTCAACATCAGTGTAGGCGATATCGGAGTACCCACTACAGTTAGACCAGTTGAAAACCCTGACCGACGGATTAACGTGCTCTCCGAGGCACGACTAGATCAATGGAAATAGCCATATTCATGCATATAAATATTTGCACTAAGCGGGGATCAAACCTGCGCCATGCGTGCCACAGAGGCTGTCAAGTATAATTATATTATTTTTAGAGTGAAGCTACTTTAAAATATCAGTAAAAATAGCCGTAAAGTGACGCTAAGTGAGAGTTATAAAGCACACAAACTTGTGTCATGAAGTGAATTATGAACTAAGTTGTTTCGCTTAGTTGTATCAAGTTTTATAAAGATATATAAATTTTCCCGACAATGTATGTAAACGTTCTAAAGAAAATTTTAACATCATATTATAATATATCATATAATAAGAACCGCGGTAGCCTAGTGGTATGGGTAATGGACTGCTGAGACGAGGTATCGGGTTCGATCCCAGGTTTACCATGGCACACACCAATGACTTTTCGATGCTTTTCGAAGTTATGTGTGTATTTATCGCAGGTTTATAAGTGCCCGGTTAATGGCAATAGGCTCGCCACCTATTACATTGGGACCCAAACATAAACTGGCGAAATGTGGGTGCTATCACCTTCGGGGATATAGGCGTGAGTTTATATATGTATATGTAGTTATTTATCCGTGTAATGTATTTATATTGGTTACTGCTTGTCTCTCTCAAACACCTAAAAATAAATATCAGCTGTTCCACCAATGTTTTTATTCATAATACTTGTAATAAATGAAATGTTTGCTCGTTACTCAAACGCGTTTACCATTTCATATGTATGCTTAAGTGTTTTGAATACGTCGCGTTTCCATTTTCCGGTTATTTATTTATCAATGTTGTTTCATTTTATGTAACTGTATTCAAACTTCATAGGGTAATTTTCACATCGGTCCTTAAAAATATAACCTTACCTCACCAACCTTGTAATATCCTATGACGTTAAAAGGTTCCCCCGTCGTCAACCACCCTCTGAACACCGTTAAAAAATATAAAGTGGAAAAGTGACAAAATGAACATTCTTGACACAGTCCCTTTTCATTTCCATTAGACGTAATTCTACACATTTATAATTCATGAGTAAAGATAGAAAATGTACACCCACTGCATTCAAAACCTTACAGATTTTAAAAGAAAAAAAAACAATGTTTTACAAAAAAGAATCCTAGAAGCAGCAGCATAAGGTTTAAAATTACGAGTATTACAGCTCCTGTAATCTAGAAGGTTTCACAACAGAACAACAAGTTGAAACCCGATACAACCCCGTAAAAGTGTATTAATTTTAAAGTATACCTCCTTCGAAACTAATTAATTAGTTGCTAAAACTTCAAGTCGAGTGTTAACGATGATCTAAGCAATATTCAAGTTTTACTCGTGCAGAAGCTTTACAACCTAACGGGTAAGTTTAGACGAAAATTCACTCACAAATCTGTTACTTTTCCTTATTCAGAATTACTTCTCTTAGTACTCCCTCTCTTGCAACGCGCATAATCAAAATCTTGGTAAAAACTTCTACCAACTTTGTAGATACTCATGAATAACTTATGGGCACAACGCCTCTCTTGTTATGTTTAAAAGTTTTTTTATTTTCTTCTCCCATTAAAAGGCAGCCATGCTGACGATTTAGCGGCGTCCCGATGAATAATTAGGAAGTATTTCTTGCCTGTCACGTCGCTAATGAATATTATAGGAGCAACGCTTGAGACGTCCGACCGTGGACAGAGAAATATCGAAAAGAAATCTGCGGTTGTTTGCTCACAAGGAATTTCGTTAATTACGCCCGCTTCAGAGATAAATAAGTCAGTAAGCGCAAATTTGTCCATCCATCGTGTTTTTGTTTCGGTTCACCCTGAGTTACTTAGTTATTGGGTAATTTTTTCTTGGGCCGAGGTCGAGTGAATTATATTAGTCGTTTGTGTGCGTGAATGCGAGTGGAATAGTCCATTTTGGTGCTCTTTTGTAGGTTGTAAGAGGCTTTGCTATAGTAAACAATACTTTGGACGCAAATAATAAAAGTCTCGCTGATGAATGCCTCTTAGAGCTTATGCGTAATGCGTTTGTAAGTATTCTCCATGTTTTGCTTTGATGTTTTATTACATTTGTTGCGTATAACATTACCATATATTATTGTAGCTAACATATTTCTTTTTGTAATTTTAAACCTGGTATTTTTTACAATTCAAGTCCAATATTTTATCTTTAGACTTTTATGTAAAAGCAGCCATTATAAACAATAAATAATGTAAATAGTACATACTCAATTAAATCAACTAGGAAACATGGCACAAGAACTACTCCTTGAAGCACTCCATTAAATAAATATGTATCTAAATAACAATGACAAAATACTAATACATAAAACAGAATCAAATCTCTCATACACTATAGCACTAACATCCGTATTTGTGTAAACATGACAACAAAAAGGGCTATTGGCTATTGATACTTCAATGGACATTGCGTACGTGGGCCCAGCCTTGGGCTATCATTCACTTGAACGGAAAGATTCTACGACCATGAAAAAAACTTTGATGTTTGATGCGAGAGGATACGAACGAATGAATGAGTAATATTTATGCAGATGAAGAGATAAGCTAGAAGAACAAAACGGATTTTTATAGTGAGGAGGTATTAAAAAAATGAGAAACGTATACATATGGCTACACAAAAAGTACAAATAGGTACGTGTACAAGAACAATTATTTAAAATTCAAATAAGTATAAATGAACGAATTTTTAAATATTATACCAAATAGAAATATGACTGTGTAAAGGAGATAAAAGAGAAAAAATTACAAACATTTTTGGATTGTAACCACGATAGTTCGAAATAGAAATGTAAACAAACTCACTTTTGGGCACAAGCTTATATAAATTACATAGTTTGGCAAATGAGACAGCTGCTTTGCAAGTCAGTAAAGATAAAATATTTTTATTGACCGAACATTTGACCACTAGTCGACACTATAAAGTTTTCTTTTGCCTGACGTTTCGACCAGGTTACACCGGCCGTGGTCACAGGCTGACTGGCTCAGCTGCGCACGCTCTCCGTCGTCGAGTCCGTGAGGTAGCCGGTTGTACACCTACCCGCACATTTTCGACATTTTGTAGATTATTTCTTCGCCAGGTACCGTCACATACCACACTCACAGGGTCCCTATTCTCTAAGCAAACGGCTCGGTGTCTATCCGACGGCGCAGAAAAGCGAGGTAGCAAGTTTTTTATCACTGGATTCCATGTCGCAGATAACTTGAAACCGTCTTCCCGATTGAAATTATTGTACTTCTTAATTTCAATAGCTTCACGTACAGCTCTTGAATAGAAGTGACGTTCGGTGGAGAGGACTTGCGTATTGTGGAATTCAATCCAGTGATTCGTGCCCGCTTCTAAAAGGTGTTCTGCAATCGCTGATCTGCTCGTCCGGCGGTTCTTTACAGCTGCAATGTGTTCTTTGACCCTATCAGCTATAGTCCGCTTTGTTTGGCCTATATACGAACTACCGCAGCTGCAATCGATCTTGTAGACCCCTGGCGTCTGAAGCGGCAAGACATCCTTCGGTGTGCCCACGATGTTGTTTACTTTAATGCCTGGTGTGTAAACTGTCGGGATGGAATACTTTTTTAGCACGGAGCCGATTTTATCCGTTATTCCCCTGACATAAGGCAAATACGCTGGCTGTCTGCTCACCTTTGGGTGCCGCCGCCTCAATGTTTGCTGCTTCCGTCTTCCGTTCACATCATATCCGTTACTTTTGAGTACCTCCTGAACATGATCCAGCTCTCGCTCCAGATGTTCAGGGTCGCAGAGATCATACGCTCTATTCTTGAGTGAGGTTATAACGGATTGTAAGTGTCGGGGGTGGTGATGAGACGTGGCGTGTAGGTACCTGTCCGTATGAGTAGGTTTCCGGTACACACAGTGTGACAAGGACCCATCTGATCTCACGGCTACTTTTACATCCAAGAAAGACAGCGACCTATCCTTCTCCATTTCATACGTAAATCTCATCTTGGGGTGAATGGAGTTGAGATGTTGTATATACTGATCTACTTCCTGTACACTTCCTTTCACGATACTGAAGATATCGTCGACGTATCGCTTCCAAAGTCTGATGGTCTTGGGACCGAGACTCAGAGCCTTCTCTTCAAAATGTTCCATCCAGATGTTGGCAAGTACCGGGGCTACAGGACTTCCCATTGCGACACCATCTATCTGAAGGTAATGTTGGCCTTCTTGGATGTAAAAGTAGCCGTGAGATCAGATGGGTCCTTGTCACACTGTGTGTACCGGAAACCTACTCATACGGACAGGTACCTACACGCCACGTCTCATCACCACCCCCGACACTTACAATCCGTTATAACCTCACTCAAGAATAGAGCGTATGATCTCTGCGACCCTGAACATCTGGAGCGAGAGCTGGATCATGTTCAGGAGGTACTCAAAAGTAACGGATATGATGTGAACGGAAGACGGAAGCAGCAAACATTGAGGCGGCGGCACCCAAAGGTGAGCAGACAGCCAGCGTATATGCCTTATGTCAGGGGAATAACGGATAAAATCGGCTCCGTGCTAAAAAAGTATTCCATCCCGACAGTTTACACACCAGGCATTAAAGTAAACAACATCGTGGGCACACCGAAGGATGTCTTGCCGCTTCAGACGCCAGGGGTCTACAAGATCGATTGCAGCTGCGGTAGTTCGTATATAGGCCAAACAAAGCGGACTATAGCTGATAGGGTCAAAGAACACATTGCAGCTGTAAAGAACCGCCGGACGAGCAGATCAGCGATTGCAGAACACCTTTTAGAAGCGGGCACGAATCACTGGATTGAATTCCACAATACGCAAGTCCTCTCCACCGAACGTCACTTCTATTCAAGAGCTGTACGTGAAGCTATTGAAATTAAGAAGTACAATAATTTCAATCGGGAAGACGGTTTCAAGTTATCTGCGACATGGAATCCAGTGATAAAAAACTTGCTACCTCGCTTTTCTGCGCCGTCGGATAGACACCGAGCCGTTTGCTTAGAGAATAGGGACCCTGTGAGTGTGGTATGTGACGGTACCTGGCGAAGAAATAATCTACAAAATGTCGAAAATGTGCGGGTAGGTGTACAACCGGCTACCTCACGGACTCGACGACGGAGAGCGTGCGCAGCTGAGCCAGTCAGCCTGTGACCACGGCCGGTGTAACCTGGTCGAAACGTCAGGCAAAAGGTATGTATATACCTATACCATGATCGCGTTAATTCCCGGTTACATTTATTATCATAATCATGGAACGCGAAAGTTTAAAAGTTAATATAAAGTTTTCGTCTATACTTTTGTCATCACAGATGGTTCGCCGCCTATCGACAAATGAAGATATTAAATAACAATGTAAAAGCTGTTTTACAGTCCATGATTGCATGAAGGAGCCTCCCCGCGGCGCAACTGGAAGCAGCTAGACTCGGTAACGCAGAGTCTAGGCTGACCAATCCTCTCATCACAATGGCTCGATCATTTCCTGGTAATGGTCATCTCCCAACTACAATACATCCCAACGGCTCTTTTCAGGGCCAACACAACTTGCTCTACAATCCAAGTGTGCCCGTGCCTGCCCTGGTCGTTGTTTCTATTAATATAGAGGGGTTTTCTCGGGATAAGTCAACGATTCTGTCAGAGTTATGCAAAAAAACAAGTTGTAATATACTTTGCATACAAGAAACTCACAGGGACTCGCAACAGGCAAGACCAGAAATTGCAGGTATGGTACTTGTTGCGGAAATTCCCCACGCGAAACATGGTAGTGCGGTCTTCGCGGACCCATCCCTCTTAATAACATCGGTGGCCTGTAGTTTAGACAACGAGGTGGAGATTATCACAATCGACCTGGGTAACTGCACAGTAACTTCCATTTATAAACCTCCTAACATACCATTCCGTTTCACCGCGACGACCAATTTTAACAATCATCCGATTAAAATTGTGCTCGGCGACTTCAACAGTCACAGCTTGACTTGGGGATATGCAACATCAAACCTCGATGGAGATGCAGTGGAGCAATGGGCAGAGGCCAGTAATTTGACCCTCGTACACAATGCTAAGCTCCCGGCATCGTTCAACAGCCGCAGATGGCAACGAGGCTATAACCCCGATCTGATTTTTGTCAGCAACAACATCCATTCACTCTGTGAAAAAACTGTTGGGGCACCAATTCCATACACTCAGCACCGACCAATTGCCTGTCTGGTTCAAGCCGCTGTCAAGCCCATTATAGTGCCATTCAAGCGACGCTTTAACTTCTCTAGGGCAAACTGGGAACTTTTTGCGAAACATCTTGACTTGAGTCTTAATGAACTGGATCCCTCTCCAAACAACTACGATCGGTTTGTTGATATCGTTCGCGAGTCATCTCGTAAATACATCCCTCGTGGCTGCCGTCAGATCTACATACCAGGTTTAAGCAACGACTCAGTAAATCTATTACAACACTATCAGTCACTATATGAGCAGGACCCATTTTCCGAGGAAACCCTTAAAACTGGCGAAGAACTTATGCGCGCAGTGGGCGAAAGTCGAAGGCAAAGCTGGACTGAACTTGTATCCGACGTAGACTTAACACATAACAGCAAGAAAGCTTGGCATACTATCAGGAAGCTAACCGGTGAACCTCCCACCGCTGTCAACCCTGGTCTGGTCACCGCCAACCAAGTTGCTCGTCAACTGATATTGAACGGGAAACCCTCACACCGCATACCAAGAGCTAAGACCCCTCGGGCATCTATAGATGATACTGATAGTATCAGTAAATCAATAGAGCTAGCCGATATCATAGAAGGTATCCGGTCTTTGAAGTGTGGCAAAGCCGCTGGCATGGATGACATAACAGTTGAACAAATAAAGCACTTCGGACCCGTGGCTGTGTCATGGCTTTTAGCTATGTTTAACTCGTGCCTCACAACCCTAAAGATCCCAAAACTGTGGCGCAGAGCAAAAGTCGTGGCTATTCCCAAACCCGGCAAGGACCCATCGGACCCCAAAAGCTACCGCCCGATTTCACTGTTATGTCACTCATTCAAGCTGTTTGAGAGAATGCTGTTGAACCGCCTCACACCGATCATGGAGACATTCATCATACCGGAACAAGCCGGATTCCGGCCCGGTAAGTCATGTACTGGTCAAACCTTGAACCTCGTCCAACACCTTGAAGATGGCTTTGAAACAAAAAGTGTTACCGGAGTTGTATTTGTGGATCTCACAGCTGCATACGACACTGTTAACATTAGACGCCTACTGATAAAAGTTCACGAAATGACGAAGGATCTGGGTTTCGTCAACATTTTGAGGGAAATTCTTAACAACCGACGGTTCCAAATGCACCTGAACTCTACGAGAAGCAGATGGCGTGTTCAAAAAAACGGACTCCCTCAGGGAAGTGTACTGGCTCCAGCTCTATTTAATCTCTACACAAATGACCAGCCAAAATCACCCAGCACTCGGCGTTTTGCGTACGCTGATGATCTTGCGCTTACTGCTCAGGCGCCTAGCTTCGAGGAGGTTGAAGCGTCGCTTACGACCGCGTTGAACGAACTTGGGGACTATTACAACGACAACGCCCTTCGACCTAACCCGTCAAAAACACAGTCCTGTTCGTTTCACCTTCGCAACCGCGAGGCGACCAGAGCTCTTAAGCTATCATGGCAGGGAGTCCACATAGAGCACTGCCCAAACCCGCGCTACCTTGGAGTTACCCTGGACAGGGCGCTGACCTTTCGACATCACTGCTATAACACCAAGCAAAAAATAGGGACCAGGAATAACCTATTGAGGCGCCTCGTTTCGTCATCTTGGGGAGCAGCCCCTCACGTTCTCCGAACAACCGGGCTATCACTTTCCTTTGCCGTGGGAGAATACGCGTGTCCAGTGTGGCACCGTTCCACCCACGCTAAGGATGTCGACGTGGCATTAAATGAAACGTGTAGGATAATTACGGGCTGTCTCAAACCAACCCCACTGAACATGCTGTACCCTCTTGCGGGTATAGCTCCACCAGATGTTCGGCGAGACATAGCCTGTGCAGTGGAGAAACATAGACAAATATCAGATCCCCGACACCCACTGCACCAGCATGAAATGCCTCCTGCCCGCTTAAAAAGCCGCCGGAGCTTCATGAGGACCACCCTGGCTACAGATAGCCCCCCACAGCGAGCAAGAGAGCAAAGATGGGCAGATACACATCCAGTTCCGGCAGGTTTCATCACACCTAGCGAAAGCCTGCCGCCTGGACATCATCTCCAGTGGCCAATTTGGAAGTCATTAAATCGCCTACGGACCCAAGTTGGCCGCTGCAGGGAAAATATGGCGAAATGGGGCTACATCGAGCGATCACAAGACTCTTGCGATTGCGGGGCTCGACCTCAGTCCATGTCGCACTTGCTCTCTTGCTCACTGTGCCCCCATACCTGCACCATCGAAGACCTCTGTAGAGCAACGGAAAGCGCTATAGCTGTTGCCAACCACTGGGCCAACAACATTTAATAAAACCGGATTTATCAGAGCCATTGACTCGAAGAAGAAGAAGAAGACAGTCCATGATAAGTTTACGCTTGACGGTAAAAGATTAGTAAGAGGTCAGTTTATTACCGTCAAGAAGGGACTAAAAATCATAGACGAGATGTAGGTATTAGGACCTAATAGATCTTTGCCTACTCCTTCAGGGATTTACAATCTGAATGTATATGTTATTTTATTATTTAAGTATTAGTTGCATTATTCGTTTACTCTACACATATCTTCTCTAGTACGGGTGATGTGTATTCGGCCAAATTTCAAATGCGGGCAAATTTTTCGTGATTTGTTTGCATAATATCGTAAAAAAGTTTAAGCGAACAATAGCAAATTCTCAGCAACACTTGAAATAGTAAAGAGTACTTACATTTGCTGTACAATGAGAAACATTGTTTTGTGTTTCCGCTTTTGTTGATCCATATCCCCCATCAAAGAGAATACCGTGACAAGTTACGGGGGTTTTTGCGTTAGTTTGTTATATAAAAGTGTATGGATAAAATTTGCCGTGTCAGCAAAAACTGGTTCCCGTAAAAGCTTTTTCAAATCACAGCATTTTTTACTATCAAAAGTTGCAAAAATATCTTTTTAGTTTTAACAAATATGAAAAAACCTTTACAATACAAATATAAAATGGAAGCAACAATTTTTAGAATTATTACAAATTCATACCTAATACAAAAACTAACCAAATTCTCGTTTGGTTTTTGTTTGACTCATTCACCATAAGGTAGGACCAATTTGACTCGCTGTTAAATTCTATCTTGATTATAAACATACGATACGTTTTATATAGGTTGTTAAAAAACAAATTGTATAATGGAATACATAACATTGATGATGCACAAAGAAAAAAAAACAATGTCAACAGAAGCTTATTCGATTTTCAAAATTTTAGATAAATGTGGTGCCGATTTTGTTGTCCATTTCGATTTTTGGCGGGAACGCGAAAAGTGTCAAATCGCTGCAGTTTCATTTTCTATATTTGGTGTGAATGCTATTCGACGATGTTAATAATATCCCTTAAAATAAGTTGTCCATTTCATTAAGCAATCCACTATAATCACTATCACTATCACTACATAGTATAAAATAAAGTCGCGTTTTCTGTCCCTATTTTTCTTGTCCTGCTTAAATCTTCAAAACTATGCAACGGGTTTTGATGCGGTTTTGTTGTTTTAATAGATAGAATAGTTAAAGAGGAAGGTTTATATGTATATAACATCATGCTACAACAAACAGGTGCGGAGCAGGAATGAAAAATGTTGCAAAAACGGGGTGACGCAGACGAAGTTGCGCGGGTCTGCTAGTATGTTATATTTGAATGCCGATACTCCATTAAATTTTAAATTGATCATAACAATAACTGCGAATTTTGACACTTTGTGACATTAACACAAAATTTTAGGGAGTTTTGTAACTAAAATCTTTTATATTGGGGGAGGGAGGAGGGCCCACCGCTCACCCGCGGTTCAACACTCCAACAATATATATTGGAATGTCAAACCACCCTCTTCAAAGTAAGAAAACAAAAAATCTTACCAGAGAGGAGATGTTTACCATGCAGTATTCCGCTAATGCGAAGGAAGGAAGGCGATATATATTGTTGGAGTGTTGAACCGCGGGTGAGCGGTGGGCCCTCCTCCCTCCCCCAATATAAACCTTTTGTAATGGATTTCCGCCAGGTAACGCCTACATCTATATCGTAACTAAAATCTTTCAAAATCGATACGCCACGTTAGCAATATTGTAAAATATTGAAGAAAGAATCATCGCACATGGTTTAGGATTGGCTTAGCTCACTTTAGAAGCTTTCCTGCACTCAGTCTCGGTCCGCCTGCTGCGGATGTGTGGCGGTATGTGGCGAGCACGCGACCACACATTGTAGAAAACGATCGGCATATTCTTTATTCTAACTGCAATATACATAAACCACAATAGATAGGCACACTCTCTACTAACCAGATAAGATAAAGGTGTCAAATTAATATATTGCCATCTGATTATTATCATACTTTATCAAGTTTCAAATTAATATGACAGTCAGAAGTTGGCTGAATTCGAATTCATTACATAAACATGGCATAAATGACTAATTTAAACTGTTCAACTAAACATTCACGTCTGATACCCAAATGTCCAAATGTCAGGTAGATTTAATTTTGTATCCAGTCAAGTTTTGTTCCGTTCCAGACGTTTGCAACACACACCTGTAAAAACCTAAAGCCATTTTTGGAGAATATAATTAGTTCGCTGGGAAAAATCACAGCAGGGAGTTCATTTCACAGCTTGAGCGTGTGCCGGATGAAGTTACTTTAAATAATAATAGTATGCACTGTTTCCAGTAGTAAAACTATCCAAGTATACGCATCTTCATTCTAGAATCCATTTTGCCAGTACTATGTTATCTATATTCTAGACAGCACTGTATAGAATATTATTATGATGTTCTATAACCAGGGCAGACGTATAAATACGAGCCTGTGGTAAGTTCGTTGTGATATTCCACGCGTTCATTTACATTGTCGTAAAAGTTAAGAGCGCTGTTATCTTTCTATCATACCATCTCTTGGCAGCCACGTTACACGTATGTACCGCTACGCGCCAACTTATTTTCTTATAAATTTAATGTATAATACATATGCTCACGGTTATTTCCTTTCGGGGGTAGGCAAAGGTCAATTAACACCAATATTTCACCAAGCATTGTAGGTTCCCTATCACGTGGAATCAAATATAATGCTGTATATTATGCATTGCAGTAATCATGGCACTGCTGTAGACTCGAGCCATGCATCTAAGGTGATTCTGGGCTCTATTATATGTGTAGTATTATCAGCCAGCTGAGTCCTTCAAACATTTTTGAATGACCAGAAACAAACCACAGAGGATTAGATCCAATGACCCAGTAATCTCTGTATCTAGTCTTGAAATTCCTTACCTTGTTCTTTTTCGCACTAGAACGTGTCACATTTTTTGGGGTCGATCTTCCTCGTCCTCATCCTCCATTAAGCACGATCTTATGCTTCGTCTGTGTTGATCAGAGCATTTGTCAGGATCCTTTAGAACCGTCGTCTGTGATGTGGAGGGTGGTCTTCCACGTATTGAAATTCCTTACCAGCTTACGTGGTACCTCCTTCTTACAGGTCCGGGTCCTTTAAGCTGGACGTGAGGCTATCAAGCTGAGCGCTACCTGAGTTTTTGCCTTCAGCTAACCTCCAGTTGAGATGAAGACAAATGGAAAAACAAACTCCACAAACACCACATCCGATACTGCCTACATACCCTATATAAAGCAAAGCCAATACAAAAACCCATACAATACAAAGACTATTCCAGTGCTGAGAGGATTGAATGGATTCCTGCAATTAAAGCACCCGTATCTGTAAAGAGGTATTGAACAAACTCTTTGATAGTATAGCATAGATTTTGCGTAAGATACACCAGAATTGATAGCGAAATGGAGTGTGTGAAATATTTCTCCACAGTCGATAACGTCATATGAACCATTTAGTGATAATAGTCTCGTAAACAGAATCGCTTTCGCGTCAAGTTTTGATGGGTAGATGAATGGAGTGAATACGGATGTACATCCAAACTTTCATATATACTTAGCAGTAAGATTCCAATAAATGATATCAGTAATTATCACACCGTGGCGTGTATAATTTACTTGTTCAGTTTCAAACCCTCCGCGGCTAAAATTACATGTCAGTTGAGGTAATCACCAGACAACCTACGCTGAGGTATTTAACTTGCACGGAAGTGTAATTTTTATAGGCCAAGAGTCAATGGCATGATGTCAATCCAATTTTTTTTTAATCAACTGTGTTATTAATAGTCATCAAAAATTAATACACAGTGACGTAATAGCGGAGATTTTGGACTTTAACCAAAGGAAAGAAGCGAACCCACTACTAAAACAAGTAGTTTAAGATGTCAGTGCGATAGCTTAGTGGTTAAGAAGTCGGCTTGAGTTCGTATCCTCGCCATTAATGTTTGTAAACGTCTCTTAGACTACGGATAAATAAAATAATAATATTTTTTATTACCTTAGTGAAAAGTGACTACAATTTTATTTAGGTATAGTTACGTGCTAAAAACTTGTATCTGATCGAGAAAACGAAATATCGATTCGTAATCGATACCAACTCCGGCAAATACTTCACGGCTTCATGGCGCTCGAGAACTCATTTCCACTTAAAATGATTACAAGCAAAAACCGTCACTCCATTTCCCCGAGCGATTCACGTTCATACTAGCGGAATAAGAAATAATGGTAGAAATTGGTTGTAAATAAATAATTCACGATGTTTTATATAGGTAAGTACATGAAACGATCCGCATTTTATATTCTATTGATAGAAAATATCAAGTCATAAAAAGCGTAAAGGAACAATAAACGGGTAGTACATGTGAAGCTGGGCGTGTTCTCTTCAAATACGATATACATAATATTAATAATGTTAGAAGCAATATAATAAAGTATGTATAATAAACTGATAAAATATTAGTATTAGGAGTTCGTTAAATTAAAAAATTCGATGGGTGATTAAATAATGCGATTCGCAGTATGCATTTGGTTACAAATGCATACTGCACACTCTTGCTATGTCTGTCAATCATTCAAACAGCCCATTGCAGTCCACGGCTGGACAGAAGCCTTTCCCAAGTTGGGAAGATGTGGTCTATCGTATCTACGCTAGCCTTTTGGGTTGGCATCCTTTTTTCTCTCACTGATATGGCCTACGTATATTTATTTATATATCTATATTTTATTTTTGTTTGTCACCACTTACGACTGTCTTTGGATAAGATGTTGTGGTGATATTCTTCCTCCATCACAAGACAGAACTACAAACATCTATCTCTGTCCCTATGTCCGCATAACTTTTAAATTGTATGCAATAAAACCGTGAAATAGAAACCAGCAGCGTTATAAAAGAAAGTCTTAAATAGAGAGCTATTGAGCTTAACTGAAGGTGTTAAAGAGAATATTAGTAGGTAATTTCGGTTTCTTATATTCTTGTTTAAAAAAAGAAAAAACTAGTGTTTCGAAGGTTTCCATAGGCCTCACCGATACCTCAAACAAGAGCGTAGGCATCGCTCAATGGCCTGAGTCGGCTAACCCTTCATTAGCGCGCGGGTCTTTTTACCAACTTGTATTTCAAAGCTCCGTTCTTGAGACGGATCTAATTTGTTTCTTTTCAGGCACGGCCTCGTTTCGTTTCGTAACTGATTGCGGGCGAACGTTATTCGCTCATCTCACTGTATTGCCCTTGTCTGCAATTTGTTTAGGTAACATTCTCTTCGGTTTGATGACAGCGAATCGAAAAACACAAACGTTTGTCTTTTTTTTCACATGTGTAAAACGCTTCGATTTGCTGATTGTGCTGAAGGGGAACACAATACTGGTGGTACAACTGTGGTGTTTCACACGTTTACGCTGTGTTGTACTTTATGTTATGCAGTGAGGTACTCTATCCGAGATGCTTTAAAATCTCATTAAAAAGGCAAAGCTGCTTTATTACATTGCTATTCTATGTGTTGTATATAATGTGCAACGCCTGTGAATAGCGCTTTGTTCGTATAATGTGTCTAACGAGAGCTATAGTGAAACGGTATCTTGTTGTAACTGAATGGAAATTCTGCTAATGCCTATGCAAATTATACAAAAATATAACAATGGTTTTAATTATGAAATTTACTACAAAACAGGCATTCGGGTATTAATATTTCGAAATGTCTACTACATAAGTAATAGATGTTCATTTTAATGGCTCTTTAATTCCGAAACATAATGAAATGGGCTTTTAGCAGGAGCGAAGGGTTAATGTAATGCAATTATCGGCGGCCACCCTTTTAAGATCAACAACTTAACAAATCAAGAAGACGGTGAGCTACACTTCGATAAAATTGGGTCGAATTAACATTCCCCTAGCTGTGTGTTACCGTTGCAAAGTAATAAGTATACTTATCTCTAATCTATTTAGTTCGGAAAAAGTTAATGCTTCGATGCTTTAAAAATGATTGTAACATCATTCCTCGTGACCGATAGGTTGTATGATTGTCGATAGATAGCTTCCACTATCGCTGGGAGGTAGAACGCCCACCAGCAAGATGGACAGACGACCTGAAAATGGTAGTTGGAATGGATTGGATGCGCAAGGCGAGGATCGAATCTTGTAATGTTATTAACACTTAGTAACTTCTTTAACTATTACAAGCAAAAAAACATATTACTTAACCCTCAAACATCGCAAACACAACACAGGAATATCCATAAAAGCAATTTTAACTGTAGTTTGGACGCTTCAGCACTCAAAGATTACCCCTCTACAGTACAGAGTACACACTCGTTACGGTACACTACCGTTTGTAACCGCACTTTACTATCCGTTACTGCGCGTTACCAACTCCTAATTACCCAAACTAGTGGGTTTCATCCCCTACTTGAACTTGTAAACGGAATTAGGACGCGGATTTAGAATGAATGATTTATATTGAGGTTGATAGGGGCGATACGGAGTTACTTTCTTTTTAGGGTTAGATCTGCACTATTGTAAGATAATAGATATGGGACTTCGATATGTACAATATTATTTTGCTAACTATTTGAAATAACAATATTTTACAGTCCTAAATATATTTTATATATTATTATTCGTGGATATAGGCGTGAGTTTATGTTTTTTGTTTTTTATATATCAAGGTCTGAAAAATTAAGATACGATTAGATTAGCTGCGATGCAAGAAAGTAGGTGTGAGCATCAAGTCGAACAATTCTTCTGAGCACAAACCATTATACAGGCGGTAGAACACACACAGTGAGGCAAGTCGGTAGAACACACAAAATGTTTCCTTCCTTTTGTTGATTTATTAGCTGAAGTATTAAATATTTAAGCTGAACAGACTTAACAGACAGTTATGAACTCTTTACAACTCTTCTGAGAAAACACCATAACCAATTGATATAAAAGTCTCTGCCACCATAAACAGAATGAGCACGGCAGCCTCCAAGGATTACGAATGAAATGAAAAATAAGAGCGCCATATTTCTAATGGATCCACAAATTCAATTACTTAAATGAATAAATACGGATCTTGAACTTTTTAAAGGTACTCTTCCATTCATTTTAAACCTTGTGAGTGGTACGGGCAAAGTCACTTACATCGATTTCTCAAGACGACCACATCAAAGTCCGCACTTTGGAGAAAATTTATCCAGAAGTAAGTAATTTTAATCTATATCCACGCTTTGTATTAATAAGATAATAAAGTGGGCGTTCAATCCATTACAAAAAAAAATATTATGAAAATGGAAGTACATCCCAATGATAGCAATAGTGAAATATTACTAATTGTCATAGAAAGGAATGTCAAACCGCACCCCTCAAAGCGATTAAAACGTCGCGTTGCAGCGGTCCTGAAGATGCCTCGTGTAAAGGCGAAAAAGGTGACGAGGTTTCTTCTTCGCACTTAACTTTGAGAGGTGCAGCTTCGCATTACTTTCTATGACAATTAGTGATACTTTGCTATTGCCATCGTTGGGAATGTTCAAGCACGAGTGCCCCCCCCCCCCCCCCTTCCCCTTTCTATATATATTTTCTTTTAACTTCATGCTATTTAAGGCGTATGATGTGCCCAGAGGAGTGTAAGAGTTTTTTTATGTTCATACTGTCAAATGAATAAATTGAATCCCGCTGAATGGTAAACACTATAAAAAGTTTAAGTTCAGATGATAAGGACCACCTTTCCAGATGCTTCTCATACTCCGCTTAAACACACACAGCTAACGTTTATATGGAGAAGGAATGTCGATAAATTAGATTTTACAATAATTACATTCAAACAAGTGTTGTTTACCTGTTGATACCTACAAAGTTAGAAGAGGAAGGTGGATTATAGGGGAAGATAAGAAGGGGGAAATGTGTCCCAGTCCCACCGACCGGACAGATACAGCATAATGCTACTTAACGTCGATATTAAGTAAAAGGACGGAATTCCCCGATCGAGGTCTACTGCCGGGTATTAATATATTAATGTCCACCCTCAGACGGTCCTTTTATTATTTCACTCATTCCGCCCTATCTGTTGTTATGAGATTGGCCTCCCCGATAAGACCGTTTGTTCTATATTTTATCTAATCAATTTATGTTATCTAAATATCTTTTGAGTACAAAAGACTGTCTGTTATATTGTGTTATATAATTCGATGGAAGATAGAAATGGACGTTGCCGTATTTACATTCATGGACTATTATTTGTAATTCATTTGTAATTGAATGTATTCAATGGCAACTGATGGTTTACGTAATAGTTCTAGAAAATTTTCACGTACCTACTAATATTATACGTATGGAAGTTAGTTTGTTTGGTTTCGTTCGCGGGGAAACAGGGAAAATAATTTTGTCGATATTGACACACCTGCTCACAAATATACTTGACTTGAAGAGGGACAGTGAAATTTAAGGCTTTGGTGGTTCCTCTCGGGGTTGGAGAGAGAAGCGGCAATTCTAACCCGTCAAATAAAATTTAAAGGTAGGATGCATCTCCGTCGGGCCTCAGCAGGAGAAGTGCTGGATTAGTATTGTGAATGGTAACATGCGTGCAAATGGTCTGACTACCAGGGATACTCAAGACCATGCCAAGTGGAGAAGTAAAAGTCGGAATGTGGACCCCAAATTACAAGGTGAGGGTCTCGGATGCGTCCGGGATTGACGCAATGATAATGATGAAAACAAAGGGAGGAGGAGTACCCTCTTACATCTTAGGACAAATGGCAAATCGTTGGTTAGCATTGTGTTGAATGAAATAGAATAGAATGTTTAATTTATGAGATTTACAGATATTTTGACATTTATGACAGGCATGAACGAATATCAATCATATACATTGAACATTCTATCCTATTCTATTCTACAGAACAACGACGAATACGAATTACCACTTCTCTAGGTAGGCTAAGCTCTATAACGCAAGCATTGGATGTGACCGGAATGCCGCTTGAATGAAGAAAAAAGTTTGTGAGAAATTCTCTTTACCCATTACATAAGTTATCGATACAAATTTCTCAATACCAATATCTTTTTTAAAATGCATGTCCAAATACATCCATTACGTATGGATTTTCAATTGATGGATAAACGTGGTCCTAAAAGCGTACATAAATCCATTAATGGATCTTTTCAGTGGATTGTAGCGGACAAAGGAAAAGTTAGAAGTCACTTTGTGATAACAACATTATTACAGTAAATATTATTATAGTACTTCACCGAAAATACAGATGTTTATATATATGATGTATATGTAAATGTAATGGACGGCTAATATCTATATTTACTACAGAAACTGGCAGTCGAGGATTATTTTAGTGAGGTGTATTAAATACTAATTGTTTTATTCTCAACCATGTACATCTACCCTTGGCAACTGATGGCCTAAGACGGCCGTGCAGTTTTGAGTCGGTTTGAGTCCGACATAACCACCTTCACTGACTTCGGCGGGTGGGTTCCGTGGAGATTTTTACAGGAGTAAAGAAACATGTACATCACCTGCCAAACTGAGAAAAAGGGGAGACTGTTCCAGAATAAAATTTATTGCTGTGTTTCGAAGTGTATCGCAGAAATTACTCCATTTTTATTTATCTCCATTTTTCTCATTTATCTCTTGTGTACGTATTATTGCGTGAGCATCCTTTCTCATTTCAGCCACTTAGCTTAAAATAATGTGAAACAGTATAAAATTTAAAATCACTAAGTGGACAGTTACGTCACTAAAGAGCAAACAAAACGGGGCACGGCACTCTTTAAGACTATTCAATATTCGTGAAAAAGGAAACAAAATTAAATTACCTTTTAAGCAAAGATATGTAAAGTGAGACGCCATTAGGCAATCGATTTCAAGAAGACATTATTCAAGCAAACGGGGGAGTGTCCGGGCCTTCATTTAGTTTTCATTATCATTTAGCTATACTGCTATATCTATACATTTTTACTGCAGAATTGTGGGTAGTAAAGTCGGACTTGACTGTACCCCAACATGATCGAGCCGTATCGACAGGGAAGTACGACTTTCTGAAGTAATATAAACTAAGTAGTACTAAACTAAACTAAATATGCTGCATTTTATATGAACGAACTATTTATTTTTACTGTTATTCTCATCTTCCCTATCATGGGGATGAAGAGCAAGCTATTAAACTAAAATGAGTTTTTACATTTTTATGAGATGACATTCGTATTAATTATCATAAGAATAAATTTAAACATTTGTATACTATAGAGACCAAATGAGGCAAAAATTTATATTTCGATTGGGTCTCCACCCAGGGCTTCAAGGCCTAGGCCAACTCCATCTTAAACCGCTACATTTTGACTTAACCAATTTTTTTTTTTTCAGAATATGACCTCAACCAATTTTAAGTCGTATTGAAGTTGACTACTGATTCGAACATTCTCAATCTCTTTGTCAGGATACCGAAATCAATTAGCTTCTGCACACAAAGCCTCAGAACAATTTATGTGTGTGTCCACCTGATTATGTGTGTGCAAAACTGATTGTGTGAGCACAATGTTGACACTTCATTTTACAGTGCGCTTTAGAAGGCTTAAAAACCCGATAGGCGGATCACTTGTTTATATTTCGAACAACCTTTGTGGTTTGTTTATATTTTGATATTCAATTTTTATTGTGTGCCAGTTTTGTTTATTTAAATTATTATATTTTTAGTGTATTCGTTTAATCAGGAATTGTTTTGTTCAGTTGTTTCAGTGTTGTGGCAAATTATTTTGTTTTTACGGTATGAATAGTTTTGCAATATTTAAAATAACGCGTAAACTAGGCTAAATTGCAAGTACAAAAGAGTTATTTCCAAACTGAATTTGTAATGTCTGCTGCCTGTGAACCTTTACAACTGATGAGCCTATGATTAGTACTTTAAATGCAAGACAATATTCCAAAAATGTTACGAGTTTTTTAAGAATATTGTTGAATCAGGTGTATAGTCGTATTCTGTTCTTACTTAATAAACATCTACACAAACAAACACATAATTATTCATCTTCTAAACAACAAGCAATCTCAAAACTAAACCACCCAGCAGAAGCTAATATATAACCAGTACCCTGTGGGGCACAGAAACGTTATGTTAATAAACGTCTTAATAAGTACCTACACATTTTAGCGTTAAAGAGCATGCAGCAGGAGGCGAATTAATATCGCACATACGAAACAGAACACTACAAGTCTGTATGGGAAGCTACCAAGTATTTACTGGAATAAGTAATAGTTGGGAACACTGGCAAATTAAGGCAAGGTTTTGAATATAACATTCTGCTGGGAAAGCGCGACGTAACGTAGAGTGGGCTACAATAGTTCCTGTCCTTTGATAGCCTAAGGGTAATTTAACCAAAGTAACATTGATAGCGTTTAGTAAAAATGTCTATGTCTTGTTTCTTTATAAGAAAATATGTAAACACATGCAAGTAGTAGCCTAAACTTAATCACATTGATAAGTAGATCTATTATGCAGTAGCTTCTAAGACTAGTAGTTGGTGACGTCACTTTATACAATTTTCTTTTCAAACTGTCCACTGTAGATATAAAGAAATAAGTATACCTAAACACGTGTCGAGGTATATCCATCACACTTGCGGAATATTGCACATACGACAACATCTCTCCTCGGGTAAGAAGTCTTTTTACCTGCTATAAGGGGTGCGGTTTGACATTCCTTTCTGTGACAATTAGTAATAATTTGCTATTGTTATCTTTAGAGTTGTTAAACCGTGGGTGAGTGGTGGATGCCCCTCCCTTAATATATAATTTTTTGTAATGAATTCCGTCGGATAACGCCTACATCTTTATCGTATCTGATAATATTTCTTACTTTTTAATTTAGCATATATATTTGGTCTGGGCAGAACCCCAACTGGTACCCAGATCAAATATAACTTGCATCCTACCCATTAGTGAAAAGGGCTTTTTCCGAACCTCTGACTAAAGAAAAATATACAAAGCAGTATATAATTCTACAAAGACAACTCCATAAAAACTATTAACTAACAAAGTTTCTTCAAGAATTCGTAACTAGAGTGTTTGTCAAGGAGCTGGGGTGTTGTATGTAAATGAAATGTTTGAAAGGATCCTCTCAACAAACAATAATTGTGAAAATGTTCACTCATGGTTGAACTTTTATGAAGATACTTTAACTCAGAATATTCTTCATTTTCAAAGAGATTGTTATTATACATATTGTATTTTGAAATTTTCGAGTCTGAAAGTTTATCAGTTCACGCAAAAGTTTTGTACGAAAGAGTTTTTAAAATGAGGCAAGCGTGTAATGGTATTAAGTGTATACATAATATACTATGTAAATATGTTTGCTTGCCACGCCGTAACTTTTACATCATATTTATCCCACCGGTTCGGTGAGTCTTTTCTCTGCCGTACCATTAAGTCCTGGAATTCCTTGCCGGCGCACGTGTTTCCTTCTTTCTACAATCCCGGGTCCTTTAAGCGGGGCGTGAAAAAGCATCTGATGAGGCCGTCAAGCTGAGCGCCACCATTGTAGCACTGAACGGGTTTGCAATGGTGACCCTCTTTCATGAGACTTTGCCTTCAGCTTAACATCAGGCGAGGTGAAGTCAAATTGACGTGCCATAGATTAAAAAAAAAATATTTACTTCTGCATAACCATAAATTCGCAGAAGTTATATTAAATAAGAAAGCTGAAGGAGTAGTTCGTTTGAGCCCGGTAATATCAAAAACTATTTCAGTGGTTCAAAAATACTTTTGAAATAAAAACTAACTCAGGCACGTTATTTACTTTTCATAGAAAATTTTGTTCGTAGAAAATCGATTGTGTTGAATATTTGATTAAATGAACTTGCCGATCTTTATAGAGATAGGGTCCAAGAAACTATGAAAAGCCGGATTTTATGGCGCACGTGGAAATTCAATCCGATTTATTGAGGCTTTGGAGTAGGGCGGAATTATTCTGTCCATGATCTTGAGCGGTGTGTAGTATTTATATGTGGGTGCTAGGTGCTCTGTAAGTGAGTGAATTGGAGACGAGCTGAATTTGCAGTTGCCTGGTCACGTATATCGAAGGACTGATGGTCGCCAGAGTAACAAGTCCTTGAATGAAGACCGCGTGAAAGCATACGGAAGGTAAGACGCCCTCTAGCCAGATGGACGGACGACCTGAAAAATACGACTGGAACATTCTGGATGCGGAGGATGGATGATCGGGAGAAATGGTGCACATTGGAAGAGGCCTATGTCCTGCAATGGACTACGTAAGCCAATTGATTGAGGTGGCGAAAAAGCACACGGTTGAACTGATAGAAAGTGGTCACCGTGACCGCACATAAAGGTAAGTTAGGGTCAAGTAACAGACTTCTTAAGACGGTATTATCTTACTTGGTACCAACATAAATGTCAAAGTTTGAATTTTTGTTACTCGATCATCAATAAGACGGCTACTTTATAACCCTGGAACGGGACAGAGGTGCCCATGAGGCGTGGGAACTAGATCTGAAAAACAGGCAGGTAGAGCCGTTGGCAACTGCTAGTTTTTTTTTTTAATCCTGCGTAACATAGCAATCTTTCTGTCAAAGATATCTACTTCATTGTCTTGGTATGAGTCTGTCTGGTTCTTTCAGCCACGACGAATAGTCCATTGCCTATTGTCACTGTGCGTTGGCAACGACTAGTAAAGAAATAATGACCAAAAAAAAACTCCCAATGGGATAATTGGGACTTTTCTGATCTATGGCAAGTTTGTATGTCGAATCAATTTCCCTGCTTAATTGCCGATAACAGCCAGGGTGGATGGCGGTTCCGATTGCAATCCCGCGGAGTATTCTCCTTGTTAGCCGACTGACTAATCGTTGGCACTTCAACGAAGATGGGTTTGGATTACGTGACGTCATTTGCAGGTTTAACGATTGATTAGATGCGTGTATTGTTTAGTGCTGAATAGGAAGGATCGAGATGTTAGTTTGGAGGAAATTATATCATATGGCTTTCAGGCAGATTGTATATTCAATGTAAAGTATATTTCATTCATTTTTTTATTATTGCATCCCAGCATTAATAGCGATTGCATTTAAAGCTTGTTGTTTGAATGCCGAGGTCCGTTCCGTCCGTCTGTTTGAAGTTTTCGGGAGCGACCGTCATCTCACCCCTAATCTCGAGAGGAAAGCCTGCAGTACCAAATGTGCTAATTACAAGATGAGCATAAAAAAACCCAAAATAACCTTAATTAACAAAATAAAGCAAACTCAGACTATGGAATATGGATAATTCTCGACCAACCAGTATCCATGTCAATCAAAGGCCGGCCGCAAACGGAGCTCAAACATCACACATTTGTAGCGGAGTCACGCGCGTTCACCCGTGAACGACAAAGGCTGTGACAAAGCCAACTCAGGTGGGATAAAACAAAGACGGAAGCGGTTTTGATTGAAACGGACAAGAGAGGGACTAAACAATGTTACTAGATAATAGCAATACAGCAAGCGTTGAGCAACGAAGAAGGTTAGAGACAAAACTAACTCTGAGGGGGTAAACATGAACGAAAGCAAACAGACAAGAAACAAGTATAAAGTCAACATATCACAAAATCTATTCTACTAACATTATACTCATAAATATGAGTTTGTAAAGATTTTTCGATGTTTGTTATTCAAACACGGTTAAACGGCTGAACAGATTCAAGCTGAAATTTGATACAGAGATAAATTTGATCTGGAATAACATACAATTTTACATGATCCAACAATAAAACCGAAAAAGTCGAACATACTGAAACGAAAGCTACTAATACAGTTACAGCACATTAGTAACAGTCTATTTTTAAATGTTCACACAGAATTTTAAATTTTCTATACTAACTGACTTGAATTTTTAATTAAGTTTTCGAGTTACCGGACTAAATATTTTGTAAGGAACTTTTTAGGTCACATCATACCTACACGTAGCGGGATAGCGAAACCGTTTTCACGGATATCGTATACAGAAAACCAACTCCTCATGTTTCCTTAATTAATTTAATTACAATATATAACACAGCCCTGAATTTCCCAAGCGAGGAAGAAATTTTCTCCACAACAAATGTGGTTATCTTTTAGGTAAGTAGCAAGAACATATTTTGGTGCTAGGAGAAAATTTTATTAGAAGGCAATCAGGCCAAGGGTGTTTAAAGAATATTCATCAATCACAACCTCAAAATGAGGTCAACGTGTAATTTAATCATAATAACTATACATTTTTAAGCACCAGCTGTGTCTACATATTGACACGAGCTATAATAAAATGGAGTGATAGGGAAATTGACATTTGTTTTATTCATCAATGATAAATAATTTTCAATTATTTTAATGCGATGAGTTTGTTTATATGAAATAATTTGAAATTGGAATTTAAACATATTGAGGTAATTTCAACAATGTCATGAGGTTTTATATATTATGTATATTAAGTATTGATGTAGAGTTCCACCACAGTGTAAATTTCATTGAAACTTGATATTCTGTAAGGAATGCAATGTTTAAGAATAAAATAAGGCTAATCATGATAACTACACCATATAGGTACAATGTTCTATCACATTACTGTCCATCCCAGGGTTGCCTGAAAGAGATTGCTTTTACAGATAAGGCCGCTCATTGCACATACAATCATTTACGTGTACCTATAATGCTTTTCATTACTGTACATTTATTTTTAGTATACAATAAAGACTTAGTTATTATGTAAGGATGAATCAATGCAAAACATCTGTACCTATTCCGATAAGAAATCACAATTAGCATAGATAACATTTCTTACAATTATTATAACAGTGTACGGTATCTTTTAGTTTTGTACACGTAGATACTTAGTCGAGTCGTATTTTTAACCTGTAATCTCAACCAAATGACCCTATTGGTTACAAATTTCTTTACCCTCTATAAATCCTTACCCCAAAAAACTGTTGACAATCGGTATATCAATCGGCACCCTGTCGAGCATCGGTTAGCGGCATGCGGTGACCAGTCATTGGCAGGTAAGATACTCTATTCGTCTTAAGGTGAGGGTTAACTTAAGGGTTGTGTGTTTTTTTTTGGAAATGGACAATATTATGACATTTAAATATCGGATGCAAAATAACAGAAAAAAGAAAAAAATACTTTTGACACAGGTAGATACTTCATTTATTGAACAAATATGAGTTCTCCATAAAAAATAATAAATAGCGGTTTTCTATGGAGGATCTTGTAAATAACAAATTTGCAAATTGACGTGTCCTGAAAAATCGTGAAATATTTTTCTTCTTTAAATCAGATATCTCAATTTCTATCTTTAACCTCATTACGTTCCTCATGAACTTTGATATTTATGCCCGTCGTTGCACAGATTCTATACGCTTGGCCTCTCCCCTGTCCAGCGTAACAAAGGGGACAAAGCCGAGGTAACCCCTTCATTTTTCACGCGGCATTGTCTGCTACATTATCGTAATTACTGGTACATTTATCAGATGGCTTACCGCATTTCACCGGTACAGTTTTAGGCTTGATACACACGTATGCATCAGCTTTTTGTATTTTTTGTATTTTATGTTAAATGAATCACTTAACAGTTCAAAAAGGAACAATTTGCCACAAACTATTATTAATTTAATTAAATAAATTGTTCACTAAAAATGGTAATCTTTACATCTAACTGGCATTTAGACTTCACTTATTACCGGATAAAGTGGCCGCTTTTAATCGCAATCAAGTCGAATTAAACAGCATCAACATGTTTTGCACAATTAAATAATTTTCGAGTACCTACTGCTACGCGTCGACAGTAGCTACGTGGTAAGGTTAATTTGTGAAAATGCAATACGTTGAAAAGTACCAAATGAAAGTTTCGGTATCGTAGCCGGTATTGGTACCGGATTACTTAATGTGGCTCATGCCTTATGGCAATTTCGCTCGTATCTAGAATGTTACACGGGTATTCAACTGTTTAATTAACTAGTTTGTACTGTAATATTAGGACACGTCACATACACAATGGCTCTTTGAGTGTTGTCATTGCAAGCTTGAATAGTTACATTGTTAGGTAAGTACCGAGTACTCCTATCCTTTATAAGATTGCGGCCAAAATTATTTTGTGTACTGTTTCGTTGTACTATTATCAAAAGAATTCTGTTAGTACAGGTAAATCTTCGGTATTTTTATATTTTTACCGAATTTTATATCTTTCTAGAGTTATTGAAATCAAAGTTACAGTTTCAATATTTTATTAACACAACTGCTCTAATTACCCTATAAACGAGTTTACATAAGTCGGCTAAAGAAAATCTGCATAGTAAAATTGTATCATTCTACGATTTGAGAAAACATACCAAATTAAAAAAATAGCAACGGACTCTCTATATTCTTAGATATAGAAATAGTAGGTGCAAAAATATTATATTATTTATTTACATGTTAGTATTTGAGTTTTTAAGCAGTATAACTATTTAAAAAAAATCTAAAGAGTATCAAAACCTATATAGTACTTTCCGTTCTAACCAAAATGAAGAAATTAAGATAAAAGCACAGTCTACAGAATATGTATTTATAATAATAAATAATATGAACAATAACTAAACAGATCTGCAAACGCCCACTTAATTGTGCACAAGTATATACTCCACATAATTGTACACGTGATGTTTGCAATTACCCCTTTGCTTGCTTTATCTCTATATCATGGAGAAATGTTTAAGTCATGTTTAAGTTGGTATGAAGACTTTATTTGACTTGCGTATTACACAGCTTGTTTCACATAATTTAATATCTAATGTGTCTTAATAGGCGTGTGAATACATTCGAAACGGAAAGCGTGGAATTTCTTATGTTGAGTTTTTGCGTTTTGTCAATCTGTTTTGTAGAGTATGAGAGTTTAGCCTAGGGGTGACGGGGGGAGCCACCTGCCACCCCATACCCAGGGGCTAGATGGGGACGCCATGGTTACCACATTAGGGGAAGAGGGTCATCTCAAAAGAGATGTCCCCGGGACTGCCGGGGTGCGAGAGATATGTCTTGTATAATCTCACTTCCGGCAATCAAGCCCATTGACGGCGTGCGTTTTAGTCGGTATTTTTATATTAATTATATTTCGAAATCAGAAAAAAACTAGAATAGACTGGATGCTAATGTAGGAGAACCAGTGCAATGGCGCAATGGTGAGGCCTTTTATGCGTGCATAAACCCCTACGGGATTCACCTCATCGCGGTCGATGCTTTTCGAATTAGATGAACCTAAGCATATCGAAAAATACAAATAGGAAAGGAACTCCTAGTCTACAGTTTATTTAGCGCTTTTTTATGTTCGATAGGCTCGCATTTACCACCGTACCTGGTAGTAAGAGATAAGGAGATAATGTGGTCGACGGTGAAGCACGCTTGCGTAGAAGTAACCTATTCACTCTAGTCTCAAGTTATAGCTATCCGGATACACAAATTCGGGCAGGGAGTTCTACCCTTTGGCTGTACGCATGATGAACGTTTCACCGAATCGTTTGGTATGTATGAGTGGAATGTCTACCATGTAGTAGTATTTGCATACCTTTACATTTTAATCAACGTTTCTAATTGTAGATAGTTTTCTAACAAACTAAACTATCTAGTAGCGTCTGTTAAAGTTTAGTGGGATAGCAATAAGTCCGCTTCTAACACGAACGAATTAAGTCAAAAGGAATTAAACTAATGATGTCCTGTAGTTCCAAAATTGGACTAGTTCTTAAAGTTGACAGTCCCATTGAGCACAATATCCATCAGAATTATAAGTCAGGCAAGTATTAAAAGTGGAGTCGAGGCTTCGTGCAAAGTTCTGGCAGTGGCTCATGAGACAGGTGCGCGGCGCTCGCTCGCAATCGTTAAGCTGGTACTGTTCAAAATAATAAGTAGTTCCACCATTTGAGTTGCTGGGAACGTCGCGGCGAATTCTATTGAAAGGCCGAATGAAGATAAATGGTGTATTCGGCTCTATAACGAGCCAAAGTCGTCTGTTTTCAATTTCCCCGTTTTCGTTTCTTATTCGATTTAGTGTAAATTTCAAGTCAATCACACTATGAATAAAGTAAGATTGAAAAAATATTACTTTTACAAATGTGGGCCTCAGAAATGCATAGGTACTATTAAAAACACCCTACATATTTTTATTCTTTTTTCGTTGGATCGATCGATCGACCCCTGTATCGTGGTTTGATACAAGCACGTCCCTTGAGCCGGCATTTAGTATGGTGTCGATTACCCTACAAAAAAGTTCACAGTTCAACTCTTCTACCCTCGCTAATTCTTGACTCGACGTGGGTATTCCCATGGGAGGGTATATTTTTTCACGGGTAAAATAAAAGTAGTGGTTTCACTTACGTCAATTTAACGTTTTACCCGTAATGTAAAGGTTAGAAAGGACTCAAGACCAACCGGGTTGGGTGAAACGTGTAAATGCAGTATAGGAAGCTCGTGACGTGTTAATTTAGAATTTACATGGTTACTGTCAAATTGAGTTTTTTTTTGTTATAATATCACGCCTATATCACAGGCAGAGGTGCTTGCACCCACATTTCGCTAGTTTATATTTAGGTCCCAATAGGTGGCGAGCCTATTGCCATTAACCGGCCACTTATAAACCTGCGATAAATACACACATAACTTCGAAAAGCATCGCAGTCATGTGTGTGCCATGGTAAACCTGGGATCGAACCCGTGACCTCGTCTCAGCAGTCCATTACCCATACCACTGGGCTACCGCGGTTATTGAAGTATCAAAATAATACATAAAAAATAAAACTTTAATGACAGTCAGCACAAGCAGTTAAGTGTATAAATAATACCTTACTTCCATTACGTATGATACAACTTCAGCTGCACCAAGGAGTTTTCATTGCAGTTTTTCTACATAATCTTATGATGCGGCGAAACACGCATGCGCGATCAGCAAACGGATTTTGACGTATTCAAATTTTTCTATTTCACGAGATTAGTTAAAGTAATGTATAAAACTGCACATAATTTGGACTTAATGCACTCGTGTGATACTACACTCATAATCTTAAATAAAGAACCATTATTATGCAACAGTTTCATAAACTACTATTAATCATAAAGTGCCCAATGTGTAATATCGCATTACTGCAACTACTGAGGTGAAAACGTTAAATAAATATTCATAGGACAAGTGTAAAGAATCTTTGTCGCCTTTTCTCCTACCCCATTCCCCAAGAGAGCTGATGGGAAAATCTTCGTCAAACTCAAGTCGGCCCCTAAGAGAAAGTTTTCTAATTTTCCTATCATTAATGCATTTTAGATGGCCAAGTTCATCAAAGATATTTATGACAAAAACTTGGCCACAAATTTTGGCTCCAACCATACGTAAAATTAAATTGTGGTCTAAATTATATTGCTTTATAGTAATTGTATTTTCTATAGGATCGACATGAAACAAACTGGGGTAGCTAAATGAACAGGGCTGTATTCAAAGGATAATACGATCCGTGCAAATATACGGATGGTTATATAATATAATAAAATTAATATATTTACTAATTGGCGTGCTTTTATTGATCACCTTATTTTACATAAACACGTAACATAAACATTGAGGATTCAAGGGATTACAAATTCAGAATAGAGTACAATGTTGAAAATTATTCTGCAAATCATTTATTGCCCTGGGATTTCTAAAAAATCAGTTAGAGTGCTTTTTACATACCTACAACGTTATGTGATGACAAAAAGTGAACAAACCCGAATAGAAAATTTTTCGACACAGCATTGGGTATGGTTGATTTTACAATTCTAATAAAATTATTCATGGCCTACGTCACATACATATTATTTGTTCAGATATATAAAATTACTAACGCGTCGAAGAATGTGAAGCTATTATTTCAAATTTCAGATAATATTGAACTAACCGAGTCGGAGAAGTTAATAAAATACTGGGAATGTTCCGTCCACTTTACCCATTTAATTAGTCAGTTAGTTAACGTTAACTATTTGTTTTACTAGTCACGATAACTAATTGCATGACATAAATTATATCGAGCCTCACGATAATCTTTAAATAGCTTCACACATGCCATTATGAACTATAATAAAAGTGGGTACGCGCTGTGAAAGGGCTGGCACCATGAGACTAATAACAATATAATATTTTGTTCGCCGCGTGGTGTTATCACCTGGCATCTTTTTCATCGTGCGAAGTAACTTGCTGTATACATAATTTGGTAGCTCAATGTCATTATCGTGTAGTACCTTGGTCGATGAAGTTGTTAATATAAGTAATTGTTCGAAATAAATAAGTTTACACATTCTATGAAAAAAGTTCTACACCGATAAGTATCTAGCAATAATGGATGGACGACTATATAGTTATAGTACTCGTAATAATATGTGTTTTACTTTTGCTACTATTATTTATGCTTCTAACAGCCTACAAGAATCAATACACTCAACTGTACGTACAAAATCTAGTATTAAATTTAATCACAAACACCCAAATCCGCCCCTTTCCAGCTCGTGAATTTGGACGGCCCAATCTGAGGAATTAATGAACTGTAAAGGATCTTGGCGAATTGAGTAATTTCCCCTCAACTTCCAACTCTAGCGCCATTTTTTAAATGAGAAATGATAATGTCATTGATTCCGAGAGAGAAAGAGGGTGACAATATTGGGGCAAACATTGAGAGTTGGGTATTGATCTCCGTAAACGGTTAATACCGAAAATATTGGCAATAGACGAGCTGACTCAGGGTTATTTTATATGGAGAACAAAAATTGTAGAATATTTTTAAGTGAGGTAAGTGCGTTCACTTACCCCACTGTATTTAGGTCACCTATTGTATATAATATTCATATTTTGGAATGCTTTATTGAAACTGTCTAAAAATATAGATTATAATATTTCACGGGCCTTTTGTTTTATTTTGTGTGACACAGGCGACCTACTTGTTATTTACTGTTTGAAAGTTGATGGTATTGCCAGAAGCCATTTTATCACCGCTGTCCCTATTTATATTGAAATAGATGGATACAGTGGTTGACAAACAAGTTCTAGGAAGGTATTATAATTTGAGGATATTATACAATAGTTCAAGGATAAGCCGGGTCAAGAGTACCTGAACATAAGTGATGAAAGTAAAAATGAGAACCGTATAGCATGATCGTAGCTAGTGAAAAGTCTCCACCTATCCCAATGGGCTAGACCAAAGTTACACATGTTATGTAACATGAAAACTAACGAATACATCTGCCTCTAATGAAGTAACAATATAACAATACAAGTACAAGTGTTATCTAAAAATATGAATCATAGAAATAAGGTTGAGCCTGAACTACCCGCATGAAATTTTTGAAATTATAAACCCTAGTCTACACAGTAGGGCCTTTTCTAGCTATCAGTAGTGATTGTTGAAAGGCTTACCATATTTTTATCTATGACTTATTTTATTATTTGAAGTACGTGAATATACGTGAATCATTATTTAACGGGCTCGGAGAGAAGTTAAATTGTTGCAAATTTTTCTTTAATTGCAAAAGAAGTTTTTTTTGAAAATTTATTTCTAACAACCTTTCAATAACTCTAGTAAAATATGAATATATAGTATGTAAAGCTTGCTTAGCTATCCAAATGTCCAACCTAACTCAGCTCCACAAAAGATGCCATCATGAAATGTCACAGAATGTGACAATAATTTGTCACACGTTATCCGCAGTAATTGTCAGTTTTGTCACACATAACGCTTATTGTCAGTACCGTCAGCATTAAGCTTAGCCTATTTACCGAACCTCCCAAACCAGTCCTAAGTCAACAACCGAGATGTATAAGCCTTTAGGCTAGAAGCACACCGGAGGAGTAATCGGTAAAGCACTGTGAGCTTTACCGATTCGGTTAGAATATTCTCTTATAAAAACATGACAAGCTTTGTTTTGTTTTTTTTTATCCAATGTTTACAAACATTCCATAAAGTAATTTGCTATTAATAAGTAATCTTTTAGTAATTTTGTTTCCTTTTTACATGAGAGGGAAAATTATTGGAAGTTAAACGTGACTTAGAGAGTGAGAACAAAATACTGTATTATTTTTATTTTAGCAGGCAATAACTAAGTCTTTACCGAACCCGTTCTACTGACATCTCGAGTAGGTATTACTTGTTTACAGGGGTTTGTAGGGGAAGCGTTCGAGAATCGTACCACCGCCGTATGCTAGGCGAGGATCGAGAGATCTCCAACTCCTAGGGCCGTCACTAGGACCCGCCGGCCGATGTGTCTCCCACGCCGGACCCTTCAATTTGGAGGCCAGACTTCGGAGAGGTTCTTTGAAGTTCGACCAGCTGTCTGGGATTTCATCTGGGGCTTGGGAATGTCTCCCACTGTAAGTCTGGATCCCTTTTGGAGGCACGCGCCGAGGCCCATGAACGAATATGGCCGCGGTTTTATGAAGAGCCACCTCGAGACCCAACCGCCGGATCCGTTTTACGACTTGGGCAACCGCGGTCGTGGCCTTCAGGGTCGACATCAAATACACCCTGATGATAATATAATTCAAGTAATTTTATCGTAAAAATTACGGCTCTAGGTACCGGGATGGGGTCGTGAGGCGTGATAACTGTGTGCGACACGCAACTAGTAAATGGAACGAAAAACCTCGACATGCGAACGTGTGGTTTTTCAACAAGCGTGTGCTAAGCTACAGTGTCTGCAATTTTCTTACATTTTCTGAGAGCACTTTACTGTTGTTATGCACAATAACAAACACATGTGCCCTTCAAACTTTGAGTATGCGAAGAAATTGAATTCTAAGTAGATGCAAGTATCTGAATATTTACAATTTAAAAATATTTCCATAGACAGTAGGTAGGTACCTATAGAGCCATGTAAGTAAAATTTTTATTTTTAAATTAAGTGGATTTCTGCAAGCATATTTTAATTTTTAGAGGGAATCTAATTTAGATAACTGGTCAAGATGTGTCGAGATGGCTTTAGATAGCCAATATACATTCTAGTCACAGATTAATTTGCAAATTTATTTCAATTTCTGCGTAATGCAATTAAATTCGATAAAAAAAAATCGGACTGCAATTAACAATAAAGTAACTTGTTTAACCAAGGTAACTGCGAATTTAACTGTATATTTGAATTTTTAGGGTAAAACGAACATTAATTTTAACATTTTCAATAATGGAACACATTTTTTTTGTACTGTACAGCTTCTTTAGTAACGTATTACAAATATATTTTTATAACTTTAAATTATATATTCAAATCGATACCTTAAAGAAATTCCCGAAGCAACGATCAAATTTGCTTCCATAAAATAGTTTTACAACTCATAATAATGAGCACTGTAGAATAGTTACAACCCATTTCCTATTTCAGTTAAAGTTCAGCGTAAAGTAAAAATAAATGTAGGAACACCGTACCTAGTAGTGTTCGGCAAGAATTACTGTTACTAGAACATCGCGTGCGAAGACTGTATCGACCAGCCAACACTCGTTCATTTCTTTAAAAAAATCGCACGTTTCGATGGAAAGATTTAAGAAAATTATTTGTGTGTACGATATTTTAAGGAAGCGTAGAAATAAGTCACGAGAAATAGGGTGGAATTCATTCATGATTTCTTTTTCATTCAGTCAACGTTGGCTCACAAAAGAGGGGCGTTTACACAATCGTAATGCAGATTTGAGAACGTTTTGTCCCTTTATGGTATCAAATTGGATATATAAAAAAAATAACATTAAGGACGGCGTACTTTTTGAACGAATTCGAAACTATGTTTTTAATTTGGTGGAATGTTTTATGCATGTTTACTACGGTTGAAAATAAACACACGGCCCATCTTTAGATAGAGTCTCTACTGTGACGGGCTGTGGAAGTTCTATGTTTCTAGAAGGATTTCTGACAGTCTCAACGACCAAATTAAAACAGTAGGTACCTATACCTTCCGTGTAACGTAAATATTAGGTGAATGGCGTAAGAGCGTGGCTAGGCGTCAGAGGGTGACCGTTTGAGCTAATTGACCTATTCGAGCTGGGTGCGATAGTTACTGAAAAGCCTGCTATGTTTTTTAAATAAAATAATACCTCCTTTTTTATATTGATGGTTCTATATTATAAAAATCAAGTTCTGATTTAGGCATATAAAAATACTAAATATGGAAGTATCTAAAAGGAATGTTTTTATACACCACTACGTGGCAGACAAGCACACTACCCACATGAAAGGAAATGGTCACCGTGACCAATAGAGATCACAAGAGCACCACACTTGTGCTGTCCATCCTGTAAGAGCCTTCATATATCCTCCTTGAAAAACACCATATCGTAATCGCTTGGAAAAAGCTACTGTTGCGTGCAGCAAAATTTATGTGTTAAATTAGCTTCAAACTTCTTTTTCGATCAGTAAATTAGAAAAAAAGCCACTTTTCTCGCTTACTGTACATTTGTGTCAATTAATGCAATCAACGAAAGCAATTAACATTATAGCTAACGATACCCTCAATAATACTTTTGTTAATAAAAGTACCTACGTTTCACAAAAGCTCTACAATTAAAAATGTTATGCCATCACAGTAATTATGTTCGTACGGCATCCATATCAAAATTGATCGTATTATTTTATGATTCCACTTAAAAATAATGGCCATCTCATTATTGAGTAATTGTTTCAGTATCTATGAGCTACAATTTAATATATTTTTGAAAATTGGAATTTGATCTTTTTATTACACATTAAGGACTACACAGGGACATTTAATTTCTGTAAAACAATAAAAGCAGACATTGCTGGTCGGAGTCTAAGGGGTATCTTCTGTAAAGCACATATATAAGGCGAAACACCGTGCGGTCTTGGTTCGATTCAAGTCCGACATAACCACCCTCCTTGGCTCTATGGGGATACCCGTGGGGATTTTCGCACGGAAAAAAAAGGTTGTTATCCATATTGAGAACTCACTTGTACTTTTCCACAGTATTTTTATTGTTTAATAGACCTGACCGGTTTCGCCTTACGGCATCCTCAGAGGTTTACGATGACATGGTATGTGGTATGTCATCGTAAACCTCTGAGGATGCCGTAAGGCGAAACCGGTCAGGTCTATTAAACAATAAAAATACTGTGGAAAAGTACAAGTGAGTTCTCAATATGTGTAACAACAAATTCCACCAAGTGCCATCAATCAACAGTATAAATAGTTGTTATCCATCTTAATACCAAATTTCAGGCAGATCAGTACAGTCATAAAAGCGTGATTGAGTAACAAACGTCAAAACATCTTTACAAACTTTCACATGCTATCATCATAGATATCTCCAGCGAAGCAGCATAAAAGAGCCATCGTATAATCTCCCGTGGGTATCGTATAAGAAGACGAAGGAGTTGGGCTTTTTTCACGATACTCAACATACATCCCGTTACAAAAGACCCGTACATAAGCGATAGTATCTGTCTTTATATCGTAGGAATGAAAAACATATTGGCGAAATGATATAGAATACAGCTTTGCTTATCCCTCAAATACACATAGATGAAGTTAGAAATTAGGTCCAGTCAATTCACAATATATATTTTTTTAAATATAAGTATATCATTCTCTGAGCCTATTCCCAACTCAGCTTTCTAATCTAACCAAGATGCGGCTGAGCTTCAATATTTTCTGTGCGACTGCCATCCGTGAACTGCACACCTAAATTTGGCGATATCAAAGTTCATCAGTTAGGCAAGTAACCACCCGTAAAGACTACCATAGATGCTCGCGTGGCAACCGGGACCAACGGCTTAACGTGCTCTTCCAGACAAGCGCAAATAGACATATTCATGCATACAAATATTTGCACTGAGCGGGGATTGAACCCGCGCCTCCTGCTTAGCAGTCGCGTTCACTACCGCCACGACACGGAGGCTCGGTTTAAAAAATGTATGTGCCTTTATAACAATATCGGCCGTAACATTTCATTGTCGTAAAGCTGGTAACTCTCGGCTAAAGTAAAAATTAAGACGTCAAGCTCAAAAATCGTTAATAGTCTACTGCCCGCATCGAGTAACTACTGCTCGCGTTCCCGCAACCCACAGTCGCCACTCAGGATGAATGCCTAGTAGTCTGAGACGTTACATTCTCGAATAAAAAATCTGACAAAGTTGGTCCACATGCTAATCGGACGAGGCTTTGACGCAGAAGTCTGCGAGAGGCAGGCATCTCTCGTAGATGGAGATCCAACTAGGGTAGAGTTCAATCGCGTCAAAAATTTGAGTTGAACCGGTTTCCATAATATGGTGAAGTCGTTGTTTCTAGAGTCTCTAATAAGGAAGATATATTTTTAGTTCATAAAAAAATTATATAATCCAAAGTGGGCAAAAAATTGTAACAATATACAGCTAAACTTTAATATTATCATTGTTGAGTTTCAGCCCCGTTCAGCAACCATTTTCATTTTCAAACATCAATAGTATTTTCTATTTCATTTTCCTGAAGATGACATATTTAGAAGGAACCTAAATATGTCATCTTCAGGATCTGCCACGTCGACAAAAGCTTACAGCCTCAATCTAATATATATTTTTTTATTCAAAATAAATATACTTTATTAAACCTGACTGAAAACTATGATTGTGTAACTTCTGAAGGTTCTATTTCAATTAATTTAATATTATAATACTCTGAAAATGTTATTTAAAAAGTAAGCATAGACATAACTTGTTTATGTTTGAGGCTCATATATGAACTATACGAGTAAGTACCTGTCCACCGCAAACCATAATTAATTATACTTATAGACATACTGTAAAGCTCGTAAAATCACATTCCGCTGCAAGAAAATCCCTTCTAATGCTGAAAAAAAAAATCTAACACGATACGCATTCCAATCCGACACATCACTACACAAATAAAAAAAAGATTACATTTATGTACACGTTCACTACACTGTACAACACTACGCTCTATCGGCTACGGCGCGTGGCTATAGGCTACGCGCGAGCGGTCTACGCGACGAGCGTCGTAGCACTGCCGCGCGAGGGCGGCGGCGGTCACGACGCCGCGACGGCCCGCGCGACACCACTCGCTATTTCAATTAACTGCTTTGTTGCTTCCACGTCACAAAGAGGTCGATTGTGTGTGTCCGATTTCAGATTGGTTTTATTTCAGTGAGATAAAGATTGACCAATTGAAAATTTTATTTGGGCACATGTCCTAAGGGTTGCTATTCTTCTGGCAAGGTGAAAACGCAAGACAACCTTTCAGTGGCGTACTGGTTGTCTTGTATTTGTTTAGCAACTTAGTTTCTAAGAATATAACACAATCGTACGTAAAATCTCATTGAGAAAGTTTTAAGTCAGATATTTCTTGACAGAAAGTGAGTCTATTATCGTTAGCTGGGCACGTTTTTCACACGAATAACCATCCTGATAACAGCATTTTGCTCGACCTAAAATCGAGCCAAGACAATAGTCGCACTCACTAACCCTGCGCTATAAAAGCATTTCCTTTTTAAACCATAGTGAACATGAACTAAGTTATATGGCGAGAGGAAGATTAGGAGAAGCACAAGGCCTGGCCGTTGACTATACTGACTAATGTATCGATGAATTGTTCGATCGGCAATCACCCGTGTGACATTGATCACGTCTAATAACAGAATCATTAATTACCCTCAACCCATAGTGAGTTCAGGAAGTTTCGAGCTTAACCACAAATAAGGACCAGTGGTTAAACTAAGAGCCATAATTCATCCATTCAAATTTAACTATATTGTTTATCCTCGGTTAATCCATGCTTCACCTCCACAATTAATCTGGATATTTAGATAATACATTGATTAATTGATAACTAACGATCCAAGCTTAGTTACAGATTCTCCATTGACTTTTTTTATACTTTACACAATTTTCTATAATATTAAAGTAGTAAATTATGGTTTTCACAATTTAAATTTCAAAATATTGAGAATCTAAACGGGAAAATATTTTTTTTTTTTAGTATTAAGGGTAGTATTAGTAGGGTGGGGGATGGGAAGGGTAGTATTTAGTCAAGCTGAGCACCACTATTGTAGCACTGAACGTGTTAGCAATGGTGACCCTCTGTCATGAGACTTTGCCTCCAGCTTAACATCAGGCGAGGTGAAGTCAAACTGATGTGCCATAAATAAAGGGTGTATGTGAGTACAACAAGAGCATAGAAACAAAAACAAAGAACAACTGAGACGGTTGTCTCAAGATACGGAGCGTCTCAATATGTTAAGTTTGGTCACATTATGCACTATTTTGTAGACACCATTTAGTTATAAGAGAACCTAAGTTTTACCTACCCCTTCCCATCGCTTTACTACATTTAGCTAGGCAATAGCTTTTTTTTTTTTTTTTTTTATCGTGCGCAAAATCCCCACGGATACCACCTCCACCAAAAGCGATGGAGGTGATTATGTCGGACTCGAACCGACCAAAACGCACGCCGTCCATGGGTCCTTGATTGCCGGAGGTGAGATTATACAAGACATATCTCTCGCACCCCGGCAGACCCGGGGACATCTCTGTTGAGATGACCCTCTTCCCCCAATGTGGGGACCATTGTGTCCCCATCTAGCCCCTGGGTATGGGGTGGCATTTTGCGCCATCGCCGTGGCCTGCTTCTGCTAGGGTGACCGGCGGCTCCACCCGTCACCCCCAGGCCCGCGCTCATGGGGGACGGAGGTCATTCTGCGACCTCCGACGTCCGAGTCGCCTCCGCTCATCGCGGGCAGTGCGGGCCCGGAGTCTTCTCCGGACCCGCTCCGCCTCCTCCTTTTCGAGCATTACTTGCTCGCAGAAGGAGGCGGCGGCTGCCCAAGCACTCGCGCATCGTACCATCACCGTGAGCAAGGTGGCGAGCGAGACAACTCCCACCCCTAGGGCTGTCACTAGGACCCGCCTTGGCGTCTCCCACGCCGGGCACTCGGTCAGCGTGTGCAGCCCCGAGTCCTCGCTCGCATCACAGTGATGGCACTCGGACGTTGGCTCCTTCTGGATCCGACGCAGGTAATCCCCGAAGCACCCGTGCCCGGTGATCACCTGCGTCAGCCGGTACGAGAGGCTACCGTGTGGCCTCTCTAGCCAGTCCCCCATGATGGGTCTCACCGCCGCTACTACAGCGTGCCCTGCGCGTGATTGCCCAAGTCGTCGTTCCCACTCGGCTACCATGTCCCCGTGGAGCTGGGACTTCACAGCTCGGAGCTCACTAGGCTCGGGTTCATGTCCCCGCTCCCGCGCCTCCTTTCGATACTGATATAGCACCGAAAGGGCTCTCGCATCCAGTAGCTAGGCAATAGCTGACGCACCGTTTGTCTTAATCGCCGCATTAACTAAACCAATCACTTCATAACTAACAAGACAAGTTTTTACCGTAACAGTAGGAACAGATATACCAACAGATACAATACAATACACACAAGAGTCTAACATCAAACTGTTTCTGACACATGAAAACAGAACATTCGCACACACTTGTCAACAAACACTATCTCGAAATACGAAAGGAAAACAATCGCGGTGTGTTAGCACGCTCGAGATGCGAAGCTAGGACACTTATTGTGACCGAAATGAATTATGTACCGGCGACAAGTTAGGACAGGGGTTAGGGGGGCGTGTGTGGGTCTTCAGTGCAGTAATCAATTTACAAATAGACGATATGTATGGCGTAGAGAGCGTTCGATTGTTATGTTATAGTCGCAAGTTCGATTGCCGCTCAGTGCATATTTAAGTTAAAACTTCAATTAGCATGTTGAGCACTTTTCTGTGACCACGTTTAAGGTGAATAAAAATCATGGAACTCGCGTCATCGTCACCTAACCGTCACTCAATGTTACGGCGATTGTCTTGGAGTGCTACTCGTCTGATGGTAGGCTAAAGGTCAAAGTAAATAAAAGTTACTCTTGAACTTGCGATCAGGATCACAGGATCAATATTTATAAACTTAAAAAAAAAGTATCAGTCATTATCTGTTGACCATCCATAAAAAAAAATAATTACCTACTCTCAGGAAGTGGATCTATTCCTCGTCTTTATTAATTTAATACAGATAATAATAATGAACGGTCCTTTTAATGTTTATTCGGATTTCGCGAAAGAAAATATTCCCGGTTGGCAACCGACCCTTGTTTCTCTCAGTTTCCTTATATCTGTTTTTGCAAAGCCGCTTTCGAGAAAGCCATGACCGAAAAATGAGGAAATGTCTGCTACTGATCCCCTCTTTGTAAAACATTAATATAAATAATATTATTTTGGAACAAAATTCGTGTCGTTTTTGATATTTTTATTGGATTTTTCATATATGTAGTTAATTATGTTTTAGCATGCACTACCTAAAACAATTTAGACCTAAGCCTGATATCTCTCACTAACTGATGCCCGTGGCTTCTCCTGCGAGAAATTTTGTTACCGTTCCATCAATCCACGGGAATCTTTTCTTGGGAAAAAAGTACCCTATATGTTATTCCAGGTCCTAATCTATCCCTGAACCAAATTTCAGTCATATCCGTAATAATTTATATTATGGAGTGTTGATATTCTTTTTTCATCACTACAAGGATAAGATATACCTACTTACAATTTTGAGGAGCACTTACATACGCGTGTTATGTAAAGTGAAAACCACAATTACAGACTAGAGAGACTATAGAAAGGCGTGACGTGAAATACATGAACGTTAATAAATAATTCAAGTTACGTATTCATTAGCTAATCGTCGATTCCGTGTGATCTCTGTTGTATCAGCCAGTGTAGTGCTTCTTGGGATGTTGTCTAAGTAAATATAGGTTATACGAGACATGTTCTATATCAGTCTCTGTGGCGTGGGACAGCCTTTGTGGCGTGGGACAGCCTTTGTGGCGTGGGACAGCCTCAGTGGCGTGGCGTTAGTGAACGCGACTGCTAGGCAGAGAACACGGATTGGATCCCCGCTCAGTGCAAATACTTTTATGCATGAATACGAATATTTGCATGGGTCTGGTCATGCGTCAGAAAGTACGTTAATCCGTCGGTCCCGGTTCTCATATAAACATACAATGGTAGTTGTTACGGGCAGTTGCAGTTCTAAAAAGTCGAACAACTGGTCCAACAAAAATGCTTCGATATCATCATCGTGTTGTGGAGTGAAGTGGAGTGTGTGACAGTCGCATCACGCAAAATATCGAGGTTTCCACGATCCCAGACTCCGATGTGAAAGCTTCGGATGGAACTGGCATTAACGCTAGGATGAAGAAGAATACGAGATATATTCAAGTGTAGCGTGTTTCATTTTCATCAACATCATTCGTGTTAATCTAGGAGACAAGCTCGACTCCTTCATAATTTGTTTAATCTATATTTTTTGAGCGACTGTTTTCTGACCCGCAACTCTCAATGGAAAGCCCACATCAGAGCCTCTTCAAGGGTTATTGACGGCGATGCTAGCAATTATGTAATCGAGATGAATTACATGTAATCCAATAATATATTGAAAATATTCATGGTACTATGGCTTCTTACACAATATTCCTATAAAACGTTAACAGTATTCTAAAATGCATGTTAAAAATTAAATGAAACCATAACTTACTTCGCTTAAACAAAGTTTATTTGGGGTCTTGTAAATTTGATATTTTAGCCTCAATTAAAACAACGCAACTCAAATATCACTGGAAAATGGAGGCTCGTTGTAATTGGCACTCGAGTAGACTTGCGCGAAACTTTCAATTTTATATTTGTTTTTATAGCTAAGGCCAAATTCACATCGCGAAATGTTGCAATATACAAAACCGCGCGAAATAATTTTTCTGGGTAACACCACTGGTGTTGCAAACGTCCATAGCCCACGGTGACCTCTTTCCATCAGGTGGGCCGTGTGCTTGTCTGCCAATACAAAAAAACTTGGAAAAGCTACTAGGAGTTTTAGATATCCTGTATGTAAGTTAATAGTCAGGCATCATCATCATCATCATCATCCTAGCGACAATTCAGTTGCATCGAAGGTTCACTTTCCCACATCGCCTCTTCTAGTTACAAGAGTGAAGCGACCGAAACCTCGTCTATTAATCAGTGGATGATGACTGCAGGTTGCTAAACACGTAATGACTTGAAAAAATCGCGTTAAAAAAAACACGCGGCAACATTTCGCTGTGCAAGTTTTGTCCAAGACATTAACAATAAAAGTCTACCCAAAAACAATGTTTCACAATTTGAACGACTGCGCTCGGTATTTGACCCCATATGGATATTGAATTGAAGAAAGGCTCAGTCTAAGGATCTTTATATGATACATGGAGTTTGATGAAAAGGTCAAGTGATTGTGGTCAATTCCTGTACCGAGTTCATTGCGTGGGACGAATTTGCAAGATACAATAATTGTCTAGGTTTCGGTGTAGTCGGCACACACATTAATTTAAAAATATCTAAATACAACACACAAAGTAAACAGTGTAATCTGCTTACTCCTTTATAGTTTATTCGTTTGACTCATACGGTTTAGCGACTACTATCTGGCCTCCCAAACCGGAGGAAAGCCTGCACTAAGGTTGACTGTCAGATAATGCCTTTGGCATTAAGTCCGCCTTTGTACAATTTACTGTGCATACAGTTTAAAAATATAGTTGGCTTGACCCCACCATACTGACTTAATACTTTTTTTTATAATAACACGCCTATATCCCCGAAGGGGTAGGCAGAGGTGCTAGCACCCACATTTCGCCAGTTTATATTTAGGTCCCAATGTAATACGTGGCGAGCCTATTGCCATTAACCGGGCACTTATAAACCTGCGATAAATACACACATAACTTCGAAAAGCATCGCAGTCATTGGTGTGTGCCATGGTAAACCTGGGATCTAACTCGAGACCTCGTCTCAGCAGTCCATTACCCATACCACTGGGCTACCGCGGTTTTTGTTACTTACTTACCGACTTAATACTACATTTGTCATATAACTATATAGATAACTGGCCTGCATCTATAGCTCACCAGTTTGATATCTGTTTTGGTCACTACTCCAGTTCTACTCAACCAATTGCGATCAAATGGATGTAAAACTTTAACCCCGCCAAGACATTTCAATACTCTTTTCGATCTTCTCTCGCTGGTCTGCTGGAAGAACTTTCTTTTAGGAATAAGCAGTACCATGTTATAAGGGTTTATACCTCTCAATTTCTATGTTGTATTGTACATAAGCATAGATAAGTGTACCTACATAAACCATAAACAATCAACAAGTGGCAATCGTTTTGTCTATGGCCTCAGTTGTTTTAGCGGCCATCACGTACATAAAAACAAACAGTAGCAGCCTTTTACTTAATCACAGAATCATCCACAGAATAAATTAGAATTGTGAATATAACAAGAATTAAAAAAATGCACTTAGTATCGTTATCATTATCACTATATAGTATAAAACAAAGTCGCGTTTTCTGTCCTTATGTCCCTTTGTGTGCTTAAATCTTTAAAACTACGCAATGGGTTTTGATGCGGTTTTTTTAATAGATAGAGTGATTAAAGAGGAAGTTTTATATGTGTCATGCTACAACTGGTGCGGTGCAGAAGTGAAAAATGTTGCAAAAACGGGGTGACGCAGACGAAGTTGCGCGGGTCATATCATAATTCGCTTTTTCTTTTCATATCTCTTTACATTTTGCAATTATATAATAAAGAACTACATTAGTTAGGTATCACGCAATATGTCATTTTCGTTCATAATTACGTGGACTTTGGGCAATTAATCGAGGACAGGTGTTCGTACATCCACCCCAAACCAGGGATGATGGCGGCGCAAGATTGACGTGCCGACTTAAAAACTGTTTTGTTAGCATTAGGGTAGAAGTTACAGTTACTGGTACAGCAACACATTAAATCAGACGGTTATTGTAACTTGGCAAATAATTACATTTGAGGATAATATTAAGTGTTCAAAATATTTTTCTTAAATATATTTAGCTACAACATTTTCGGTTAGAAATTTGTTTTCAGAATACTCATTTTTTACAAAGTGCCCGAATATTGTGCGGCAACAAGCTCGCCTCGCCCCTATTACGTGGGACCGAAAGTTTAATACATCTCTGCCTACCTCTTTGGAGATTACAGGCGTGAGCATATGTATGTATGTATTTTAAGTGGTGTGTTTTTGAATTTAAAGTGAAAGTTTGATAAATGAAATATTCCTATCCTAGAATATTTATCCGCATCTAGTCATGGTTTAAACCTAAACTAAACTAGTACAATATAAGTTTATAGCACAATATGAGTTTTAATTAACGAAATTTATAGCACCAAACCTGGTAAATGTGCCCATTGTTTTTAAGCCGAAATATAACTAGCTTTTGTCCAGCAAAGCAATTGCTTGAGTTACTTTTAACTGGTCATACCTACTCTTTCACGATCAGCCCGCGGCAGTCCACTGCTGGACATAGGCCTCTCCTATAACACGCCACTTAGCCCGGTCTTCGGCTGTCCTCCTCCACTCCGCACCAGCCACTCTGCGGATATTGTCGCTCCATCTAGTCACACCTACTCTTTACGCGGTCAAAAATATAGAGACAATTTTTTTAAGTAAATTCATTTTTACCTACACCTTAGACATTCAATAAGCCTCAAGCCTATTATATACCTAATAAAAAGAATGGGTAATTCAAAACGTAAACATCCAAATTCAAAGCAAAGGAAAATACCTGGTTTACTTTGATTTACGGTTGACAATGGCCAGCTTACAAGATTATGTTCGAAAAAGACCCTGGCGATGGCAGATAACAATAGCCCAAGGCGAAAAAAAATCTTGTGAAGATTTTGTTTGTATTGTTACTACCTACACACATTAAAATAGTATCTTTTTAAACTGCTGAAGTTAAGCGCGATTCACACATATCGCGGGTGCGGGTCGGGTGCAGGTGCTTTTGCCATCCACTGCCTCTTTCTTAATAAAGTAATGTTTTTGCTTTCTTCCGTAAACGGCGATGTATGGCCAACACCCCCGCGCCCGACCCGCACCCGCGCTGTGTGTGAATCGCGCTTAAACAGATGGGCATTGGGCCACCCGACTCAATCACCACGGTTTACGTTTGTAGTATATTAGAGGCGTTCATCGCGGGCAATGGCGGTTAACAATGGCTAGAGGTTATAAAAAAGCTTAGGAAAATTCTGTTTATATTGTTTGTACACAAAAACACTTTCAAAAGTATATTTATATTAAGGTAAGTAATAAGATTAATAAGCAGTCACACGATACATCTGTGTCATCATGTTAAGCGGTTACCATTGCCTACGCTTGCAATGCCCTCACCTCCGGCAACTAAGAACCCAAAGACGGCGCGCGTCTTTATGGATTCGAGTCCGACGTAACCTCCCCAACCGGCTGTGACGGAGGACATCCGTGGGGTTTTTTCGCACGTATAAAAGGTGTCACATGCCAATACCAGCTGACTATAGAGACCGTGTGAGCATACTATTTGCATTGTACCGCAGTCTTGTTCAAATTGATCGTAGAACAGCAACAAAGCAAACCGAAGTGTTTATCACTACATTTATGTAAATCCCAGCAAAAATTTAAAAAACCATCTAATCCTGTTTAAATATTTATAAATGTTTTTTTTTATCTCTATTAGATTTTTCAAGTTTACTGATCTACGTTTTACATCATTCTCATTTAATGAAAATTTATTTCAGGTAGGTACTTATATTTTAAAAGCTTATATAGTATATATAGTAGTAAAAAGTAAATGAAAGCCTATATAGTAGTAATAATACCTACATACATATTTCAAAGAAAGGCCTTTAGACGGAATAAAATTATACCTTATTCGTATAAATATTTTAATTTTACAACCCCAACATTCATAAATAATAATGACACCAGAGCAATAAAACGTAAATATAATTAAAAATACATGTCAAGTCTATGGTCGTTCCATATCGGCTTTGAATATCTTAATGGCGTGTGCAGTCAAGCCTTGTTTGCTCCGTCCATACGCCAGCACGCTTATTATGAACGCCGTATCATCCGACTAAATGGAACTGTCATGCCGCACCAGTTCGGCGGATTGGATAGGCGACGACGTAACACGGCCGGGTAATACGTTTCGTGCTAGGAACAATGCATTATTGAAGGCAATCATGAGCGTCGGCCAGGTGGCTGTTTACTTCAATTTGCTGATCAATTATTGCATGGGATAGACTGGCTTGTGTCCATATCCACCTGTTTCATTGTGAACTTTATACGTTCTGTTTTTAAATGTTTAATATTGAATTACGAACTCGAACGGTACTTTTTAAATATTTTACTCGTATTTAATCTCTTCATTATAAAAAAATATCATCATTCTCTGAACCTTTTCCCAACTCAGTTGGGGTCGGCTTTCCAGTCTAACTGTGATGCGGCTGAACTTCGATATTTTCCGTGAAGCGACTGCCATCTGACCTCCACAACCAAAGGGCCAATGACCAATGACGATATCGAAGTTATAAGTTAGACTGGTTGGACATGGTTATGAAAAAATATAAAATAATTAAAAAGTTTTCCTCTTAGAAGATAAAAACCTTCTTTATTTATTTGTACTAGAATCATCATAAAGAAAAACAACACTAGGTACTTATGTACTTTTTATTTCACACGAGTATTCAAATATTATCGTTTTGTTAAAAAAAAAAAAGTTTAAAGTTTAAGTTTAAGTTTGTTAAAAAGTTAAAAAAATAAACGACTTAACTTCATAATCTTTATCAGAGCTTTCGCGGTATTTTTTTAGTAGCACATTAATAAATGAACTCAAAACGCAAGCATAACTACTGAGATTATCTGCTTCAAAACCAGTGACGAATGAAATTGCTAACGCAGAGTATATTTAAACGTGTTCTAGTGCCAAGACTCCTTGTTTATTTCTTCAAGAGGTCACGTTTTAAATTAGTTTTTGTGTTATGTGAATAAGTTATTTGGTGTTTTATAACTTAAACTAGTTAAATTCGTTCATAAAACAGTTTCATCGACTGTTGTGCTTTTCCACATGTTGAAAATTGAGTTATAATAATAATATAATAGACGTATGGTGTCATTATCAACCTATTATTGACCGACTGATGGGGTAATTTACTGATAGGGTTTAAAAACATATTTAGGAACATAATTTCCTGCCTACGCTCTCAGTATAAGTACCTTTAACGAAAAAAAAAAGCTAGAGGCATAAGGTCTTGATCGCAGAACATAGTCGTCTTATGCTTTTACTGCATAATTCTCGCCTTTAACAGAATAGAAAATTTGAAAACAAAATATTAGAAAGAATATTAGCAACCGGAATTACTAATATTCCGTTTAATCCCTCCAACTAAGCTTGAATTGTGTTAACAGTGGGTTCATGATTCGAACCCGAGACCTCTTGATCCTAAGGCAGACTCCTTAACTGCTAAGCTAGCGAAATCATTTATACTCGTATATATTTATGTACCTATTACAATGTGTAATACGAAAGTTTCCAAAATATAATTTAATGCATGTAATACAGGAATAATTACGAAACCTAATTAAAATCGCCCATCCCCGGACGAACCATTCATAAAATTATTACAACAAATGGTAATCAGAAGGGAAAGTCTTCCCATTATATGTTGGACCGCCAACGGACAATGATAAACGAAGAAACGAAATTATATATTCAATTATACAGTGTATAAGTTCAAATTACATCATTGTAGCCACACCTAGCGACAGTTCAATCAATAAGAATCTTCTCATCATATCACAAACGAATACAAATATCTTTCATTTCATTCCTTTTCCTAATCCAAGTCCTACATAACTACTTATTACGTACAACAATTGGTACTTACATGCTCATGACAATGAATTCTTATGTATTATATTCTTATATTATTATTATTACAGTATTATATTTAATACTTTTACGTATTAATTTAAATTACATATATGTAATAATATTTTATTTATTCAACACGGAGAAAAACAAAAAGTGCGTTTTGGGCGGTAAAATTCGCCATAGATACAAATGAAATAGATAATATCAAAGAGTATTTATGTTGCCTCGTATGGTAATATTGCACATTGAGACTTACTGATTTGATACAAAATACTTGACAACCATAAATCAGTGGCTTAGGTGGCGACCATAATATATTTAAAATTTTCTTAAGTTTTATTCTATCATTGCGATAAAGTAGGTACAGCTTAGAGCGTATTCGAATGTGTGTATATTTCTTTTAGTATGACGTTATTCATTCTCTTTGGTGAATTGAAGATGCCACGATGATGTTGTTTCTTGAAGTATTTATGCACGTAGAGTATCTGGGACAGCCGGTTGCAGAAGGCCCAGTGATGCTTTTTTACCAAGAACACTTTCCCGTGTAAATTTTAGTAAAATATATGGAATATAATTTGTTTATTACTTTAATGTCTGTGATTTCAATAATTCCAATTGGAATTATTTTTGTATGATTATGTACATACATATTCATGATGTTAGGTAAAATTACACTTTAGTTTTCTGACTCTCTGTATTTCAGGTTGATTCATATTATTGCACTCCACTCTTTAAGTACCTATAGACACATTAATTTAGTAGAAAAAAAAAGGTACCAACTCTGGCAATACTAATCTTAAAAGTAGAAACTTGCAATAATTAGAATTTTTAAATTGACCTTCGAATAAATACATTTCAGAAGTTCAACTTACCAAAAGGCAAAGGAAAAGATTTCCGTTTGAAAAGTTTATCAAAAGAACTATATTGGTCCGCTGGTAATGATTCGAGGTTTTCGAACGGATCCGAAGATGTTTCGAGGAGTGAACGTTAATTAAGGAATCAGTTCTGAAGGCAAACTTCTTGGCTTCAGTTCACGAATAAGTATAAATAAGTAGTGAATTTTATATTTTATGCATCTTTAATTTGTTCTGGAATTAAAGCGTTCGGCTATACCTAGGTAGATATATGAAAAGTCCACGTATATAAAAGACCTTTACCTCGTGCGAATATGCACACCGATAACCCCTCCGATGTCAGCAAGGGTGGTTATGTGGGACACGAACCGAGCAAAACCACACAGCCGTCCTGGGCCACCCGTTGCCGAGAATGAGGTAGCTTCTGGCTGTATACCTCTCACACCCCCGGCTGACCCAGGGCCAGCGAAGACCCCAGCCCACGCGCTTTCACATCTCACCATCGCCGAGAGCAAGGCGGTGAGCGAGAGAACTCCCACTCCTGAGGTCGCCTCGAGGTCCCGCCTACAGCTTCCCACGCTGAAGTATGTAAACAACCTCCGAATATATAACGTTTACTAACATTATAAATCATGCTTTACAGTTTTAGTACTATGTGTTTATTACACTTACATTCCTATCTCTGTATATTTATCCCCATTCTAGAACCCATATTACAAGCTCAACTCAGTTGGAGGGTAGATTACGCTATGTTGTTTATCCCACAATATTCTCTCATATGTCCGCCCAAACAAGCGATTTCCTCGTAACTTTTGTGTGATTGGCGTCATTAATATAAGCCCATTGTACATCTAAACCCTTCCACTGCCGTCGAAAACAGTTTGTATCAAGTAAATAGTCCAAAGTAGTGATATACCTCAACCCTTCAACAGCTTATCGGCTTACTGCAGTCGTAAACCTCGTCAAACATTTGAGGGTTACCGTTGTAATTGCTGCTACTAGTATTGTAGCAGATAAGATGTCCCCGACCACCTGCTATTTTGAATGATAATATAGAAGTATTTGTTGTTTAAAGTTGACGAGCCTTAGACTGCTGTTACTATCACCATCATTACCGTTACTATTGTATCCCAGGCTTTATACGTTTCAGACTCTACTGCTCGTCTCATCTTAGCTTTTAGGCAAGTGATTGCTTTGTTATAAACAGAATATGACTAAAGTAAATGTCAGTAAGTAGCTAATCTATCGTAATTTTAATTTACCGTCACCGAGCCAGTTTACCAGTTACGTAATTATACGTATGTTAGTTCTTAGTATTACAGTTAATTGAGATAACAAATTTCTAAGATGTTCACAAGACTATTTTGAATCACGGTGGATGACGTGCCATTATAGTCAAACTGGGAATAGGGCTGTCAATAATTTTCAGTACCTGTTTTACGTTATAATTTTTTTTTACATCCAGCTGCCAAAATTAAAAAAAATCTAAAATCATAAATCATTTATTCTGTATAGACCATCAAACGTCATCAAACAAAAGTTCAAAATTAAAAATATATTACAGGTTAATTTAGCGATTGGACAACCGCTTCGAAACGCGACCCCAGTCTGAGAAGATTCCGGCAAGAAACTTAGAGGGCTTTTCTTTTCTTATCTAATTAAATATTGCTTCTACTATGTTCTATCTTCTCTCTCTCTCTCTCTCTCTCTCTTTCTCTCTTTGTCTACGTACTATCTTCTACTATGTTTAGCACATTGTTTCTTAAATGCTAACGAGAAATAGATTATGCTGAATATTGCGAGTTGTGAGATTGTCGAGAACATGCATCTCCTCGTCCACTAAGTCGTTTCCTAGCCCAGTAGTTTACTTACGTCCCTATTTTCGCCGCACCTTACCCTCTATGCGAATCAACAGATTTTTTGATGCCATAACGAAATCAGTTACCAAATATATAATTGCTACTAGGTCAAAATTAATATAAAAAGTACTGAAGCGCACATCCCTGTTTTCGGCATCTTGTCATGGTGACGTAGCGCGCGCAAATTGTTTGCCCGATAGCTGATATCGAATAATCTGGCGAACTAAGTGGGTTGCACTCCACTCAAGTTAATGGCATCTCGATTTACCAAATTGTTGACTTAATCTACTCATTTGTACCCAGCTATAACACAACTTCCCTGAAGAGTGGATGCATTTTCTACTCGGATATTACGGTAACACCTACGAATTTTGTTATCTACATATTTTATTCTATTTACATTTTTTAAATATAAACCAGGAAATAATATCTTCAAATACAATTTACACGCTCAACGCGTACATGTCACCATACACCACTCAGATCCAAACATTACCTCACAAAACGCAAGGTTTCTATTTCATCTAAAAGCTTCTTAGAGCATGCTCTCCTAGTATCGCGTATGGAGATCTCATTGTTTATCGCACCTAGCCCCTGCCGTGTCGAACGCGATTTGCCTAAGCAACTGAGCTGAAACATTGGTTGAGCACGCCCCTTGCTAAATTATGCTTTCCTGGTACCGACATAGACGTATGCATTTGAGTTCAGTAAAGCGTGTATATCATTTTATTGTTGTTTTGAAAAAGCAGTACAGCGCAGTACCTCGCAAAATAAGGACGTGTACCTATACTTTTAAATACTCTTGAACTCTGAAAAAGTGTAGACCTCTTCAAGAGAATATGTTAGAATCCAAAATCTATGAAAAGTATAAAAAATCATTACCTAGCTTCTGATGTTTTTAGTCAATCAATTAATATATCGTAGTCTTCACCAGTAAGTCATTATTTTAATGTATTTAAAATTTTCTTCCACAGAAACCTTGTGAATAAGAACGGATTTCAACTTAGCACTAATGTAACAATTCACTTTATCTAAGTTTATTTAAAGTAATGTTGTACATAGAATTAACAAATTAGAATTACATAGAAGACTTACCAATTTCACGAATTGGGATATTCTTTTTCAGTTAATTCAATAAATTAATACCTAACATTACAACTACTACACCTACAGTACAACAACGAACCTACAAATTAGTACTCTGCTCCTCTACTATTATATGCAATGCCCAGGGCAATCTGTAACTCAACTAACATATACGAGCAGAATTATTATGAAAACTGAAATGCATTTAGGTGAACTATAGTAAATTATTAATTTTTACATTCAACTCTTAGCATTATTTCATCTCTTGATGACAAAAATTTTAAATATCTTTCTTAGAATACACTGACATACGTATAAACTTAATCAAAAAAAATTAAGCTTATTTCATTCAAGGTACGACGTCATAAATACTTTTTTTATCTATTCTATATTATTCTTCATTGTTGTTAACCACATTTAAGGATCACAATTCAGAAATTAGTAATTTCACGCTACGCTAAAGATAAATTAACAGAAGCCCGAAAGCTTTGTCATAGTCCCCATTTCATATTAGCTACAATACGCTATGCTAAAGACCGTCACAGTCTGCGGGGAGAACCGACCGCGCTAGCATTAATACGTAATGCGCAGTAATGGAACGCGAGCATCATATTATTCGCAAATAATGAACGATATATTGCTTTATAACAGAGCTGATCGCCAATCACAGTGATTTATTCAAATTCGTTTGTGTATCGTTCGAAACTTGAAAATTTTAATTTTTAAATGTAGAAAAAAATAGATGAGTTATAGGTTTTTTAGCCACCAGCATTAATTAAAAAACGAGTGATCAGTTTATGATATATAGGCGGTTTAAATTACTTTTAAATTACATACGGCGTTAGTGATTTAGTCGCATAATGACTTGACAATATTTAGGCATATAAAAGGAAATGCGTGTATTTTCATTTACGAGTAATAACACAATGTAGTTCACCTTCAACAAACAGAACGACGAAAAATTGTGCAGTATGGAGTGTAGTATATAATATATACTCAACACCATAGTTACATATAACAAACCCACATAAACCGCGATCGCTAAATAATTCTGCAAGTTGAATAGCTTCATTACAAGAAGATGGGTCATCCATAATGGATGGAGTTCATCGAACGGTACAACTCAGTAACTAAGTTCGACACCAATTAAACGCAGCCTTATGTTCGTAACATCGAGTATTTGCCGTTTGGAGTCGGTACTTGGAATCGTAAAAGGTAATAACCATATTTAGATAAAGTGGTATGACTGATGATAATACCAACGTCACTTATGTCATTACGGAGATTGGCAAATTGCTCCTACACATCTAGCTAGGAAATAATCATTGATATAAGTTATTTCAACAAAATTTGACGCGCTGAAGATATTTAAGAGACAGTTTATAGTAAGTATTCAGAAAGAGATCCAATTATCTGGACAAAATTGTAAATGTGTGATATCGAAGAATCTAGAACAAGCCGAAAATCAAATCTATATCAAAAAATTAAAAGCGAAATATGTTGCTAAGCGCATAACTCGAAGACGGGAGGACCAACTCCTGTATTTTTTATGTATTCCTTGATCACTAAGGAAGGTTTTTATATAACAGCGGGAAGGGGTCAGAGGTCAACGAGAGGGGAGCCGCAAGCAACAGCTAGTACAGAATGAATTTTCGTACATAGTTTCAATGACATCTACATGAGAAGGTAACATGCTACATAAGGGCAAGTAAACGGTTTCATTACTGTCGGATGAAGTGTGACAAACAGGCACGTTGAGTATTATGTGAACAATATGGCAGCATGGCAATAATTTACCTATGGATATATAAACATATGCACACAAGTATCTAACATTACACCGCTTACTATAAGCACACAACTTAGTCACGAGAATCGGTGTGTAATTTTTCAACAAAATTGCCTTACATATTTTGAAAATAGCCCTGCATGAATTAAAGCATTTTGTGAAATTTTATTTCATAGAAGGAGGTCATTATTTGATTTTAGTTATTTAAATAATAACGAGAAATGGAACCAGTTATTCGCTTCATAGGAACTCACTAATGCAGTCTAGAATATGTTGCAAATATTTATGCAAAGCCTATTTTTACTCTTGTGTCAATATTTCAACCCATTATGACGAATGTTTATGCATTATCTCTGATTCGAATTCATTTAATGCTGATGCTACGGAGTCTCCGGTTTTCTGCTACTTCTCCACGAACTATCCTCAGTCTCCAGGTCCCTAACAAACTACGAATCAACATCAACTCTTCTCCTTAAACGTATGTTAATCGACTTTAACGTCTCAAAATGTATTACCCATCAATCAACAAGTCTTATCATGCCAAATGAACAACACCTGCAGCAAATCCGAATTCACAATTACGAACACAACAGATAGGAGTAAAACCACAGTAATCCGTAGTACTGCGTACTACCGAGGCGAGGAGGTACCGACGTAATCCGACACTCGGCGACGGAGGCACCAATACCTGGGATTCTGAGATACGAGCTTTTCAACTAGTTAATGTATATATTACGATTGTATGAACTGATTTTATACATTTATATTGTTTTATACACATAAATTTAGGCTATTCTGAATTTGTGGGTAGTATGAAAATCGAGCATTCATTGTAATTATTTTTTCGTCACCGATGACGTAACGTGAGCTTTAGTGACGTCTCTATCAGAGGAAGTGCTCTGACCAGCTGATCTTCCAGACAATGTTAAAGGCATTCGAAATTTTCCTTTACGTCTTGAAAGGGCGACGTTAGAGCCATCTACCGGTAAGTCTTGTGAACTATCGGAAGCAAGAAATGATTTTTCAATCATGTTTAAACCAGTAGTATTTTTAGACATTAAGCGAGTAGAAAATAAATTTCAAGGTCTTAGAATACATCGGTAGTTTAGTGGTTAAAGAATAGGCTATACGATCGATAGTCGGGTTCGAATCCTCGTCATTACATTATCAATGTGAACTGATCCTAACACAAGTAATTCAGTTTTGCCGGAGGATTAACGGGAATCTAATAAATAGTGTCTCCAGAATTAAGTCAGAAGATTCTCACATCAATGTTACCGATACATCTATCCCTGAGGTCTGTCGTAACAAACTTTCACCAGCCCATTCCCGCGATTCGTTTCTCGTCTATTCATCGCATTGATTTCATATCCGCCATAGACTCTTAAAGATGGGGCCATAAAACAACCGAGGAAATAATGATAATTTTAGTACCGAATAACTTTTGCTAACATCAGTTGATAAAAATCTATTGGAATTTAAAATGCGTAAAGTGAAATTCCTAAGTTACTTATTGTTTATTTTTTTGAGAGGAATCACTAGTATCTAACCCTTTCAATCAATCAATTAACCTAGCGCAGTCCAATGCTGGATATAGGCATCTCCCAATAGGCGCAATATCACACGAGTCTCCCTCATGCGCATCTAACTTATGAATGAGTTTCATTTAACACAACATTAATTAATTTGTTTCATTTATCTCAGTGGGCCACACACTACACCAACATTTACTACTCACACAACAAATTGACAAGAAAAATGCTTCTTGACAAGGTGACGACAAATTTACTGCAAAAGCACCAAAGCATCATTTGCCATGTGTGCAGAAAATACAGCTTTGGTGTGAGACCGCGACAAATTCATCTGGTTAAAATTCATCAGGCTGAAATCTCGCGTATTTCATGGCCCCATTTTGAGAAGTGTGAAGTGCTGGCACTAACTCAATCACAAAGTCCCGGCGGCGCCCGGGCAACGATTCAGCAGATTTATTTTTTTATTTCAAACACTAGTGTATGAAATGTGATATCTACGTTATAATTGCCACGTTGCCTTACGAATGCATTTAACATACACAGCAGTAATCATTTACTAATTAGATAAAAAAAATATGTAATGTTTTTTTTTGCATTATGCAATGACCATTCAGAGCTAAACACAGCGCAGTGAAAGAACACAGTAACTATAGCACAAGAAATCCTATTGCGGGATCTAGGGTTTTAATTATGTGTTTCGATATTCCAACCCCTTCACATACATTATTGTTATGTCCTAGGATGTTAAATATTTATATTTCATTTCAAACTGAGCGCCACCATTGTAACACATAACGTGTTTGTGATGGTGGCCCTCTTTCCAGAGACTTTGCCTTCAGCTTACTATCAGGCGAGGTGAAGACAAATTCAGTCTATTTGTCTTCCGTATAAAAAATCGAAAAATTTTACACAGCACACTAAAATTACGGTAAGAACAAAACGTAAACCTCTTAATAAAGCTACTTGAAACACTAATATCCGTATTTAAACCAAAAAGGCGTGCTTTAAAATTGGAATGGTTTTTAAATACTATTCTCACACCAATTACAGAATAGCATGTGTTAAATTTCGCAGGACTGTAACCAAATTGCAATATTACTCTAAGCAATATATGTAGTTGGAAAGCATTTGAGCACGGTGCACACTATAACACTGGAAGTTCACAAATATTTGAGTATATTAAAAAAGTTCTTACAGGACATAAAAAAAAAACATTCTTTTGTACTTCTTCTTTTGTACCACGGTTGTTGAATCGACTTATACCATTCATGACTTCGACACGGCTCCGGCATCAAACAACAGTTTTATTCCATGCTATATATAAATTTACTGTTTATAAATACTGCTAAAGAATTGATAGTATACGGTATTGGACTTATGAACGATTGCAATATAAGTGTCACGTCAGGCCACATGCTGTTTGAGTTACTCAAAGTTTTTTCCCTGTCAAGCTGGCCTGTGTGAGCACAATAGTGTAGTTCCAGCTTTATACCGCGTTATGAACTACCTGCATTATGAACTAAAATATTTATGAAATTAGCGTATGAAAATTAGTTTTAGTTCGTAAACTGAAAGACTTTATCTATTCACTTTAATATTCATGTAAATGAATATTAACTGAAGTTTATACAGTACTAGTATTACAAATAACTAATGAAATTTCGAAATATTACAGTTGCAAGTTCCCAATATGAATTTGTTTTAATTATAGCAACACTGTAAGCGGACCTCGAACGTGGTCAACACGTATTTACTAAATCCCATATTGTCCAAATAATAATCCAGGTATTTCTCACCAGTTTTATAGCATTCAAATGTGTATGCGTAGGTGTGTGTGTGTGTGTGTTTTCTCGAAAGGGAGGGCCCCGGGTCTGCAAGGGTGCGAAGGATATGTTTGCTACTATCTCACCTCTAACAACTAAAGGTCCAAAGATGGCGTACGTCACTGCGTTAAGAATACTATAGTAATTAATATCATATTTGGCTTTTTATCCCGGAAATAGTTTCCCGTGCGTACGAGGATAAAACTAGTTTGTCACTCATGGTATCTCTTTCAAACTTGGAGACATGGAGGATTCGAAACATCACCTATGTTGTCAAAGTATCATTTCGACAAAACGTCTAAGAATATTTCTATTGAAACAACGCCAACAAACACAAAATCATGTTACGATCGCTTCTAAACAATTTCAAATTAACAGCCCACTCTGCGAATTTCCTCTGAGACGGCAGCGATTAAAATTATAACGAAATATGGAGGCCAGAAAAAAAATTCACGCACATTGAACCCCATTAAATTCCTAACTTTATGAAACAAAAATGTACACGCCCCCACTTTTTGTGATTTAGCCCATTGGGAGAAGATGTTCTTTTTATAATATTGGTGTTTAGCGTGCTATTGCGTCATTACTTTAATAGGATGAAAATATCTAGATATAGATATACGAAAACTTCCTCCCCCCTCACCCTCGCCATAAGAACCGCTATTATAGGAAGTCATTGATGAATATTGCTGTATTTATTATGACGCTTAGATAGCAAGTAATGGAGGCAGATAAGTTATTGACTAAGAGCCATTTAATATAAGTTTTACCATCAAATAACTCAAATATGAGGGCGTTCCGATTCGATATACATTTACTTCGTGATTAGTATAAGTAACTAGTTCGAGCCGGTGGTTTTACATAGTTAAGTTGTTGGTATAGTACATTTATTTGTGTTAATACAAGGTATTAGGTATAGACTGACAGATTTCATTGTAATGTAGAGGATCTTACAACGAAACTTGTCGAACCGTTACAGGTTTCTTCAAAAATGAAGAATAAATCACTATCACTACATAGTATAAAATAAAGTCGCGTTCTCTGCCCCTATATCTCTTTGTGTGCTTAAATCTTCAAAACTACGCAACATATTTTGATGCGGTTTGTTTTAATAGATAGAATGGTTAAATAGGAAGGTTTATTTGTATATAACATCATGCTACGACCAACAGGTGCGGAGCAGGAATGAAAAATGTTGCAAAAACGGGGTAACGCAGACGAAGTTGCGCGGGTCAGCTAGTATATCAATAAGACCACATTCGCTATACCCTCACAGTCAGCAAAGTAGATAATATACACCTTTTCATACAGCATTACACATACGTAATATTACACCAAACAACAGGAGCACTTAGAGAACCTTCAAACACTACTCGTATTTAAACCAACACCTTTAAAATTTGGAACCTCTTCAGGACACGGTCCGAATATAACTTTGGGTAAGGAATTCTTTATGAAGTAGATATTCGATAACATTGAAATTCAACTCTGCAAATAGCACGGAAGCTGTGGTATAATGTGTTGTCACTCTTGCCTGAGTGACATACAGACGAAATGGTTCGCTCACAAATAATTAATTAGTGAGAGTGACTATGGGTGGGTAAATTGTTATTTAGATATTTTTGAATGTGTATAAATAGCAAGCGATATATATAATATATTATAAACTATATGTCTCTGAAAGATAAAAAACACAAACCTAAGATGCATGCATGTGCCAAAGCAACAAATGCTGTATTTTTAAATACTAGTTCCCCAAATAATAAGACTGACTGGCCTTATTTATGTCATCCAACCATGCTCCCAATTGGCGCTATAGACATCATTATTTCATTCCATATCGTCTATGTCGCTTGAAAATACATTAAACTTCTTATGGAGATGTTTTTTCCAGACTGGATTAGTCTGTACGTCTCTGTTACATTTAGAACGGGATACGAGAATACTTTAGGCTTTACTTAATTTCATTTTCCTTTTCCCTTTTTCTCACAGACGCGACGTAGGAGCCGTTATTATCAAGAGTGCTGAATATGTACACGCGAGGTCTCCAACTTTAAGACTCGTCAAACAATGTGTTCGTAAGTCACAAACAGTGGCGAATCTTCGCCAAGTGAACTTGAAAGCAAACACGAGGAGCGTGGAGAGATGAAGTTTGCTTAAAATATTTATACTGAGTTTGATCCGGCATTGTTTAAACTCGGCTGCAAACACTCTGCAACCATTTCAACCGATTCACCTGCACTATTCACATTAAAACAGATAATAGTGATGCAATTCGTCTATTTTACATGCAATCTATAAATTAAAATCATGTTAACTTTTATGGTGCCAAATGTTTAATTAGTATCTTTGTTTTTATTTAAATTACAAACATTAATTTAGATTGGAAAACGTGAATATTGAATCGTTTTGTATTTTATATAGAAATACAAGCTAGTATAAATCTAATATAAGTTGTTTAAATAAAACAGATATTTGCTTCGATAAAAACCACAGACCATAACTTCCGCAAGAAATTCAAACTACAGCCATATCCTACCCTAAAATTGTTAAACAAACATTTGAATTGGTCAAATTAGTTTTCAAACTCAACCACAACACGAGTGTAGCTTTGTACAAAGTACTATTGGATTTTAGTGCCAAAACACATCACATAGAAGTCAGTGTAGACAGGTAGCTGGCCTGAATGTTTCCGGCTTAATCTAAGATGCACCTTGAATTAGTTACTGAGTTAACTGCATGGAAAATAACGTGGGCAGTTAGCGTTTGACTGTTAGCTGCATATTCTAATTCAAGTTTGTTAAGTAAGGCATGCCATTTAGTGCATCAAATTCTAGTCACATCAAAATTATTGCTTTGGGATAATTTTGGTGCAATTTAAATTGGGTAATTCGAACTGGTGCGCTTAATAGCATTCCACTAAAGCATCTAGCGAAGGTCGTTACGGTGAGAGACACTTTAGTAAGTTTGGCAATGAATACCAAAATCAACAAACCAATATAGTAGTTTTATTCGCCTAGATGGTCAACTGCACTTGCAGCATGCAAGTGGCAAAGAGACGAATTCAAAAAGTTTATAAATTTCATCATCAGATCTTAACCGAATAAAAAATATTCTCACTGTGTTAAAGCGTATAAGAATAATAGAAGAACCCACAAAATATTATTTTCCATTTCATCAAAACATTTCTACAGTAAAAGATTATGAGAACTATAAATAAGTACTTTTTTAAATTATTTATACTGTTGATTGATGCACTTGGTGGAGCTCACTTTTATATATATATAATTGATAATACACAAGTACTTCTTCACTGTGTTTATTAATGTATTCTCAAATGTTTACCTTTACACTGACTGACAAGTACTTTTTAATGTTTGATAGGCTCGCGTTTGACCACTATCTCACCTGGTAGTAAGTGATGAAGTACTTATTTGAAATATCTATGTATCTTCTAAGCAAGTATTTTATTAAAATTAAAGCAATAACCACCTTACCAGTTAATTCCCTTTACTTCCTAAGTAAGAAGCCTCTAAAAAGTAATTTCCTCTTCATTAAACAAAAAATGAAATCATTAAGATTTACTTAATTTTCTCCTTATTAAGTATTAATAAGCAGTTCAATTTGATTAATGCCTAGCTTAAATGAGGCTAATTAACTCCTTAATTAAACAAGATTAGGTACCCCCAAGGTGTAATGGTAATTTGGAAGCTATCCAGATCACGTACCTCTTGTATCGGCTGGTTATAATGCAGCTAATATTTCATATCGGCTCTTTGGATACCTTCCAAACGACTTCACTTGATATTTTCCTTCAGTTCATAAGTACAGTCCAATAATATTTATCAGCTTGCAATTCCTTGCTACCCATGGGAAAATTCCGTAGTAGATACGCTAAAAACCTACGTGCAAGAATAAGTATTAAACTAATCAGATGCATGGCAAAAAAGAACATAAAACATAAACTCACGCACGCACGCGCTAGCACCCACAATTCGCCAGGTTATATTCAAATTCCAATGTAATAGGTGGCAAGCCAGCCGATTAATTGGTCATTTATAAACCTGCGATGAATACACACATAACTTTGAAAACCATCGAAAAGTCATTGGTGTGGCAAAAAGGTAACTTTTAAAATACCCGTAAAACATATAAACGAACATATATGCATACACTCACGCCTATTTTCCGGGGTACGTAGAGTAGAATTAACACCCACATTTCACCAACCGTTGTATTCGGTTCCAAGACATAGTGGGCGAGTCTATTGCCGTATACTATTGTTGACTCGAGTCACGCATCTGAGGCTGTATATATCTGCCTGATGTTAGACTGCCCTACCCCTTAGTTGCCGTGTAAGACACCATATGAGAAGATATGGGGTGGCCTAAATTCTACTCTGCCGGGAACCACGCGAATAAACAAACATTTCGGAATACTAAATCTTAAAGCATTTGGGTCCGTTAAAAAGTTTTATAATTAGCAGATTTGTGGTTTTAGTAGAAATATACATTATTTCCTAATTTTTTTTCTTTCCTTCTGCTTCAAAAAATAACTGAAAACTCCACTCCATTCGTGGTGTGTTTGCTACGTTATATGAAAAGAAATATATCTTATCGATAGTAAATATTCGTTAAATCAGGAGGAATAGATACATTCGCGTATTCAACGTTGTGTAAAGCAATATAAATGTAAAACAGAACACATCTTCACGCGCCGAAAAAGCTCTAAACTTCAAATTTTCAAAGCTAAAAGGATGTCGTGAAAGCAATTATGGTAAACTTTTCACAAAGGTGCAATGCAGTCATAAAAGCATTGTGCTCCTTAGCATTCAAGAGAAAAAAGCGTCATTACCAACAAAAACAAGTTTCGCGAAACGAGACGAGTTCGGGCGACTCGACGAATTCGATTTACATATGAAAACGTTCGAGAGCCAGCCGTTAGAGGGAGCTCTCTTAAAAATATCACACCTTGTAACACGATCTTATTTAAAAGTCACACCCGGTGCGATTTTATAAAGGAATAAAATCTACGTGAGCAACTTTTCACGGATGCCTTCGTCGTTGAAGAACAGTAATGTATGCGTCTGTTTTGTCTTTCAAAAGTGCGCTCGCCTTGTAACATTTCGTGGTGGGTACTATATTTTTGGGTATCTTATTTAATACTGTCTTCTAGTCGCTTTTGTTATGATTTACAAACTTGTTTAGACAACCTTTTTGTCTCATATCCCTATTCATATGACTTATTATTGGGAACAAAGGAGATCAGATAAAAGCCAAATCAAGATATTATATAGATTATTAACATATGTATTTGTAAATCTTAATTGTCCTATCTGTTAATTTGGCTCAGGAATCTCCCATAGGAGATAATCTCATTGTCATGATTATATTTGGTAGATCGAATGATCGGATTTAACATACTCGCCATATTGTTCAGTCAAATATGCGATATTGCTCAGTCAAATATGCGCATCAAAAAATTTTAATCAGTAGATACTTAATGTGATCTAAAAAATATTGATTTTTAAAATAAGAAAAAGTGAGTTGTTTTTTCATATAAAATTTAAATAATCATAGGTCTTGCCCAAAATGACAGTTTCCTTAAGCAAATATATTTTAATGGCGCTCATATTTCTACTAGGTACTTTAAACTATTTGTCTCTGGATTTTGAATATGGGACTATTTTTTGCAGTTATACCTCAGTTCCATCATTCGGTTTTATGAGTTTAAATATTGTCATGTTCTCATCATGTATTCACGTCGTATCAAAAGTAATCGACCTCTTTCGTTGCGTCCTTTAGACAATAAACAACATTCATATATCTTTACCAAACAAAATAAGTCTCTAAAAATTCTTGATCAACAAAACTGTATCATGGTTCCACTATTCTATTTGATCCCAGTCGCTTTCCAACAAACACAATTATAAAATGTCAACGGTGAACATCTGTTTGTTTATAATCTCTGATAAGCAGTCTTCTATCACTCGCGGAGGGTATCTTTTCACCTCGACATTAAGACGATGAGCAGGTGCTTAAGTTGTCATTTCGCGCGCCGCGAACCGTCCCGTGTAATCCACATAATGCTTGCATTGCTACTAAGAGCTCTCGACGATAATGTACAGTATCAAGTTCATTTAGAGATATAACATGTAAAGGAATTTGATTTTGATTCAGTATTTCTGCAAAGACGGAAACATAACGGCTGTATTATTTGCGACTTAAATGTTTTCAATTCAATTTTTTTTTTGGTTAGGCACACCAGTATCTATTTTGAGACTGCTGAACATAGGCATCCTCTATATACCTACCCCCAATCTAATCGGTTATAAGGCGGCTGCATGCAGCGGGTACCGTCGACTCTGACTTAGGGGTTTAGGACCATGTCCCCGCCACGCAGGCCAAGTACGGGTTGGCTTTTAACTGAATGAAATTTCGAAATTAAACCCTTTACCAACTCATCTAGCCAGTGTGGAAACAGTAGGCCAAAGTTTCCTATGAAGAGGCCTATGTCCAGCACAGGATTACTGATTACGATAAGTTAATTGATTGATTGAACTGTAACTTCGTTCGCATTCATACCAATTGTTTTAATTTTGTGTGAATTTTATTTTAGCTTAATAAAACAATTAGGAATATTAAGACTTTTTCAAAGCAAATAGTCACCTCCTCGGGTAAGAAGTCTTTATATACATCTTTGGGGTGCGTTTGGCATTCCTTTCTATGAAAATCGGTAATAATTTGCTATCTAATAATAGCGTTTGAATTGTTAAATTGGTGAGCAGTGGGTTCCCCTCTCTCCTCAATATATATTTTCAAGTAACATATTCGTAATCATATAATAATATTACCAAGAAATACAAAAGTAGAACCACAGATGCCAAAAGACTAAGGAAGAAATGTTCTTCATTGCACAAGAACATGTCGTAGGGGACTAGTAGTTCAGTGTAGGTCGTAAGTATAAGGTTGGTACAGATGAAAATGGGAAATTGCTCTTCGTACTTAATGCTCGAGTGGAAGAGAGTGGATTTTAAACATTGTGTTTTATATTTTCAGCAGTGCAAGTATTTAGACAGCGTTGTGTTGGGTGCTTGGAAGACGAAGCGGGAGGATTTAAAACATTAATTTTGATGCTAGGATGTAATATTAATAACATTTTGGAGTAATTAGTTTAATAAGATAGCTTTTAACAGAATTTAATGTTGATATTCATCGTTTCTTTTTATGAGAGTTTAAGAACGTCGATGTTAGAGTGACGGTGGCAAGAGAATATTTGATAGGTAAGGGCTCAAAATAATAAATTTTAACAATACAATTGAAATGAATTGATACGAGTACATACGTTTATAATGATTTAGTATACACTGCAAACTACCCTGATTCTAAAAATATAGTCTCGAAAAAAATCGCTGACTGCGATAAGACCGCCAACGACAGTAGTATTTAAATACCTCAACAGTATTTACTGTTCTTGTATGTACATATATTTTTATGTATATTTGGTGTGCAATAAAGAGTAGACACTCTTTATTGAGGAGTAGAACATTTTCGTATTTATAAAGTGATAGATACCTACTATATACATAGATATCTATCTACTAGGTACATATATTTTAAAATGTCTTCAATGAAAACACTCTTTGTAACGAAATGCGCCAATACAATTTAATCCACGTCCCTCTCTTACAGTAACCCAACTAATACTTTTATTTTTTTTCTATTCCCGTCTCAGCAAGACACGATAGTAAATAGAGTGCAGTACGATCACAAAATTACACGTCAATCCGATACGCGGCGGCGCGAACCGGCTCTCACTGCTGCAAACTGGATAAACCCGAATCCAGGCGAATTTAACTAGATGATTTTGATACTGCAATTATTAGTACTGAATTCAACTAAATACCGGTAGCAGTAGTAATTAAATCATAAATAAAGAGGACAGTTGTAAGGAAGTATTTTGATTTATCTTTTCTGTGTTTTGATCAACTCTCGCAGCACAACTCGAAGGCTTCGATTTCGATCAATCTTAGAAACCCACCATCTTGTTCATACCTTTTGAGAGCTGCCAATTGGTTATGGAGACATCAAGCTCGAGTTGCCTAATGGCAGAAAGGCCGTAGTATCTTTGATAAACTAGATAAGTTTACAGATCTTTTGCCGTTTTATTTGTGGAATGGACTCGATTTTCTTACCTGACATGCTTGGATTGCATATTAAAATTATGGAAACACACTGTCATAGCAACTTAATTCTACGTAATTATACAGCAGAATCAAACTAGGAATATCTTAAGCAAACCGTTGAATAGGGCCCATGCAGTAGCAGAGAATAGACTCATACAATATGTACGAACTAAAATAGAAGTTCTGTGTAGAACTTTGGAATAGCGAAATCACGTCGATGCAGCCAAGCTATTTCGGGTATATAGATTTCAACTCAAATGGTAAATTGTGGTATTTTATTTTATTGTACTTACGTCTGTACAGAACATATAAGATTTAATTTAAAATAATTCGAATCCACTACACATTTCTTTTTAACGAGAAATTTTACGTAAGCGTGTTTTCCTTCTCTGGGAATCAACAAGTTGCTCTAGATTACTTCTGTGCGTGATTAATTAGCTATCAGTGTGATTACAAATGTAAGTGTAGATTAACGATAGTACGTAATTCGTATAATAATAATATATTCGTAATACACCTTATTAGTAGGAAATAGTTACTGCTACTTATAGTTATGCTATACTATTGGAATGCACAATGGTAGGTAATACCAGTAAAAGTGCTTGCAAGGCAATGGCTATGGAACGATGCGCGAGCGCTTGGAAGCAGAGGTCGGTCCAAGAGATGGATGAATTGTGTGAAGGCAAATATGGCAAAGAAGGGAGTGATATCTGACAGGAATTTGTGGAAAAGAATGACAAGGCCAGAGATATGATGATATGTACAAAATAATATAAATAAGGTGCATAGCATTATAACTTCTTTGTTTACATTACAGTTTTCGTGTGCAATAACTTGCCGCAAAAAGTACATCATGACAAAAAATATAATCATCTTCATCGGTAAAATATGAATGCCGCATTACACGAGGCGGTCGATTCGGGGCGAAAATGTGGCTGTAAATGAAATATTCGCTACTCGTCGCCAGTGATGCGATTGAAACCACAATACCACTTTGTTGTCAGCAAATTAACGCTTATTGTGGAAACTGATGGCAATATTGTACACGTGTGTCGCAGCACTAACGTGTGAGAGTGATTGTAATTTATGTAAGTTTGCTGTTTGAATACTATCTCATTATTTGCGAATTTTCTTATAAAACATGGGACACTTTTTTGTATGGGGAGCTGCATTGTACCTATGTGTAGCATGGCATACACTTTTTGTTACTGCGAGTGTCCATACACTGCACACGGAGTAGGCACAATAACATATTAGGTATATTAATAACAACAAGATTCAGAATATCGCCGTTTAATAACCTTGTATTGTGTTTTCGGTGGTGAGTAGGGTAGCCAGAGCTCAATAGAGCGGTTTTGTGTTGTCCGTGGGAAAACCAAAGGCTTATCCTACATCTTTTGCGCTGACGACACAGAATGTCTCTGTTCTTACAGGGGTTGGGGCACGAGTGTTATTCCTCTGGTGTTACACTCGCCCATAGGCCACGGTAACCACTTACCATCAGATGGGCCGCATTCGATTGAAGACAACCGTAATATCACCTTAAAAAGGAGGCGCCTTTTACAACCCGACTGAATTAAGTTAAGTAACGAACTCCGAAAGAAAATTCCTCCGAAAAGTATGTATTCATTACCTCATCATCATTATTTACCAACCTACCCATGAGCACTAAAGACATGTGGACATTACTAATTATTTAAGCGATTACAATATTACGATGCATATACGACAAAGCTTGGCAAACACGTGCACATAATATTGAACTATTACGGAGAGAAACGGTTGCCAATCTGCTTGAGGAGAATTGATGAGATGCTCTACTTATTGCCAAGATTATATTACAATGATGATTCATAGCTAGTACTACGTTAGTGCTCATAAGCCTATACCTACATATCACAAATGGCTGCCTTTATACCTAAATAAATAAACATTCTAGGTTACGGCGCTATATAGACCCAAATTAATTGTCTTGTCATTTGGATTCCAGACTTAATACGGTTTTGTTAGTAAATACATATTATATATAGAAGCACTAAGGACAACTCAAATAAACACATTTAAAATTATGTAATAGCATCTTCCAAAGATGGTGTTTTTTTTACCTAGTTAGCAGATGGAGTTCGCTAGTCATTAGGTAGACCGTAGAAAGTTTATACCACAGTTCCAGCTGTCCACTTATCGTAGGTTATGAATATGGCAGATTGTTAGTGTGGTTAGAATCACGCGTTAGAGATATCACCTTTAAATTCTAGTAATTTGGTTACCTACTAATATCGTTTAATATATATATATATGGGGAGTATATATCTCCCCCTGTAAGGAAAAAATCGCGGGTTCAAGTGTCATCGGGCTATTTACTTTATCCGATCAAAATCTCACACTAATGATTTAAAATGTCATTACATTCATAACACAGAAAACTTTTATATTCGATCGATTTGAAACAGCATACTAATTGCTTTAAAATGTCATTACATTCATCAAATAGAAAACTTTTATATTCGATCGATTTGAAACAGCATAATTACTAATTACTTTAAAATGTCATTACATTCATAACACAGAAAACTTTTATATTCGATCGATTTAAAAAAGCATACCTTCATATTCGATCGATTTAAAACAGCATAATTACTAATTACTTTAAAATGTCATTACATTCATAACACAGAAAACTTTTATATTCGATCGATTTAAAAAAGCATACCTTCATATTCGATCGATTTAAAACAGCATACCAATTACTTAAAAATGTCATTACATTCATAACACAGAAAACTTTTATATTCAATCGATTTGAAACAGCATACTAATTGCTTTAAAATGTCTACACAGGAAACTTAAAATTTTTTTCTGCATAACATTATGCTTCCACAAATTCAGACCGAACTACCACATTTATTTCCGAGTTACGATTAAATTCTACATAGCTCAAAACTTTCCTCAATAATAATAATATAATGGCTTTACAAATTCAGATAGTCCGGTTGGATCGACCGCTGGAGCTATTTCCAGTGCAACCTGCTGGTTCGCTGCAGACGGGATCGATGTCAGCTCAACTCTAATTGGGTAAAGCGACGGAAATATTTTTGTACCCGATCAATATACGGTCTAAATTCGAAAGTTCCCGTTTTGATTTGTTGAAAGGGGTAGATGTAATTCTGTCTGATGTGTTTTGTACCTCGTGGCACTTTTTCGAGAACCTCTTAACATTGAGAACCATACAGTAACTTTATGAAACAAAACAAAATCAACAGAAAACCTAAAATATTCTTTTCCTTACGATTCAACTAAAAGCACTCGACACTATATTACCGTTATTATAACAATAACTCATCGTACGTCCACAATCAGTTAATTACTTGTTACTCATAAATTCTGCGAACAACGTAAGTACTTTGCCGCTTTGTTTCGGCCATATTTATTCACTTTATTAACTGAACATTCGCAGATGTCCTTTGTCATACTCAAGTTGGTGTTGAAATCAATACTTCAGGTTGGTGTTGAAATGAATAATTCAATAAACTACGATTTATTGGACATGGCTTAAAAAGATAGCGGTCGTAACGTGAAGGCGCGCAAATATTTGTATGCAAGAATATGGCTATTTGCAATGCTCTGGTCTTGCCTCAAAGAGCAGAATAAGCCGTCGGTCATTGCCATACGAAGGGCAGTTGTTACGGATAGTTAGGGCCTGAAATCGCCGATATCGCCTATACCTATAAGTTGTGGAGGCCAGATGGTAGCAGGTATTTAAGCTAGAGATCAACAGTTAGTAACAACATTACTAATACGCATATTTATGACAAGAAATTTCCAGAAGCTTAAGACTGTGCTATGGCTTGGATTCTAGTATTTTATTAAATTTAAGGTGCCTGAAAGAAGAGAATCTAGATGAAAAGAAAACTTCTACCCATCTTATTTTATTGACTAAGTGATTCTAAAACCAACCACGAGGACTCACCTTACTTTATAGGTATTTGTGATGCGGATGTTCAGAAACTAGATAAGACAGCTAATTTGTGATAATTTTTGTAATTGAATGCATTTCAAATAGGTTTTTTCATCTTCATAATTTTACGGTAAGTAAAAACTTAGTACCAAAAAAAGTCTTCCTAAACAGTTCAGGATTGCATGCAAATTTTCTTCTGTGATAGTAGATAGGCAGTTCGTGATATATGATAGGAAAACAAATAATAATCATAATAAACTTTCGAAAATCTAACGCATGCAAAGGAAAATATTACACAATTTTCACGAATTTGTGACAGGCATAACATAAATATCAAACACGAAAACTATCTGGTAGTAAACTCCAAATAATTAATAATTCTTTCAAAGGTAGCTGTATGTTTAACAAGTTCCCTAATAAAATTAGAGATTTACCTATACATAAATTTTAAATTGTAATGAATAGTAAAGTGTGCCCAAAAGGCTATTATAAAATCCCAAATTAATTCAGGGTAGTTAATTTGCGTTTTTTTTACATTTTTGTACTTTGACGTTTTGTTAATAATTTCATTTAATGACTATACACAATTTATAATTTTGATTTTGAACTTAGAAATAGTTCTGCTTACGCCATGTGGAAATTGTATGGGATATTTAAAAATAATTAAACTACACTAATATATTTTTACATAAGTAGGTAGATTGTAATTACGATTTTAGAAAAAGGAAGCTTCACGATATCACTATTGATCATTGGCCTTTTTGATTGGATGGAGGTCAGATGGCAGTCGTTTCACGGAAAATATTGAAGTTCAGTCACATCACAGTTAGGACTGGAAAGCCGACCCCAACTGAGTTGGGAAAAGGTTCAGAGAATGAAAAAGGAAGCTACACAAACTGAATATCAACCACACTCAAAGCCCTACTCAAACACTTCACAAACCACGCTACCCATTAAACACATCTAGCATCACTATACCTATTTCCGTAGAAGTTGGTAATTTTTCAGCGGCGAGGCCGGGCGTCGGCACCTAATTTATGGGGTTGCGGCCACGGTGGAAGGAAGCTAAATTACCATACGACATCCGCCAACAAAGAAACCAGTGAAAACTGCTTCCTAGCCGATATCAGTAACGCATACAGCGGTATCCCCAAAAAATCCTTAACTACGGTAGAAATCCTGGATGCGGAAAGTTCCGGGTGCAATAGCGTGCATTGAGAGAAGCCTAAGTCCAGAATTCATCATCACGTCATTTCTATATATTCCTGTGAAGGACTGACCACGTATCGTTACCTACGGAAGGTATTTCATAGAAATACATAGAAACTAGTAGAGTCGCATCGACACGTCCGTGTCGTCTGATGCTGTTGTATGCGGTCGGCTACAGAGTCGTACCTTATAGGCATGAGTCATAGTATTTATATTCGTTGAATAGTAACATAATGCCGCGGTAGCCTAGTGGTATGGGGTTTACCATGACACACCAATGACTTTTCCATGCTTTTCGAAGTTATGTGTGTATTTATCGCAGGTTTATAAGTACCCGGTTAATGGCAATAGACTCGCCACCTATTACATTGGAACCTAAGCATAAACTGGCGAAATGTGGGTGCTAGCACCTTTGTCTACCGCTTGGGGGATATAGGCGTGAGTTCATGTTATGTTAAGTAACATATTGCTATTATTGCTAAGTATAGTGCTACTACACTACATACTACTAAATATAGTGCTTACTGGGTAACAACTTTGAAATCATAAAAGCCACTTCTGCACTCCTCACGTGTATAAGTCGTTTCACAAAAATGAATCACCAAAACTCCATTGGTACCGCGCGGAGATGAATCTAGCCAATAATTCAAGGGATTATCGGTTTTGAATAAAGCACCTAAAGGTCAAGGCAATCAATACCCGCACCTGGGTGCTGTCGTGAATCGACTAATGAGGTTTAGCAGGTGAAGAGTAACAGATAAGACTCTTTGTAAGCTGTTCTCCATTTATCAAAATTAATTACTGTTCTGGAAGCAGTCATCGTGGTTATGAATAATAATAATAAACTGAATGCCCAACTCGAAGTTGCCCAGTTCTAACTACGACACGATAGAACTTTGATTGGACATGACTACCAGACATTACTATCTAGACTCACAATAGGCATAAGATACAATATGTATATACATCCGTATGTGGACAAAGAATCTCTATTGCGTGGCGGTAGTGAACGCGACTGCTAAGCAGGAAACGCGTGTTCGATTCCCGCTCAATGCAAATATTTGTATGCATGAATATGACTATTTACACTGGTCTGGACATCCCTCGGAGAGCACGTAAAGCCTTCGGTCCCGGTTGCCATACGAACATCTATGGCAGTCATTACGGGTAGTTCGAGCCCTCAAAAGTCCGACTAGCCTAACTACAGAACTTCGATATCGCCAGTTTGGTTCTAGTTCTAGTTCTAGCAGTCGCTTTACGGAAAATATCGAAGTTCAGCCCCAACTTAGTTAGACTATAAAGCCGACCCCAACAAAGTTGATAATAGGCTCAGAGAATGATGACGTATTTGTACAAATATTCGCAATAAGACGAACACTTGACGACATACCATTGATGATGAAATACAGAAGGCATAAAACATCACAAGAGGGCAAAAAAGGAAGAATAAAAAGAAGCATATAAAATATAAGAGAGGATGTCAGGTTTATTATTATTCCAAAATTCAACCCCAACTAAATGTCAAACCAGCCTATTCATGTTTGGAATGGCATAGCACACCCACCAAAAACGAAGAACTCAAAGGTCACAGAATTGCTAATATTCATCATATCTAAATTGTTGAATTTACATAGACTTGTGTATTTGTAAGTAGGTACGTCTACCTACTCATTGACATTATGAAGAGAAAGTCACTTAATCAGTTTTTTAGGTAATAATTTACTAGGCAAACGTAGTTCGTTTTAGAAGTTGTTTAAAAATTAAAAATAATCGTTTGCAATCGCTTACAGTGTGTTAAGTAAACAAATAGGTTAAAACTAATATATGAAAAGCATCAACATTTCCCCAGTATCAGTTGCCAGTATTTTTTTCAAGTTGCCAGCCGTAATAACCACGCTTGACTAGTAGATTTCATAAGCTGCATAAAAAAGTATACCAGTGCTTACTACGTCTTTTAAACTATGAAATATTGCACGTATAAAGCTCTTAGCGAACACTTCTACCAACTTTCTCGAAGTTTCTAGCGAATACGGTGTGTCGGCACTTTTCGTTGAATTTTTTTCCCATGTAATAAACATCTTGAATGTATTCTATAACAACTTAGATGTACTTCGTATTATCTCGGAGTTTGAGGGACTGAGTTGTTCTATTTATGGAGGTAATGGACTGGAGATGGGTTTTTTAACCAATAGCGATAGGATGTCGTTGATTTTGTACATCTACTAAACAGAATAGACTCTCAATACCTCATCAAAGTAGAAGTAAGGACCTATTCTGTTCTAAGCGAGGAAGCTCACACTCACAGTAACACATGTAGCGTATAAAAAAGGGGAAGCCGATTGTGGCGTATAAAAGGGGTATAAGTACTCTTGGAGTTGAAAGAATATAAAAGTTTATAAGTAAGCTACAATGAATCTAAGTTTTTAATAGTGCTATCGGATAGTACTCTCGGTAGGTCAGCACTGAACCATTGGTTCAAGGACCTCTTAGAAGTTTGTAAGTATAATCTGACCATGGGTACCTCGGGAATGTTAATGAAAGATATCACTGACAAGTATATATAGTTTATATTATTAAACGAATACTGTTAACAATGGTGGACCTTATGTCTAGTTAATCTATATATTGTCCATCTCATCGGGGATGCACAGCACTCACGAAATATAGCCTCGGTGGCAAACGAACACACGCGACGCGGACGAATGGCCATGTAATAAGGAAACTTGGTGGTGAAATACCTCGTATCACGAACGATCGTGATCTGATGCCTGTCCAGCAACGCATCGCGCGCCGCTCGCCGTCTTCACTGCCTCCGTCGCTTTGCAACCAGCGGCTGCTCCCGGGCCGTAGTGTAAGGAGCGTTATGGGCCAGGTGTCTCCTTGGCGTCACTGCACCCTTGCCGTAAAGGTGCAGCACTGACACAGCCACGTGCCAGTCCTTCGGAGGACACGTCGACTCGAGGATAGCCACGCCGTCGCAGAAATAAGCGCGCCACAGCACGCCAGCAATCGTCGGGGTACGTCGCTGCGCCTACCACGTCACGATGAGGGATGATGGCCGGGAGACTCCGCGATTCATCGCGTTCAGAGTTCCCGTGATTCACTTAGCCATCTTGATTCTTGGTGATGCTTCAAGAGCCGGCACAAAACGATGCCTCTCGCTCGAAGTGTAAATCGTGAATCTCGTTCCAGTGTCATGCCAATTGACAGCTCGATGCCGGTATGGAACCTTGGCTTTTGAGCATTTTAACTATGCTAATAAATTATTCTAATACAATGGTTGTACTTAATTATCAAATATGACACCAGAAACGCAACCAAACTTGACAATGTTTAATTAAACAATGTAACGAAACAACACCCCAATTACATGCTAGGAGAGAACTAATCCGTAACTATGTGCATTTACGAAACGTGTTACGTTGGATAACAATTTATATGCGTTTAATTATAGCATGCAGATAAAAAATATTAGTAGTGGTTTTACACCACTACACACAGCATTAAGTATTGTTTTAATGCACTTACCTATACTTATTGCCTCAATTACAGATACTATACCAAGCCTTTTCTGCATCATTCACATTTTTGTAATAATTTTTGTAACGTGATTTTAACGGCCTACTCGTTTTAGGATTCAATTGCGTCTACGTACCTACAGTAAAATTATCTTCATGAACATAATATGGTGGGAGATTAAACATAGAAGATGTATAGATCTTCCTTATTCATACAAATAGTATAGATCTCTTGTTTCTAACCCTTAAATATTAACAATTAAAAGAATATCTTCACCAGGGACACCTTCCAACGAGTCATCGATTTTAAAGTTGACAATATGCTCAACAGGGTCATGTTCCGTTAAACTTTCATTATATTAAAGGGATCGGTAAAGGCTTGACAAACACATTCCAAATTCATGCATATGCAAAATATTTGGATCCCATAACTTTATGATTTTACGATGGCTCATAATTTTGTTAATATATTATTATAGTTGACGACCTATGTGTCGTGGCGGTAGTGAACGCAGGAGTGTCGGCTTCAATTCCCACGCAGGGCAAATATGAATATTTGCGTTTTCTAAAAATACACGACGGACCTACCCTACTTTTTCAATGTAATGTAACGTGTTAAAAGTAGGTAAATTCTACAGTATGTCTTCACTAAAAAGCAAGCACTTAAAGTAATCACAACAATACCCCAGCTCTAGTACAAACAACAATATTATTTCTGTTAAAAGTTTCACGGTTATCCGATCCATTTCTCTCGCTCAGATATTCAAATAAGATATTTTTCACCGCACTTGGCAATTCCGATGAGTCTTTTATGAACCTTATTCATATAGACACAGAGGTGATAAATTATTTGGGATCTAGGACGGAAAGCGGTGGTACTTTTTATCTTTTCATATATACATATGTGTAAGTATTTTATGTCAGGTACGCAGGTGTATATTGGCGACTTGTTATCGAATTTCGCTTTATATCTTTTGTTGGACGTATCATTTGTATACTCCATATTTTAGGTGGTATTAGAGGAAGTATGAAAGGTGAATATTTTTGAGACGAGAGCGGCTGTTTTGGCATGAACAATAAACATATTACATGACCAGAGACGAATGCTTTCCGTATTCTAGAATGACTTTCAGTCTGAATCTCAACAGTTCATATAGACAATACGTCAAATCTGTCAACCAGGCAATCTGCTAATCTGTTAATGTGTATAATCTATCTTCAGATAAATCGAGGTTCAAACTTAGTGTCATTGTGCAATAGTGTCAACTGATGAGTAGAGTTGGATTCCAACTCTATCAAGACAGGAATGTATTAAAGTTTTGTGTCATATAGAGTTTCCTACGAGTAATTGAAAGAAAGTTGCTTAGATACTGATTCAAAGGTATTATGGAAGTATATTAATTTATTATTACAGCCTTACAGTAGGCCTAACACGGGCGCGGGACAAATATCTCTCTCCACCGCTTATGTCAAATTGACGGGGACAAACGTGTTTCTCCCTAATTGCTAGCATGGCGTCGAAGGAGATAACTTATGTCCCTCGCTGTGACGTAGACAAGGGACTTTTTCTCCACTTGCTTAGCACGGCGGCCGTAAAGTGGACAAGATATGTCTCTTTTTGACAGATTATAGAGAGATATTAGTCTCCGAACTATTGAGGTGGGGACAAAAATCGTAACCGAAAAATAAATACATTGAATTTGATTAATTAATTAATGAATTATAATTTTAATATATATAACATATTTATATATGTATATATATATGGGGAAGGGGGAATTTAAATATTTTTCTCAAATAATTTTGACCTTCAATATTTAAAATCCAGTAAAAGTAGTATTAATATTTGTATGTATGTATATGTATGTATGTATATATATATATATATATATATACATACATATATAAATGTATATGTATATATGGGGAAGGGGGAATTTAAATATTTTTCTCAAATAATTTTGACTATATATATATATATATATATATATATACAATGTATATGTATGTATGTATACATATACGTATACATATGTATGTATATGTATTATATATGGACTCTACAACCGGTCATAGTGGGACCCCCCCCCTACAGCGGTCAGTAGTACGAGTGTGACACCCTAGGCATTACAAACATCGATAGGCCATAGTAACCATTTTCCAACAGGTGGGCCGTGTGCTCGTCTGCCACCTAAGTTGTATAAAAAATCCAAACATAATAGTCCTATATTATTACGACACATTTCGTAACACAATACATCCCATTACAAGGTAATAATACCTACTTACTAACTTAGCTATATCTACATTATATGAAATTAAAATAACACCGACAATTTAAAAAGTCAATGTTGCACTTAAAAAATATGCACGTTGCTAGGTTTTATCAATTTGGTCGAATAATACTTTTTCGTATATTGGTAGCATTGAGTGGACAAACGTTCTCCCCGGTGACAAACTAGTCTCTCCTCGACGCCATGCTAGCTAAAGGGAGAGACAAGGAGGGAAAGACAAATTTTTCTCCACTCCCCGGGGACTTTAGTCTCCGCGCCATGCTAGCCCTACAGCATTTATAATTACGTTTACTCAAGACGTTAGTGTTAATTTTGCATATAAATTAGGTTCCAGAGATTGCTTAATACACCAGCTGAATATTATCTCAAAGTTGTGGTAGGTACCTATATTATATACCTACTATCCATTTAAGTACGAGTTCGAAATACCTATCCTTGCTTATACTTATCGATGAATTAATATTCATAAAGCTATATAATTATTTATTTTCTTTCATTTTCATGTCAATGTCATCATCATCATCATGAATACCTTTTCGTCGATATGATCTTGAACGTTCATGGTAGTCCATGACGTCAAGTCAGAACTTATTGGGGTTACCCCTCCTGCCGGGACCCGACGGGGGCGTCATTGCCAGGCATTTGTCACCCACGTAGCCCGGCGGTTACCGCAAAACGTGACCGCATCAACGAAGGGGTCTGTTTTGCATTTTATCTGCAATGTCATGAACATGAAAGCTGGGGTGGATGTGAGAGTTCCTAACATGATCCTTACGCGTGAGAATGCACATCTAACGCAGAATTTCCATCTCCGTGGCACGCAGCTTTTGCTTATGTCGCTTCAGCAACGCCACCTAGACCCATGGTAAGCAGTTTAACTAGCGTTGTGTTATGGGTTCTAGAATGTTGATTAACATACTTAGATACTTGTTGTTTGTAAATACATACATATTATACATAGAAACACCCAGACCAATAATGCAAATATTCAAATTCATGCACACAAATATTTGCACTGAGCGGGAATCGAACCCACGCCTCCTGTGTGCCACGGAGGTTGTCAAATTATGATCGTTTTATAGTATTTTTATGTCACAATCATCCCTGCGTTAGCTCCGATCGCATCTGTGACTCTATTCTGCCAGCCCGGCAACCACTGCTTACGCCTTTACAGCCAATAATTACGCCTTTACAACAATAATTTTACACCCTAATAATTTTGCATAATATCAAACATTTCATATTTACCTTATTTCAGTAAGAACACTATATAAATGTGGATTTGGCTGTATTGAGACCGAAAAATTTTACACCCTAATAATTTGGCATAATATCAAACATTTCATAATAACCTTATTTTAGTAAGAACACTATATAAATTTTTGTGACTGTATTGAGACTGAAAAAAAAATTCAATAGTGAATGGGTACTTTTTATGAAACAATAGTCATTATACCAGAAAAGTAATAGGTAATAAACATTCTAACATAATAACTTTCACACTTAGAACTATTAAGCCTAATAATTAGCTTACAGTACATTCCATTTTCAAAATATTGCTACTTGATTGGCCATAAACAGCAATTAGTGTACGAAAATAGTAAGTACTAACTAAAAACTATATAGGTAACAGGGGTATATGTTCTAGCTTCACCCGGGAATAAGTTCTTAAATATATACTTAACAGGAACAAACTTTCATTCCTTATTTGACCCCTTCTGTGGCGTGGCGATAGTGAACGTGTACGCTACGAAAGTGCGGGTTCGATTCACACACAGCGCAAATATTTATATGCAAGTTTGTGGGTTCAACGGTTAAGGCTTTATATAAATCTGCCAGTCTGTCAGAACAAATAATTTTTTACCCAAACTAGCTGAAGACTGGAACTATGAGCTTGTGACTTTCTTTTACCCACAAATATGCCCGTGGTTTCCAAATAAGTAATGTATGAGGATTTATTGATATTTATGATTACTGCTCCACTCTTGTGAATAGTATAGTGATGAAACATAGCTTATAACACTTATAAATAATGCTTTATTTGCTTTAATTCTAGAGATTACACCCTACAATCTCACAAACTTTACTCTTTATGATGATAGTATAAACAACTACTACCTAATTGGTTAATTATTGAGCACTGACGTGTTTAATTAGAACTCCATCGTACCGTGTAACAATAAATCCAAACAACGAAATTCATCATTTAAACTATCCCCGGCTCATTGTGAATCACAAAGGTCCTTCTTAAGCCGGGTAAACCGGCAGCTAATGTTTACACAGAGGCAATAATGGGGAATGTCACCCCCAACATTTGACTGGGCAAACTTCACCGCCCGCATCCGAGATTTAAACTTACGATCCCACTTTGCGTCCAGGTGTTCATATATTATGTAGGCAGAGGAACAGTTCACCGTGTTGATACTGAGTGATAGTGAGAGCACAGAATATATAATTTAATCGTTTAGTGAGAGTTAAGTTGATTATTTAAAAATCGAATACGCCATATTTTATACTTGACGCTTTTTCTTATAAAACTTTGGATTCTAAATTCAATTTCGAACAAGTTGAATGCTAATGAAATAATATACAATTAAATTTTCTTTTGTACATATCTATCACGCTGGTTGCCAAGAAAAAAAAAAGATAAAGCGTTATTGACGTTTTATAAAAGACATTTTTGCTTCGTTTAGTGTCGTGTGTAAGGGTGCGAAAGTTATTATAGATCTATTCTATGACATTCACATGTAATTTGTGTAAACCAAGTGGTAAAAGTGTGTTTAATTTTAAAATATATATGAAGGCCTATGAGAAATATAATCACAATTTAAGAATAATTCTTGAAGCCATGCGCGCCATTTTGAAAGTCAGCAGAATAATCTATGAACCTATCCAGTATTTGGTAAGAAAACAATCATGTAATAGATGTTTTGAAATGTAGGCCTTTATAAATGTGCTTTATTATATAACACTTACCCATAGAGTGATTTAATTAAGTAATTTGTTTTTTATCGGATTTCCTATTTTACTTCCTCGCTGCATCATTTAGTTCAACTTTCTTTTTCGAACATAGGTAACATAACTCGTTGATTACATTTTAGTTTTGCAACAAAAAATAAACATTGAGCACAACTGTGTTCGAAATTTGCCATTCAGTAGCACGCTCGACCCATACGCAACTTCTTACGCATATTAATTCTATATCACATCGAAAAGGACCATCGATATGCACAACCTAGGTTATCGATATAGTAGGAAATACCAATTAAATGGAACGCGCGCCAAATTCCAAGGAAACAATAAAGGATCTGTACCACTGCTAGTACACAATGACTTCATGTGACTGTGCAAATGAAAGGACGACACCGACCGAAGCGATGGCCCAACTAATTTATTATGGTGCAATTGAATCTTCATTTGACAACAATTGGGCAGGCCCATTGTTTGTAAAGGACCTCTCACAGTTTGAATTTGGAAGTTGAGATTTGTTTCATTATACGAGCATAATCGATATTTGATATGTTGTTGGTTGATTTGGGTTTTGTAGTGGCAACTAAAGGCTGTTTATATTGTTTACGATATACACAAATGTTTATGTTTTACTAACGGTTTTACAAAATAAAGTGATAGCCATTTTATCATGTAGGTTATTATTTTATATTTCAGTATAATTTTGCTTTATTATCATATTATAAACCTAGCTGAGCCCCGCGTAGATTTGTGATTTTATCCCGGTCAAACTACAATAAAATCCAGGGAAACAAATCCAAGCTGCAATTTATTGATCCGCTAGAACGTGATTGATTAACAAACATACAAACTTTCACAATAATAATAATAATATTAGTAGGATAGGATTGAGAATTGAGAGAGACACAGCTTCAGACCCGACGTTTAAAAGTTTTATGATCAATGTTGCAGCGTGTAAAACATATAAATATCCCTTTCGGCCGTCACTGAAACTTCTGGTTCGTAACTAGTTGAGACAGAGAGATTGTTCGTAACCAGTTTCGACCCAAGACTTCTATGTATTTCCTTTTACGGAGCCACGGTTACGTACAAAGAATTTATTATTTGTGCTGTCGCTGAAGAAATATTCGGCCGCCTACGCTATCAGACTAAAAATAATGATAGGTATATTATAAAAACATCTACTTAATTAAGCGTATAACATTCTATAATCATGGTTACGAACATAACATACTTACTTAGTTTAAAATATACCATACCAAATGAGATCATTCTAAAGATTTTCTAAATTAAACTTAACTCTATCATCGAAATAAATTAAAAAGCAACTGTTTTAATACAAAATGTTGGTAACGAGATATTTTACAATTTTCATAGAATAAAGACTGATGCCCGCTAAATGTCTCTTTTGGGGCACGTTACACACCAGCCGAAACTATAATGTGATTCACACTAAATCGACTCACAAGTTTTTAATTAAAACTAAAGATATTCCTAATAAAAATCCACCGTACAGCCGGATAGTGAGCCATTTGAATTGCTAAAATTTCACTTTGCTACAGAAAGTTGATAAATACTGTTCTCAAGTAGTTTTGTAAGAAATGTGGTGAAAAAGGCTGAGGTTTTTGTTCTTTTTTTTTAATATGCTTATGAACATGCAGCCACAAGCCGAATGCGTTCACTTTTAGTGATAAAAGGCATTGTTTTATTTAAGCATTTTAACTATCTGTCATTCTTTAAGCACTGGATAGTCTAGTCCTAACCGATACCGTGTCGATTTCGAAATAAGTTTATTGACGTAGCAGGAATAGTGGTGAAAGAATGATAATTTTTATTTAAATGTAATATTAGGCTGTCATGGTCAATCATACCATGCAGATGCAAACACATGACTGATTGCCACCAGATTTGAAGTGCATTAAATAGTATGAACGCAAATATATGTTCAAACTAAAGCCACGGGATAAAAAATGCAGTTAAGTTCTAATATTTAGGTAAGATAAACTTTTATAGGTACCAATAAAAGAATTACTAGTAATCATTAAATGATTTTCCGAAACGAAGATAGTCTCTGAAATAATATACTAAAGCAGGTAAACGATCATAGCTGTTTCAATAACTCCCTCAATTTATATAGATTTTTTCTTTCTATATTTTTCTTTTATTTTCTTCAGTCATAAAATAATCCACCTATAACATATTTTCCTTGCAATCAAAGCTTCCATTTGCCGAAAAACAGTTAATGATTATAAGAATATCATAAGCGGGAAAACATCAAAATGGATCCGTATGAATGTCAAAGACAGTAAGGTTCTTTCTTCAAAGCATTTCTTTTAGATGTAAAAATGAATAGTACTATTATAACTTTTCCGCGAATGAGTGTGGCTGGGACCACTTCATAGAAAAAGAAGCCTTTGTCAGTATCATGGCGCCCTAATGTGGTACTGTTCGAATTTCAAAGCATGTTTTTCTTGATTCATTTGAAATAGTTGTTCGAAAACTTCTTGTAAGGTACAGTGTTTATGAAATTGAATGTTTTCATTCGAACAACAGATTTCGTGAAGTCTATTAATTGAAAAGCGTTTTATACGTTAATTTTTTTTTTAATATTCCGCAAACGTCTCCGTGCACGTTATCCTACTAAGCAATTTTTCAAATATAAAACCATGGAGTTGTGGTATAATATTTCAAATTAAACCAGTTCAACCTTTCTAAACCCCGTTATATAAAAACGCGGGCAACACTATTAAAACCCCCTTCTTATACGTAATGCCGAGTAAGCCGGCCAAGCGTTGGTTAGAACCCATTTCTACCTTGGTTTACTGAGAAAGAAAATGGCGTTTACCGTTTATGAGCGAATGGACGCAGTAGTTAATAAGACTCGCTTAAACGCACGAAGCGTTATGAACTATGAGAATAAAAGTAAAATGGAAACGCCAAGATAAGCCTGGCAACATTGTTTTGCTTGTGGTAGTGCATAGTTTAATGTGGAGATGAGGATGCTCACATTGAATATTCTACGAGGATGAAAATCTTCTGCACTGAAAAACGTATTTTTAACACGTTTTTACAAGCTTCACACCACAGATGTAAGAGGTAGATAGACGTCGTTTTTGCTTTAAATAGTTTGATATTGAGCGTTTGGTTTCTTCTCCACAACGCATAAACCCATGTAGAAGAAAAAGGAATCGTTTCAATTATCACCATTGATAGGCAGAGCCTAACTCTTTAATATTTTTACTTAGACGACTCTAAACGACGATATGGGAACTGCACAAGGGAACATGCAGGGAGTTCATGCTTACACATTACGATCGGAAATGGTGCGCTGTGCACTGTGTGGTATGAAAGAAATTTCATCCCGCGCACGCTCAAACTGTAGAATAAACTCCTTGCTGTGGTTTTTCGAATCGACTACAATATGGAGTTCTTATTAAAAGCTCATTAAAATGTTTCTACAGAGTCAGTAACACGAGTATGACGCCTCTGGTGTTGCAAACGTGCATAAACCACAGTGACCACATTCCATTAGGTGGACAGTGTACTTATCTGCCACCTAATTGGTGTTGAAAAAACATACTGGGATTGTCCGATATTATAATTTGAGCCCATGTAAAGCCTGGCTTTAGATTTTCAGAATTCAGCCATATTTAACCGCTGCGTTTAACGAACGCCTAGAAATGGTGATTTCGGTCTATTAGCAGTAAACGCTATGAATTTTATACAAGCTATTAGAAGGTAGTTTTAGTCAAGCTAATGGTAGGCATTGTGTGATTTTATTTTATTTTGATGTATTATTATTTTTAATTTTACGTTACGTGGGTAGTTATGTCAATTTGTTATAGAAGCGATGTAATTATTAGGTTAGTTGTTGTAGATATTTACAATAGGTCGGAAAGCAATGATTTATTATTCAATGACTATTATCTTCCTATGAGCATTTAGCCGGGCCTGCTGGATAGGAGAGTAAATTGCAAAAGCTGAAGAAGATCCGAAACGAATGTAAAGTTATATATATAAAATTATATAACATAAATCAGACATTTAAACACCACATGGCAACACGAACGCCTAGCGAGTTTCCCGTATCAGTAACTGAGATCTGGTGAGGACAGAGCGAATGTTTTTTCAAGGGATAAACGCGTCTTTTACTATAAATCATTGTGCCTTTTTAGTCAGTGCAGCAAGGTGCCCCTCCACTTCACCTACCAAAAAAACACACTGAAACCGCTCAAAGACGCATCCTAATCAAAATGACAAGACAGGCCCGTCACGTAGTTTCAATCCACCTTAAAAATTACTTCCATCAATTAGCGATTGCACCTTTAAGACCATGATTGTGTTTATCATCATCATCATCATCCTTGCGTTAGTCCCGGTTGTATTCGAAGGTTTCACCTCGGAGTCCGGGGTCCACTTACCGGCTTTTTCTCTAGCACTTCGTACGGTGTTGTGCACCTATGGTGGTGAGCCCATTGGCACGCATCTCATCCTCCACGACGCCAAACCAGGTTCTTGGGTCTACCCCTTCCACCGGAGCCGGTGGAAGGCATTTGTTAGACCGTAGCCATTACCGTTGTTTTCCGTATACATTTATATTTATGGACCGGGTAAGTTTATAATTAGAATAGAAAAGAGATTTAAATATTAACCAATGATTCTTATTTCAAAAATATTACCCGAAATAACAAACTCCAATAATAATCCTACTCAATAAAATGTCAAAGAGATCGCATTCCCTCCGCGCCAGCATCAATATCTAAATTACTAATCAATATATTGGATGGAAGATATGTGCCCGGGGCCGATAAAAGACACCAAAGGAAAAAAAAGAAAAAATATATTCGTATGTGGACGAAACATATGTACCCGCTAATGTATATTTAGGAGAGATAAATATCGCAGTAAAAGTCACACGAGAACGCAAAGTGCTATACAGTGTCAAATATCAATTTAAGATATTGCCAATAGAGCTCCGTTGAACAGGCACGCATTCAAATTATTGCCTTTTGAAATATTTTATTTTTCTTGAATGCCTAGAAGCTGAATTGCGTGATTTCGCTTGTTTTAATATAATACCGTGAAATACTTCATTTTGCATTTTGATAGAATATATAATCAGGATGGGGTCGCGAGTGATGGCTTTTAATTAAAATCCGGATAAATCGAACAATTTTCTGCCGACATTTTAAGAATAACTGACACAGTTTTAACTCCATTTTACAAGCGTCTTTCATTAACTTTCGTTAAAACGAGTTCTTTATTCAAGCGTTTCGTTAGTACAAGGTATGTAGTTGTTTCATCTAAGAAGTTATTTTATACTTATATCGTATTAACCTTAAATATTTCATTATTGTTCCAACTGTCTCACATATTGGCACTAGAAACTTCTCACTCAACGAAACTATCGCAAAGTAAGGTTTTACGATAATTCGATTAGATGTTTAGTAAACAACTTCCTCTTTGTAATACAATTACTCAGCCCTCTATTCTCCAAGTCTCCTAATGCAGCCCTAACTAGCCAATACATTACGGTCATGTCTTCGCTACAGTCGGCGCAGGTGTTCGATACTCGGTGCATTTACCCTCGTAGACTAAAACACGTGAGGCAGAAGCTAAAGTACGAAGATTACACTCTGCTAGACAAGAAAATTAATCTTGGATGCAGAAAAACAGAATGCAGTTTTCACTCGGTTAATTAAGAAATTAGTCTTGGCATCTGTTCTAGGAAGTTTAATAAATACATTCCGTGTTGGAACGAGAATGTTGTGTGATATCTTGATCAAGTAGAATTTTATTTTGACGCTCTTCTTGTAGGCAACCACATTGTGAAATAATTTTACTAATAAATTTGAGCAGAATTCCTAAAAAAAGTACCAATTAACAGAGTCATCAATGCGACAACTGACATCGCTGAGGTTATGTTCATACTATGTTACGGTGACAGCTAATACGGATGAGTCTTATTCGTGTGTGTCGTTATTATAAGCTAAGCGTGAAACTAAATACGTATTTAGAGCTCTAACAAACTCCTATTACCGTGAAAATTAAAAATATAATCGATTAAGTAAGTTTCATAATAAAAGTGACTTGACTTGACTTTTTTATTTTCATATTCAAATCAAATTAGCTACATCTTAGCATTGCTTAAAGTGATCTCACGAAAATAAAATTTCACAATCTTCAACTTTACAAAAAGCCAAAACAATTACTTTCATAAGCCCTGTATCATCTGAATAAAGGCAAAGAAAAGCGAAGCAATTATAAAAGAACACAAAAGGTATTATTTGGCCAATAAAGTGTGAAAGAAGGTAAAATGGGAAGTGAATTTCCATAGAACTCAGTGTTTTATTGAGCAATGATCGGCTCGAGAATTACATTGGGAAGGAAATAGCAGGTGTGAATAAATTATATAATAAGGTATAAGAATTATTTAGACGATGTTGATCTTTCTGTTTAAATTCTTTGGAATCTTGGAGAGATTTATATTTGAATAATATGAATGAAAATGATTCTTTTCCTGTAGCGTTTTATTATAATATTATGTACCTATAGTAAATGACATTAAACGGCCTTACGTTCATCGTCAGTCGCCTAGTCGAAAATTCACACATAGCTGTACTTTGATAGAGTTAATCCCTTAAATATGGTTAACGAGAACTATGGCGTAACACAACAACCACAAATAGGTAAAAATATGAAACCTGGCACAGACTTGAGCCTCTCCCAACTACTGACTACATAATTTTAGTTAAACTCTAATAGGAGTACTAAGATACATCACAACAATTAGTCTATCGCAGCTGGACATAGACCTTTCCCAATATTGGGAGGCTTTGGCCTACTGTTTCCACGCTGGCTAGACAGGTTGGTACAGGGTTATTATTTAGAGTTTTATTTCTTAGCAGTAATATCGACTGGGTATTTATTCCGTTATATGCCTCTTACGACACTCTTCCGATGAGATGAAGAGGTGATACTTGTTTTCTTTTCCCGTTCTCACACGGATAATATAATTTCACAAAGTATTTATAATTTCCATTGCTATATATATCTATATTATTTTCTGTTTCATCACTCAAAGTAGTTTTATACCATACATACAGTATTGGTTCTTTAAACTAACCTTACATCTAAATCTACTAAATTATTCAGGCCTTTACCCGATAGATCCAGATAGGAAGTGACAAGGAAACATCAGAGTTACTTTTTCGATTGTTAGCTCGAGTAATTCGTCTGCTAATCGATTACATTCATTAATTGAAATCGAACTGGTTTTTCCTTGACCTATAATTCGTTTGTTTTCACGATCACCTTGTTAATGATAGAGTGAATCGTTGTTATAGTGGCTTTTACATTGTCTTGATTACACTACTATCATCGTCTACGTGCCTTTGGTTCATTATGATTTCGTTTTCAATTCTGGTCGGCGCAATGTGTCATTTACATCTACGTACGTGTCATCTTTTCAGTACCTTTTTTATTTATCACGTATTTCATAATTCTTTACTTGAGTCTACCTTAGATTACACTTTCATGTGAATATTGAATGAATAGATATATTTTGCAATCATAACCTCGGAATCTGATGTCAACACAGATATAACTCTTGGGGCCTGGTTTATATGATAATCATCATCATCATCATCAACGTCATGGAACCGTATTTTCCTAATTACATCCTAGGCTGAAACAAATTCGGAGCTCAGGGTCCACCTTCCGATTTTTCCTTTTCTACGCGATGTCAAGTTATACGATTATAATAAATTTTAAAAACCTTTCACTTGAGTATAAACGAACATCGTTTTCGCAATACCAGTTAAATATAACAGTAACAAGGTATGGACGAATATTTCCAGACAAATGCAACTGTAGTACAAGCTGTTTACATTGTTTCGTAGTCACAAAGTGCCTGTTCATTCTACTCGTCAATCACATGGATGGTACTCGTTACAGAGTACTTCACATTGAATGTCATTGTTATTTTGACAAGTAACTATATGGGACCTGTTCTTTCAATGCTGAAGTTTTTGTACTTTTTGTCAACGAAAATTTCTGCGGGATATACCTTTACAATGGCTTTTTATACCACCTAAATGACAGACAACTATACAGCCCACCTGAAATGAAATGACCGTGGCCCATGAACGTGTGCAACATGAGGGGTTTCACACTCGTGCTGCCGATCTCATAAGGCCCATGATGGACATTTGTTTTCGGCATCCTCCAAGCAGTTTCAGTTTTTAAAGTGTTCAGGAAATTATAAGTTGCATCTAAAGTTAACACTGGGTATTCATAGGTCCGCTTCTCACTGGTAGATTTTACGAAAGCGAGTGCTGTCAGATCCCAGATTCGAAAGGAAAACCTGCACCGGAATCTCATGTGTGGATTAGCAGATGAGGCTTCATTGGGCCCTTGCTTCCTTGAGTATAAATCTCCGTTATTAATTGATTAATTAATTTTAAACTAGCTAAGCTACCCATAAACAGCAATGCAACTGCACTTAATAAAAACTAATCAACACTTACCTGGATGACCAGGAATATCTAGCAAAGTTAGTAGTTCAAAAGTAGTTATAATAAAATACGACGTGTACAAAACACATTTCACCTAACACGTTTAGTTATAAGCTAGAAAGTTAAAGTCAGACGGTGCTACAAATCATCATAACTTGCAATTACGCTGTGGCAGACTCATAAATACGGGTGTGGTTATTAGTTGCATACTTGCAAAGTGTATATGTGTTCTTGCGTTGTCTATTGGTGCCCGCAAGTTGCGGCGGTTACGGGGAGCTAAAATACTGATTTACAGTACGTGATATTACTAAGTTATTATTTTATATATAACGATTGTATATTACGAAAATGGTGAGTGGAGAAGTATTATATTTGTGATTCATCAGTTACCTACTAAATTCTGTTGGTTTTAGCAAATTATCAACAAAACAAAACAGTTGCATAAAACTTATTTTATAGTCATTGTAATTAACTTTTTAACATTTTTCTTAAGTGCACACTTGACAAAAAATTTTATCGTAATCATAATTTTGATTTTTTTGTCATTAGTGTGTCTGTCTACGAACTTTTGTAACATGAAAATTATTTTGTTTTAAGACATCTTTGCAGTAACGTTTAAAAGTTTTTAATCCCGAGTCAGGTCAAGTATGATAGGAAACGATAAATAACTATGTCCTTACAATATGGACTCATGCCTATCAATATTTCACCGCTTGACTACATTTTCTACCTATTAATTAGACAGAAAGAACGAATAAAATAAAATATATTTTATTTCAATCAATTCAAATATCATCTTCTATTTGCAAACGAAGCATGCAAGCGGTACTAATAAAATTAAAGGTACTTATGGAAGTTTATGACAAGAGCATGCGTGCTCTCTCTTCGAGCGCTTAAACAACAATAACTCAACATTACCCCCACCCCACACCCGATCTCACAACTATCCACAGATACATCAGTAGTTAGAGAAAAACAAACTTTCCTAACAGTAACACGTAGTTACAGCCAAGTACCACCTGTTTTATCCCCTTCATAATAGTTTCTCGAGGCGTGTGACAATAGGGTAACATTAGCCGAAGTACAGAGATGTAGGAGGAAAATAAATTCAGATAATCTAATACAGCTGAGCGCTGTAAGAGGTGGGTAAACATGTGGAGAAATTAACTAATATTAGCGAAGGAATCGTCTGCTGTTTTGTTGGGATATTGGTTGGAAAGTGTCCTTTTCTATTGTTTATCGCGTATGTTAAGCATTATTGTCTGCTTTACTGATAGAAGGTGGACAATTTTAGTCATTAGCGTTCTAATATTGAAACTAGCTCAAGCGTATGTACGTACTGAGATAAAGTTAACGACAAAAAAAATATTATTATTTAAATAAATACGTTTTCTTTGTTATACAAGTAAGACACTAAATGCTTTTTGCGAACAAACTAAATTACATTCATATGTATTTTTTAATAAACTCACGCCTTTATCCCCGAAGGGTTAGGCGGAGGTGCTAGCACACACATATCGCTAGTTTATGTTTAGGTCTTAATGTAATAGGTGGCGAGCCTATTGCCATTACCCGGGCACTTATAAATACACACATAACTTCGAAAAGTATCAAAAAGTCATTGGTGAGTGCCATGGTAAGACCTTGGGATCGAACCCGAGACCTCGCCTCAGCAGTCCATTACCCATACCACTAGTCTACCTCGGCACTATTATATGCGATGTATGTATGTGTAGCAATATAATAGTACCTACTCTATTAAACGCTTACTTAACTATCAAGTCTAAACTGCCAGCTAACGCGCACTCTACATTTTTTATCAGCGGTCTACATGACTGATTAACATACATTACTCAGCTTTAACACTCAAGCTTCAATACACAGCATAACAAAGGAGGGTGTGTCTAGAAAACCATGAATTAAAGACGAGGCGACGTCAAATTGCGCTTCTGTCGTGCGACGTGACTTCCGAGGTTTACTGCAAAACTATGGTTCTTTTGTCTGTTTACGAAATGTATTCGAGTTGAACATCACCATGACTCATTCAACAGTATCGACTAGAAAAACTCTTCATAATATTTTTCTTAGAATTCGTAGGTTTGGAATCGGAGTTCGTAGTAAAAGTATTCAGGGTTATGTTATATTTTATACTACCTAAACCTGGAAGCTCTAATTTTAAATATTATATATAAGCATATCAGCTATTGTTTCAGATATCTATTTCTGGGATAAGAAGTAGCTTATGTGCTATCCCCGAAGACATACAGGTGTATAAAATCATCACTCAGCTGCATATTTACCAAAACATAATATTAATTGTATCCTTAAAATTATGTTTATGTAGTAAAATATTATTTCCGACGGTACTGCCAATAGCGTATCGCGCGGTGAATCTGAAGCGAATAAACCGAGTTATAAACCAGTGAGTTTAAGAAAATGATAAAAATAATCTAATCTGCAATACGCGGTTCAAAAATACAACTCAAAGAGAAACTCAAGCTCCAGGTCAAATTGGCCGGGAGCGGGCACCCGGGGGCGCCCGCGTCCGGCAGAGAATGCACAACATTTCTTACTACCTAGTAATTTGCTTCTTGACAAACTTTGCCCGGGATCACCGAATTTAGTTTTAGTTCCCTTTGTTACGAGTTTTGTAATGTATGCGGAATATACGCATTTTACTGTGAAATTCGTTTTATGTACTGCGAGAAACGGTGCGAGTCACTCTCAAAGGCGGTCAGGTAAATGTAGGATTTCTATTTCCTTTTATGGTACTAGTTAGCCTTTGTTCTTTTGTAGGAAACTTAATGTAGTGCATGTAAGTATTTAAAGCAAGGAATTCATTATATCAATTTTATAATAAAAGTCTCCAAATAGTCCCTGTAGGTCTGTATTTTTAGTGTGCAATTGATGAGCAGATTCGCGCAAAACCGGAATGATTTAGAATAGGTTCATCAAATAGTCGAATCACTGCGTACTACAATAGTAGTCCTTCGGGCCGAACACAATGCATTCGAAAATTTTCAAATTTGCTTGTGACTATTTATACTTCATAACCACGTGGTCTGACCAACGACCAAAATACAGCATGAGCATGAATAAGCGGCACTTTGTATGTCAGTCTGTCCGGTCGCTTTAACGTTAGCAACGAGACGTGACCGCTTCGGAATTAACTCGGACTATACGCAATTGCAACTGCATTACAATAACTCATTCTACAAGCCAGACATGACCTTATTCTCAAGACATAAGGACTATAGCGGACGTAGCAGATACCTTTGCAGAGAATACTTCAGCAAAGATGCTAATTGAGTTCCGTTATGCGAATATAGACCTTCATATTATTAGAATAAAGGTATTAAGATTCGCACAAGGTGGGGTATTTGTACGCAACTAAAACCTTGTCAAGAGCCATGAAAGCAGACGGAGCTGTCCCCGTCTTCAGCCGCAGTCAGTGTCCCGACACCAATTTGTCTCTTTAGATTTATGTTTTCCATTATTGCAGTCGCCCGAATAAGAAACTATTGTAGAAATAAACCTACGTAGACAGCCATGACAAGAATCTTTGTATTTCACAAACTCAGATATTAAACAATTATAATAAGAATAGATTCTTGAAAAAACTAGAGGACGGGGTTGTTCGAAACTTTATTTGTTAGTTCCTTGTTATGATACTCGACTTGGCATAATGTAAATTATAAAAAATTTAACATTCAGAACAGGACTTGAGATCACTGGCAGTCTTTTTCTGGCGAGAAATATGTACTATTTGAGCTGCTTGAGCTTATTCTTCATAAATAAAATTCTCGTATACGTCTACTACATATCACTTGGCTCCGTGGCGTAGCGGTAGTGAACGCGACTGCTCGCAGGAGGCGCGGGTTCGATTCCCGCTCAGTGCAAATATTTGTGTGCTTGAATATGAATATCTGCATTGGTCTGGGTGTTTCTATGTATAATATGTATGTATTTACAAAAAAAAATGTATCTATGTATGTTTATCCGCATTCTAGAACCCGTAACACAAGCTAGTTAAACTATGCTTACCATGGGTCTAGGTGACGTTGTGTAGATTGTCCTAGAATATTTATTGTCCTAGAATATTTATTGTCCTAGAATATTTATTGTCCTAGAATATTTATATTTACTTCTACCTAGTTTGGTGCCCACTTCGTTGACCAAGATAAACTACTACAAAGTTATGGAGATATCCCAGTCAGTGGAGAGGGGTTCCTGTAATCTGATTCCTGCCAGCTACCCAGTGGATCACATGGTGTATGGCAAATTTGAGTTTAGAAATTTCCACCGCCTTCCCTTTTCAAAATTTTCATACTTCGCATCTCACGTATGAAGGATTTTTAGTGATTTTTATCTATACATGTACCTAATATCTATTCATAATTAGACAGGTATAAATTAGCAGGGTGAAATTAAATTACTTAACGTCAAGTTTTATACAACCTATGTTAAAACCAACCAACTTATAGTAGTTTTCTACATACCTACAGCGAATTTAATACGGCAGACACACAAAACAAGTCGGTCGGCTCCGTAATATATCTGCGCGACAAGTAGTGGGCGACGTGACGTCCGTGTGAAATTACTCTGTAGCCCTCAAGCTGATAAATCGTACTAAACAACGGTGAGAACTAATCTTTGTTTATTGTTGATAGAATCGGTGGACGTGCACCTTAAGGTGACTGTTAATTGGATGGCCGAATATTTTTTGGTTAGTTAGACCGAGATTTAGGGACAAGGAGCCCACTCAACTAAAAAAAAAGGATTTGCACAAAAAAAATAAGTTTTTTTTAAATTGTTCATTAGCAATATACAAATGATTTGCATAATACATTTTCTCGTCAAACTGTGACGTTTGATGTGAAGATATGTTGTATCGATTATGGAACTTAAAATATATGTCGCCTAAATCGAGAATCGTACCCGCAAAGTCATAATGGTGTACGTGTGAAAAGTTTTAGCCATGATAATAAAAAATATGCCTGGATAGGATAAAGCCTGCGGGATTGTATGAAATGTTTAATGATAGTAGAGGAAGGTAGCGTAATATTTAAGTACCTAAAAACAGAAGCCGTGAGGGGCTTTCTTTCAATTCCAGAGAGGAAAAGGCACGAGTAGGTACATAATGTATATTTAAAAATTACAATTCTAAATTCGCATTTTTATGTGACTCTGTGCTGGTTTTTCTATTTCTTCTTTTTTTAGAAGAAAACTCACGAACTGAGGATTTATTTCAGCGTTGGGACTTCACAAAGCCACAATGAAGAGATAAACACAACTAAAACTACACAGCGGCGACCATTGCACCAGCGAGCAGTCAGCACAGCACATCCCCTAAGGAGCAGGAAATACGCTACACTTACAAAATTGTCACCTTTTAATTTAAAGCAAACTGATAATTGCTCTTTGGGTACTTTTAAAAAGCAAATTAGGTAGTAGATACCAAACTTATCAGGGCTCTTATTAGGCTTGACCGAATGTAATGTTACATGTGTTCGTATTAGCAAGTGGTTCGCGGAGTGAACGCAAACTTTCATGAACTGTTGACGTTATTTACGCAGAATGAGCTGCTGAAAACTAGTCCAAACGTTGGACTAAAACCAACTAATATCAAAAATATTGCGATAGCCACCGTAAAAAAATTCAGAATATAAAGTATAGTATTCCATTTGAATTGGTTTGGTTTTATTCACGTTACAATAATGTTTGAAACACATTGTCAACTAGAATAATGCACCAAGCTACTCTTATTGAGGGTCAGCCGGAACTTGAGGAATATGAAGAAGGTACCCTCGGCAACTGATGATTTTGCCAGGTTCGAGTCCGACATAACCACCCGCGCTGACACACGAAAAAAAAGAAAAACGTAACTTTTTCGCAATTATTTTCACTGGTGAAATTCGAGCTGAACATTTTCACGAAATCGTTGAACAAAATTATAAAGATGCTATAATTTAGATACGGTATCGATTCGCCAGAAATCCAAGCAAATCTCTCGGTACGTGAGCCAAGCTAGGGAACCGAGGCGTCAACCTACGTGCTGCGAGCTCTCACACTTATCCGCAGTTATTATAAAAGTTTGTGAACGCGCCCATCCGCAATACTTCGCACGATCGACTTATAAATCTCTTTAAGAATATAATAGGCGAATAAAATGCCGATGCGTAAGTGTGCTTCGACTGCGGCAGTATGCGAAATTGTACGATTAGGTGCGAATTTTAGATATTTTTACTTTTACTCACTTTTAAACTTTCGCGTTGCATGATATATAGTTAGCGACACCCGGGTATCAACGCGACTATATGGTATATAATATAATAGTTTACCTTTTGATTTGCTTGATGTTTCGGCCAGTTCGTGGTTTCAAGCAGACTGTAAGTTATATATATTACATGTAAGTAGGTAGGTAAACAATAAGTGTAAACTTGTGGTAATGGTTGCTTTTTTCAATCGAAACATCCGACCCCGTACCGCCAGACAGAAACCTACAGAAAACGTGAAATTAAAATTAAACACCAGCACGTTATGAAAACCGAGAATCGAACCCAACCTCTAACGCTGTCGTTAGTTCACTGAGGTAGACAAATAAATAGTTCGTACGTACAAAATAAAACGTCTATTTAGTAAAAAAAATATTTTCAAATCATCGAAATAAGCCTTTCAACATAACGATGCACCTAAATAAAAATCAAACAGTAGGTACAAAGAGACCTTTATTTGCAAAGTGATTATCTTGTATAGATTAGGTACATAAAGCGCCGGGACAAGTTCGCTTTGGACCAACACTTTCACTCGTTAAGCCTCTAACTTTACGGCTTTTGTTTAAATTAAACCCCACCCTTTACAGAGAATACACTGACTTTACATTGTGTAAATTGAATTTACACTTTGTTAAGATAATATTATGTCCTCATGACACGATAGACGGCAAAGCGATTATAACAAAAAAAAGAAACATTTGCAGGTAAAACACAAATTTGAAACCACTGCACTGTGGGCGGATAAATATTCACCTACACCATGCAAAACTACACACTGCAGAGATTTCAGGACTTCTCTTCCAATTCGGAAAGGGCGAAGGTCAGATACTACACTCACTTTCTACTCATTCTTCTTTTATCTTGTCATTATTAAATTTTATCTGCCCAGTGTGTCGCTAGGTTAATAACTTTCTAGAAAGCGCATGACTTCTTTCATATGTACGAGCAAAAAGCTCACGTTAGTATGAGGTCTGTGGAAAAACTCTAAATTCACACTGCACATCAAAAAATTTGTCATAGTCGTAAATAGTGGAGGTGCTGAAAATGTATAAATTATGTCATAGGTAGTGTTATAGTTAAGAAACGCGATTAGAAGAACCTGTATGAATAATATGGGCTAAGATTTGGCTCTCCTGTGGTGTGGCGGTAGAGAACGCGTCTGATACGCACGAGGAGTGGGTTTGATACCAACTTCAGTGCAAATATTTGTATGCATGAATATTATTATTTGTACTGGTCTAGTAGTGCCTCTGAGAGCACGTTAAGCCATCGGCCTGGATTGCCATACGCGATTGCCATGCCATACATCTATGGCAGTCGTTACGGGTAGTTGGGAGTCTTCAGAAGTCAGACTAGCCTAACTACAAAACTTCAATACCGTCAATTTGGTTGTGGAGGTCCGATGGCAGTCGCTTTACGGAAAATATCGAAGTTCAGCCGCATCTTAGTTTGACTAGAAAGTCAACCCCAGCTAAGTTTGGAACAGGCTCAAAGAATGAGAATGATGTAGCTAAATAATATGTCACATACTACAACTACTACAACTAATAATCCTACCTATATGAAAATCTAAGTTTGATTGAAAAAATGGAAAAATAACATTTCTAAACAATTAAAATTCCAATCAACACTACGAACGGAATGGGCGTTTCACGCTCCATAAATAATATCATAAATTTCAGAATAACTCCTGGTAGTGGAATTTTTTTTAGTTAAAATTGGCACGCGAACATTATTTTTTTAATCAAAACTAGCTATAATTACATTTCTTTTACGATATTATTAAATCCGATATTAATATAAAAGCTACTTTTTTCTTAAGTAGGTACCTACCTACTGCACATATTTAATTTATTTGAGACAGTAAACAATAAATACATTTATTTCAATATAAAAGTCAAAATAATACAATTAATATTGTCCACATCAAAAAAATACATCCGTGATTATGTCGTGTCGAATAACCCACCCAGTATCGTTCCAGGCGCAAAGGTGCCCAAGAGGCTGACCCCGTTGCCTCGGTGAAACGCGATGGCCATTGCACCATTGCACCAGGAACGAACTAGACCGGGAGTCACCACCTTGGTCGTTGATACGGCGGCGAATTTCCGCGAATAACCGACCAATTTGTATCCGACCTAAACTGCCCATAGTGTCCGCCATAATGGGGTAAACATAATGAATATGATTTTTAGATGTAGTGATGATAAGTACTCGATGAAGATATTTCAGACGCTCAGACTATGACTAGGGTTGCAATAACTTAAGTCCTAGAAAATGCTTAAACAAAATAAAAACAATGCAGTCTTAACCAAAGCTATAAACACAAAATCGAGTGTGAGAAATAAGTGGCACTTAATTTTCCTAGCTAAATGAGTTGATTTTCGTTTGTAGAACGGTGGTGCCCAACAGAATCTAGTGTGATTAGTGTTGTAATTTTATGTGTTGTAAAATGGAGCGTGTGTACGACACCTTAGGTCGTCAGGATGTGTTGGGGTAATTAGGCGTTCCCAGGTGGCGACTCGAACGCGACTAGCTTGAATTATCTGCTTAAGGTTTTATGTTATGAGGTTGAGATACTAGAAGAGTTCATGTAGTGAGAGATAGTAAGTAATATTTCTCTCACTCCCCAGTAGACCGGTATAAAATAAGAGATGACCTCAGGCGATCTCTTATTTTCACCTAAGCTATATCGTTTCTATATTATACAATGAAAATAAGTAGCAAAGGACATAGTTATATTCGGACCCTCCGAGAATTCGCATTGATTTAGTAAATATTTGTAGTTAGGACGTACTTGGCAAACGATTTCGTTTTACGGTTTCTAGCCTCGCGGCGTTTACAGAACTTACTGCTTTTATAGCTTTTTTTATCGAATGATCGCCTGTAAGTCATTTTTAATGCCTAATAGAAAGCCTCAGGTCACAATAAAAATGAACGAGTGGTTTGTACTAATCATAAACATCCAAATAATTTTGCTAGTTTATTAATGAAGAAACAGAATCAATGCTCAAGGCAAAAAGAGAAGTTAAATATTTACTATTTTTTGTATAATAAATTAACATAATACAAGTTTCATGTCTTAACCATATACTCTAATATTACTAGCGTAAGGAGATCCACAGACCCATAGACGTTACCAAATTTAAAATGTCGGTGACAGACTTGTAGTGTAGAAACATTGACGTCACTGCAATATCTACGTCTGTCAAAGTTGATAATGGTTTATAAAAAAAACGTTTGACGGTTCATATGCTCTGTCTCTGTCTCACACTAAAGTTTTGCATAAAGATATGTACGTCACTTTCACACTTTGTTACTCTAATGATAACTTAAAGTTAAGACCATACCTAACTTAAACAATTAATATCCAACGTGTACTTTAGTTACGACTGCTTTGGAAACTCGTTATCAAGTAGAATAATGTGCCAGTTTATTGCGTATTTTTACTTCTCTGTCTAAAATAGTATGTCAATGAAAGACGTCGTTATGTTGTACACACGGCCAAGAAAATAGATAATATAATAATAAATATATACACCTTTACCTACACCACCAGTAGGTAGGTACAAGAGTACCATTGAAAAACTGAGACCAAATATAAGTAATCAAAATCACCAACTGCGAGTCACATCTAGTAGGATGACTTCAACAGAATTTATACGGTGTTCGGTAAGTGGTCCCAGCGGGGTGGGGAGTAAACATCAAGACGGGTAAAGTTTAAACGTCAACCTTTGAGGAGCCTTATTAAGGGCCCTCACAAACCTTGCACGTGTTTTTTGTCATAAAGTGGACGCAAATTGGTTGGTGAAATGAATCTGTTCCTACCGTCGACCATGACCTATATTATACGTTTAAGTTTTAAGGAATAAAATATCTGTCAATATCGTCCTCATAGTCAAAGGGAATCAAAGAATCAATTTCGTTTATTCAGTTTAGGCACATAAAGAGCTAATGTCAAATAACAATTACATCTGTCAAAAATATTAGAATTTATGATAAATAAAATAGTAAATAAATCATTTCAAAATGATTATTTCACTGGTTTGGTAGTTAGATCAACTGTAGAAGAGACGAGCAAAAAAACTCAGGTAGATTATCGTTATCTTTTTATATGTTATATGACTGTTATGCCGCGTCTACAATTCCGAAACATTTTGCCGTGTCCGTGTCAGAAGAGCGTATCCGTCGCTGCGTGATAGCTGATCTTAAATGAAACCATCGATGTAAGCACAACTCTAATTTGTGTGCACATGTGCCACAAGTTGTTACGTTCACACTCAACGTCATGTCTTAATGCCACGCTTCACATCATAAATCTGGACGCATACTATTTCTGCCGTGGCTGGTACTTTACAATATTTTACACTTTATAACAGCCATAGTATAGATAGAGATTTTCAAAAGTCTACGGGTAAGGTGCTATTATTTCACCAGGGTGCGCAGTTTATTTATAATATTTTTTTAATAGTTGTTTTAACCCTACAAAACACGTTGTTTACCAAAACCGAAGCGATGACAATATCAATCTCCGCCCGTTCACTGCCCAATTAGCATCTGTTGTGCATACACAATGGTCTGTAATAGTTCACTGCATAGTATTAGCATAATGCACCGTCGGTAATGTTTATCACCTGATTGCCCGCATATCTATGTAAATAGATTGCCCTGATTGTTGACTGTTTAGTCATTAGGTTGGCTAATGCGGTGCTTTGGGGTTATATTGGTTAGAACGCCCAAAGTTAGGATCGATTTAGTTTTGGGGAACAAGAAGATCATTATTTCTTGTCAAACTAAATATTTACATATGGACGTTCTCAACATCAGAGTCGTCACACTCGCTCTATCGTCTATGTAGAAACCTTCTAAGGTCCTTTTTTAAGAACCTCATATTGTAGTTGCTTGGAAAAACCACACTAGTAATCGTCTTTACTTCATATACAATCGAGTAATATGTTATACAGTTTGCTTAAATGATTTATCAGAGAACCACTTTTCACTTCGGTGTGATAAAAATTGAATATTGGGCAAATGGGGATCGTAACACATTATCGGTTGGGATGAGCTGTTGCGGACGGATTTGGGCGCGCGTCCGGAAAATTGCAAGGCGAGATGATCGATGGCAGACCAGATGTCGAGCCGTGATTACATGAAATGTGGCAAACTTGCGTACCTAGTACCTACAGCGATTGAGGGTTACAAGTTCGTATGATGACCACATCATTGTCGGCCTGTTTCTCAGCTAACTTATGTTAAAAAAGATTAAAGATTTTCATATGTCATTTGAATATAATAATGATTATTTACAACCGCGGTAGCCTAGTGGTATGGGTAATGGACTGCTGAGACGAGGTCTCGGGTTCGATCCCAGGTTTTAGCATGGCATACACCAATGAGTTTTCGATGCTTTTTGAAGTTAAGTGTGTATTTATCGAAGGTTTTAAAAGTGCTCGGTTAATAGCAATAGGCTCGTTATTTATTACATTGGGATCTAAACATAAACTGGCGAAATGTGGGTGCTAGCTCCTCTGCCTACCGATATAGGCGTGAGTTTATGTTTTGTGTTATGTTATGTTATGGTATATTTTTAACGAAATTGAAGTAGATAAACTTTTGAATGAAGGTAATCTAATTGCATTAGTTTCGTACGCCAGACCGAATTCTATTTTGTAATATACAATCTGTTTTCTGGCTGATTCCTTATCAATTAAGTTTAGATTATAAGACCTACGTATAGTATTTGTTTCCATTCATATTGTTTCCAATATTTAATAGCTAGCAACATAGCTAGTAACATACTTACTAGCTATACAACTCTATATACAAAGAAAACACACTACAGTCATGCAACCTCGTAAAAGCTAAGTTACTCAACTTTATTACATATTTTAAAACCATCATTAAATTAAAACTTTTCGTTGCTCACATCGAAGGACGTTTCGTAATAGCAAGCGCAAGTGCCTCAGTTATTTTATAATTATAATATGATCTGAGAAAAAAGCGAACTTATTACTAACGAGTGCCTATGAACATGACCCGTGCGTGTAATTTAGCAGCAGTCATCTCATAAATTTTGCTACATATCCTCTTCTCCACGAGTATATGGACGTAATTTCAGTTCCCCGGCACCATTTTCATTTCTCTGCATTTGAATTTCAATTGAGTAGCATTAGGTGTGTGATGTGTTTGCTTGGGGGCGATATGCCTACATTATTTTATCCTTGTTCATAATAGTGTGGTTTGGTAATAGTTTGGGAGTATTTCACCATCTAGACACGCAAGAGCGTGTCAAGCCAAGTTCAAGAAACAGAACTGGCGAGCCGCACCGTGTGTAATATTACACGAACCATTTGGAGCCACTTTTGACCCCCTCATAAATCAAAAACTATTTTACATAAACGTATCAAATTTGGCTCATATATTGTATGTATGTATCTCGCAAGTCTCAAGACTTATGTTTACATATGTTTTCAAAATTTCATAAGCTTATTTCAAACGGTTATTTATATAATAATGTCCAAAAATTCCTCATTTTTATCATATTTATTTAGCAATCGTACCTGAAACTCAACACACACACGCTCTCGTAAACTAGTAAAGTATGAATAGAAAATAATGGGGTCGTACGAAACAGAATGTTTGATTATGGGTCAAAAGAGACTGTGAGTCCGAACGCAGCTGTGTCGAAACTTGGAGGTCGTACGAGAACGTAGCCAATTAGTGAAATGATATCACTTTTCGCAATTCCATCGCTATTTATTTGTTATTTTTATTATCTTATTATTTATAATAATGAGTATTATTCGTGTACAATTCCGATTACATCATCAACAATCAGGTTCCAAGCTGCTGGTACTCTCAAAGACATAACCTTACGATTATTAAAAGTATCTAAGACTAAGGAAATAAAAAGAAAGTTTCTCTTCAGATTACATTGTTTTACTACTTGTCATGTGTGCTAAGATCATAACAGTACATGACGACACTATAACTTGTGTATACGTGAAGAAACTACTACGATATGAGTCGTTGCCACTCGAGACGATAAACTAAAAGGTGTATTGCCTTTCTTAATTAAACTGTCGCCTTCCTTATAAACTGTTGCCCTCCTTATAAACTGTTGCCTTGCATTAGTTAAATTAGGGGTAATTGTCAAGCGGTTACACTTTTCACCTCGAGCTTACCTCTTAGTGATAGAGCTTTTTCTATGAATGGTGTAATCACAAACACAATTTAAATGATTTCGTAAGAAATAATACTACTTCTACATCATTTTAGCGCCAAAGTTTACATTTCGAAACCCGAGTCTGTTCAGCTACTTCACTTTTCCACAATTTAGTTTATTTTTGCATTTACGGGAGTGACTTCAATACAGACAATACTCACAAACGTGACCATAATCTTATATTTTATTTAATCATAACTTCCAAACGGAAAATCTCAGTAATATTTTGTTCGGGAATCGAACCAGAGAAGTCATTGACGCTTGCTACCACTTTGGCACCGAAAGAATATAGAGAAAATAATTCATGCATGTTTTTCTATTTATTATGCCAGATAACGCTCCCATGGTTCGTTCAACGTTGATGGAGCATTACAGAGCTCATCAGCATAACGAAATAAACAATTTGGGATAAACTCACATCTGTTCAACATAACACGTTTGTCTCAGTAACCCAATAGGAGACATCTCAATTGGAAATCTTAACTGTTATCATTCTACAGTAAGAAAACAAATAAAAAATGAACTATTGCCGTCTCTTTCGCACCCAAAACAAGAGAATAAAACAGTCAATTTCCAACGATACGCGGTAATAGAATGCAAACTCGAGTATTTTGGAACATAATGTGGGTAAAGGCGTACAGTGTTATGCTAAATTCATTCAATGTGGAAAAGCACTCGTAGACGGGGCGTAAAGGGTACTGGCATATAGACATGTGTTTGTATTTCACTGTACGTGGGTACGCAACTGAGCGCGATTGTACACACTGTGTGGTAAAAATGTTGCTGGGAGTCAGTTTAGTATTCGAATGTACTGTGGCTGATATTTGAGAGAATTTACTGTCGCGTATAACAGACTTATGACTTAGCTTTATTTCACTTTAATCCATTGAATGAATCCATCAATGGATATGATTTCACGTTTTGTTCGACGCAATTCATCAATGACTTTGATTCCACGTTTAGTTCTAATGGAATCCATCAATGGGTTTGATACTACATTTCGTTTCACTATCTATTAGTACATTTTTCTTACAATTAACAAGTGTCTTTCTAGAATTGGAATTTCTTTGCGCAATTTTTATATCGACCGCAACATTTTGAAATATGGAAAGAAAAGGGTAGGTAGGTATATATATTTTAAATATATATGACAATGTAAATATTTTTGTAGTAGTACAAAAATAGTATAAATGAAGAGTTTAGAAAATAGTATGTATGTTGATTACTTTTTCACTCCGTAAAGACTCAAATAACTTAACCGTAATTCAGACTAACGACAATTACTGCGCGCCCGAAACCTAAACCAAGTTATTCCTGGACGTTGCTTGCTCTTCGCTCGAATATCACGACCTATGGTTCCCGAATTACGGCATGTATCCAAAATCTATTGTGTACTACTCCCGATTTCTGCCAATTCATGTCAACGTAAATGCGCGCTTTGGTCGAGACGTCACGAACAAATAACCAATGACGTTCAGTATTTGCTTAGATAACTTGGCATTAATTTGACAAACTTACATAAAACTTGTAAAAGACGATACAAATTTTAAAGGGACACACACACACACACACACAATACATTATGTCAGAATTAGCTGCGAGTGTGAACTACTTAGGCAAGCTTTAGACGCGAAATAACGTAAAACATGCTGAAATTTTGATACCGGTGCGACTATTTTTGGTGTTTATTAAACTATACTTTGTAAAATATAGCTTGGGTCCTATGACAGATGTCAAAATGACGTTCGTAGGGATGTCCGAAATTCGATGAAAATATCGATACTACCAGCTATTATTGATGCTTGTTACATATATAATTAGGTTTAATTTAATTCTATGTATGTATTTCATTGTAATGAGAACGGAATATACGTAGCATACAAGGCGTCGGCACGCGTACTGATGAGAATGAGTGGAGTGGATCAGTGGAAGTTCATATCAAACAAGATGTTGGCGCGTGTATCTTATGAGGCATATCATGGCCCAAGAGCCAAACGCGGCGTGTCTTCTTATAAAATCCAAAAACAGGTTCAGCGCGTTGATGGATTGAATGTAGTATTTTATTTACTCAATATTATTTAGGATCAAGTATATTGAAATATAAATATTATTATGATATTAAAATACCTAAGCAATAAGATTAAATTCTAATTATTTTTTTCTTATATTAATTTCAATTTTAAATTAAGCTTTAGAATAGTTCATAGTATGTGGTCACGATGATTCATCGCCCATCACTAATTAGCTCGGTATGCCCATAAAGTATGACATTAACAGCTACTAAATTCAATAATAGAAAATTCAAGACTTCATGTGCGGGCTTTCACTGACAGCTGTCATAGGACCCAAGCTACATTTTACAAAGTATAATTCTACAGAGTCATTGACAGATAGCGAGTTCAGTATTCAGATAGACTAATAATGCTATCAAAACATCGCATAATGTCAACATAATAGATAACATTGTTCATGCAAATTATACTGAAATGCACTGTTTCAATTATTATCTGTCACGACTTATCTAGCATAAGATTAATCAAAGCCTGGCGTAATCTATATTGACTATCATTGTTATTATATCCCCTTCTAAGTAATCATCATAACCATAGTATTCCTGAGGTATGTACCAAATGGCGTGCATAAAGTTTAAAAAGCTAGTTCTGCCTTCCAGGAACGTGTACAGATTCATGGCTATACATTAAATGCGAAAATGTATGTAGGTTTTATTGGGTACCCTCTAATATAAAATGTCCAACGTATGGCATTGACACGTATTTTGACGTTTGTGACATTCGTTGTCGACTGTCATAATCTTCATAACCGTCAAAATATGTGTCAATTCTAAAGAATGAACATTATATTCTATTATATAGCGTGGCGTAGCGGTAGTGAACGCGACTGCTACGCAGGAGGTGCGGGTTCGATTCCCGCTCAGTGCAAATATTTGTGTGCTTGAATATGAATATCTGCATTGGTCTGGGTGTTCCTATCTATAATAAGTATGTATTTACAAAAAAAAAAATGTATCTATGTATGTTTATCCGCATTCTAGAACCCGTAACACAAGCTAGTTAAACTATGCTTACCACGGGTCTAGGTGACGTTGTGTAGATTGTCCTAGAATATTTATTTATTTATTTATTTATTTATTTATATTAACGACTAAGGCATCTATATAGAGGACCAATGTACAAGTTGTTGTATACCGCGCTAGCCTAGTGGTATGTAATGGACTGCTGAGACGAGATCTCTGGTTCGACCCCAGTTTTACCATGGCACACACCAAAGACTTTGCGATGCTTTTCGAACGAATCTGTGTATTTATCGCAGGTTTATAAGTGCCCGGTTAATGGCAATAGGCTCGCCACCTATTACATTGGGGCCTTAAACATAAATTGGCGAAATGTGGGTGCTAGCATCTCTGCCTACCCTTTCGGAGATATAGGCGTGAGTTTATGTTATGTTATATTATGTTATTCTGGGAGGTGAATATCAGAAGACTAGCGGGATCGGACTCTTGTATATTTCACGTAGTCGTCAGTAACTCATCATCTCTACGTTAGTCCCAGTCGCACCCAAAGCTCTTACCTCGGAGTCCAAGGTCCGTTTTTTCCAGTCTAACTGCGTTGCGACTGAACTTCGATATTTTCCTTAAAGCCTACTTCCTTTCTGCTACCTCATCAGCTATTAATGAATTTAAATTTAAATTATGAATCAGTTACTTGAAATAAGCTTTCCGTATCAATATTCCCCAATTTATGATTACTCTGAAATGGCCACACATTTCAGTATTCAACGTTACTATGAATTTGCTCGATATATATATCATGTTTGGCATTTATGCGTTGTCGACAGGTTGTGGTATGCATAGCGAATTGTTCCTGAGTTATGACAACGGGTTGCAGTTCAAGCAACCAGTTATATAGAGATTGGTCTAATGAAGATTTACTATAAAGCAAATATAATAGTTCACAGGAGATTTCTGACATGAATGTAATGCAATTGAAATAGAACCCTAAGTCCCACGAACTGGTTTCTAGACAAAATTGCAGATATACTTCCTTCTTAATAGCAACACTATCGCTCCAAGAATCAATTATTACACCCCATAAATAATCCCAAAACCGAAGCTGCAAGAAAAAAAGATGTTATCATTCCTAAAATTTATGGCACAAACGAAATTTGTTGATTTTAACACCTTTATTTGTTGAAGAGAGCACTTCGTTGTAAAAAATGGATATTAAAAAACAAATTAGCTGCCTCCGTATCGCGGATCTCCAAAAATTTAGGAGCACTCAAATTCAAAGTAAAGTTTGCTTCGTAAATTAAATGTAAGCATGGACAGGTAAATGTAGGGGGACCACGAGCATTTGTTTTTCGAGATGTAACAACGTTTGATACATGATTATATAAAAAGCACGCGGCGAATTGTTTACTTTAATTATGATTCATGTTCCAATTTTTTATACGTATGAATAATACAACAGTATTTTATTTTATTATATGATTAATAATTTTCTTTATACGAATAGAATGTCTTGATGGAGAAAGTCTTACCTTTCACTGAAATAGCTGAATGCTTCGTTGTTCCTTAACCGAAATAGCAATGCCATTTTTCTAAAGATGTATCCACTAGAAAATAGTAAGTATTGCTGCTAATTTCCAATTTTATTGATGCCAAATAGAGTGTAACTTTTCTAACAACAAAAGTAAACGAGATAAAAATGCCATAGATAAATAAAGAGATTATGAACCATAAAATTTGTTCGAGAAAGGTGTACCCTGGCAAAACATGTGGATTGAAAAGGGGTTTGGGCATGTACAACGAATAGCACAACAGGTCAGTAAGGCTCAGGCGAATGAGCAGGTTAGCCGGAGTCAACTTCGCGATATACACACTGACCACATAATTAATATTTTAAAAAAGGGGAATGTCTGAAGTTTTCGGAACCAGAGGATTTGCATGAAAGGCTTAATAACAGAGGAGGAAGTTTGTTAAGTATGTAAGGATAAAGCAAAATATCGAGTTGCTGTCTTTGCCCACCCCGGAAGGAAGGTGTGAGCGTATACATGTATATATATTTTTGTTTATTCGCCTAAGTCAGTCAAGTTAGCAATTAAATCTAGCACACCCCATCCTCCAGAACAAAGCGGCCATGCACTAAAAAGGCCTTTATTTTGTGCGTGTCGATCACCGAACCGTGATTCTAACTCGCTCTACGTATCGCTGTTACATAGCAGACAGATCAAAAAGGATTTGTTCAGTACTCGGTATTCCTGATTGGTACACGGGTACCGTATCGTTTAAATAGCAAACAGACAGAACGGAATGTTCCTTTAGGCTTTGTGAATTTCAATATATCTAGTGTTGATCAATTAGCTAATGATCGTTCTTTGAATAGTAACTTTACTTGTATTGTGCTTAGATGTATTGCTATCCAACATCAATCAAACTTGAACAATTTAGTACAAAAAATATATCAGAAATAAAGTACCTACCTACAATCTAATCGAATCTATTGGATTGGAATAAGTACACTTTCTTATTTCGTATAACCAACATGAAATAAAATAACAGATATCAAGTAATAGATATGATATGAAATGCTGTATTAGTAATACCATAAGAAAGATAACAAAGTATTCAGATATGTAACTATACAGTATTAATCTCACAATCATAGATTAACACAGACGGTAAGGTAATAATTATATAAGTTTATTGAGTATTTTGCGTCCCGATTACACGGCAACCCTATCTAATATAAGCCTCAGGGCGCGATAAAGTGGCTACATTCTCGTAAATTCCGATAGTTCTCGTATAAGACCAAATTCATTGGTAAATTACGAGAGTCGTTCCATTAAGAACGTTGATTGCACCTTTGAGACGAAGGATTATGCAAAACGGTTTAGGGCACTTTGTTTTATGTATAATGCATATTTAGATATAATATATTGACATTGATAGATGATGGCGATATAAGTTTAACGAACTTTTGCAAAGATAGATAGATTATCACTTATTGTGCACTAAAAACGAACATGAACAGAAATTTTATGCGCAAAATGTATATATATTTATACATGTTTTACTTATGAACAGACTAGTGATCAGCCTTTAAGTGTAGGCCATTTCACACATTTCATATAGATTTTTGTGATCGAAACAAAACAAAAGTATCTAAATTTTATGATTCTGCCGATGGAATGGCCCCCTAAGAGATGGACAGACGACCGATATAGTCAAAGTCACGGGTGGCCATTGAATGCAGACTGCCTCCAACCGGTCGGATTCGGCGGAAATGATGATGTTGATGAAGATGACGATGATAACGATGATGGTAACAAAATTCAAAGTTATAAGTTAATAAAGGATTTTATTTCTAGATTTGGCTGATGAAGAAGTGAAAGTCATAATATATAGTTTTTTTTGACACTTTGTTATGCTATAGGAATAAAAACACGCGCATCTTTAATACTAAAATAAATAATAATAATTAAACTCTTATTTTCAGCTGCATCAACAATTTGTCATAATTTAAGCATGAATACAAACCAACATCGAGTATTCATTACTTGCACAATAGTGCAGCAGCATCCGTAAGATAAATAATTAGACCGGTTATTTCAGCCACATATTCGTATCCGGCATAAGTTTAGCCGGATATCCGGTATCTGGATTATGTGGAATACTGGCTGGATTTGTTAAATTTAAAATTTTGTCATAAATTACATATACCTAATTAAGTTATAACACAATATGACACAGAGAGGATGTGGTGCTAGACAGATTTGGATCAACAAATATTTATGATAATAAATTTCTGTGGTAGATTAAAACAGCTTTGCCGAAAAGTTTCACATTTTGTTCGTTACCTCAATTTTTTTTCAAATTAGATAAAGCTCTTCACAATAAACTTTTTGAACACATCAAGATAGATAGATCTGATGTTGACTGTACCTTAATGACAAAGACTGTTGAAACAAATGGGCAAATATTCGCAACATGAACTAAGCAACCAGGTTGGCTAATTTCTAAAAACCACTGCTTACATTAAAGACGGACTCTTTCTAGGTGCCCTAACCAATAATTCCTTTTATAGCTACTTCTTTTAAATATATACGTTGTCCTTATTTTATCAATAGATCTTAACTCTTATATGGAAAGAGAAAGGTGTACCTTTCTGCTTTCATTATTAGTAAGCAGAATTTTACGTTTTCCAACGTACCCATAAGCGAAATGGTACCACATTTTTCTTAAAGCTTGTAACATGCTGAATAATATATACACTTCGGGAATTATCCCTCACTTGCTCAACTTTTGGGTCCTCTACTCATTTAGATAATCAAATCAAATTATTTATTTAAAGGAAAAGTATTGCTTCTTTCTGTCTTCATGAAACTTATCTTTCATTTATTATTTAATATGTTTTATACTGATTTGAAATATTTCGAATCGAAGATTACCTTTCACATTTTAAAGAAAGTCGATGTGTGATTTCAATAAGGAATTTTTACAAAATTGTTCAAAGTATTAAAGGTTTAATTAGTTTAAGTGTACAAGCAACACGAAGGGTCTGATTATGATAATGATAATGCAATGATAAAAATAAATAAAGGTTACGTGATACATACAAAATAAAATAGTGATTATACGTCTCCTAATGTAACCGGTACCTTACAGAGGGAATACTCTTAACTTAAACGTACCGGTCTCGGGTACAAGTTCGGTCTAGGCGTTCACTTTTTCCAATCTAAATCAATTTATTATTTAGTAGGTTACATATCACGATCCACAAAACACACTGGATTCATTCGTTATAGCAATAAAGACAAAGTCACAGTTAAAAGTTAGCGCGATTCCAATGTCAGACACTATACTTTTTACACTCAATTCCTGTTATAATTTATCGTATCGAAAATTTTCGTAATATACTGCCTCCTCTAACAGTTTACAGGTGCGCGACAGACCGTGCGTTATCTATGCCAGCCACGAAGGGTCCCATATTTAGTACTGGATATAGGGCTGCCTCCCTTACCACAAAAATAATATTTTTAATCAATACGAAAGTTTGAATGAATGGATTTTTGTTACTCAATCACGCCAAAATTTGCATGGCATTTTGGATCAGAGAAAAGCACATCTAATCTGTGATACGATTGTTGAGACCGTTAGTCATTTTATTATATTAATAACAAAAATGCAAACTACAGGGAGGCACAGCTAAACATGTTTACCGTAATTATAAGCGATTCAATATTTTACTACGCAGAGGGCAACCCTACACAACTTAATTTTGGATTTTTTATTTTATTAAGATTAAGATTTATTTTATTAAGATAGTTATTCGATCATGTTAGACTAAAATTGATGCACAGTAAACTAGGACTACTTTAGAAGTCAGAGGGAGTTCTGTTCCACAATAAGGTGTCGTTGTTTTCTAATCAATTTTTCAAGAGTTTAAGTCACTAACGTGCAAATTATAACTAATTAAAATCGCTCAAAACTAATCACCAACCCTAGGTTATAATCTCTTTCCAGCACTCGCCGCATCCTTACAATAAATAAATCAGATAAATATTTTTCATTGTTGACTGTACCTACTCCGGTGTTGCCCGCTCATAAAATTATACCACGATGGGGTAAGTACATAATTTTAATAGCCGCCTAATGGTTTATGCGATGCCGCGTTTTGGATCTGCCCCGTTTGTGTATACTTACTGTTATCCTGGACTCTTAATTTATGAAGTATTTTAATATTCATAGTTCGCTGCCTTTCTGATTGCCATAAAAACTTTTTAAAGGTTTTATTATTAGACGTAAGCTAAAGAGTCAATTAAAATTTCAAGGGAATGGATAATGTAATAACCTTTTAACCTCCCAGGAGGCATGAAATTGAACAAATTTAAAATATATTCATTCAAAATTGAGAATATATTTAATTAAAACGAAACAAAACATTTAATTAAACGACGAAATTAACATGATAATATTGAGAGAACAATGACCATCGCACTATAAGAGATTTTAGAAATGCGAGACGCTCAAAGGTTTAGCAGAGCTATTTATTAATACCTAGGCTTAACTCACTGTCTGACTTTTGAAAGGATTAACTAGAATATATGATCTCTTTAAAGAAGGCTTGCAACTCAGAATAATCTTTGTTCTTAGACTTATTTGTTTTCTTTTCCATGATTACAGTTTTTCCATGATTACAGTTTTGGATCAAAGTACCTTACGCATCTATGCATTATTTTTTTTATTTCAGGCTGCATTTTTGTTGAAGTTTCATATTATTGTTAAGAGATAAGAAGAAAACGGCTAAGTAAAGCGTGTACTTTAGATTTATAAATTTTTCACGTTACCTCAAAATGTGATGTGGACACTGCAGTCCCACACCAGAGGGTCAACCAGGGTGTGAGGAATATGCCAGAGCGAAAGCGTGTGTGAAATGTGCGATTTTGGTAGGTTCACATCCGACAAAATTAACCTGGCTGACTTAGGCGAAAGGTATCCGTAGATTTTCGTACAAAAAAGAAACCTCAAAACGATAACATTAAAAATGTATGTGTTAGTATGTTTGTTATTATGAGCAATACAATGAAAGTATAGTATTAAAAAGAATGAAAAACAGTAATAGTTACCAAAATATAAAGTTTTATTCAGTTAAATCGAGCACAAGGCAAAATTATAGTCAATATACACATAATTGAGACACTAAATTAAATAATTTAAACTATGATTGGTACTGAATTTCTCCGTACTTATGCTAACATCCTAACTTCACCTTTTATAGTAGTAGTAATTTGAATATCAAATGTACGTCAAGATGTTTTTGATGCAAACATAGCTCAGTGAAGACGGTAGTATTAAGCAAAATAACATTTACTCTGAACCGCCTTCACACATTCCTCTTAAGTTAGATTTCCATTTAACCGGGCCCCCAGGCGATTTGTCATGACCAAAATACAAAGCCTATAACCACATTTGAATTTGTATGAAATTGGGACATACTTAATTGGTAGGATTATGATGATATGGTAAAAGGAATCAGTGTTTTAAAGACAGTACCTACCATATAGAAACTCAACTAAAGTGTAGTAATAAGTCGACTTAAGGAAATGATCAAACTTAGAAGTTCGATCATTTCAACTCTGATATTCCGTTAATTTACGTGCTATGAGACTTGCAATGGCAGATTTTATTGTGACATTAGACAATGTTATTTTAATTTGTAACACAAAAAATTCTTAAATGAAGAAGTTCTTTGAAGCTACTTAAAAAACAGGCACTGTGTAATACTTATTCCGATTTATCATAACTTATCAAACTCATATCAACTAAATACACTAAAAATATTCAGGACTGAGTATCGTTCTGTAATATCTCGATTTTCATTGTCGACAATGACAATCTGTTCTAAGTTTAGTTATAAATCGAAATTCAGGATTGAGTATCGTTTGGAATATGGATCACACTGTGTACTCATCGTTTGTTTTGCTTCCGTACATTTTTTAGATAGTTCGTAAGATTGTCGGTAGATCCGAGAGGATAGCTATATAGGACAGTCATACGAAAGGAGAATTTAGAGTGTCTCGAGTGTCCAAAACGTGGTAAATGTAGCGTAGTTGGTCATAGCATTCCCCTTATAATGGCTAATGCCTGGTACAACTCCAGTTTTTTCAAATCTCATTGGTTGAAAATGCACACGCGGCTAGGGTTATTCGCTTGAGAGTGCTCCTGAAGATGCCTCGCACTTGCGAAATATTGCACATACGACATCTCTGCTTTGAGAGGTACGGTTTGACATTCCTTTCTATGTCAATTAGTAATAATTTGCTATTGTTATCGTTGGAATTGTTAAACAGTGGGTGAGTGGTGGGCCCTTCCTTCCTCAATATATAATTTCTTGTAATGGATTTCCGCCAGGTAATGCCTACATCTATATCGTGACCAATGATCAATAGAATCCTATATTTGGTATTTGATAAATATAAGTTAACATGAGTTTGGCCAAAGTATAAGAAACTTAAAGACAACACTCATAATGATAACGATGGACGTACAATTTATCGATTTTTTCATTCATAAATAAAGCAAGGACCCTTTTTGAAACTTCTTGAACTCTTCTTATAACGGTATCCATCGTCCTTATCCCTACCGACTGGGTACGTGAGAGGAGACTTCATAAACATTATTTGTATTGTGACCCGGCCCTCGGTAACTAAACGTTGTCAATTAATTGTTGAGAAAAGGCTTTTGAACCTCTAGGCTTTTTGTCAAGTTTGTATTGACAAGTTTTGAATTTACAAGTCTTTTGATTACTTATTCAAGAGATTATAAAAGTTTTTTGTTGTTGCTTTCAAAGTTTTTGATGCGAATAGGTTTAGTATTTCAAATGCCTGTACTTAAAATTAATGTTTTATCATTCTATATTCAGGTAACCGGTTTTGGAAAAATATATTGTAGTAAACGAATTTAAGGTATATTTTCCCTTATTTGCAATGATCGCCTACGCCTTGTATAATATACCCATAATTGTATAGCCCTGAGGTGGCAAGTTGAAGTACCAGTGGGCGAATAGTTTTCAAAGAAAAATAACCACCTACACCGTACTAAAAAATCTTTAACATTTTGAAATAAATTATAAACCTAAATATAATAATTTGTGACAGCAGGTTAAGTAAACTTTCACATTGTGCGAACCTCAGTACGTGCAGCGCTAACCCAGACCCAGATATCGGACCCAATCCCCATAATTCCAAGGCCTTGTATCAAGAAACAGAGCGAGAAAGATATATTGAACAATAAGAGAAAACAGATAATATAATTCATGAAGACTGATTCATGAAGTTAAACATAACTCGGCCATCATTTATGTTTAATACGAGAACGCGTAAGCCGAGAACTTCAGTCCCAATTTAGCATTTCCGTGGTTTCCAAAACCTTGTTAGTGTACCGTATCAAAAATCTCAATATTATATTACCCGCTTCGGGATTAAGGGCGATCACACACCGGGTTTCAATCTGAGATGATTCAAATTGGACACCTGGTTATGAATGGAATAGCATATTAATGTAGCGAAAATATTTCAGCCGTCAGTCCCAGTTGCCATACGAACATCTATGGCAGTCGTTACGGGTAGTTAGAGCCCTCAAAAGTCCGACTAGCCTAACTACAGACCTTCGATATCGCCAATTTGGTTGTGAAGGTCCACGAAAAATATCGAAGTTCAGCCGCATCTTAGTTAGACTAGAAAACCATCTCCAACTGAGTTGGGAATAGGAATGATAATCGTTTTATAATATATGTCATCTTCTTATTCTTAATAAACAATTAGCGTCTAACAGTATAGTTGAAAAATGTACCGCATCGATCGATTACAGTATAAACTCAACATTTGCATTCAAATTATAATGAATTTCTTTTATATGGTTAAATAGGGCTCGTATCTTGATTTATATTATCTAGTAGACAGCAGATTTGAAACTAGTGTACACTCGGTTTTAAATAGCGCTCAAGTCCGCTTTTATGACGTGCGTCCCAAGCGCTTTACAGTGGCTTCGTTAGCGGAGAACAGTTCATAATTTAGGTGCAAAATGCAGTTCTGCCTTGAATATTTTTCTGTAAGTTTCTGTGGAAAAAATTAAGCTTCACTTTAGGCTTCTTTATATAGTTTCTTTTTACTTTACACACTGTTCCAAAATTAATTTCCGTAAGATTAACCGATTCCGGGTTTGAGTGAACAAATCAAGGAATTATAACAATGAATTCATAATAAAATACTTATTTAAAAAAATCTTTCGCCTCAATCGAAGACAAAGGTAGATAATAAATTTCTTTTAATTTTTATGAATATTGACATGTTTAACGCTAAAGAAATGGAAAAAAAGTACAGCAACACCATAACGTGAAATAAATTACGTTTTAGATACTTCACAAATATACGAGCTGAGACATAAAAAGTGAAATGTCCGCCATCTTGTTGAAGAGATTTCAAAGCTCCACATAAACAAAATTGGGTGTATACTGCCATTGATAAATTTAGTCTACAGTCGCACTTCATGGCTCGATCGATTTTGTGTTTTAGCAAATCATGTCTCGAGAGACAGATACATGCATATCGCAGCTGGGAACTGGTTGTTTCAAAAAATCTTCTGTTCAGTTCTTTACACAAGATGTCTTAAGATCCGTATTCCAGAATGATAATCAGTCTTGAATCTCGATTTAGAACTTTATCTGAGGACAGGTTGTACGAGGTTCTAATGTCATTGTGAGAGTCGATTCACAACTGAACTTGTTCTGGAATACGGATCTTAGTGTAAGAAAATAAGTTGAGGTCGAAAAGATGTTTGGCTAGTGTCAAAATATGTCTTAGATATTTGCGGAAGCTCCGCATTGAACGACTGAGGAATACTAATTCTAAAGCATAGGTACTTTACTACACAACCCCTTCATACGAAGCTATTATACATACATAACTACATGAAAGTTATTGTAGAATATGTGATAGTGTTGCTATCATTTTCAAATTAAACTAAACTAACGACAGTGTGGGTTACCAGTTGTAAATTATAATTTTAAATTAGCTGCTTATGAAGTCGGTTTATACGTTTATGCATTCTGTGTCTGTAGTTTAACTACGTGTATATGAATTATCAAAGTCGAAGAGTTAGATCACTGCACCAACTAATTGGGGTTTTGTTTAGGCAATAATCTTGGCAGTAGAATTACTACTGTTGGAATTACTTCATTGAGTCGTTTACATTGTTCTATTTAACCTTAAAACGGTTAAAATACTTAGTTAATTATAGGGTACAAATTTCATTCATTACCGTTTATAAAATTAATTAGTACCTATTGATTAATCGTACGTTATAATTAGTACGATTGAAAAACAATCAGTAATAAAGACATTTCTTATTATTTCATCAAAGTATACATTTTAATTTACCTAAAAGGGAGTAAGTACCTAATAGTCTTAAGTAATGTTACACAGTGATAGTACATCGATGGACGTCAGATTTAAGCAATTTCATTATACTGCTTAATTAATCAATATTATTGAAACAAGTAACGTCTTATTCTTGATCCACAGACCTTTATCAACCTAGTAAGAGTGTTACCAACGGCAATATATTGATAAAAGTTACAACAGTCTTGATCAAGTTAAAATGTTAATTTCAATGCGACAATTTAAAATTTTGCAGAAACCATTTATTTTCATTCCAAAATATTTATGTAACTTCTGAGAATGGCAGATTTCTATGAAAAGGAATTTTGTGTGCGACACATACGCTTTATAGCTTTGTGTGTTTTATGAACTAAATACACTATTGAGACACTAGTGTGGGGAGTCATAAACTTCGCAGTTGTGCTGCGGTCCATCTGTATATAGGTCCTGATCCCATAGGAATATTTATTAGTAAAAGGAGCCTTGCGTAAATTTATTCCTTAAATTCTTCTTCATGCTAGAGTTAACGCTAGTCACATCCGAAGTTTTCATTCCACTTTGCTTTTTTTGTCCAACTGCGGCTATGGCTGAACTTCGATATTTCTGGTGAAGCTACACCTTTTGTTTAACCTCCACAGAACAAATTGATGATATCGAAGCATTTGCAATCAGACCAACTGTTGGACTTTTCGGAGCAATTACTAGTAACAACTGTCATAAATGTTCGTAAGACAACCGGGACCTACGGTTTAACGTGCTCGCTGAGACAGAACCATACCAATGTAAATAGCCATTTTTATGCATACAAATATTTGCACTGAGCGGGGATCGAACCCGCGCCCCCTATCGGTCGCGTTCATTACCACCACGCCACAGAGGTTGTCAATTCGTGAAACATATTTTGTTTATGAATACAGGGTACTTGTGTGCAACGCCATACTTCATTTTGTTTACTTACAAAGCAAGTATGAAATGCCCCATCTGAAAACCATAACCTCTTAGTGCACGTTTTATACTCACCCTAGACACTGAAGCAAAGTTTATGGCGAATGCACTTAATGTTTTACTGCGCGATTTCTGTTAAGCACCATAACTGTGCAGGTGGGCTGGCGCAATTTTAGAACCTTCTCTTTTAGAACTTCATTTTAATGCATATGTATTATATAATTAAAGTCATTTATGAAAATAAAAGAAGTGAAAGGTAAGGGTCTTAACACTGTCCTATCTTTCATTATTGTCTTTGCTTACCACTATGGGTAAAAGGTGTCACAGCAAACATTTCATGATGAATGTAGAAATATATTTCAAATTAGTATGGTACCTACTATCTATGACTTGATGTGATCTTCCAGTAATTTGCCTATCCCATAACTTAGTCCAAACGAGACCAGTAGGGTAACTTTGAATATATACAACTATATAGACACAGTATTGCTAACAAACTGCATCTCAAAAGATTGTTAGAAATACACGCATGTCATGGGATGTATCTAGTAATTATTTGTTACGTCCCATTGAACTCTTTCATTGCGTCTGTACAGTTTAATCTTAGTATGGGCGACCATTTATAATCTTATTTAAATAACTTATCTATGTATATTTTATTATTATATAATATCTCTTTTATAGTTCTATCTTTGCACCACCTATAAGGTTGACTGGTAGAAAATGCCTGAGGCATTAAGTCTACCTGTGTACATATGTACATGAAGTTTCAATCAAACAAAATAAAGAAAAAAATATCATATATAAAATATATCGTTTATATCTCCCCACAAACCAATACATTAAAATTAACACAAAAGGATTATGACAGGTGTACTTTACATCTATTAAATATACTAACATAGGAAGAGGAATATCGTCAATTAATCTTTGATTACCCATTACACTAATTAACTCGATCCATAGACTGTTTTACTGAAGCACCAATCAAATTGATTGACAATAATGGACTACGAACTTATGAAGTCTTCAGTTATTGATGCCATTAGTGTTGCAAGCACCGTTACTAATTGCAGTATGTGTAATAACAATTATTTTATCATATAAGCTGACAACATCTCGGTTGTACACGTCATGTTCTGTATATTGTATACCGAATATATCATCATCATCGTCATCATCATTTCAGCTAGAGGACGTCCAATGTTGAACATAGGCCTCCCCCATCGACCTCCAATCCGACTGGTTGGAGCGGTCTGCATCCAATGGGTACCCGCGACTCTCACTATGTCGTCCATCCACCTCGCAGGAGGCTGTCCCACGCTTCGTCTACCGAATGTATACAAATTAGTATTAAGCTGTTATATTTGTGAGTTTTTAGTACAAGTTCCAAGAAGAAAATTACTTTTATACTAAATGAACTTTTGACCAGATTCAATAAAGAAGTTCTACGTATGAAATGTTACATTTTAGTTTCTTTCAGTAGAAAGCGTGGTTTCGAAGGAAGGTTAAATAGAAAAATAACACCCTAAAACTGCACACAAATATTTACACTGAGCGAGAATCGAACACGCGCCTCCTGCGTAGCAATCGCGTTCACTACCGCCACGCCACAGAGGTGATGTAGCACGAACTTCGTGATAAAAATAATAAACGAATCCACTTTCATACGTTAACATATTTAATAGGATATGTTAAATTACTAATTACCCATGTGGTGCTGGTTAACCGAATTACCTACTTTGAAACAATGATTCTGAATCGCGACATTAAAGTTATCGGGCTATGCACGAATAGGTCAACCACCCAATATCAACCGTTTAGCTGCGGTTTGATCAGCATTATAATATCAGTCACCACTTTTTTCCTTATTTCTATCAACCTTTATTATTCACTTTAACGCTGGAGTAGAATTATTAAAAACCTTTTTTGAAAAATATATATTAATTGTGTACCTATATTGACCAAAGTTTGAATCAAACACAGACGAAATCGCTTCAGGCTGCTATTCCATTGTATTTTTAACCAAACATTATTTTAAAATTTCGAATTTTAAAACTATAATTTGCTCAAAGGTATAAAAAGAACATTATAACGAGTGAAATTCACAGACATTTCAATTTTTATTCAGGTTTTTGAAATGCATTTAATGAACTTTATAAAATGAACACAAACTAGCTAGTCCTTTGAGATAAGACAGACGACAATTTATAAAAAAAAAGTTGACTTATTTCGGCGCATATAATTTCACGGCACGTCGGGCCCCTTAACATAGAACATGTCAAATTCTCGGATTCTATACAGAAGAAAAAGTTAATACGAAATTAGAGAATACCCATTTCTTCATAAGCCGATTACTTAGGAAATACTTTTATCATGAAGATGAATATAAGGCAGGGAGGGGACGTAGTAAGCCTTCGCTAAGAGCAAAACCTATACTCGGGCACTCTCCGTGAGCAGCGACTCAGCCGTGAAACAAATTACTACACAATGATGGCAACTGAAATATGCCGTCGATTCGACAGAAGATGGCACTGGTGTCTAAATTGTTTTTAGGCTATATAACTCATCATCATCATCACCATCATTTCAGCCATAAGACGTCCACTGATGAACATAGACCTCCCCCTTTGACCTCTAATCCAAACGGTTGAAGACCGCCTTCATCTAATGGATACCCGCGACATTGACGAAACATACAAAGACATAAAACTTAATTTTGTCTTAATAGCAACTTTAAATTCCAAAAGTTACATAACATACGCATAATTCCAGATCAGTTTTTTTATACCACTTAGTTTGTAGAGAAACACATGGCCCACCTGATGAAAAGCGGTCCCCGTGGCCTAAACGTTTGCATCATCAGGGACGTTATACTTGTAAGATGTATATAAAGCAGGGAGGGGACGTAGTAAGCCTTCACTAAGAGCAAAACCTATACTCGGGCCCTCTCCGTGAGTAGCGACGCTGCCGCGAAACAAATTACTACACAATGATGGCAACTGAAAAATACCGTCGATTCGACAGAAGATGGCACTGGTGCCTAATTTTTTTAGACTATATAACTCATCATCATCATCACCATCATTTCAGCCATAAGACGTCCACTGATGAACATAGACCTCCCCCTTTGACCTCTAATCCAAACGGTTGAAGACCGCCTTCATCTAATGGATACCCGCGACATTGACGAAACATACAAAGACATAAAACTTAATTTTGTCTTAATAGCAACTTTAAATTCCAAAAGTTACATAACATACGCATAATTCCAGATCAGTTTTTTTATACCACTTAGTTTGTAGAGAAACACATGGCCCACCTGATGAAAAGCGGTCCCCGTGGCCTAAACGTTTGCATCATCAGGGACGTTATACTTGTGCTGCCTCCCCTGTAGAAACCTTCTAATGCCATTCTAAAAGAACCCTATATTGTATTGATCATAATATTTATACCTATTATTCGTATCATACAATGACGTATTTTGCTGCTATTTCTAACATAGTCAGCTGTCACGGCGTACAATACTATTGTATCAAACAAACCATAACTGTGTTTACTGACACAAATCACATTAGGAGATTAAATGGATGACCGAGCAAGTTTTAACCATAGATGACAATATAACGTGGTAGTAAAAAATGCTATCTTTTTGCTGTCCTTTTATTATATTGTAAGACGGGTAATATTTAAAAAAGTAATAAATAAATAGACAGTAATTATTGTGTGAGTGTGAGCGTCTCAATGCATTCTTTTGCTTTTTTTTGGCGGCGAGTTTATTTGGACAGAAACTATAGTCAAGGACAGAAACTATAGACATTTGGCAAAAATTAAAAAATCAGTTCAAATAAAGTGCAACACCAGTTCAATGACACACCAGCTGCCACGGTCCATTAGGTAATATAAAAAGATAAGATATCGTCTAAACTAGAAAGAAAGAAAGAAAGAAAAAAATTCACAACTTACGCGTTGAGCATATAAATTGGGACGTGTACCTAAATATAGTATGAACTTTTATAATATATATTACATTTTAAAAAAGAGTTTTTTTTACTGGGACGTCATCGCAGGATGACTGCGGAATGCGAATTACGAGCTTTTAAATGTCATCGTTATCTTCCACCACATTGAAGAGAAATTAACGATCCGAATCACGTCACAAGACGCGGAGGGTAATATATTACATTTCAATTTATCAATTTCATTTTCATAACTGACATAACTGCCTCCATATTCCCGATGAAAAGTAAAAAATATCGCAGCGCAAAACTCAGATGTCAGTCAAAAATTGTGGGCCACTTCGCAGAATACAACAAAAAAAAAATGAGTTATTCAAACGTAGTAATAAATTCGGCTCAAACTTGTGAAGCAGGTGTCAAAATAATTCCAGGGCAGGACACATTATTTCATCTCGTGGCGTGGTACTAGATGTAAGGATTTATGCCAGAGGGTTGCGGGGACGCCACAGGGAACATCCATCTGCCAAACGGTGTAAATCACAATATAGACCGCGGTGAATTTATGTGATGTGGAATTGTTTGACAGATTAAGACTTTTTTGAACGTAAAGATCAGAGTCATCAAAATCCTAGGATCAAAAAAAAATGTCTACAAGGCTACATGCTCTGTTATCAACCATTTGAAGAACTAAAAAAATGCGTTCAGATTTGTATACGTTGGCAAAGCTATGGATTACACGGTTGTACTTTTACTTGGATAAAAAAAACAATCCCTAAAACGGTATACGATAAATATTTAAAAGACCGTATCAAACTGAGTGCAATATATGAAAACAACATGAATATAGGCACCGAGAAGCTTCGTGTGCAATCATTTTGTTATTCCATTACCTTTTTGTAGGCATACATATAATAAAAGGAGAAGCTAGGTGCCGAGCCTTACCACCCCGTGCCTGCCAGTGATATTAAAAGTAAACAATGCTCCCGGCATTTCACATTTATGAAAGCAGATCGGGTAAAACACGCGGGTTTATAAAGTTATAAAAATTGCGTTCGGATACCCAATTCGAAAATGTTTCAATTTGGATTTAGAATTGAATTATTAGAAAATACAAATATTTTGTCGTAGGCGGCGGATGACAGGAAAAATGTCACCTATATTTATTTTGGTGTATTCAAATAATGATTTATGTGATTAGTACCTACTATATAGGTACATTTCCTAAATTTAAAATGTTTTGTTTTAATATGGCTTTGAGCAGTCTAATTCATTAAAAAGAATACGTTCACGAAAATTAACGCGAAAGCTTAAAACTTAGAACACCATTTTACTTTATGTTGGATTAGATTCATTATTATTCACTAGGTAGCTTATTTTAGTCCCACGTAACAAGGGATAGGCTTATTGCCTGAACGCCCTGCCCGTGGGTGAAATGGACGCGTTTCCAGATTCCGTATCGTTACTTAATTGCTTTTCTTAAAAGGTAAATACATCTGCCTAATCCATGAATCAATAATTAGGTAAACCTTTGCAATTTTGAACGCCTTCAATTGTGGAAAGAAAACTACAGCTGTTCTCGCATTCACAAGTTTAAATATGACTTCTGTTCCATTTTTCAAACCAAGCAAGCATAGAGAAAAGTACCTAGTTAGTTTAAAAGATACCTGATTCAAACAAAAAAACATGGTTATAAATAGAAACGAAAATTATTAGCACTAAAGCCCAAATCGTATTTATACTTAATGAGACACGTTGGTCCGGCGACGCTTGCAAATATTCTGAGGCCAACAGGTCGCCACGAACGTCATCCGTCTACCCGCAACTGTGACATAAATCCGGCGAAGTGACGTCACGGAAATTGGGAATATCCGGCCTCCTCCCGATCTGTTTGTCACCACCGCCACGTACAGGCGGCTATATTATTGCAGCATTGACACCCCAGTCACGGTTCGTGATATTAGCTCAGTTTGTTGTTCAACTAATAATGGGATATTTGATGTAACGCTTAGAAACTGATAGCTTCCGAATTTAAATTTGAAGATGATACTGAGATAAGGGATGGTAAATTTTAACAGGTTTTAATTTAGCACCGCAAAGGTTTTCTTATTTTTAACGCACTCTCCAATACTATTTACCTATTAATTAATTCTTATTCTCACACATACCATTATGTATGGGACAAAAATAAAATACTAACATTATATTTGTACCTTTTCTGATTTTTAAATTAACAGTGAATATGATATTTGACTATACATAATTATCGTTTACTATTTTTTACAAAAATGACTTATGTAAGATTCAATTCAATCTTAGACTTCAGAAAGTTCAGTATTCTGATATATTCATTTGCTTCCTTTTCACTCAGATTATATCTGAGTATAACCTAGGCATTAACATTCAAATAAATTATTAATAGAAAATATTTTCATTTCATATTAATTGGATTCGCTTTCGTCTGCCTATGACATTATATCACAGTAAATAAATAATGAGTATCATTATTCCCACATTTCAATCTCAACAGGTGAAAAAATTACACTATGTACCTATTTTAGTAGAAAACAAAGTTGAATAAGCGGTACATTTGATACTGGCATAAAACACTTGCCTTCCTTCACGGCGGGACGAAAGTTTATCTTGGTAGGAAACAAAAGAACAATGAAAAGACACCGGAACACATTGCTGGCTGACAGAGTTTTTACTCGACTTTGTACTTTTTATACAAAGATAATTTAAAAAGAAAGTTACCTCCTTTAGTTGGACATAAAGTTATTTTTTTCATTCTATTTCAAGTTTTATATTTCGAATAAATATATTTTGTGTTGAACTTTTAAGAAGATTTTTTTTTCTTTTACGGAATGATGAAGTGGTAAGTTTAAAAATAAAGGTTTGAAACGGTACATACATTGACTTAATATTGCGTACGTTATAGGTAATTGTGAACATTACAGGCGTTATATTCGTATGCCTACGCAAGTTGCTGCTGTTAGAACTTCATTCAGAGCAGTAGAATAATAATTTTAGATTATAGTGTAATAAAAAGTAAAGTGCTAGTCAGTAATAAAAAGTAAATAGTTGTTCATTATGGTATTTTTCAATTCATTAGTAAAACGAAATGCTTGATTAAAACTTTTGACAAAGGCGTAAAGTAGTCGTCATAACCCTGTCGAGTTAAAGTTATACAGTCGAGTAAATCTATAGGCATCAGGGAAATATAAAAGAAAAAATAGTTCGAAAGATAAATCGCTGCATTAAAAATGCAATATTGCTTTTTTGCTCGCGAATCATAATAGCCATATTTGTTTACGCCAAAACCATGGCAGGTTCCCAACTAAAATACACAAGGTAAAACATGGAGCCGCGATGCTTCACTATGCTGTTGAATATTTTGTTTATGTATCAATAACTCGTTTCAATAAGGTTTCTAATAAAACTTGAATAGGTATTGTTATCAACATGCAATAATAATTTCAACTTAGTAACAAACATTATTATCAATTTTTTTTCATATACCTAATCTGCGCTGGTGAGATAAACAAACATACCTCTTCATTTCTATTATTTTTCTACGCTTCAGAATTTTTCATTTCAAAATTAGTTTTTGATTTTACACTGACGGACTCATAAACTGCATCAAAGTTCAGGTTTACTCTAAAAGGATTTTTTATAATAAGTATGCAAACTTTTTAGATTAAATTATATAAATATGGAAAGACTGGCTCTTAATCTTAAAAAAAAATTAAATTTAAAAATAGAACTGCAGTAAAACAAATGAATATAGCCGGGAAAAGAAAATTTACTTGTAGTATCAGATTTGCGTGTTATTTATAGCAAAGTTTTAAATTGATTCTCATTGATTTTTTTTGTTTTGTCAATTGAATTATTGTTACCAGCATAATTGTTGGGTTAGTTTTTTAACACATCGAGAGTTTTTGAACCATAATATGGATACTTCGTCCGAACAAGCGGCACAAATTGTAGCATTGGTGCGGGAGGGCTTGGATCAACGAACGATTGGTAGAAATTTAAATTTAAACCAGTCTACGGTTTCTAGAATATACAGAAGGTTTGTAGAGACAGGTTCTTACAGGAGGAGACGTGGTACAGGCAGAACTCGAGCAACCACAGGTCGTGATGACCGATTTATTGTTATTACTTCCCTGCGAAATCGTTTCCTCACGTCAGTTAACATCAAAACCGAGCTTAATGAAGTGCGTGGAGTAAACGTGTGTGCACGAACAATAAGAAGAAGGTTAAAGGAAGCGGATATCACCCCTTTTAAACCAGCAAATGGTCCAAAGTTGTCTACAGCTCACAGACAAGACAGAAGAGCAGTGGGCCTCTGTATTGTTCACGGACGAGTGTAGGACATGTTTATATGGTGCAGATGGTCGCAGAAGAGTCTATCGTCGACGTGGGGAGCGATATGCTCAAAGTTGCATTGAGGAGCGTGTTCCTTTTGGAGGCGGTTCATGTATGGTCTGGGGTGGCATATCGATGAACGGGCGAACAGAACTTGTGTTCATAGACATGGTCCGTCAAAACGGTAATAGAGGGGGTTTGACAGCACATCGCTACATAACAGAGATATTAGAAGATCACGTGGTGCCTTACATGGGATTCATAGGCGAAAATTTTACTTTAATGCCCGGCCGCATGCAGCTGCACAAGTTCAACATTATTGCGAAGAGGTTGGGATACGTACAATGAATTGGCCAGCACGCAGCCCGGATCTTAATCCCATCGAGCATGTTTGGGACAATTTAAAAAGAGCTGTATATGCGAGAAACCCTTCGCCCACGACAGTGGCAGCACTAAGAACAGCACTTTCAGATGAATGGGACAATATTACGCAAGATCTTTTAAAAACCCTTATAAAATCTATGCGGAACCGATTAGAATCCGTAATAAGGGCACGTGGGGGTAATACACCTTATTAAAACACAAATAAACCCTTGCATAAAGTTTGTGTCTATTGTTAAAACCAATTTTTTAATTAAACTTCTTCAAAAAAAGTCTTAAGGTCCTTTCCAGTACATAAACTTAAACTTAAAGATATGACCCTACGCTGTTTTAAAGTTCACGAACCAATCTAGAGGTTTCAATTTAAATCTGTATAGAAAGTATGCATACTTGGTTAAAATATTTATTTCAAAGTCGTCTATTACTTTGATGCAGTTTATGAGTCCGTCAGTGTATTTCGCATTTTCTAAGCACAACCTTGGTGATTTAAAGGTAATGTGAAACTAAAAGTACCTATTATATTTGTGTAAATCGCGTAAAGAATATAACATAACATAAACATAAACTCACGCCTATATCCCCGAAGTGGTAGGCTGAGGTGCTAGCACACCTACATTTCGCCAATATACCAATATTTTGAATATGCCAATATTATTAGTAGGTATTATTAATTAATGGAATTTGACGTTATTATTTTAGAACGCAGACAGCCATAGCAATAACTTGTCTACTTGGTTATATGCTTACCATATAGCAGAATGAACGTAGTCAGGAATTCGATTTCAAAGCAATCAACGACATAGATGTGACATCAAATTTTATTATATTATTATCAAATAAAATAACCCTCACCAAAGCACACACTTATCATAATTGATATTCCTACCCGTTAAGGGTTTTTGATAGAGGATTTTAGACAGGTTATTGAAAAACGAATTCTCGTTTTAACTTCTATATTTGCATTTTTTTATCCTCATTGTCGATTGTCAATACAATCTGTCCTCATTTAAATCGAGATTTAGGACCGAATATCGGTTTGGAATACAGTCCTGAGGACTGTATACCAAAATATAACTCTGAAGTTATATTTCAAAAGAGTTCTACAAAGAAGACAAATATAAAGACGTTATCGATTTCGTTTCATTTTGGGTCATATACGAGTTTCGGGGTAGCAGGAGCTTATGTACATTTTTACCTATATATAGCCAAAAGCCGTTTTATATGAAGTAACAGCGAATGATCAGTTGTAATTGTTATCTAAATACCATACACTACAAAGTGTCGCTCACAAAGGAGGCGCTTAGTCTTGTTTTGTGTAATTTTGGCGACGAGCGCGGTACGACTTGACAATTGTCCTAAACTGTACACAGGCCCGCCCATTCCAGATAAACTTTTTGCCTGGTAAATCTGTTCGGTGGCTGCCTTACTGCTGTTTGGTGTTTACAGTATACTTTATAACCTTTGTATACTTGTTTACATTCAAAATATTTTGAATTAAGTGATCACAAGTACCTATTATAATATATAGCGCTTTTTGGTTTTTGTCGTGTCGTGGCGGATGTTCTCCAGTACGTACGTGATCATAGCGATTGTAAAAGCGCCAAAATATCGGATACTTAAAACAGCCAAAATACATGGTATCTAAATATCCCGGCTAGTATTAGAATACTTACGAAAATGACCATGTCATACACAAATCATACAAAGAGCTCACAGTTATAAGGGAGGTCGACTGCTATTTTGACCTGAAGCACAGTATTAATAACACTCGAAGTACCTACTAGATACGCCTGAAGATTGTTTTTGTAAAATATTACATTTTGAGACATCCCCAATTGATGGAGCAGCTAAAAAGGTAAGCATAAGTGTTGTACCGTCTAAATTGCAATTTCTCCAAGCTATTTAGTAGATAGTAGTAGTATATAGATAATCTTCCGTAGAATTCCACTAACCCTAATTAGGTATCTAAGGCACATATCTTGGACTAAAATTGTGAGAGACACAAAGTCCTGGATTTGAGCATTACAGCCGTAGCACCCCGTAGATACTATCCTCAAAAGACAGGCAAAAAAAATAGCTAGGTACTGTGCGAATCGAACACATTTCAAGCCCATGATATATGTCAAAACATCCCTGAAGTATTGGTACTGCTTTGAAGTTTTAATTTCCTTCGGTACCTATACCTACAAATATTTACCTACTAAGCTGGAATGCAAGAAGATATTCACATATAATGTCACCGTATAGGGAAGGCGAAAGGTACGATGATATCAAATTAATCGCAATTTGGAAATTGCTGCCTGTGAGACGTACCAAAATTTCATGCAACATTTCAAGATTATTAGCTTTATCTAATTCAGATTTCAAGATGCTTAATTTCGTAAATTTCTCGTTGGGAGTTCCACCTTATATCTAAAATCTCCTCAATATTACTACTTGTAAAATTTTATAAGCCTTGCCATTTTTACAAAATCTAACATATGTTATATCATGATGTCATAAAAGGTTTGTTTGATATGGGTCCGTTGTCTGTTAATAGTTAACGTCTGCCCAGGGTAAAATGCCAGATGGTTGGAGATCCCAAATATAAGTAATGTGCAAGGTAATCAGATTATCAGACATTAGACATCTGTCTTGTTATGTGTCAGACACAGAGTATCAACTATAATGAGCAAGAAGCTAAATACTGAATTATTTAGTATCTTAAAAATATCTTACAAATCGTATCATCACAATTTCGTATCAAAAAATCATTCGAGCGCTTCAAAATGGCGTTTATTTGGATAAATTGGTGGAAATATAATGAATTTTTAATTTTCTCGCCATCCAGTCTACTGGGCCCTGCCAAATCGATCGTAAAGCAGATTAGAGGGTACGACAGGGGACCATCACAACGAAGTCGTGTCAAAAATTAATTAAGTCCATCAAGGACTAAGTGTGCTGGTTTGGAAGAGTATTGTATGGGGTACATAATATATACGTAGTATACGTACATAGAAGTGAAGTTGAGGGGACTTATTTAGGTCAATACAGACACTCATTATAAAATTAGAGTAAGGGGCGGTAATTTTATGACTAAAAAGTAGATAAGTCTAATAGTAGAATAGGGAAATTTGATTGCACATTAACGATATACGCCTATGGAAATATACTACGTATTGACAGTCTAATAGTTTTCAGAAACAGATTAATAAGTGTGTACCCTATATCTAATTCCTAGTTCATTAAAAAGTATTTTCTGGTTTCATTAAGAATTCACTTTCATAAGAGACCCCTCGAAACAGTTGTCCAGAATAATTAATCAAATAGGCTGTTTAATTGGATTTTTTTATTCTTCAATTAAAAACAAGGATCAACACTCGACCCTGATTGATCTATAATTCAATTAAAGAATTCAAATTGATTTATAAATTGAAAATTAGTCACGGAATCTTTGAAGTCAATTGGGCTCGAGAATAATTTAATAGGTACTTTTGCGCTCAAAAGTTGCTGAACATTAACACATTTACAAATGATGAATAAATAAATGATGTATAGGTACTAAAATATATTTATAACTTTCTAAGGACAAGTTTCATTGAAATATGTTAAATTATCTTCGAGGGCTACTGTACATGGAATCAGTTCGGTGAAGCCTTTTAGCTTGTAACAGATCGACTAGCTAATAGACATGCCATCAGATATGCAATGCAGCTAAATAGGCCTAACGAGCAGTAACCTCACTGAAAACTGTGGTTTATATCGTGCATTTACTGCATTTGTAGTGTAGTTTGAAGCTCGTTATTCACTGATCCAAAGATGAACATTAGTGCACTAGTATTCACGGGAGTATTTTGAACAGACTGGGTAATTTTGACTTTCATAGAACACTTTATGAAAGATATCTTGACACGGCGAATTCACGTTTTACCCAATTTCATTAGTTCACCTTGAAGGATATAGTTAGAAAAAGAGGTACTTATTTCTAAAAAGCTACAACTGACGGGGAGTGTATTGCAGGATTCAAATTAATTAACCTTAAAAAATCTACAATTGGCATAGATGTTTACAGTTCATAATATATTATACATACCATCCGCAATTTTCATTACAAATAACGAGGTCCGAGAGACCTCGTTTAGACAAGAATACTAGAACACTGCGTCAAAATGTTGTAATGTCTTATATAAAATTCAAATGAGCTATGAATTACTTGCGTCCTTAGAATAGGATAAATGCCTTCATTTATTATCATCCATTTTAAATAAAAAGCTAGTCGTGACAAGAACGAAACTTAATTTTTTAAGTAGAGAAAATTTATGACAATACATAATCAGGGAAATAAATTTTATTTCTCTGAATCACAACTGAAGTACAATAAAGGAGTGTAACTACTAAGTCAGTCTACTCCATCAAACGACCAGGTAGTAATTCGACAAAATTCTACATTAGAGCATAAATAATAAATGTCCCAAAAAGATCTTTCAGTTCTATATAAAACCATGTTATACAAACAGGATCCGAAATTACTTACTTACTTACACATTACCAAAGACATATATCAAAGTTGAAGCGAATGTCACGGGAAGCTTGGTTAATTATGTAAATCGCGGCGAGTGGACTGAAATAAAAACTGTATCCACTCACCCCTCGGCTGTAGTCAAAACTGGATGAGTGAACTAATTTATAGAAAGCAACATGCTACTTTAATGTTCTGGTAGTGGTTTGTATTATTAGCGTACCTACCCTAGTACTTTTATTGTAGTGGAGTAATGAAACCACTTCTGTGAACAATGTTTCAAAAAGGTATAAAAGATGACTCACGGTACACCGTACCGTGCCCAAGCCGAGTTTTATCGAAGGCACAGTCAACTAATTATTACATATATTTTGTATGGAAACAATTAGGCTACAGCGAGCTGCATTCACATATTATCTTATCTCGGATAAGATAATATAATGCGCGCGGAAACAGCTGACACACGGCCGACACTCGGCACGACACGGTGTATATACGTCATCCTCAATGAGTACTGAGCAAATCCATAGCATGATAGCAATATCAGTATATAAGGAAAATATTCGATCATGAGAGTCATGACAGCATGCGGTTTTAGTAGGTCGAATTCGACGAGTCAAGAGGGATTTCCGCATAAGAAAAAACGTCGCAGGCGACCTCGTAGAACATACATTGATTAAACTTTCATATCTTTATACAAGGGTAGGTTAGAAGCATGCTGCTAGTCTCTGCCCTGGAGAGCGAGCAAGTATGCATTTACATCATCATTACTATTACAAATAGCATCGACTGTGTCCGAACCAACATCGGCAGTGACACAGAAGTACAAATACGCTATAAATTCGCAAACTTTTAGCAAGCAATTTCCTTCGGTTTACGAGAGCAAGATTCATGTACAAAACTCCCCCCCTCCCCCTTCTCTCTCTGTCTCCACCACCTCCTTCCTACAATTGGGTCCGGTCGAAGTAGAAAACGATTTTACTCGACTTGAAAAAACTATACTTTTAAAATTATTGTATGCAAGTTGCTTGAAATTGATTTAGATTATCTTTCTTTAGAACAGTAATCAACTGTTATACCTATGAGGTTCTCCGGGCGCAGGTATGAGGTTTACAGGTACCGTTGTCACTGATGGTTTAGAAAATCTCTGTTAAGATGGAGTTTCGGCTTTTTAAAAATACATAAATAAGAGAATGAGTTATATATACTTAATATGAACATTTCATTAGCTAGATATACCTAAGTGTTACAGTGCATCATTTAATACAAATGTCACAATTCAATTTGTCGTTTCACAATTCGAGTTTGTAAGTAAATTACAAACAAAATTAAATTCTGTACGAATATAACTTTTAATTAATGTTCATAAATAGAGATCAATGATATATTTGAGGGCAGATTTATTGTATAAATTAATAGTTATTATTGTTATGGACAAAATTGTACCGCGGTATTTCATTCGATTTTATTTTGAAACTAGCTGATGATATTCCGCTCTCGTTCCCGTTCACCCGAGATTTTTGTTTAAAACCTTCCATACCTACCAAACATATTTTTTATTAAGTAGATAGGTACCTAGTGACAGAAAATAACATAAACAGCTTTCATTTTTACCTTGACTTCAGTCTTTTTTATCTACACTATAGTATCGACATACCAACGATATTTCTCAGTTTTACGTCTTTCATTACATGGTTTCAAGAGTTACAAATACTTACTTACACTCTTTTCAACATTGGTACTCGGCAGTAAGTATCTGGATACGCTATGTACAGCAGTTTTCGTGTTGGCCTGCCATCTGCAGACATTTAAAACTTTCGTCTAGCCGAGATCATTAAAGGATAATTGGATTGCCAAGCGACGCACATGCCAAGTCCATTTAGTTACAGCTTTTAATTTGATAAATCAAATATAGTTTCATGTCATTTAACTGTCCGCACGTATGGGTCCCAAATAATTATTGAGGATAATTAAAAAACACACATAATTTGAACATTCTAATTACTTTAATTACTAAAATAATTTCTATTTATTAGATTATACTTTTCAAATTATGATATATATTTACTATTCTTATGTCTTAAAATTAATAAACGAAAATGGTGACACGACATTCGGATACTAACTAAGCGAATTAGTTTGTCCCAGCAAGATTGTCTTTCGCGCCAAATTTTGTGATGTCGACGAAAAATTTTCGTTTGTGAATCTATTTTTGAATGGCAACACTGGTTGACTCTTCATTATTAGAAACGCGAACTGAGCGAGAACGAGTCTGATTACGAACAAAAGCGTCAGTCTGAAGGGCCGACAGTTACCTAACATGAAAGCTACATCATGCATTAATCAACTCTCGGCGACTATAGTCAGGGGCAAGTATTCTTTTATGAGTTGCACTGCCGTCAGATTACTGTGTACCGTGCAGTAATTAATTATTCTGGGTTAAGGATGCGACACTTTTCTGAGATGGGTTTGAATGTTTTTGCGAACAGGTTTTGTGGCTTCATTGACTGTATGTGGGGTAGTAACAAAGGGCTTGAGTATAGCGATAGTATTTGGGGTTTTATAATATTTATACCCATGGTATTATCACTTTAGCAAAATGATCGAAAAAAAACACCTACGTTTTGGAAAATTCTCTGAAATTACTTAATATAATTCTCACGACCATATTATTGCAGACGAAAAATTATCAAATTACTATGAGAATATAAAAACATTTTGCTTAAATACAGGGTTAATCATGTTTCTAATTTATGTTATTAAAGTTTTATTTTTAGTAAAACAGGTCAGTATTCCTGAATAAAAACCTGAATAATCTTCTAAAAAAATACGATCATGTTCAATTATTCAGAACTTAATAAATCCCAACAAAGCAAAGTGCTCACATAATAAGAAGTGTAGCAACACTGACGATATGTCATGTGACGTTACTGGACACTGAACGTCATGATGACGACGCAACTCTAACGTTGTTTACAACCATCGTTAGGGCAAATCAATAGATGTAGTTCCCCTCACACACTTTTATGTAAATCTGAACATCTACGTATATTTGTTTCTAAATTAAACGTACTTTTTTCCTAAATTAAACGTTTCTGTTTGTACCATGAAGAGAGATATTATAAAAAGTTAATGACAAACCAAATATGTGTCAGAATCTAGACCAAGTTGACCGCTAATGGTATTTGAAATAGATATAAGTAAAAAAAAACTAGGAACAAATCATATGAGATGAAGGTGCTTAGTTTGTTTTCATAGTTCGTGCACTAAACGTAATTAAATTAAGTAGGTAGGTATGAAAGAAAGAAAGAAAGATTCTTTCTTTCTTTCTCTCTCTCTTTCCTTCTTCTTTCTTTCAAGTAGGTATGGATTTTTTCAACGTTAGAGTCGGCACTAATTGTTTCCCAAAAATATTTCAACTGGTACCCTACTTCAGAACACCTTACTTGTAATAAACAACGGCTAGTGGGCCGTATCTATCGGCGGGCGTGTCGTACTATGACATTCATTAGTTATATGATTATTAAACTGAACGAAAGTTCGTATTGCCGTGTTTTATTTTAAGATCAATATCGGTTATAACCCATTCACAAAAGCATACCTACATATAATTTGAATTGGCGAGTTATGGCACGAGTAATAAAATTCACGAAATTAAACTGAATCACACATTAACTATCACCGCAAGAGACGCGGGTTCGATTCCTGCTCGTTTCAAATATTTTTCGATATTGCCTATACCTAGGTAGTGATGGCAGTCGTTTCACGGTAAATCGAAGTTCTGCTGCGTCGCAGTTAGACCAGAAAAAGCGAACTCCGGACTGCAGAACAACAGCTTCGGATGCGACCGAGACTAACGTAAGAATGAGATAAAGATAAGATGATGATGATGATGATAATGTGATGACAAAAATAAACATACCCCAAATTCTACACACTGAAACTATTCTGGGTCATGAGTGTCATGGCACTTTCTAATAAATTACAATGAAGTGCCTAACAACTCAGAACATCAAAATAGATTACACATTCCTAGAAGGTACCAAATTGTTACATAGTATTACATATTCGCATTATATTTCGCCGTATTGCAATAAGCTAAGATGGTGTGTTTTAGCTAAAAGGTTATAACAGTGGCTAACGTAAAAGTTCGCGTGTCACGGAACAATTACGTGACAAGTACATTTTGTATAGTTGATTGCCAACGTCGAGTGTAATTACACCTCGCTGTCTCAGTTTGCACTTTAGACATATTTAAATTGAGTTTTTAGAGTAAATAATATTAATTACATGACCTACGAAATTGGAACTAGATAAATAAATGTAAAAAGAAGTAATTAAGTTTAAAAACTAAATCCCGACTACTGAATAATACGCGCTCTGAAAAGTGTTAAACAAGAAAATATTAGGGAGCTGTCCCTGATAATTTGGTCGTATAACACTTTTTCTTAGGATATTATTGCGTAAGTATATAATACAGAGTTAGTGGTATGTTTTTTATACTTCATGACTATGCCATATTGATGCCGCTACATTGAAATTAATATCACGTCACAAAAACTATAACCAGTGGAAAGTTAAGTCGTTTTATTTATAATATTTTAAGGAGTAGTTTGGAAGTAAAGAGCAAACAAATGAACACACATACCGATTAAAATCATAACCTTCCTTTTGCTTCGTCGTATTAGGGTAAAAATAGAACAGTAGTTTTTTTGTACTTGTAACATTTACATGTTGTTTCTGTACAGCTTGAAAGCGAAAGAATGATTGTTTAGTTTTTAATTGATATGTAATATGGTAACAAGCACACTAAGTATGTGTGTAATAGTCACATATTAAAATCTGAAACATGTTTTACATGAAACAGGTTATAACTTTATTAGTTTAATAGCTTGATGATTACAGCATATTTTTTTATTCGTAGATATTATTAAACATGTTTATCGTGGGGTCAAAAGTGCGGCAGACAAATATGACGTCAATACTTTTCATACCATTTTTAACAAAATATTTCATTTTCTATTTAGCAACCCTAGTAGCTACAATTACCCGTATTTTGAATACAGCTTAGGAAAGAAAAAAAATATATGTACGTGTTTATTACTATTACAGTTTGAAAAGTATTTAAAGGTAGGTACTTACAAATACTTAGGTATATTTACATCAACAATATTTCATTTATTTTTGCTTTTAGCTGGTTACAACTCAAACACATCAATGACATCACATATGTAAGTACATAAGCCCACACATAATGATATGATAATCACAATATTTTTGCCCACATGGCGAAGATAGCTCATGAAAATCAGGTCCCATATATTTCCACCATTTATCTTCTCACAAGTTCTTGTTGTACAAGCTGGTAAAAGTTCATAATCTATTCAAGACACACCCGTGTCATGAGTCACTAATTCTCGTCGTGTTTGACCGCACGAGTGCTCCGATCACGCCACCCCTTAATGACGTTGCTGATCAAGGAGTTGGGGTTAAATTTGTTGTTGGGTACAACGATTGCAAAGGAGCTCCTGATCGAATGTTGGTATTTGATTAGGGAGCTTAGGTTAATGACATATGGATGTAGATAGCAAGCCTAGTTTGTTAGATAGTTAGATGGACATTCGATCAATGTAAAATAAAAGAAAATTATTTGAAGGTGGATGAGAAATTAATAAAGGAAAACCATTGTAGCAAGACTGCAAAATTCACTGAGGCAACTAGTGGTAATAAATAAAACTGTAGGTATAGAATATCCAAGCGTAAACAATTTAAATTATCATGGCTATTAACAATATTATTAGAGGTCATGGTAGGTCAGTACTTTAGTTCCCCTGTAATGTTCATGGTGCACCACCAAAATATTGGAAACTCCAAACTATATCTACATGGCACATATCCAATACCTCTAATAATAATTTTCAAGCATATTTAATAAAAAAGAAGAATGTGCATGAATATCTCAATTCTCTAGGTGAGATGAAACTATTCTACACTATAAGGAAAGGGGTCTATATGTATTAAGGTGAACGTTTGTCAAGACCCTTGTTTACAGCAGGTCGAGTTACTAATGGCCGGTAACAGGAGACCGCTGAAGCAGTTTGTCTAGATAGCACGGCACGGGAACTTTGCCAGTTTTTATATTTACTTCAAACTTTTCAATACAGCTTTCTTGTGTACTGCGAGTTATTTAACTATTATTCAAGATTCTCGAACCCATTCCTGTGATAAGTAGATATAATTATTTTGCAAGAAAATGAAAGCTCCTTTACTATTTTTTAAAAAGCATATAATAGTACTGTACTGTTTTTTCAATAATTTTATTTTTCGTAAAGGCTTTAATAAAAGATCCGGCAAACATGTACGAAACCAATTTCGTATAAATAACTACAACTATAAAGTTCACAAATAAACCCTAATTATAAAGAGGTTATTTGCTTCTAAGAATTAATTTACATTTCTTAGTTGACGACATATCCGCGGTGGCTTTAATTTCGCGCCTCAAGAGACTGTGTTTACACGTGGAGCGCACTAAATACATCCACAAAGTCGAGGGAAAGAATAAATAGGAAGACTTCTGTCGTAAGCCTTATGAATATGTAAGTAGGTGTATGATATGTTGGGGCCATGCCGCTGTATATGGCAGAACCGTTCAATTTGATTTATCAGGGTCTTGAGAACAGCTCCATCTTCAGGACAATTTATCTTCTAAAGATGTAAATAATATCTACTAGCCCATGCATGCCGCTTCACGGTGATATATTCTCGTTCTAACGATCCACAGTAACCTATTATTGCTCGACACGGTTATACTACACCTGTGTGCTAAACGTCTGGTGAGATCCACCAATTGTTTTTGTGTGATTTTTAGTTTCTAAACCATCTGTTCTTTAATTGAAAAACATGATTTGCAACCACTCTTCAATATGTAGGCGGTTTACTATCTTACTAGTAAAAAATAATATTTTTTTTAATTAGGACCTTCCTAGACAATTTTAAACTAAAATTGTATGAAGTGATGCCACTATACAACTACTAGTCTTATAATTTACTGGACAAATAGATCTATTTAATAATGTAATTATGTATAGGTGTTATTTTTATAAAGAAACAAGACATCGATCTAGATTTTACTAATGCTCGCGCTATCTAGGTAATTTCTTTTTGTTAAACTAGACTTGTACTGTAATATAATCTTAAGGTCTTCAGGAACTTTTGGGGCTCACTGGAAATGGGTAGAGTATATTTTTTAAGCAACTATGTTTGCAACTAAAAAAGAAAGTACAGACAGCCACATAAATGAAGTGGCGGGTTAAGTAAGAGGATAAATAGATCAACAACAGAACACATACACCTACTAAACTAACGATAGCCCTGAGTATGTCGGTACGGCACATCGATCGAACAATTACTTAGTAGGCGATCGTGGAACAAATCTAACTCGCTAACAACATTACAGTTTGCGGTCCAAGGTGGGAGCCAGGCAAACAAGCTAATGCACGTACGATAAACTCACTTTGTGTCTTGTGATTTTGTACCAAAGTTACTTATTATTACGAGGAAATTATTGGCGATCTGTTCAACTTCATCGGCGTCAGTGCCTGAAATCGAGAGCTTACTGTTTTTTTTTTCCCATGCGGAAATCGTTACGGATACCGCTCGCTAAGTCATGGTTGGTGGTTATGTTGAACCGATCAAAAACACAGCCGCCTTGGGCCATCCTTTCCCGAGGGTGAGGTAGCCCCTGGCATATCCCTCACGCCACGGCTGACCCAGGGCTAGCGAAGAACCTTTCGGGACTACGGAGTACACATCTTTCCCCGGAGGCCTGCGCTCATGGAGGACGGAGGTCATTCTGCGACCTCCGACGCCCAAATCACCTCCGCTGTTTGCGAGCTTATTCTACCAATAAAAACTAAATCCCTATTTACTCAGTTTTAATCTTAATTATTTAAGTACGTAATATGGCGTAATTTGCTTGTAACATACAAATCGTATTTCAAAGTTTTTTATTGTTATATGTGCATAGTTACACTTAAGTAGATACGTCAGTACATTTATGGCTGCAATATTTTCAAAGTAGATATTGAATTGACAATGACAAATCGTTACATTTCTAACCAAGACTGGTCTGTGCATATTTTATATTGTCCATGGATTTAGATGATGTTGCATTAAGTTGGGTATAGGTTTATTCTACAGCAATATTAATAAAAAAAATTAATCCTTCACAAACCTACATAGCGACTTTTCGATACGAGCGCTCTCAAACGTACTTACGAATTTGAATATTTCAATGAGATGCACCATTGTCACAGAAATCAGGTGTGTCTACTGTCCAATAGCAAAATTTATTTACTGCTTCCCAATTTAAAAAGTACATTAAAGGAAAAGCTTTACAGGTAGTTGAACGTCAACTATGCAGATTTTTTATATGGGGGTAGTCGCATACAATCGTGTTTTACGTTGATACAGAGTAACAACGTGGTCGCAAACTACCTGCAATGTTTGTATTGAAGTGTCCATTATCGTGATGAGGCGCATGCCATTCATGTTACTACATATAAAAATGCGAGACTCGAGTCCCGACCGGGTTGTATAGTACTTACCTAGCAGAGGAGGGTTGAAACGTCAGGCGACATTTTGATATTAAAGTTTAGAATAAACTTTAGTGTGGGATGATGTTGGCAAAAATGTGTATAAAACCGAAGTTTTATCAAATTTTCTTCTACCTTTATCGTAATACCTAAATGTATATACCCACATATCGTCTGATGATCTCAAAGACGTTGATTGGTAGTGCTTGTGCGGCTTAGCACGTAATTCATTTCCTAGCGATTTACACCGATTCATAAATTTGTAAAATCTGCAATGGTGATTTAAGTTTTGTTCCCAACCTTGTACATAAATTGGATTTTATTAATGAACAAATCTGATGTCAATCGAAGTGAGCAAAAAAACAAACGGCATAGAATCCAATAATCCTGATGAGGTGAAAAGATGAAAGGAGATAGTTAATATGGCGGATTGACAGTAATGGATGGTCTCAGCGCGGGAAATAATCGACGATTGTCGATGGTACACCGACGCGATAACCTGTCAGTGAGGAACAACAGATCTCTTAATCTTTATTGGATATGTTCATTCTGTAGTCTGACGCCTTCTCTTTATAACCTTTGTTCACCGCTTCTTTCATTATTATTATGTAGTCTTTTGATGTAGGAAAACTTATGTGATGAATCTTGATTAAGGCTGCATATTTTTATCGCATCAAAATTGTGATGAACCTTGATTAAGACTGCATATTTTTATCGCATCGATAGTTTAAGATAACTTTTACAGTACCATAATACAACATACATACATATACAACATATTAAGGAAACATTAATTAAAGTTGACCTTGTTGTGTATTCTATGTGCCCGACTTTAGGTTTTATTACAATACTAGTCGATGCCCGCGGCTCTGCTTGCAAATTCTCATACTGTTTCCGCTGCTACATAAAAACCTTCCTTAGAGTTCAAGGAATATATAAAAACAAAAATTACTTGAATTTCTCGAACCGTCTTCAAGTTGTGCGTTTAGTAACATTTTTATTTATATATAGATAGAAATATGACTTGGTTAATAATAAGTACGAGCATGTGTGAAGCAGGTAATGAGAGTGAATGAAGCGTAGTAGAGTAGTATGTCGGGATCGCAGCAAATGGAGATCTCTGCCTACTCTTACGGGAACCAGGCGGGATTTTATGTATGTATGTATGTTAATACCCTAACAATTACCTTCTTCATGATAATTTACTCGCACTATATTCGATATCTTAGGTACCAGTTTTTTTTTTCAACAGATCATAGACAATACCAACGAAAAAAAATAACTAACAGAAACAAAGTCGGCCAGTTCACAAATAGTCGCGTGTTGACTCGCCGTTTGTCCGACCCCATGCTCCAGGCGCTAATTAAACAATTTTGATAAACAAAAACACAGACCTTCAAGACATTAACGTAACAGTAATTGCTAAACTGTCTCTGACTTCGCGAACGATTAAAACGGCAACCTATCTAAATGGTAATCATATTTTTTAAGTAATTTTTATACCTTATAGACATCAACTTTCCTATTCTACATAATTTAAGAACAAAAATGTACAAATATGTTCCTTTTATCTATAGAACATTTACTTTATATATATCAGATATTTTAAACATGATGGTAGACTCTCTTATTTACGTAATATACCTACATCATTGCGTGATAAAATGTTTGAAAGCTTTTCAAAGCTAAGTAGAGTCCAACCTTTTCAACCAAACAATACGAATAAAGCATGTATACTGTGGTTTGGTTTAAATGGGTGGATTTTACTTATTTAGCTTTGTAAAAGCTTTCAAATATTATACCACGCAATTGTATTCATGACGTAAATTAGTAAGTCTACCATACTATCTAAGTAATGTACGAAAAGAACTTAAAGATTATATAAATATTAAGATTTAGATATTATGTAATAAGTTAAATAAATTTCAAGAAAATTTCAACTTACATTTGCAAGATGGATATAAATTTGAATTGAATAAACTGAATTATAATTACGACAACAATATTTGGACCTTATCAAGATTAATGGGGTTACTTTCGAGACCGTATCGAGATAATCTCGATCCAATTCTGTTTCAAGTACAGCCCTACAGTTGAGAGGACCAATCAAAAACGATTATAAACGACAGATGTCTGAATCAGCTTGGCTTGTTTTTCCTTTCTATATTTTGCGATATATGATTTTCTGTGGCAAATTGCTTTTAGTAGTAGACTAGACTAGATTTCTATTTAATAAAATTGTAAAAATAAAAAGAAAAGAAGACTATCAAAATAAATTCCTTCGTAGAGATGAAAACTTGAAGTAAGCAGTTGGGATGGAATGTAATAAATCTGACACTGAAGATAATGATGTGACTAACAATGTAATAATATTAAGTCAATACTATTATCCATTTTTTTGTATACCTATCGGCACGAACCTTGGACCAAAGTCGCAAAGAAAACGAAGCCCTGGCGGATTGTTTTGATTCTATTATAGCAGATTTGAACTACTAAAGATAGCGTAGGCGTTACATCGCACATAATGCGCATTTTGAACACATTTTGAATCCTCAACATGTGCTTATACCTATAATTAAAAAATATCTGCAATTAATAATTTTACCGTCTATTAGATTAAAGGTAATGTCGGTAAGTACTGGAAAGGTTGCAAAAATGAAAAAAGTAGGCGATGATCGGGCACGGTTTCATTAGGCTTTATGCTTTTCTGTATGATCCAAACCTATATCCATCAAAAATTGCGTCAGCAACTCGGAAGTCACGTACTCTTTCTCAAGCCGCTAAAGTTCAATACTAACACCGCATATTGCGTGCCGCGCGACACTCGAAAAGCCTATAGAGCCTTAATTAATTTGAAGTTTTCCACCATGTGACGAACTTCCGGTGTTAATTGCGCTTTTGACTACTGGTGCCACTGTTTCCTGGATACAGAATGTTGTTTGATTACCTTGGGGGCTTCTGCAATATTAAATTACGGGTCGTTAAGCAAATTTGATGGAAGATGATATTGGATTTCATTATCAATTCCTTGGAGAGCGTGCTTTTTTCTTTTCCTAGCTATATAAAATAGCATAATCTCTATTCTAGTATCATAATTGCGTACTTTCTCATTATTAAAATAAATAAAGAGCTTGTTAAATTAAAAGTTATTCTGTTCCGGCAATTAGGATTAATTATCTGACTAGGTAATTTGACTTGATATTCAAGTACCCAATTCTTACTCATATTCTGAATGTTACTACACCTAGATAAGAAATAAGATATTTCCAAAATCCTTAAAATAAATTAAGATTTAATAAAATATAATAAGAAACTAATACCTTTAATTCTTAGTGCTACATTTTACCTTCAAGACGTCTTCATGTGTGGATGGAGGCAGCATTCGGGACGTAAATTATGTAAGGTCATATAATCTGCATCAGTGGCACTTAAGTGCTGGCTAGCTGCGACGTGATAAGTTACAGTTATCTACATGCCGGCGCCGGTTGTTATAGATATACTAAGTGGATAGAAATGAAACCACTTCTTTAACAATATCCATGGCAATTTACTTGGTATTGATTGCTTTTATGAATGTTTAAAGAATTGAAATATCGTTTTAGTGTTATGAATAAGCGAAACATGTGAGTTGAAATAGGAAAAGCAATTCGGAGGTTGAAAAAGGTGAGTCAAAATATTGAAAACTCATATTAAAATCATTTTGTTTTGTACACGTATAGGTATTTGTTGCAATAAATTAAAGTATGAGTCCGTAGCTGAGGATATACGACAAGTGCAGACGGGAGCAGCAGACGATGTGTCGATACGACGACGCAGCGACTCATGGTCTGCTCTGCTGCACGCATACCTATAAAGTTTTTTTTTATTATGTAATAACATAACCGTCGTATATCTTAAGTTAAAGGATATTTAAGATATTTTTTTTTCTAAAAGGTAAGACCATTGCTACTCAAACACATAATAATTACAGTTGTTGCTGGTAACTTCCGATTGTGAAAAGACTCAGATCCATAGACATATTTCTTGTTAAGGACTCGAGTTTAGACACTTTAAAAGTCATACTTCACTACTTCATAATAAAACACATAGCTTCACATAAACAAAGTCAAAAACAACCCAAGATCCCTTCCTCATTTTAAATATTAATTCCCAGCTGTTTACCAGCCCGCGTCACGGGCGACAGGTGTTGCAGCGGCTGCCACTCGTTGAAGCACTCTATTTTTTCTCCGAGACCCATTATCCTTACTTCAAGATGCGTTGTCTATTACCCGGGAAACAAAATAAATGGAAACAATGTGTACTTGGGTGAAGTAGTATTGTTTAATGGAAGTCAGGTGGAAGGACAACAGAATGGGTACTTGTACTAGAATATTGCGAGATCTAATTTCAATAATATGGTGTAGCAGTTACACCTATACTTCTTTGGAGGTACTTTTTGTAGGTAGGTCAAGAATTGTGTGATTTTTACTAAAAGTACAAGTGATTTAAATGTGAACATAAACATTTATTGATTTGAAATATAAAAATATATAATTCAGAAATGTACGAGATTTGATTTGATCAATACGATATTAGTATTCGAAAGCAGAAAATTAAGGTTTATAACATGCAAGTATAAAATTTTTATATGATAGAAATAATATTTAAACTTCGATTGTGAAATAGAAATAATAGTAAAACTATTATTTCTAGCTCCAAATTCATCCAATCGTACCAAAAAATCCAATCCTACATTGTTTTATTTATTTCTGTGTTAATAATGCCACACTAGTTTCACACAGAAACTGTGCGTACTATACGGTATGAGAGGAACTGAATTCCGCAAACGCTCAAACTGTGAAATGAACTCCCTGCTGTGGTATTTTCAAGCGATTACAATATATGGTTCTTCAAGAAGGATATTTGAAGGTTTCTACAAAGTCAGCAGCGCGACTGTGACGCCTCTGGTGATGCAAACGTCTATAGGTCACTATGACCACTTTTCGTCAAGGACCCGTGTGCTTGTCTGCCACCGAAGTGGTATAAAAAACATATTCTGTAAAAATCGGTCGATCCTGTAAATAATCTTTACAATGCTTTTACACCACCCTACACAATATTCTTCTGGGAAAACCTTCCATTTCCAGTTCGAATCTACTAACTTATTCATAGAGAATCGCCCCAGCGGTTTAAATTTAAAAACAATTTGCTAATTAATCATAAAAGCTTGCTGTAACAATATTTATTCTCGTCGCCGCACCGCAAGCGGCGAGCGGTAAAACATAATTTTATATACAATGTTATTATTTTCTATAGCCTACAGAATTTTCTAAAGTTTGATATTAATCGATGTCGCGAAGTTATAAGAACAACGGTAATAAAATACCTGTGGGTTTAAATTTCTTTGTGGAAGTTTTCTGCGGTCACAACTTGTTGGTTACCTACCTACCTGAAGCAGTTGTGAGAAAAATTGTCGTGCTAGAATATATGGGTTCTTCATATAATAGTGGTCAGACTAATCTAACCAAATGGAATTTATTCGCATTGTTCAAATTGAATAAACATGTTTGTATCGAACCGTACTTTAGTCGATATATGATGTGGATCAACCTAGCCACTAGTCTAACCAATGAGAACAACACTGCAATCTCTGTAATTATTGTACTAAGCTAACTATATTTTCTCAAGATTGCATTCTGCTAAAATGTTTAAAGAACTATTTAAAAAACTAAATTAAACTAGACATAACAACATCGTTGTAGCCGTAGACGCTTCGTAGCGCTCGCGTAGCATGTCTACGAAATTTTATTAAAACGAAATAAAATCCTTTTCTATCAGCGTTTAATTAAGAGCGTACAAGCTTTCAAATGAACATTTATTAAGATTACTTTTGAGAGAACACGAAGTAGTTTTATTTTAATACAAACCAGGATGTAACGAGTTTTTTAGTTTTGTATATTTCTGAAAACTGGTAAGTATCTGCCTAAGTAATAAAAGCTATAGCCGTCAATCGGATATTTTCTCAAAACTACTGAATAACCCCATCATACGACTAACCCTGTCATCGAATCCAAACCTTCAGCAGTGCAGTTTCAATTGCTATACCACTTTATTGGACTGAACTGAGCATAAATACAAACAGATCACAGTTGAAATTAACCCTCATAATTCACAATACAGTTTCGCATTCAACATTAAAAAGTGCAAAAATTGCGAGACTATCATTCCTCTACCAACAATTATCAAGTGAATAATTTAATTAAAAAGTTGCGAGTCAACACTGGCACAACCACGGCCCAGGACGACAATAAATAAAATTATTGGGCGAACAACGAGAAAAATGCTAAATCTGAAACCGCATGCAGTCGCAACCCGTGCGAAATGCGAACAGCGGGTAGTTGTTTGCGGTTATACTGCACCGAAACTGCTGCGTTGGCAGCGTTCAATGTAAATACAGATATCACGGTTTCTATTTACTTCTGTTGTTCTGTACAAAAATATATTACAGAGCTGCTCTGTTTGTAGCAACCGATTCGTTGATTGAGATACTTTTGAGTTATCATTTCATATTTTTTGTGTAATTTATTTAGCCTGTGTATTTTTGAAGATGTTTTATACAACTCAGGTGTCAGACAAGCAAAGGGTCTACCTGATGGAATGTGGTTAACGTGGCCTATGAACGTTTGCAAAATTAAGGTCGTCACACAAGTGCTACCGACCCTATAGAGGAAAGGAGGGCAGGGGTGAAGTGAAGGTAAAAAGAGTTATTGTGCCGTTAGCTCGGCCTTCTTACCCAACACAGAAAACTTCTCCCGCGAAGTCTGAATTAATATTATAAGCCCGCTAATGAATTGAAAAGAGAGATTGATTTATCGTTTTTATTACACTGGTGCATTTTATGCATGAAAATGAAAAGCTCTTGTTTTCGCCTTCGAAATCACCATGAAAAATGAAGGTTGTGTGTTTGTAGGTTCTCACGCCAATCCGTCAAGTTATGTACACACACCCACACACACTTAATGTGTCACATGTCTGAACTTTATTAAGTGTTCAGATACGATTAATTTAACGGGTAAATATGGCATATGATACGCTGCACATGACAAATATTAATTCTATAATAACGATCGCGTGCGAGCTAGATTACACTTTATTGCACGATAGCAAGAGTTGCTATTAATATGTCATCCTAAAGAAAAACCTCTGAAAATAAATTGTTTATGAATGTGGTCCAAATAGATCGGCGAAATTCATCAAATTCATGCTTGAAAAATCTTTTTGTACCTAGGTTTGGACTTTAGACATTAATTACTTCACCAGTTTATTCATCTCATGAATAATTTGAGATAGTATTATTATTACAGAGTATTACAGAGTAGGTATGTGAGTACTGAGTTATGTGATTAACATTATTTTTTTATTTCGGCTACGTTAATTTGTCTTCACCTTGCCTGGTGTTAAGCTGTAGGCCAAGTCTTAGGAAAGAGGGTCACCTTTACAAATAAGTACAGTGTTACAATGGTGGCGCTCTACTTGACGGCGTCATCAGATGCTTTTTAACGCTCCGCTTAAAGGACCCGGGACTGTAAGAAGGACACCGGTGTGGTGGTTATAATATTTTAACAATAATACTATAATCCGCTTAATTTCAGCCACATAACTATGCAAAAAGTTCTTATTTAACTTGTTCAAATGGCAAAGCGAAATCACCAGCTAGTTTCCTGGCGCGCAATGTAAACACCCATAAAGGTTGTAAATGTGTACAAGCCGACCGCAGGCGTATCCTGCCGGCGAGACAGCAGCTGTAGGCGACAAAAGGCGCAATTAATAGTGAACAAGCGCGAAGCGGAACGGGCGGTAAGTAAAGTCCGCGTCCATTAGCAAACCGAGTAAAAAACACTTTAAAACGCCCTACACAAAACAGTGAAACAATTTCGAAGCAATCCCCGCCAAGCGACGCGTTAACGCGTCTGATTTAACTTTATTTTTCCGCAACGTACACAAGTAGAATTCTATGCGGTTCGTCTAACGCGTTCACTGTGTTGCTGTAACTTGATTTCGCGCCCTGCTCCGTGGTTCGGAATCGACGGAACGTAAATTGAAAAGTTGTGATAACATACTACTCTAAATAGCTTTCTATCTGTACAAAATATAAAGTTGACACAATTTATATGTTAATTTAAATCTTAGAAATTAAAGTATAAATCCATGTTCACAGTATATGGGTAGATCATTAAGTTATCCATAGAGGAACAAAGTGCACGAATGACATACATATTTTCACACAAAACGGATATACGAACCGTGGAGCGTTTTTTATAATTTATTATCAACTTGGACCAAAATAGATATTGCAGTGACGACAATGTCTCTACACTTAAAGTCACTAGTCACTAGTATGTCTATTTACTTTAGTATTAATAACTTTATGGGATAGATAGGAGATAATAATTCTTGTTTGAACTTACATTTTAAAGGAGCGTTTTAAAAGAACAGTTAAACCCTCTTAGCCGTCTGCGTCTGCATAATATAATTTAAAAGCATCCTGCATAACATTTTATGCGGAGATAAAAGTGTTGTACCGATAAGTATAAAATAAGAGCATGATGCCGTGGCACTGCGTCCCGCGTCACATGCCAGGCATAATTTATTTGTGGACTCTGTAGACCTGTAACATAATTCTTCTGTAGAACCTGTCAATTCGTAATACATACATATTACAATTTACGTTTTCTTGTAAATCATTGTAAAAGCGAAGTAGAAATCGCAACTGTAGTATGTAATTGACATGTAGTAAAATGATAAATCAAATAATAAAGATAAATGTTTTTCGCCTAATTTTTATTAAGAACCGGCTATTTAAATGTCTAATGATCTATTTCTGAATTGAGAAACTGAAGTTAAATTTAGGCAAGGAATACTTAGGCGCGGTGAACATAAACTAACTAAAGTAACTAAAGCATTACATAGCCATATTTTAGTATTAACAAAATTTCATCATTATTCCTAAATAATAATAATAATAATTTTAAATACAAAAATACATCAATTTTCTATGAGATAAATCAATATTGTACTCTTTTTCAGCCATAAACATTATAAAGATAGAATTCAAAGCTATAAACGCAATTACATCTAACAAACAACTTTAACAAGATTATCGGGCAGAATAATCTAGAATAATTCCTTTCCGGACGAGTTAAGTTTAAATGCATAGTACGTTCTAAAACGTATACCTATCGCACGACCATTTAGAGTTGTTAAACTGATTTACGACGTTTTATTATTATTCGTTCTATTAAAATTCTTCGTCTGCACCAGCAAAGTGCGATGAATGGCGTGCGGAAGTTTAATCTACTTATTGTTTAAAAATGCATTCATATAAAGTCACTTCGTCAAACTACGTGCTATTAGACTTGGTTTTTATTTGAATTTTGTTTTTAATCATTGAACATTACTAGATAACTTGAGATCAGACCACTGTGCAGTTTGTGGGGAGTAAGTCTTTTTTGTCATTATTACCACTTAGGTGGCAGACAAGAACACGGCTCACCTGATCGAAAGTAGTTATCGTGGTGTCTGGACGTGTATCCAGGGGTATCACACACGCGCTGCCGATCCCATATCACAGAACATACGGATATTTTGAATAACTGGTAGGTCATAAACAGTCGAAACTGGTGAGTATGGCGGGTTTAAGGACCGCAGAGTGAGCTCGTTAAAATTGTGCAATGAATTACACTCTTTTGTCTCTGCCTACCCCGGAGTGAAAAATATATAAGTGAAATGCTAAACTATATTAAAATCCTATACTGCTGATACCTAACCTATGGTAGCTGAAAATAGCGAATGTAAAATCTAAACACCTGGCAACACCACAATGATTTTAGCGGTGACGAAAACGCGCGGTCCGTCAGACACATTTTAAGTGACCTGACAGGGGTAACTGGACATCATCCGGTACAATTTGCGAAAATAAAATATATAGGGAGGTAAATCGATCGTATTGGGCGTCCGCGAGCTCACAACGTTATTCCATTACGAAGGGTGGGCGCAGAATATCAAATGAGAGCTGACCCTTATATCTCACGACTCGTCACCGGTCCACCTATAAGATAATTGGACGATGGATATTATTATTTACTGTGGGATCCATTTGCAAATATAACTGCCTAATTGGCGAATTTAAGGGGACTAAATTTAGTTTGGATTTGTGGAAAATATTTGGTACCTAATTACTGCTTGGCCAACAAGAGTGTGGCTTCAAATTGAGATGCTCAAATCAACTCGATATTTATAAAATAATTTCGTATAATGAGATCCGTTATCTATAGCATAATCTTTTAACGTATTAGATGAATCTGACATTCTTTCAGCTCCGAAAACATCAGGTGTCTCGCGGGACAGGGGTCCATAATATTTATGGAAATTTTATTTATAAGTTACATAGGCTAAATATTGAAAAATTACATTTGGGGTTGCATCTGTCTGTAAGTATTTTGATTAGTACTCCATATTATACTAGCCTAAGTGAAGCATCATATTGTACGTTCTCAAAAGCCGACATTGTTAAACATTTCCGCGAAAACAAATCTACTGATGTTGATCTAATAAAACTATAAGCCAGAGTCGAGATAATGTATCTATTTTTTGTAAGAATATAGCCAAACCGTATATCTTCGGTACGCGCCAACGATCAAAGAAACAAGGCAGTCTTACCTCCATCCTTTTCCGATCTAAGTACGTCGTATAATACCATTTCGTTTGGGGATATGTCCCAGCATCTTAACGATTCAATTCGGCTTAAGTAACCTCAGACAAGAGTCTGTCGGTCGGGAGGGAATAAATCTCACCGCACTCCCCAAGTCACTGAGTGCAACCATGAATGTCCAATCGGAAGTTCTATGCTTCCGAAATGTTTTTATTGCGTTTATGATTACGATACTTCAACTTAATGAGAGTCATAATCGTTTAATTACGGCGTTGAAAATATTACCTTGATATTTCGCACGAGAGGGTAATAACTTAGGGACTGAACTCGACGAAATAGTTTCGTACTAGAGGAGAATCGATATTTTCTTCGCGATGGAAAACAGATGACCGTGTAACTGAAACAGCCTAAAGTAGTTACTGAAGTCTAGGCTGAATTTTGCCTTACATGCGGTTAATAACAGCGCTTTATGTATCTTAGGAACGGATGGCAATAAGCTTGGATCACCGGAGCCGCAGGTGTGCATATTCTCGGGCCGGTTAAAATAGACTTTGTGGATACACTCTATTCTAAGCTCTGTAAAGGCGGGTTTGACCAAAATTTGCTAAAAGAGGAGGGTTTAACACTTACTCAAGTTTAAGTACTAGACAAATTGGAATCGATGGACCGAATCCCCTTTTTGTCGAGTAAAATAAATATTCGACTGATGTCCATATGCAGATTTTTGAAATAACAAACAGCCTAATTGCCATTACACGCGAAATGCATCTTGATGCTGCTGCAGTCATATCAAAAACATGCGCATATTTTAATATTTCACAGTATTCTGATTGCATATTCAATCTGATGGTCGCTACACTAACAAAATTTGTCCATTGCTCAATTTAGGTAGTATATTTTTGTAAAGTCAGAAAGCCGCGGTGTAAATATGGTCGCACTTGATTATAAAACTAATTCACGAGTAAGAGATTTAATTACAAAAACATTAATCTTTGTACAAAGTAATGCTTCCCTGAACACAGATAGCCGTATTTAAAAATCTATTTCAAAGTGTTTACGAACAAGGCCGTGAACCGCCTTTGTGTGGGTAGATTGATAAATGCGCGGAAGCACTCGGCGCCTAATGAATGGGGTGTGGCACGCACGCTGCATGCCATTGCAGTATCTACAATCCTTGCTAACTGCACTGCCATAGCACAAGTACGAGATAATATATTATTTTAGAGCGTGCCCAACCACAAATCCTCCTATATATATTATATAGATAAAAGGCAGCATTTAGAATTTGTAAGTAATACAAATGTACACTATATAGTATTTACTTTATTGGATGTGACTATTATATTTAACTCTACTATTACTAACTTATTCTACTTATATCGGAGTACAGTGACAATTAAAGATTTTAATACTTGATAAAGTTCTATAGCTTCGGGAGTTCTATAGGTTCGTCAAGGAAGCAAAATGTCTCTTGAGTTGAAATTTTTGGATATCAAAATGAGCATGCAGGTATCTGAAAACGGAAAGTCGTAGGTATTAAAATCAAAAAGAAATAAAATAATTACTAAAGAACAAGAGGTCACTAATTTAAATTGTACATATATATGGCCATAGATTATAACTGTGTACCCTTTAATTCACAACATCTATAGTAACCACGCAAAAGATGTTGTAATTAAATTATACGCACTCAAGTACTATTTTAAATACGTGAGCTATAATTTGCTCACGTATTTAAAATACGCACGGAAACCACGAATAACAATTGCGAAGATTATCACACTCATTATGAAACACTATCGTGATTAATGTAAGCTTTTAAACTTGGAATGTGGATAAAACGAAAAGGAATGAGACCGTTCAGTAACAACCTATTTTAAATATAAATGTTAAAGCAATCAGCACGGAAACGAAGCATCCCTTGATACCTCGGACATTAAAACGGAAAGCAATTTCGCGACGAGAACACTTGTACTGCGCGCCCATTCTGTTCGACCAGACAGCGGTGCGATTCATTTCCCTGATGGCCACCCATTACACCGGTCAAGATGAATGGATAACAAAACAGCAACTACACTATAAACATAATGACAGTCGAATGTTTTCACTAATTGAAAAAGCCACACGTGGATCGATTTATTTGAGAGCACTATATGAAATGAAAGTTGGACATGACATAGCGTGACGCGACGCTTGATATATTAACTTCATTGACTTTACGAGCAGTGGTGACGTTTATTAATCTACTAGGTCACCTCGCAAGCTTAAGCGTATGCGTATATTAATCGAGTAGTTTATCGGACGCATTATGTAAACAAATTGACACGCTGCGACGCAAAGTTGTCATAGCAACGGTCGATAATTTATGTATACAGCAGCAAGTTTTGTGACGAGAAAGGTATTAATTCAAATGAGAAATAAAGGAGGGAACACAAAGAACGCTGTGAAGAATGAAAAGTTAATTCTGCAAAAGCATTGTGAAAAACGAGAGTCGACAACAAAAAGTCCTATAAAACGAGTGAGTAAAACTAAAATGATAATGGGGAATTAGCGAGTTCGCGTCACTTGGCAAAGAATCCTAATCATAATAACTCAAGATCGTATCACCAGTAGAAGGCGATGAACAAAAGGCTACGGAGCAACAATGGCGCCCAACGTGGGGCCGAGAGGCGCTAACAAATTACCAACCCGCAGATAACTAAGCAATATTAAATCATAGTAATTTGTGGTTGCAAGACGCAACCCCTTTTACGGAGATATTTTGCTAGTCTCCAGGAAAGGTAAAAATATGATGTGATGTTCTGTCCTTCATTCATCTGAGATGTTAACTACGATTTCAAGAGATGAGGATACTATCAACGCTGTAAAGATAGAAATACCTAACTAAATCGTCAAGAACCAACATCCAGTGGCAGTTGGCAACTTAGCGTGAAACTGTTATTTCGCGAGAAGCTGTAATTTCGCCGCTCATAAAACAGGAACTAGCGGAGCCGAGCGGGTTTCAGTGCAATCGCATCTTTTCACTCTGCTTCTTTGGCGGCACATTAGCAATTCTAACCGCCGCAATAGTTGCTCGGAAATTGTAATATTTAGTCTTAATAGAGCCATTCGTAACATAGAATATCCGGAACAGACGTGAGTAACGGGCGTCGCGGTTCACCCGGGGCTAAGTAACGCGAACGTATTGCAAATTCACGGAACTAGATTTCGTATACTGAAAGGTGCAGTCTGTATGTATGCCATACTCAGAACGCTTTAGTTTTGTTTTTTAGTTTACATAACGCGACCTTAATGATACCAATAACGCAGGCATTCTACCATACCCAGGTGGTAACCTATAAGAAATCTGGCTAATCAATGTGATTTGAATTTCAAGGGTGAACTAAAAGAATCTTGTATTATTTCAACTTTTAGTTTTTAGCTTGACTATTTCATTTAGGTCCGTTGTTTGTTTTTAAATTAATAGCATAATTTAAGCGTAACAGATGGGAACGAATATTTAAAAGTAAAACCACGATAAATTTCAAACCCTTTCGATTCAGTAACAGTTTGCGGCTATTGTGCGATGGCGCTGTGACCGGATATAGTTTATTAATGAACCGATAGCGAACAATATGAGGTACAAAGCGTTTTCGATATATTCACCGAGCATAGCCCTGTGGACAATGCATGCTCTGCCAGTGGGATGGCGTCATACGCAATTTTAAAATAATGTAAAAACGAAATTCGGTGCCAAAATGTATTAATATGATAATTAACGCGACGTTCATCAAGCTTGGGGTAATGTACAAAAATGCAGTTTATATCGTCATATTTTAATACTGAAACGGCTTTCAGCAAGTCCTCTAATAATATATTAATACTAGATTTTCTGGCAAGAACCACCACTAGAAAAACACACACTAGAAAAGAAACACAAAAGTAAGATGAAATTACCTTTGGCCTCCCAGTTAGTTTTTAACGCTAGGTTTGTATTCTTCTCAATGTTACGTAAAAGAACTCTTTATTGGAAAATACTAACCAATATTTAAATAATGATGAATGCGGCATCTAACGGTGGATGAATTAACTAATACACACGTTCCAAAATCACCGTTCTAACAAAGTTCATTTCACCAATGTAAAAATAGCGCCATCTACCCTACATTAGAGCGGCGCAGGAAGCATTGTAACCACCAGTAACGCCATCTAACATTTGAAGCGCGAATTTGAAGGATACTGAAACGTGTAGTCTTCCTACAGGAACATGTTAAGGGTTGTGGTTAAGTTGCCAATAGATGGCAGTAGTATGATAGTTTCAAAACTTGGTTGTGATGTCTTATGTAGATGTTTCTTAAAAAATTCAATTAAATACTTGATTTATAGTAGTAGTCTAAGTACTTACGGGTGTGGTTTCAGCCTCCATTGCAGGATGTTTTCGGAGTGGAACTTAAGTCTGAAACAGAAAAAATAATCCAATGAATATAAATCACACAGGCGCTACTAGACGGTTGCTGACCTAAGAAAATTGAATAAACCTAATGTCTAAAAAATTGGTCACTTGAATAGAATACGTTATATTGTTCTGACTTAAACTCAGGCAAGATATCTAATCAAAATCAAATTATATAATTTACAAATGAAACCAGACGAGATTTCACTATTTAAGAAAAATAAACTAGTTGAAAATGACTGGCAAATAGAATCTTGACTATACATTTAGTTTTAGACCAGTTCGAAAGTTCATTCGAGTTTTACACGGCACAGGACATAACATCATTTGCTCTTATCTATACGTCCTGTTATCTATACCTATATAGGGATAGTTAATGCGAATTAAGGTGTACCCAGGAACTTGAAACTTTGTGTTTAAAGTCACAGAGAGATGTAGGTACTCTTTGTGCGAGAGATGTGTAGATATCCACAGATCTGTTATTTTCAGAGAGACAAAAATATTCTTAATTTTCACTTATAAATTTTATTAACGGCGTCGTGTAGTCGGTGGCTTGGAAGCTAAAATGTCGACTGTTCGCGCCTCTGTCAAAATTGGCATAATTCCATGTATGTTCAAATACATAATGAAATCTAGGCTCCAAATCATACAAACTTATCGCTTAACGTAACCCATAAATGTTCGCGTTCTCTATTAGGAGTAACGTAAATCACCTCAGCCGTGTCGGCGAATTAGTGCAGCTCTTGACCTTGAAACACGACTGGCATGACCTCTAGCCGCTACAAACTAAAATGCCTTACTTATATTAGGCAACTCGAAAAAGTGCCTAGTATACGAGTTACCCTCTAGTTTCAAATCGCGGAAACTCCAGTTGACATTTCAAGTTTTAATTCAATTGGCTAATGTGAGAAAGTCCTAATATTCCTTAGATGCCGACGTTTACCATTTGGCCTAGTCTATGTAAATTTACAATTTGTAAACGAGACGCGGAAACTTTCTAACCCTTTTTAAGAAAATTTTGCGGACGGTGGAATGTGAAATTGTAATTTGCAGTTTATATAAAACTATAAACCGTCAAATATAAAGAATTATGAGTCGACTAGAAGCGACTGCTAGATTGGTTTACTTTTACAGCTTGGCTTAGCTAATTTGTTACGGTTTGTGGTGAAATTGAATATTTTCGTTGGAGTCATATTTTATACAACACGAATAGGTTAACAACACAATCGTGGAAATGTCACCCTTTCAATTAAAATCAACTTAATAGGTGTCCTTGGGAAATTTTCGTATAAATAAAAAGCGGTCATTTTTCATTTACGGATAGGTCCAGCACATTATCGTGAGAGTGACACAGTAACATTACGGTACACATATTATATAGGTACGTTATGTTTATATCTACCGCACCCGAACAGCGCCACATTGAATGGTCGGACCTAATGACCCCTGCATTATATACAGGCCGATTATTTCAAGAGGGCGTAAATTTTCAAATCAAAAAATAAGAGCAATAGCTAAAAGTATGTACTGAAAAGTCTTGGACCTGATTTTGACGAAAAGTAAAACAACATTATTATCAAATTGGAGTCAAAACAAGATCGCGGGTTCAAGCCCCGGCGCATTCACATTTGCCGATCTAAATTTGATTTAAAACATAGCCAAAATTGCCTCAAAAAATTGCACTTCATTGCACTGTATCTTTAGATAAAAAATAGAGACGTAATATCCCCAGGCCATGACTTGACTGATCTATGTTTTATTTTTTTGGAATCTTGAGGGCATAAATATGCTTACTTTTGAAAACAATTTCCCCTGTAAGAGACCGGTCGCAGGTTCGTTTTTCCAATTTTTAAATTCATTTGTAATTATTGCAAATCCGTAGTTTAGTTTAAACCGAAGTAAATATGAAAAAGTAAAGTAAGTATTTTGCGAAAATTTCATAACTATCACTGTTGTAAAGGAAGTTTCTAAATACGAGAAGTATTCTATTAAGACCATAACAAGAAGTTCCTAAAACTTTACGTGAAAAAGATATAAGAGACAAATATAGTATTTTAAACCAAAAACCAGTACTAATAACAAAATCTCCATACAATTTCGTCTCTAAAAGAGAACTTCAGGGCCAAACAATAATATGTAACAATGGTATTCCTTTGTAGTTTACTAAATTGAAAGAAAAATTGCGACCTTTGTAAATGCTTTACTATTTAGATTAGAAATAGAGGCATTTTTCTTTTAAATGAAAGTCGTTTGCCCTTACCATACCGTAGATCAATTTATATGGCAGCTTTTACGTGACGTGAGTGAGAAATCAACGACTATAAATAAATCATCATTTTAAAAATGGCCCTGTCTGATTTTAGAATCATATAATAAATCTTTTTTGAAAGATGGTACGGATCTGAAACTTTAGTCTGCAATCGAACCGCTAACCTTAGTCGCCTAGGTCTTAGGATTATAACTATTGCTTTTGTTTTACAGTTTTCTGTAGGGATATCTTAGCATAATATTCTGTAGCGATCGCGGATCTCTCCCGATACATGTTGTTCCATACGAATGACGACACGATATTCATCCGCCTAATGCGCCAGTTATTTCTTAAATATTTCTACTAGTGAGTACTGTTAAATGATACAGTTTTTGTACTGTTCCAACAATTATTAGATACTGGTTACCTAATAAACCTATCATAATAGTCTGGAATATCAGTCTCAGACCATAATCCATCCATGTGTACTGTATAATATTATACAACTTTATCGAAGTAAACTACGGGGGGCCATTGCGAGAATCGTATTGCAGATAGAATATATTCTCATTCGATTTAATATTATCCATCTCAAAAAATATTTCAATTCTTGTCTTCGTTTCCAATTCAGACATTTCCACCGAAGATGCACTAAGAATTGCAATACCTATCTGACAATTCTTTCACATTCAAATCTCACCTCGCAGTTGGAATTGCACCTAAAGACGGGCTATCAGCTATCAGTGAAGCTAAGAAAAAAGTAGATTCTTTAGTATTTTATAACCTGATTTCTGGACTTACAAACGGCTGATTAAAAAAAGGGATTGTGAGAAATAGGTTCACTTTTTCTAATCTCAAGTAAGAAAGGAACTGTTAAATGAAAGTTACATTAAAACCAAATTTTAACATAATAATAAGTATCTGGGGAAAATGGAATGGAATTTTTTTCTATAACCCCACATGACTTGATTGTAGCGCCACAAAAGGAGAATACCGAGAATATTAATATTATTAGAACTCGTATCCAACAAAATTGTTGATACCGGGACATGAGAGAAATATCCCTTCCTTCTTCCCTTTAATATTTTTGTCATTTACGAGTATGACTGTCATCTGAGCTCCTGATCCCATCAATTAACAGATGTACCGACTTGCACGTGATATTGGCCTGGGCCTAGCGAGCCTCGAAGATCTTAGCAGTGCAGCATACAACCAGGCTCCAATAATAAACCCATCTATAAACCTAGTGCACATAAAATACGAACATACAAACAAACATTCATTATCACCTATTAGAAGATAAAAATGTTAAAAATGATCAAAAGACCACTAATATTTCTTAATTTCCTGTGGCATTAGATTCGCGGTAAAAGGATGACGTCACGCCTAAAGCCTACTAGAAATTGTAGACATGGCGACTCGCGTCGATTAGTAATGATTTATCACTATGGTGACGGAGAATATCGTGACGAAACTTGGACGCCAAGGAATTCTAAGCGATAGATATGTATGTATATGCCATCGGTAATAAGGATATGGTGGTTTTATTAAAACGTCAGTACGTATGAGATAAGTATATTTATGTACCCGTACGTGACCACACATTCGCGTGAATTTTGTTTATAAGTTGAGGGTAATGTTAAAGTGCGTCCTGTAATGTCAGCTATATGTAAGTATAATATCGTCAAACTGGACCCAACAATTTCAAAGATTAGCCGGACAAAAAGACAGAAACCCAGACAAACAAAAGTTTTAAGTAATGTTTTATTTTGAGTAGCGTGTATCCATTCGTATACCATGCCATCATCAAAAGGCACTGATATAAGTATGACGCATTTCAAAATGCTTTTCTTGTAATTAGGTCTATTTACGATTACTACAATGTCAGTATGATACCCGTTTAATACTGTCAAAGTTAGAAAGATAAAGGAAACATTACTCGTCTAACTTTCTCAAATATGTCAAGAACATTCCTCATTAAACTATTTCTCGAGTTTAACCATATTAAACGTTGCTGACGTTAGTGATTATACAAACAAACGTCGTAAATCGGAAATTCCTCTCATTTCAAAGTGGCAACTAAGACGAAGTCAGATAAAGACAGGCCGACGTAACGCCTCAGGAGGCAACATCTAAAATACCTTCAAGAGCTAAGGAAACACAAGTAGTGATAAATTACAACCTCGCTTACCTTTCGCAAACCTCTTTTGAGTTTCACGTATAGTGAAAAAGGATTCCTGTAAACTATTTATTTATTTATCCTATTATTCCTTCTAAATATTTAATGCTTTTTTACCTTTCAGGGAGACTACTAGCTCATTTTATTTCAGATAATGTAATATGGTGTAACTTGCGCGCTACACATCCAACCTACAGAGAAAGTAGGCAATAGATAACATTAGGGAACCTGCATAACCTAAGTCAATAAATAGAAATACCCTATGAAAAAAAATACAGACTCAATAATTGATAATCTTACGGGCTGTTTCATATAGGAATATGTTTTTAATTTGTTAATTTAATTAGAAAGTCTAGACAAATACCATAACTTAGTAGTGAATGACTTTCCGAATGTCTTAAACTAAACTTAATCAGAAACGGTCAAGTTGATTAAAACTTGTTTTAGACTGATTACAATTATGATTTAATTAAACCAACAATTCAAGAGTTTGTACTTGAGTACTTGAGACAACTATACGCTCAATGATCTGTGGCGAAAATCATCTCAGACTCTGTTAGCTAAAAAGCAACTGCGACGTCAGAAATTGTTTAAGGCCAAATAGTTTAGATCATCATCATCTTAGATTCGGAACTCAGGGTCGGCCTGCCTGCTTTTACTCCTCTCCTTTATCGCGTAAATTGCCGACGAAAACTAGTCACACATTTTGAAAAACCTACCTTTTTTTTTCAATACCTCACTATACCTTTTCTGAATCACACTTTGACCCTTATGTGACAGTTATTCAAAAAAAGTTTGTCACTAAAATTTTACTTCAGGAAAAGAGTAATAAGTTTACCTTTGCAAAATAAGTCCGCATCCTTGTCACAAAAAGCAGCTTTTCTCTTGAAAATTAAACATTCAGTTTGTTAGTTAGAGATGTTAATTATTGCCTATGGTATATTTCTGAGTCAAGAATTCTCTATTAATTTGAATAGGACGTTTTTTTAAACATATATAGTATCAAGTAAGTGGTATTTTACGTATAGGACTTCTTATTGGTACCAATATTTCTGTAATTATGTTATAAGGGATTTCAAAGTATTCATAGAGCTTGTTATTACGTTCATTATTTTTGTAATTATTGATGGATATTTTAGAAGTTGTACCTACATATAAAGCACATATTTATAGGTACAATTTACTGTCTAAAAATTTATCGTAAATTATATACCTTTTCACAATACATACAACCTTATACAATAAAAAAATACTGTGTTGTGTAAAGTAAAACTAATAAGTAGCATGTTAAAACGTGGATTTTTAAAAGATTGTAAATGTGAATAAAGTGAGAGCATAACTATTAAGCAATTTTGGGAGATATGCATTTAAATAAATTAAACATTGGGTAGCCAACAGTGTCATCTGCCTGCCGATATTCTAAATGTGTGAAAACAAGCAAGTTAACAAAATGTTTTGGGAGGTCAGAATGCGTACTCATTTTCGGACATTTTACTTCCTGTACTCGGATCCAGGGGCCAGAGCCCGAGAAAACTTTTCTTACTAATTACTTAGGATATTTCCGAGAGGCAAAATGCTGAAGGATATTTTATAAAATAAGCAGCTAATCTCTGGAGAATTTAGTCGTTTATTAGAGGTTCAAGACAAACTAGGGCAGCTAAATTAGATGGTTGTATAGCGCTACATTCAGTCGCCTCATTAAACTAATAAGAATTTCTGCAATAAACGTGAAAGTTTGAAAATGCCATCCGCAACTAAGCAGATAAAAAAGAAAAAGAATCTTCATGAAAATTTTAGTTATAATAGCCAGAGGTGTGGGCTTGCCAAAACCCTTCGCGGTTTCAGTTTTGCATGTCGGGTTTCGCGTTGGAGCTTCAAACTAGTCACGAAACCTCGTGAATCCGGTTGCCTGGAGTACAAGTCGCCATAAAAATGGATTTGTGAAACTTCTTCAGAATCGTGGCAGCTCCAGTATAAAACTCCGAGTTTCGTTTGAATTAGGTAGGTACTTGCGTAAAAAGGCGTAACGGTAACGGTTTTAGTAAGTGATAATGCAAATTGTTATAGAAGTCCTCCTTTTAACTGATGATAATTGCATATTATATTAACCGTAACTTGCCATATTAAATTATGAACAGAAGCAAGCTCTAATACGCTCTCATAGTAATTGCATTAAAACGCTTTGCGTCAAGCGAACTTTGTTACAGTACCGTACAATAGAGGCATTATACGATAATTTCTATTGTCCGTGATTGAATTAGGCACTCATCTAGGCATGGTCACTGTGTAATAGCATATGCATTTGTCGAATTCATATTGGCTTACAAAGTTAAACTTTATAAGAAGATAAAATATGCATTGTAAACTATGCATATTTCAACTTTATGAGTGGGTACCTAAATTTAGAAAAAAGAAAACAGTTATAAATCGTCATAATTTTCATGGACATTCCTTAAAAAACGAGGGACGAGTTAATTCAAAGCAGGCTATTTTAATTTATACATTTATTAAACTTATTACCAGTATAGTACACGCAACTGACAACTATGTCCGGTATCCAGTAGCGGATACTGGCAACTGTGTCCGAATACTGACACCGACCGGAATCAGCAATCACATTGTGTCTCGTTTCGGTAAATGACTCGAGCACTATACAGTTTTGTGGAAATTTCAAAATCAGTTGATAGTAGTTATACCAAAAATATGTAGGTTTTATTTAGCTTACCTGCCTGTGAATTTGGATCAACTCCAATTTAAAGATAATTAAAAGTCTCACTCACACTCGCGTGACGTTTTCACCAACGTGACGGTAGGTACTACTGAAGATAATAGACTCTCAATTTAATAAACACCACAATCAGCGTTCAGATAGTATTAACCAAAAGTCACAGAGGTCTTATTCAGATATTTGCAAGCTGAGATAGTGCAAAATCGTAGAACTAATTCACAATTGCACGATATTATTATTATTTCTTTTACGCATTAATAGCGTTTCGTTTTCAATAACTATTGCACATTTTCCTTCATTCGAACGCTATTCCCTTGCATCCGAAGCATGCCATATGAATCCGCTCGCCTGCAACTTCATTACCAGATTTATTTTGGTATTCACAGTAGCGCCTACCGGCTAACCTGCTAACCTTAAAAGGAAAGTCTATCTCAGAGTATCACCCGCCAATCAAAAGGTACTCTCAAATGCTTTACATTACGTTAAACATACTATTATAGGTAGGTATGTAGTGTGTTTAAATAAACAAATTTTCTTTCTTTTCTATTAAGGAAAATAATTTACACTTATATTATTAAAGAGTAAAAACACTACTGTCCTAGTGGATGGTGGTGCAGTAATATCGATCGGCAGTATTTGGTGAGCGGCTTCCTGAGAAAATTAAAAATTAAAACATACCAGCAAAACAACACATCAAAACGAGTCGTGGGTGAAACACGTCGTCTGGATATGATTAAAAGTGAGAGAAAGGTAAGCACGGATGAATTTATTTCATTTTATCGATTTGTTACAGTAATTACAATACTTATAATATGATTTAAATACTTGTATACTAGATCTTCATTTATGGAGGTACTTTTTGTTGTACTCTATCACTGAAGCGTACCTACAACTACGACAATATCGACATCCCTCTCAATACACCCGGTGAACATTTTCCATAGGAGGCGTCGCATGCTTATGATAGTTGAAAGTGTTTGGCAACGAAATGTAATGTTTTTCAACAACACAATGTTTCATGTTGGCGCGAGGAATTTTTTTGCGCGATGCAGAAACCATAGTTTTTAAAAGTTCAGCTTGATTTCGCTAAATGGCAGTATATATCTTTGATCAGACAGTCGCGCTACTGTGTCTTTTAAGAGGCAGAAGTTATTCAAATATGGTCACTGGGACTTTTACCCTGTTTTTTTTTCTGTGGGATTATTATTGCAATCGGGCGGCGACGCAGGTAACGTCTAGTCTGACATAATTTCTAGTAGTAAAAGAGAAATTTTACGGTCACGATGTATATCTTATCTCTAATGGCCATATTTTAATAATTTCGTCAAGTTCTGCCCCTTACCTAAGTACTGTGTGAGATAAGTGAAACTTTACTATTTATGTGAAAAGTAATTAAGTCGAATCAAGTATAACGGTGTTCGTCATTAAAAGCGGAGTTTTAATTGGTAATACTATAAGTTACAGATGAAAATCACGACACAATAAAGTCGGCTGTACACATTGACCCAACATTTATGCTTCAATATCATGGAAGTTTATATTACTGACGTAAATAGAGAAAAAGTTTTTTCACAGCTTCATGTCGTTGCAGATTTGAGTATTTATGTAGTATGAATTTCAACTTGATATCACGCATTCTTGAGAAAAAGGTCTTGACAGACAAAAGGATAGATGGACAACGACTTAAGATTGGTACTATACGCGAATGGTGTGATGACATCGAGCACCCGGAGCAGCGTCCATGTCCGTCACATTGCAGACAAAATGCAGGAGCGTAGCCTTCGCTGATACGGCCATGTTCAACGGCGACCACCTGGCTATGTGGGTAATAGATATCTGGCCATGCCGCCTCTACCGGGCCCGGTAGGAGGGGTAGACCCAAGAAGTGCTGGCTTGGCGTCGTGGAGGATGACACGGGTGCCAATGGGTTCACCACCGTGGATGCGCAAGACCGTGCGAAGTGGAAGAAAAAAAACCGAGAAACGGACCCCGGATTCCGTGGTAAAAGCTTCGGATGCTACAAGAACTAACGCAAGGATAATGATAACGGATAGATTGAAAACAAAGTGATCCTATAAGTTTTGTCCCTCTTGAGGTACGGAACCCTAAAAATACTAACATTAACGGTTTACGTGTAATATAATTATATGCTCGCACGCACCATGTACGAGTATGTGACTGTAGCCTTAGTACTTAAGATTAACAACAATATAGTGCTTATCTGACATTGACCCTGTACTCGAACTCCAGATTTTAAATTTCGATTGTAACATTACTATTCCTGACTTTACGTCAGTGTTTCGTACAGATACATTGCCGTGTAGTTTCTATAGGAAAACAGAAGAGTGAAGAAATATAACCGAGAATGGCACTAGCATGAACAAATAGACTACAAGGGCTACCGTCTCCTGTAGTGACTGAGGCTGAGGTTACTCACCATCTAATAGTAGTGCACCCAGTTGACGATATGTAGGTGTTAATGACGTCGGATACTTGTGAAGCAAATCCCCAATAAACTCAAATACCCTAGTTTTATTCATCATCATCATCATCATCATTCTCATTATTATCTCTAGTTATCTGCATTCGTAAAAGCTTATTATTATTGGAGAAACTGATTGCGATGTTTTCATGAGATTTTAATTGAAGTTAGGTGCTAAAATATAATTAACATATACTTGTTTTATATTACACTAGTATCGGTAACGTAACCCGTTAAGTAGTCCCTTTGATAAACATTTTATTAGCTTCACTTAAAAGTGCCTCCGCACATTCCTTAAGTGAAATAAAAGCACTTTAAATTCTGTGGCGAGACATCTTCACAGCAACCTCGTTGCGCCATTCGGCCACAATAAAAAAGTCATCAACGTCAATGCGTAAGCTAATGTAAAGCCAGGTGTACACATTGGTCCCACAGGCAGAAATATTGTCCATAGAATCTAAAAAGTGATGCTACCCGATTCTCAAAACTAAGCATAGCTTATGATATTGCGTTCTAGAATGATATACACATAGAAAAGCCCTATCAATTGACATATTCATATATTCAATAATTTATTATGTTATTCTATTAGTATATGTATAAGTCTCTGACAAAGCAGTTAAAGATCACCACACTATTCACTGGTTACAAATCTAAGTTGCAAATGAAAGTAGCAAATACATAGAGATAATTCAGTGTTCTGATAAATAGTTTCAGTATAGTGAGGCGCATAGATACTCACGCGCAACCGTGATAACATTCAAACTATTTCAGCTATGGCAGACATGTTTAATTAACTAGTCCTTTTTGGATTAGATTGATTTATACTTTCTCAGAATAAATAAGTTAGCTCTACAAAGGTAGGGTAGACATTTCTCAGATGTTGTAAACGATCGTAAGTGATGGTAACCACTTAATACTAAGTGGGTCATGTTCTTGTTGACTTCTCAAACTATTTGCAAATACTATTAACTGTAAACGTAAGTAATTTGAAAAGCAATATTGCTGCTGCAAGCAAACCTTTAAAGATATTCACTTTATTAACAAAACTTTGGAAAACAATTAATCTGTTTAAAAATCTTTTGAGAGCTTTTTCTAGTAGTTCCACTTTTGGGGGTATTTTTATACCACTTGGGTGGCAGACAAGCACGCGGCACACCTTATGGAAAATGGTTACCGTGGCCTATGGATATTTGCAACATCAAGGGCGTCACATTCATGCTGCCGACCATACAGAGGGTAGGAGGGAAGAGGAAGGGGGAAGGCACAAGGCAAAGAGAGCTTCTATGCTGTCAGTGCAAAAGACAAGACAAGACTGACAATACAAAACTTCTCCAGTGAGCTTTGGCTGACCCCGCTCACCACCGGAAACACAACATAAGGTTATTATTAACCGCGGTATTCCGCTGGCCGGAGGAACTTCCCCAGTCGGACTGCTCAATTAGGACGGGAGATACCGTCATTTCTACCTCCCTTCTATATCACATATACCCACATAAGATGATCACAATAAAGCTAATTCTCTTCCGATAACTCTAACTCTCATGATGTTTATGTTTTCCAGATGATATAACGGTACTACATTCCCTAAAGATTATTCTTACAAAAACTTAATAAAACCCGTACCAGATCTCGTTCGTAATTTATTACACACTTAAACATTATGTACGAGACTTAAAAATGACATGGTAATATTTAATATTTGATTAAGAGTCACCCGACATTTAACGAGAAGGAATTGCCTGGAAACGATTGGAGCTTTGCATTTTTGGGTCAACGGAAAATATGATAATGATATAATTTGTACAGTATTAGGGAACATCAAAATGATTTATTATTCTGCCGACAGAAACTGTTAAGCGTCCCGCCACACTGCACCGGTGCTTAAACAACCAACTGTCAACTATTTTATCGCTCAAGAAACGTAAAGAAAGTTTAGATCACGTGTGAATAAAAGAAATCCATACTAAACAATATATTAGCTGATCGCTGCCTGATCACGCCACCGATTAGACCATAAAGTTTCCTTTAGAGGAACAAAGTGTGGTAGTGACATACGTATCTTTACACAAAACCTAAGGGTGGGGAAATTGACAGATATATGCACCGTCAAACGTTTTTTTTAACTATTATCAACTTTGACCGAAATAGATATTGCAGTGACGTCAATGTCTCTACTATATAGGTACTCTACTGAAAGTCACAAGTCACTGTCACGGACTTTTCAATTTAGGAATCCGATAATAAGGAGCCTGTGGGTCTACTTACGCAAGTAATATAAATGTATATGGGTTAGACTCTTTCTCTATCTACCTTTTGTCGCAAAGACAAGAACTGACAAAACTATTAGCGAATATAATTTGACTGATACTTGTAATTTAGCGACCAAACTACCAGAGCTACACACTCGCTACTCGCAGCTCACCACCTCGTTATAGTTGGTAGTTTTACTCGACTTTCGATCATCACCGGCAGTTGGAAAAAATGTACAGTAACTAAGTATATATTAATATACTTAATTATTATTGTTCTATAAGCAACAGGTGAAAACATATGTTATCACAGTTCGAAACATTTTTTAACTGAGTGTGTATCAATTGTACCAGAGTTCATTAACGTTATTCGATTCAGTCGAATACATTTACGTACGTAATACTATTATTTATTCCGTGATACTAGGTCGTTCCAAGATGACTTCAATTTTGATGATGCTCTTAGCTCTAGAAAGAAGCAGCGGTAAATAAAGCAATACTGGTAGTATGTACTGACTTGATTTAACAATAAAGAATCAGTTTAAAAACAAGTCAAGTCAATCAGCATTGGCATCTTACGTCTTAATACTGGCCATCTCTGCGCTATTACTCAACAAAATGATAATGCTGTTTTCTACAACTATCAAAACCATTTCTCCAAACGGTTAGATTGTGTAGTTCAATGAATTGAAACTAATGGTTTGATTACTCAAATTTTTGATTTTGTAACTATCGGTACCGGTAAACTACACGGTTTCCGAAACTCGATTTTGAATAATATAATAGTCGCATCACTACTGAGAATTTGCACAATTTGAAACTTTGAATGCTTTTATATCAATATTGAAACAACCAAACCTCTCAATATTATTAATATGACTAATACATCTATTATGGGAAAGTGTATCTGTTAAACGTGTGTCCTTATGGGTGAGTAAGATTATCTGAATACGGAGCATTCTTGGAAGTGTTCGTCATGCTACCACTAACACTAACCAGCTACTAACTGATTACGTAGGTGTGATTGGGAATGAGGTTCGCAGTTCACATCCTATTTAGCTTCATAGAAATTGTAAAGATTCATTATTCGCTTCGCAGTCGACAGGGTAGGCAGCACGTGTGTGACGCCTCTGGTGTTGCAAACGTCCATAGGCCACGGTGACCGCTTTCCATCAGGTGGGCCGTGCGCTTGTCTGCCACCTAAGTGGTATAAAAAAAAAAAAAAAATTCGCCGTAACTTTTTAATTTTGATAGTTTCTTGGTTTCTTTCCGTATGAAAAACATTGCCTTCAAAAGATACCTATAATTATAACAACGTTATACAATTTTACAAGTATAGGTGTAGTTTTACAATGTGTCTCACCCCAGATTAGAGTACTACTAGGTCGGCTAATAGAATAAGTCTACTTGAACCAAATTCACCTAAATTTAAACGGCTAACTAATACAAATTTTATTTCTTTTACATTCCGACGGCTTTTTGTGTAGGTGGTTTGATAATTTTTTAATTTCATCTAGAATTTGATACTTTATCTCTTCCACTGCCTACATATTAAACTTTTTTAATCTTAACGCACAGGTTGAACTTTAATACACCTAGCATTAATTCCATTTACAAATATTATGCCTTTGAAAGTTTCTGAGCCAAAGGTAATTCAATATTACGTAAGAGATCCATTTGAATTCTTTCAGAGCGCCAAGACGTAACTTTCATACCTCGCTAAAGAATTCTAGCCCTATAAGCCAATTGGAATTGAAGTTTCTTAACTATAAATGATAGTAATAACAATTAATTTCAGGAGCTTATATACCAACTTAATTTTAATAGTTAATAATAGCAACTTTTGTAAGTTCAGTGCCTACAAAACCATATAGGATTAAGGCCATTGAAAGTATGGATTTCTCGAGGTGGATTTCATTTTGATGTAATAGTGAATTTGTCATTTTTGGCAACTGTAATGGGAGCGTTACAAGAAATCGCGACGATCACAATATACCGTTCAAAATGAACCGATAATTCGAAGAATGATTGCTGGTAAATCTAAAAACTGTATTTTTAACACGCACGCATCGATTTCTTGTATCGTGTGTGCCCCGATAACATTTGTAAAGAAGAATTTCGATCCGCTATTTTAGACAGCATATTTATTTCATCATAATGAATATTGTTATACGTTGCCCGAAGGCATTAAATACAAAATATGTAAAGTTTTGAGCAAACATACCGCCCTGTGGGACACCGACAACACAAATTTGAATTTTCAACAACGTGATTTCCTACCTTAACGCATTCCTTTAGATCCTGGATATAATTATATTAGCACCGCTAAAGGGATTCCTCTGTTGTCAATCCTCCCTAAACTATTCGCAAATCTCAGGCGCTAACAATATTTAATGTTACAAAATTTGTTGATGGAATTACAACTGTATTGAAAGCTGTACCTGCTTGGTACAATGAAGGAATAAAATTATATGATTGAGTTAGTTAACGAATATAATTCATTGTGAAATTGCTTATTGTATCTACGAATAGAATAATGATTAATTATTTAGTAAAGACAAAACTCGTTCTGCCAAAGGAGCTTCCGTTAAACCTTAATTTTTTGTGTACAAACTCCCAACCGGGTACATCTCTGCATAGACCAAAACACAGCTACTCTGTAAGAGTATAGGCTAGTCTCAGACCAAAGATTCTTCTCAGAGACTAGTAAGATCAAAGAATGAAGATTCTGTTTGCTTCGCATTTCGCTGTGAAGCAAAGAAGAAAGGGTACCTGTCTTATATATTACCAAATCTATTTTAATAAATATTTTTGCTTTGACGTTACGTTCTATAAAAAAACTGGAGGCGACAATTCCTCACACAAACGTACACAAGCTTATCAACATTCTTATGTAGGAGGTATGTGCGGTACATAACCAATTTATGTTAACGACCTCCCAGGAGATTCTCAAACCCCGACGAGGTTATAAGCTCCGTAAATACCTAGCTAAATTATGATTCCGTGGTGAGCCAGACCGCACAGGTCGACAGAATGAATCTTGGTAAAGAGATCAATTTTTAAATAACAACCGACATACTAAGTTCAATGTATCTACTTACCTACTCCATTGTTTCACAACATATGATATAACAAGAATATTCCATGGAGTAAAAACCTTATAACGAAAAAAATAGAGTACAATTTGCTGTACAAGATTTATTACTTACCGCCCGCAACGTAATATTCATTTAACGTGATCAGGAACAAAGCATTTACAGTCATCTTGTTATTTCCGTGCTGTGTTTAGGTAGAGTTAATCTTGGAAGTAAAGACGTGGGTATGCTGTAAATAAACTGCTCTCAAAAGTTTAACAAGAGACAGTTATGAGACAAAATATCTGATCATTCAAATAATAATTAGGTATGTTGATGCTATTACTTACAAGTACGTTATTAATAATAACTTTATAGTTATAGCGACCCTCAGATCGAAATTTGATCGTCACCGAAAATGAATTGAAAGATGATTTTATGGTTAACTTAAAATTTCTCAGCAATATAATGTTATATTACAAGCAAGTAAATGCCTTGTTTATGGAGGTTTAACAAAGCCTCCCTTACTTCGAAGGCAATATTGCAGCCTTTTGAAATATGGAGGTACTACCCGTCTACATTATATCATCTTTCGCTAAGCACTTCGTAAGCAATAATCCTATATTTATAGTGTTTATTATTTTACAACAGGGTCACTCCCTATTATATGAGAATGAAAACATATCGACTTGGTAAAACGGTGGTGGCACAATAGCTAGTTGGGACTTGAATTTGAGAAGTTACTGGTTCAAACCCTACTGCCAAAATATTGTCAGTTTTAATCAGACAATTAGATTTTGCACTCTTCGAGTTTAACCTACATAAATTTTTTTAATGACTTGCAAAAATATATTGTAATGTGTGTTGGAAGATACTTGTGCAAGTTTCATTAACGTGTATTTACACAAGTCTAGGCTTGCGCAGTTATACTTGAACGTGTACGGATACAATGGTCGGATGCTATGGTCTATATTATTATGAGTTCCGTATTTAATAATATTTTTTTTTCTAATTTTCAATTCCAAATAATTATGATTGCGAATATACTACACAAACCTAATCATAACAAGTTCATCAAGTCATCCCGAAGCAAACTAAATTCAACAAATAGTTCAATCCATGAGGGTATTCTCCATGCCACATATTGAACTAAGTTACTCTGCTAATGAAGTTTCTGTACCGTTATGGTAACGATGCGATGTCAAAAGTACCTCTACACATTATAGGGATGTGCCCTACAAACTGTTCGATAAAAGCTTGTCACTTGGATGCGTGACACGTTTTAATCACTAATGAGGGGCTGTGACATGCGTCAAGAACAGTTACACGATATTTATGTAATAGTGTGTTTATTAGGGGTTGTTCTGGTTGGTAGAGACAACATAATATAAATGCTTGTTATCACATAACGCAATTCAAAATAATATAAGCACAGTTGGATATACTTAAGGGTTATAATAGGGGCCATTTATTGAAGAAAATACTTTTTACAGATTCTATCGCGATATTTGTGGTATTACTTACTTTTAGTCCGACGACGGCGATGGAATTCGTAAAAAGTGGTTTCGATTCAATGTGTACCTTATATTCGCGAAAACGTCAGAATGTATCAGGTACCATTAATATTATGTTAGTAGGTAAGTTGTGCAAGTAACATTTGTTTTGGTAACAGGGATTGGTTTTCAAATCAATGGAAAACTATGTTATTTATGTCATTACAGAAATTATTAAGCATTCGGAAGACCCCCGTTAGGTTACGTTTTTTCTTCAACTCCTGATGTGATTTGAGATGAATTCTGTGTATTTCAATTTTGTGTTTTTCTCTCCCCCTCTCCCTCAGGTGTATTGACAGAGTTGCGCACCCGGCTGCGCACTTACTTGATATATACACTCATACATGTATATCCCGTATATGTGTATTACACACATACTACGGCATTTCGTCACGTGACGATTTCTACAATTTCGCACCCCTGCCACATTTACCGTAAGATGCGTTAAGGAACTTGGTTAAACAAAACAGAACATTATAAATTTTAAATTCCCTCCATATATTTTTACAATCTCCATTAAAATATTCTGTTACACCGAAAAATGGATCTACAACGAGATACATTTTGGGACAATAATTTGTAAGAGTCCAAATTTCGGTTAAAACCAGTAGTAGGTATGTATTTTATTTTTACTTTATTTGTTTATTTACACGTACTGTGAATGTACAATGTGAAAGGGTGTGTCACGTCAAATACATCTGGCGAGTGCACTTTGTTTACGTAAGGTACACTAAACGCACGCGTCGGGTGCGTAGTATTTTCCGTATATAGTATAGGAGAATGAACTGTTTGTTCGTTGCTCCAGCGACGGTAAGACATGCTACCATGCAAAGCGGGTGCTTAGTGCTTGTCACAGTTTGTTTGTAATTACGTATGTAGGTATTCAATTTTCCTATCTCTTTTACTTCATCTGAAGTAAAATGGCATAACGAATATGTAAAAGAATGTCCACAGGTCATAATTCATCCCGGATAGTAATAATATAGGAGTTTGGGATCAATAGGTACTTCGCGCAGGCGGAGCAGTGGTTAACCGGGCAAGGACTAAAGGGCTAGCGTGTAGCGCGTGAATACTTAACATTGAATTTTGCAATTAGCCATAAGTAATTCAGTCCGTGTGGTGGCGGAGTAAGAACAACACCACCCTCTTCAACAAACGGAAAAATACGCAGACGATATCACTACTATAGAAAGAAAACTCGAAATAAAACCCTGTAGAAACCCGTCTGACCAGCGTGGAAACAGTAGGCCAAAGTCTCCCAACATTTGTAGGTGCCCATGTACTGCGATAACCTAATTGACTGATTGAATGTGGTAATAAGAAAAAGTAACGTAATACGTGCAGTGCATTATGATACATCCATAAACTACTTTAAACTGCTATGAATCACTTCTAACTAGCTGTTAAGAAGGAACCAATTTTTACACCTACACGTGAAAATTACATTTGAGCAATTTGGGTAAAGTCAACACGGACCCGAACCGTAAGCACTTATAGCAATATTATTTCAGTCCTGAATCATTGAAAGAAAGGGACCAGAATATAAACGAATAGTGTGCACTGTCTGACATTTTGAACTTCAAGAAAATAGCACTGATAGAGTTGATACAATCAGATAAATCGGGTTCGCAATATATTGGATTATTCGGTCCGAGATGAATGTGGTTTACATTTGAGATAGTGTACCTGGGCTAATATCTATATTGGTTTTGTTCCTAATCCATTCTGGACGAAGTTGAAAGCGGCTCCGCCCACGTGAAATACTAATCCCGTTCCCACGACAACGACAACGATACGTGACGAAAAAAGTAGGATCTACTATTTAATATCAATCTATAATTTATCGCTGTGTCAAATTTCATTCAGTCATTTAGCCGATTGTGCGTGAAAGAGTATCAAACATCAGATTCTCACAACTGTTCACTTTTATACTGAAAATCTAATTTTATATCAGCTTTCCACGGTACAAGGTTATCACAGAGCAGCCCCATGCCTCTCATGGTGTGTACTGTGTAGTCCGCGCTGTCACGTACGCGTCCGTGAACTCGCGGACCGTGGAAGGTACGCTTTAGGTATCACAGTAGAGTATATTATAAATTACCATAATGTTGAGTAACAAATGTACCAATAGGAACGTACTCACAGACTTTTGTCGATAACTGTACCTAACCGTAATATAGCGGTAAGCTTTGTAATCAATGTTCTCAAGGTCACTCAAACTGTAAACGTAAAACTAACTAAAAGGCCTAAAGAAAATGACGAAAGTACCATTTTCCTGTCGATTAAATATTATTATAATAATTACTGCTATCGGTAATATGTTTAATAAAGTTTAAAATATTACATACGGATTTGTTAATATATTTCCTGGTTGGTTCTGTAGTCTTACTTTGCCTTATCGATCTGCAACCGCGAAACTCGGGTATTACTTATGTTTCTGTGATGAAAGTTTGAGTGGTATACGTTACAAGATTTTTTTATATTAATAAGGTCCTTATTTAACCACCTACTGGTAAATAACTACTGGTAAATAATTACGGGGTCTAAGATGGACGACATTCGCCAAGGAGTATAACTTTGTCACTCTAGACTTGAAAACTCGCAAGTTATAAAAGACATTTAACTTCTTTGCCCCACATAAACTTAGTCGGTAGATTTTTTTTTCTTTTATATTGTAAGAGTAAGTGTAGCGTGTGCTAATTAAACGCAATTTAACAGCATGATATCAACCTAATCTCACTACTTACTTTACATATTTCTCACCTGTATAGTATTTCTTCTAGAAAGGGTTCACAAGTCATTTATTTCCGATTTGCAAGTTGGGGATTGCTAGAAGAATTCTCTGTAGTAGTTTATACCTACAGTATGAAGAAAGTGCGTGGTAGATGGCAATAAGCAAAATAAACCCATCCTAGACCGTCGTGGTCTGATCGACGTAAAGCGTACATGCTCTAATTCAATGTCTTGTTTCGCGAATCTCTATTATTTATAAACATGCAATGTTGGGTGCCATCTGCATATGTATTTGAAGATATCAAATGCTTTCTTATAGTTTTATTAGAAAAAATGCCAGAAAAATTGTATTATGTTGGTACGAGAGTACGGTCTACCATGACATGCTATAAGCGGCGCGCAGTATGGCCGTAATTCACGTCGGAGGACGCAGAATAACCTCCGTCCTCCATGAGCGCGGGCCAGGGGGTGACGGGTGGAGCCGTCTGTCACTCTAGCAGAAGCAGGCCGCGGCGGCGGCGGCGCAAAGTGCGCGTCCCCATACCCGAGAGCTAGATGGGAACACCGTGGTCCCTTCACCCGATGGGGGTCATCTCGAAGCGAAGGCCCCGGGTCTGCCGGGGTGCGAGGGATATGTTGACTAGTACCTCACCTCCGGCAACTGAATACCCACAGACGGCGTGCATTTTAGTCAGTCCCGAGTCCGACATAACCTACCCAACCGGCTCCGGTGGTATCCGTGGGGACTTTTCGCACGATAAAAAAATAAAAAAAAGTATGGTCGTAATTCAGAGTAAAAGTCTGATCTATTAGGGGCGAGGTTACTGTCATCAAGTGGAGCATTGTGGAGTGTCTTGGGCTGTATGTTTGCCGTCGAATGGAGAACTGAACCCCGATTCTACTGTATGTTAACCATAGTCAACTGGCAAAGAATTTTCTGTTTTAAGAACAGAGACTCAAAGCTCTAAATTGAATAAAAAAAAGAGTTTTACATCGTTTCATTCACTCTACACAATACCAGTTATTTCTGAACTTTAACTGTAAAAAGGTAAAGTTTAAAGTCATTTAGACACTTTATGAAATTTCAGTGGCTTGATAATGGTTGACAATTAGTTGAATCGAGGTCCAGGCCAACAGTTAATTCAATTACATTATGCTTTTGCATATTATTATCATACTCCTTCGTAGTTTGTGGTTAACTCAAACAGGTAAGCAAACATTTACTTACAGTACAAGAGTAACAGTATAATAGAAGTCAACTATTTACGCGTATTTGTATATTTTGTTAAACATTCAATATTTGTATGATTTCAGATTAACTTGGTCATTTGTCCTATAATTTGTTAAAAAGTCTACGATATATTTACCATGTTTATTGTTTACTGAGAATCCAATATGTATCTCTCGGGTGAAAACCTAAACAAATATGACATTGAATTACATATTTTTTATGTGTGTTCTATAAATGTATATTATTTGTAGTAAACAGTAAATATTTGTTCATTATTCTCATACGTTAGAACCTAACGTAGATCCATAGGTCCAAGGTAGTCAGTAAATTCGATTATGTCAACATACTTTTGTCGCCTATTATATGTAGGCTATCACGAATTCTGACAAAATAAATAAGATCCATCGCGCGTAAAGTCTCAGCACATGACCCCTAACATTAAGCTATACTCGTATATGCGATTTAGGTCAGTCTTGATAATATGGCCTTTTGGCATACCTATCTAACATCCAGTACATATGTACAGTGAGCTTCCTAAATACCTGGACAATTTGAAACTAAAATTGTATGAAGTGATGCCACTACACAACCAATAGTTTTAGAAGCTACTGGATAATAGATCTATTTATTAATCTAATTAAGTTTAGGCTATTTAATCTATCAACGCTATCTATGTTACTTTTGGTTGAATCAGACTTAGACTTTCAAAGGATTCTGTATAGATCTTAAGGTGACAAAAAAAATTTGGAGCAGGAAAATGTATGTATGTTTATCCCCATTCTAGAATCCCATAACACAAATCAGTTAAGCTATATTTACTCTGGGTCTTTATAGCGGTGTATAGGTTCCTAGAATATTACAACACTGTCTGAATAGTCACTAGAGACGAGTAACTCTTCAATGTTCAGCTGCAATCTAGTATAATATAATCATTATACGTGTTCACTGTTTCTGACGTCAAGCGGACGATGCATTGTGTCTCGAGGGAGCTCGTTTCGGTACGAGTGAGAATTGAGAATGGAGAATGTTTGAATATCAAGTATATTTACGTAGTGATATTTATTTGAAATGATTAGGTGGTACTCACGCCTGTATATGGGCTATATGGAGTAGGTAGAGGTGTTAGCGTATGTAAACAACATAACTCTAACAAGTTAAGTTAGATTGATATACAATACTTTTTTAATTTCTATTATACCTACCACTTCGATGATAGACAAGCACACGTCCCAGAAAGTGGATACTGGGACGTTTCTCACAACAGGTGCGTAACGTCCGTATTATCAGGATTTTAAACACCCACATTAAGAGCTAAGATGAAACATCATTATCCAGGACAGACCTAGGTAGCGCAATTAGTAATCTTCTTAGAAAGAGATGTTATTGGCGCATGTCCATTTGTGACTTTTTAATAAATGAACAGTCAGCTGTCAAAAACAATGAGGGTTACGAAACGAGATATTGCCAAAACGAGAAGCAGCCCCATTTTATGTGCGCTTTCTTAGCTTTAGGAGTTACCGCGCCAACACAAACTTGATACGGTTAATAATTTAGAATCCTGGTAGAATGCCAACACAACAAATATGCTTGCTAATAATATTAAGTGGAAAGTTTTAGCTTTGTTAGGTCTTCAAACAAAGGTTTTGTGAGTAGCTGTATCGGCGGGGAGTAGGTATTGGAGACTGCACACTCTTTCAGATAAGAATGTTAGAACAATGAAAAGAACAGTATGGCAGTAGATATATTACGTGTAAATACGTCACATCTGTACAAATTGCACCGATAGTTCCGATGGTCGTCTTATGTTATCTGAACTAACAATACATAAAGTCGCGACGCTAGGTCTGTCTCAGTCTCATTGAAGAAGGCAAAGCTTCCAATTGCTACGATACAGCTTGCAGCTATTTTATACATGCGAAAATTGGCTCTCTAAACTCGTAACTCAGAATATTAAGTGAAAACCTCTTGGTTCATCCTTGCAGTCCGGCTTAAAGATACCTACATATTATGTTCTCCGCCAAAGTTACCCACCAGTCAATGTGCATTCATATAAAAATAGTTTGACCGCTATTTGAGTAGGTACTAACATATTTTGAAACAATTTCATCCAACTCCACTTCGATTAAGATTTGCATACATCCGATTTTGATAGCCGTCGCCAATACAATTATGACAGACAAAAATATCGCAGAGAAATTCAGCCTGCAGATTTATTCGACTCATATCTCATTTGGCCTGGCTTTGTAGCTTCCAAGAATAGATCCTAGGCTATCTTTGGACAGGATCCTGATTACAGATTCGTCTGCCTGCCAACCTGCCTTCCAAATGTCGTTTGAAATAGCGACAGCATTTTCAAGTTTAAGTAAAGAACCTCTTTGTTGGTATTAAGTTTAGATACCTGGTAAGCTTGACTTCTAAAGCAGTATCATGTCTAGTAGTGTAAAACGATTTGTTTATTTATACTTAATTCAAATGGGATAATTTTATCAAGTAATATCGTCGTCGGCTGGAGAAATGGCGGAGAGGGTACCGGCTGATCGATCGATGCAGATCAACTATGTGGCTGCGGTTTAGTAATTAGTTTGCGGATCGATTGCGAAGGCAGAGTAAAGCGAAGGATATACCTATTTAATATGTTTTGTTCTAACGTAAAGAAAATAATAGTATACGGCTTCTCAAAAAAAAAAATACTAGTGTCTATCTTGTTTGTACAGGAACTAAAAATATACTATTTGAGAAGCAATTAAACTTAATAGAATTTATTATTTTATCGTCGTTTCGTTTTGTATTTTCTTCGATTTTATTTATTATAATCAGACGGTAACTGATAAAAAACGCAACTCTCTTTCTATAAGGATATTTCACAAAACACTTGTAAGTATAAAGCAAAAGCTGACATAATTAAATTCTACATTAGCTGTACAATATATTGGTAGTATTTACCGAAATGTGTGTTAAGTAGTTTCGTTCAGAGGTCGGCAAACTTGTCTTGTATTTAAGCCGGAAGAGCCCGCCACAATACATGTCGCGACTTTAAGAGTCTCATCGAGCAACGAATTTTGGTTTCTGCGTTTACAATCTATGTCAAGTTAAACAGACGAGAACAATATCCTACGGTATTAAAATTTATTCGGAAACCAGCTAATGTTCGCGTCTCGCTCGCGCGAATTACTACTTACTTGTTTTCACGACCCATAGGAACCTATTCCCGGAAAAAATGTGTATCAGGCCAAATCAGGATTCAGAAATGTATCAGGAACTCATTATCGTCAGTCGTAATTCGAACCTATGATTACAATTTCGACACTAGACTAGGCTACTAAAACAATGACATATAAGATAAGATTGTTTTCTAATCTTTTTTTAGAATGGAAATCAACACTGAGCAGTTACAACAAGAGTTTAAATTGAAAATATAACAGAAGTATAATCCAGTACAGCGAGCGCTGATTTAAATGTGGACGGGCCCAACGAGGCCGTCCTATTTTCATGATGTTTTTTCTTTACTTGTAACATTGCTTACAGTACATTAATGTTTCTTACAAAGAAAGAAACTTAAACAGTAGAGTAACCCGTTTGGTTTTGATTTAGTTCGACTAGTAAGTCTTGTATTCCTTTCAAATTATAAGCTGAACTTAGATTTTTAGACCCTCGTAATACGATAAAGCTATTAGAATCACATTGGTGACATCAAAACAACTCGATTAAGGAAATATGTACTTGATTCCGTTTGTCGACACAAAAAACAAGAATGGGAATACGTGAAGGTGCTCTGCTATGGCAATTCCTATTACCACAAGTGTCGATACCAAAGCGTTAAAAGAAGTTACTTCCTTTTTATAAAAAGTCCTTATTTCCGCAACACCTATTACAGAGATAAAAATCTGCGTCCTCCTATAACGAAGACGACATAAAGTAACAAATAGCGATCAGGACATGACCTTGAATAAGTTTCAGACAATTTTCAGAAAGGACTGACATCAAAATTGGAAAGAGTTCCAGAGAAGAAATGATGATGTGAAGTAAAGGTGGCCATAGACGATACGTCCATTTGGATCGGATGCATGAATTTCAATACCTTTGGAAATCCAAAGCTGGAAGACATCCATTTCATTGAGCATACATTTGACACATTTACAAAACGATTTTGGAAGACGTCCACACAATTTGGATCGTTGGACGTATTATCAATGGCTATCTTTACGTAAAAAAAACAGAATAATAACTCGGTGAAACGTTAAATAGAGCTGGCGAGAGATTCTAGATGAATAACAGCACCTTTTAACCTTTCGTGTAATCTACCCGTTAATTACAGTGTTTAACCGTGTGAAATATCCATTCCTAAAACGTAAGCAAATCTTAATTAACATAACACTTAAATAGAAAAGGTTCTTAAATCGAAACACTTCCAAGTAATTACATTTAAATATAAAGATAAGCAATTTGTTGGACCATTCGAAGCACGTACATCTACTTAGTACAAGCGAGCCCAAATATCCGGCCAGCCAAGCAACGGGCCAACATTATGATAAATGATTGTACTAAAGATGATTGGGACCAACGTACCATGCGAACCGAACTCAAGGTTGGTTAAGGTCAATTCACACTACAGTGTACCGATAACTGACCTCGGCGATCTCTCATAACCACAGCCTAGCATGTCTGGACATCACTTAGTTTTACCTAACTAAAGGTAAAACTTTACGTAGTAGCCATATCATGTCATTTAAATTAACCATTACATAAAATATCCTTCATCCAACAAAAGTTAAGGCGAGATGCTGTTACAATCATAAGCAAATACAAAGACACACCTTATGCTATTTCAAATTAACTTCTTTAAGTTTCGAGTCGAATACATTAGGTACCACTTAATTAAAAAATATTTCGATTTTCGTTGTAGATGCTAAAATTATAGAATCATTCCAAACAAGAAGTCAGTTTATAAGACGAACCGTTTTGGTGTCTAAGTTAACGTATTATTTCAAGGACTTATTTACATTTCCTCATTAACCCATTTTAAATGATGCATCTCAAAACTATCATGAGAGGCAAAATTCTACTTTCACTTTAAATTTATATTTGTATCTGGTTTATTCTACTTAGACAACAGGTCCTATCTTTATTTAATTCCAAAAACCTATAGCGATACAGTGAGTAAATCTTGATGAACATTGAAAATTAAAAGGAAAATTAAGTTTTTATAATACTATCACACAAATTATAACTCGCTTTTTGAACGGATAGTATTTTTTTTTAACTAATTATAATATAATAGAATTAAAAATATGAATTGCAATGTTAGTGAACACAATGACAATGACGAATAAAAAGTTGTTAACTAACACGAATTTAACACTTGAAATCGTGTTTTTTAATTAAATTAATATTCAAATATTAATTTATTCGCATAGCACCTCACTCACTCAAACCTACAGATGGTCCTTGATCTTTATACGCTTTATGAAAAGATTCGAAAGCGAACGTTTGTGCCGTCTCAGTGTCTGTTGACCCTAACGCAATATTATCACCCGGCGAGTACAAACATGATAACGAGAGATGAGGTCAACGACACTGGGTGATTTGATTATAGTACTAAGATAAGATATCTCGTACGTCCCATGACGCTAAGAGCTCTGATACTCTTATATGACAACTGTCACACTTGCAGTGATATTACAAAATCAATGTCGAATCTCACTCAGACAAGAGAGCTCACTATGAGTAAGATCATTCAGTATAAATATTCCTAAACAATAGACGCTATGTATACACAAAGTATCAGCTTGTATTATGGGTTCTAGAATGTGAATGAATATAGTACTTATTATAATTAGTATCGAAACATCCTGACCTATACAATTGTTTACACAGAGGACCAATTGAATCCGCGGCCTTGGACTTAGCGGTCGAACGCATACGTAGAGTTGGTACTTCAATATGACAGGGGCAAGAGGTCCCCATAATCCGATTTCTGCCGGCTTACTAATAAGTCGAATGTTGTTTGAAAAACTAGATCAAAGAAAGCTTTTTTCCCACCGGCTTTCTATTGGATAATTTTCATCCTTCGTCTATACTTGTGGCTAATATTGAAGGGCATTGGCACCAACAGGCCTGATCAGATAATAACCAAATCAAATAATTTACTAATAGAGCACTAGATTATAACCGTAATGGTAATGTAAAATGGCATAGGCAGAAATACCAGCTTTCTTCCACCCACATTGTAATATAGACTAGTCTTAACGCACTATATTGAAACAGTAGCATTTAGTAATAAACAAGATTTCTGAATCCATAGTTTCGAAACTAAACCTTACTCCACACTATAAAATAGAAACAGAGTTGAAATGACTAGGTTTGGCAATGTTCTTTCAGTCTGAAATAGCACGATAAACGTATTACTTTTAAAAACGCGGCTAAAGGGATGGTAAACGTACGGATCTGTATGCGTATGGAGTTCCGCTTCGTTCCGCTTTAGCCTTCTAACCTAACCTATCTAATTTGGATTGTGTATGTAGCAGTACCCACAGCGACTCTTTTCTATGTGGCACCAGTTATATTTACATAGATATTAAACATTATACTCCCGTCTATTTCCCTCTGGAGTGGGCAGAGACAACAACCCGCCATTTGCTTCTCTACATACATCCCGAGTTTCCTGTACTGGAAAGTTATATCCATTTACGAACGATGGCGGTAAACGCGACTTTAGGTTCATATCTCCGGTTCCATTCAACTAATACCTTTCAAACAAAAAATCCTCATCAAAATCTGTTACCTTCATCGTGTGGTCAATCACACAAGAATCCATTAAAATATTTTCGTGTGTTGTAGTACCTATTGTGTGTAGTAGTTAATGTATCATAATCCAAGTTTTTTTTATAACATCTCCAATGTAACATAGACACGATCCCTTTACAATAGAGAAAAGATGAATTTGAATAATAATAAAATATCATACCTATTTACCAGCCAGGTTTTATCAATAGGTCATAACTATGAGCAAGATAAAACCTTTTCAATTTCACTTCTCAAAGCCTACCTTTCGTCACTTGGTATAAACCGTGCACTTCCATTTTTATCTTAAAATACGATCGAGTGTACAGTGGGCTCGAAAAGTTCCTGGACACCATCTTGTTTCTTTATTAAGAGAATAAATAAATGCATGCAAATAGTATCCTAAACGTCATTAAAGAAATAAGTAGGGCTATTATCCAATGGATTGAAATACTAGTAGTTGCGTATTGCGTAGTGGCGTCACTTCATACAATTTTATATCCCTGAAGGAGTAGGCAGAGGTGCTAGCACCCACATTTCTATTGCTAGTATCTATTGCCATTAACCGGGCACTTATAAACCTGCGATAAATACACACATAACTTCGAAAAGCATCGATAAGTCATTGATGTGTGCCATGGTAAAACCTGGGATCGAACCCGAGACCTCGTCTCAGCAGTCCATTATCCATACAACCAGGCTACCGCGGGTAATTCGTTGTCAAAATCGTGGTCAAAAGATCGTGATAGATTTAAAAAGTACGGTCAGTCTAGACATCAATTTAAAAAGATTCCAAATCAGATAAAAATGTTTTTAACACTGTTTGAAAACAAATCGTGTGATAAGTGATATTATCATAAATGTAAGTAGGTGTATGATTTTATCAGCTCTTATACCTACAATGGATTTCTATTTAATTCATATATATATAACTACGTAACACCCGCGACTCCGCTCGTGTGGATCTGAATCTCACTACACATACATTTTACCTTAAATTGTTTATTACTATTCACCGATTTTTCGAAATGCGTAAACATTCTGAATTATACTAAAAAGATCTTTGTATTCAGAACCGTAATTTTGACAAACAACAAATTATAGTAGAGAAGGTTATGATAGTTAGGGCCCGGATAAATATACATGATGTATTAAAAAAATTGAAATATTATCAGTCGACAAAAGAGATGTAGTACCGTATATCTTTTGTTGACTGTACATTATAATATGGACGAAATAATGTAATTTTATAAAATTTATTGCAGTACACAATCACATACTTTTTAAAATTATCGAAATTCCCTCATTAGCCTACCGGCGACACGCCACGCGCGCGGCTTCGCTACCTACTAGTAGTTGGGTATACCTCGCGTCACGGATTTTGAACCAAAAATGAGCTCCATACGCGCAGTGCACGCTTCGTGGGTAGGTATCTGTTGCGTATAGAACGATTTGCTTCGGCGACAGCGTATAGTTCATATACAATCATAGAATTTATATCGCAAAAACACATAGCATTACATATATTTTTATGATCCAATGATATAAAAATCTAAATTATGGATAACTGTGATAATATTTTTTCGTAAAATATTTACTAAACCATGAAATATGGAAAAATATGGAAAGGAAAAATGAGTTTTTCACACTCTTATGATGATAATCGATGTAGAGAACCCATTTGAGACCGAAATTGTGAAAAATTAACATGAATACAACATATCAATCCGAGTTCCAATGATAAATTTTATAGTAAAGAACAATACAATACATATTATCGAAATTGTTACTAACAATATGTGAGTTTAGTGTTCTGTGTTCATTTTAGTCACATTTAAAGATTAAACAGTCTACAACGTATATGTTACCATGTATAATTGTAAATACACTGACGGACTCATAAACTGCATCAAAGTTCAGGTTTACTCTAAAAGGATTTTTTATAATAAGTATGCAAACTTTTTAGATTAAATTATATAAATATGGAAAGACTGGCTCTTAATCTTAAAAAAAAATTAAATTTAAAAATAGAACTGCAGTAAAACAAATGAATATAGCCGGGAAAAGAAAATTTACTTGTAGTATCAGATTTGCGTGTTATTTATAGCAAAGTTTTAAATTGATTCTCATTGATTTTTTTTGTTTTGTCAATTGAATTATTGTTACCAGCATAATTGTTGGGTTAGTTTTTTAACACATCGAGAGTTTTTGAACCATAATATGGATACTTCGTCCGAACAAGCGGCACAAATTGTAGCATTGGTGCGGGAGGGCTTGGATCAACGAACGATTGGTAGAAATTTAAATTTAAACCAGTCTACGGTTTCTAGAATATACAGAAGGTTTGTAGAGACAGGTTCTTACAGGAGGAGACGTGGTACAGGCAGAACTCGAGCAACCACAGGTCGTGATGACCGATTTATTGTTATAACTTCCCTGCGAAATCGTTTCCTCACGTCAGTTAACATCAAAACCGAGCTTAATGAAGTGCGTGGAGTAAACGTGTGTGCACGAACAATAAGAAGAAGGTTAAAGGAAGCGGATATCACCCCTTTTAGACCAGCAAATGGTCCAAAGTTGTCTACAGCTCACAGACAAGCTCGCTTAAGATTTGCGCGTCATCACCTGAATTGGACAGAAGAGCAGTGGGCCTCTGTATTGTTCACGGACGAGTGTAGGACATGTTTATATGGTGCAGATGGTCGCAGAAGAGTCTATCGTCGACGTGGGGAGCGATATGCTCAAAGTTGCATTGAGGAGCGTGTTCCTTTTGGAGGCGGTTCATGTATGGTCTGGGGTGGCATATCGATAAACGGGCGAACAGAACTTGTGTTCATAGACATGGTCCGTCAAAACGGTAATAGAGGGGGTTTGACAGCACATCGCTACATAACAGAGATATTAGAAGATCACGTGGTGCCTTACATGGGATTCATAGGCGAAAATTTTACTTTAATGCAGGATAATGCCCGGCCGCATGCAGCTGCACAAGTTCAACATTATTGCGAAGAGGTTGGGATACGTACAATGAATTGGCCAGCAGGCAGCCCGGATCTTAATCCCATCGAGCATGTTTGGGACAATTTAAAAAGAGCTGTATATGCGAGAAACCCTTCGCCCACGACAGTGGCAGCACTAAGAACAGCATTTTCAGAAGAATGGGACAATATTCCGCAAGATCTTTTAAAAACCCTTATAAAATCTATGCGGAACCGATTAGAATCCGTAATAAGGGCACGTGGGGGTAATACACCTTATTAAAACACAAATAAACCCTTGCATAAAGTTTGTGTCTATTGTTAAAACCAATTTTTTAATTAAACCAATTTTTCTTAAATTTCTGTTTTTTCTTCAAAAAAAGTCTTAAGGTCCTTTCCAGTGCATAAACTTAAACTTAAAGATATGACCCTACGCTGTTTTAAAGTTCACGAACCAATCTAGAGGTTTCAATTTAAATCTGTATAGAAAGTATGCATACTTGGTTAAAATATTTATTTCAAAGTCGTCTATTACTTTGATGCAGTTTATGAGTCCGTCAGTGTACAATTAGGTAGTAATATAAATTATAAAAATAATATGAGGTAAGAACTTAAATTGACCTTGTCTACAGAGGATTAAAATAACAACACATCAAGATAATGATTGCTTGCAAACTTACTGTTCAACAACTATTATTGCTGGCTGTACTTTAATAGCTACTTATACTTTAGTAGCTGTACATACATCGTGTCCTAAAATTACAATTTATTAATATTAGTAAATCAACAAGAAAGGTTAAGTTTTTTTAATCAAATCGTTAATCAGATTCTAATAGTTAAAAATATCAAATGTTTTAATTTTCCTAATCAATATTTAATCAGATTCTAATCGTTAAAACATCAGGTAATAAGTGTTTTATAATTACATTTCTATGCTTAAATAAAAGAAATTAAAAACCTTTTCATGTTAAGAATGACTAAGATATAATCAAATGAAAGGAAAATATTAGGTATTTCACTTATCAATATGATTCATTCAACATTTAGACATTCTCAAATGGGTTCATAAACAGGAAGGTTCTGAAAATAATAAAATTTATATTTTCATATCAATACATTACACATTATTCAATAAAATATATTACATTTTGTTATCAGTTAATTATTTTAACAACTGCGGTGCTGAATTCATATCTATGTATTGCTACAGCTTAATTTAAATTAGTCTAAATTTATTTTAAAGCTTTGAGTATGGTGTATTATCAAACAATTATAGGCATTGTGTAAGTACTTTGAATGTGTAATTACATATTTAATTAAATGATAAGCTATACTATTAGCAACAAAGTTGTTGGTACATGAAAATTATATCGTGCCAATATAATATTGGTCATAATTATAATACAAGCAATGAAAAATCTTGGAACCATCTACTTATTGACCTGATCAATTCATCAGACAAAAGGAATAGTTAACATAGATTTCGAGGATCTGAAGGTGAAACAGATCGTAAGATTTGAAAAGAAACAGGTAAACCAAACGGAAAACCCAGGGGAACAATAGGCAAATTGGGTGAATGGCCTTAGCAAGAGAAATCACCTACTTGGTCAATGGGGTGCCATGCTGGAAGTGAGTACCATTGATTTTGATTGGAATAGGTGAATGCTAAGGTCTTGCACCCAGGACCAGTCCCTCACAAGGTGGTACGCTCTGACCCACTGAACTACATGAACACTTCTAGGACATTCAAAATTCTCCTGTACAACCATCTTGGGACGATTATTTAATCTGTACACTTGAAGGGACCATTCTCATATTCAGATCAAAATCAAGTAATTACTACACGCTCTGTGGACCTGCTGACTATTGGTAACCAATCTTACCTACTTATTTATACAATAATAATCATGCATTTATAGCACATTTAATTTTACATAAAGTATCTATTTTTGATGCAAAAATATATCATGAATTTCAGTGTAGTTCATTGACAGCAAACCAATAGGCGAAAAAAATTATATCTGTTTAAAAAGTAATTATCACTACAATTCATAAAACAGGTAATGTAGCTTTGTATATTTACTATGTTATGATTGAACCATTCTTTTATCATTACAAGACAGTATGTAACTCTAAGAACATTTTCCCTTCAATAAATAATAAAAAACTTCACAAAGATAAAAATAAGTGAAATTAAGAAAACCACTGTCAAAACTAAACCTTCATAAGTGTTTCCACCGCAAGTAGAATGTACTCTCCAATATAACTCTACATGAATCAAAACTTGTGTTCTCTGATAGAAATTTGTTACACTAATAAATTCATCAAAAATGAGGACATCTATATTTAAACTGCCACCATTTAAAACAATACACCAATAGCAGATACAACATTAAATTAAACTGATTAATAGGCTGTACATTCTAGTCAATAGTGTCAGTGGCAAAAAAAAAGTACATAACATTCCATTTATGAATTTAAGTGAGATGAGTTTGGGAATGAGAATGTCAGTATCTTTTAAATAAATCACAGAGACATGTGTCCCATGAATCATAATGCTGAAGTTATCAAAACACATGTGTCCAAATTATAAACACAATGTGCTCCCATGCATACGGACAAGACTAACAAGATGTTTCATAAATAAAAATCTGTATCTGATGTTTATTTTTTTAATGTCTACCATATTTTAAAATAATTGAATAAAACTTTATGGTCTAATAACTGTCTATCTATTCATTACCATAGCTTCTAATATTCGAAAAAAATGTTAATAGGTATCATAAAATGAAGTTTAATGTTATTGATATTATTTATGCATTTTACTAAGTTTTATAGCGTTTGAATACTTGTACATACATCTCTCAAGATACAGTATTTCATTGCTGTCCCCATTAGAAACAGAACAATTTGTCAGGAAATTTAAAAATAAACTTTTTATTTGCTATAGATATAGCTTTTCTATTAAGTTTATGTAGTGCAAGTTTTTAATTATAAAATTAATCAAGTAACTTCATAAACCGTATTACGATTTCATGTTTAAGTGCATAAATACATTCGATCTTAATAGTGTTTGTGTGCTTAATTACTGCATCCTACTCCGAGTGAGCTTCGTGATAATTCGCGGAAAGTTATCATCTGGTGATAACCTATGAGAGTCAAATAAATTGAAATTGTTTAGTACGAACGCGGAATATTAACACTACACTTTGTAGGAAGGTCCATAAAAAGAATCACTGTATCCCCAGTGCAACCATAGTTCTAGCACCTAATTACACCCTATAAATCCTAAAATATAGAAAGAAACATAAAATAAATACATACCCTTATAACTACAATGATGATATCAAGTTATCCAAGTGTCCAACCACGAAAACCATTATCACAAAAAAACCACACAATACACAGGTTCCACTAACACATAATCATTTATATATTGTTCAATCCACACCCGCGCAAATGTTAAAAATCAGTTTCTTATTGACATAAACACAAACTGAGCGTACGCCATATGCAGGTACGTTCCGCACATACGCCGAGCGTGAATTTTTCTTCGGACTTGTTCAAAACTTTTGTGAAACATCAAGACTGTCAACCGGCCTTCATTGTGAAAAATCATTGGTTGTTAACACAAAACGTTGTTGTGGCACATATCAAATGAACAATTCCAACTTCACATGTTTCATAAATGTATTTCAGTAAAACAATATGTGTTTTATTTTATTTAAAGTAAAACAAAATGTCACACGTATTTCGTGAAATTTTATTATCAGTCTATTTCGAACGCACGTCCATTTGCATTTCACTTCACTACATCGTGTGACCGCACGAACTTCACCGCGCTCCAATCCCGACGAGCTTTGATTTCGATTTACGGAAGAGTATAGATGCTCGTTAGAGAAGGATGGGCGATATTGTAGTCAACGGCCTCTGTGAACTGTGAAGATACTGCGTGAAACGAGCTATAATTTAGTAGACTGTGGCATTTTCTCGTAGCACTTCGTAGTAAGTGTAGGGCTAAAATGAAAACTTGATTCTTATATATAGGTAACAGTAGCGTGTTTTAACTTAATTTGTGTTTATTTATTCAAAGTAGGAAAACAAATCGGTATCCTGTATTTAATATTTAATTGACCACATTTGATATTAATTAGAAGGGTTTCCTACGAATTCTTATTTAACCGAAAACTTGTTCAACTACTGAATAAGATAAATGCCTACGTATCTACTAGTTTATACTTACCTGAAGTAGGTGTCTACTATAGATTAGACCTAGGTATTGATAGGAAATAATACAATTTATCAATGTTACTAGACTCAAGTACTGTATACTATACCTGGTAACTTTTTACACAATAGATAAGTACTTACCTACATAATTTCATTATCCAGTCATATTGAGACATATAGAACTTCGATATCGCCAATTTGGTTGTTGAGGTCCGATGGCCGTCGCTTCATGGAACATATCGAAGTTCAGCCGCATCTTAGTTAGACCAGAACTTGGAAATAGGCTCAGAGAATGATAATGGCGATGATCGAGACATATAGTGTCTGTATCTTGTTAATACAGGTGTCGAATACTTACCATTAAAATCTCTGTGGTGTTACAGTAGCGAACGCGACTGTTACATAAGAGGCCCGGTTTCGATTCGTGCTCTGTGCAAATATTTGTACGAATAATATGTCTATTTGCATTGGTCTGTTTTTATGTAATAATAACGTGTATGTATTTATAAAAAATACATTATATATTGGTATAAAAACTTACGATTTGGCATTTTTTTATATTTATACCGTTTATCATCATTCCCTGAACCTTTTTCCCAACTCAGTTGGGGTCGGCTTTCCAGTCTAACTGTGATGCGGCTGAACTTCGATATTTTCCGTGAAGCGACTGCCATCTGACCTTCACAACCAATGGTCTAATGACCAATGGCGATATCGAAGTTCCAAGTTAGGCTGGTTGGACTTTTGAGGGCTCCAACTACCCGTAACGACTGCCATAGATGTTTGTATGGCAACCGGGACCGACGGCTTAACGTGCTCTCCGAGGCACTTATAAACCTGCGATAAATACACACATAACTTCGAAAAGCATCGAAAAATCATTGGTGTGTGCCATGATAAACCTGGGATCGAACTCGAGACCTCGTCTCAGCAATCCATTACCCATACCACTAGGCTACCGCGGCTTTGCTTTTAGCTTTTTATTATTTATATTTTTATTATTTATATTTATTATTTATATTTATTATTTATTATTTTATTATATATATATTTAGCTTAAATTGCTTTAGCATTATTTACTGTCTATCGTATCAGTAAAGCAAATAAAACGATAATTTCATAATAAACACCATATGTTGTGTACCAGGAGTACAACCAGGGGTATTCGGGTTCGAAAACGTTAGCCTACCACCCCGTACGTAGTGCCCACCCGTCGTCCCTTTGAAGACTTTGTTTGCCATGATCAGAGGAGTTGCTTTTTTGTTCAAGTTCCAGTTCCAATTGCATTCAAAAGTTTGTGATTTGGAGTCTGTAGGTCACTCTCGCACCACATAAATTCAGTTACTTCTATATTTATCCAAGACGTAATTGGTTGTGCTGGTGCGGCTAAGCACGTAATTAATTTCCTTGCGATTTACACCGCATACCAAGTAATCGGTCAATTTTTTTTCCAAATTTGTTCAGCTGCAACATTTTCGGTTAGGAATTTAGTTTTGGCATTTTGTCACAAAGTGCCCGATTTGGTCCAATTATTTCTATTCAGTTTTTTTCGTTTCGTGTGATATTAAATCTACTATAGTTACCTACTGACTTATTAGATAAGTGTACATACCAACCTAAATAGCAAATAAAATAAGAACCTTTCTCTTGTAAATAAAAATAAAATTAGTAATTGAATCCGTCTCTCCCCAACAATGTATTCGATATCGAAAGGGAGCAACAGTGGGAGCGAGTAGATCAAATTTACCGAATGACGTTCCAGATTTGAATATATGTTGACTTCATTTGGGACATCTCGAAACTAAAAGAGAGTCCGGAAACCGGACTAACCCCCAGTTTCCGAAAGGCTGATTTTTCATGTGTTGTCGTGTCGGGGGACCTCTAAGTGGTGAAGCATGTTAACTGACACGATGATCAAATTAAACTTTAAACATGCTTCTAGCAACCCAAGTGCTACTTGACAAGAGATTTAACAGCTGATTAGTTAATTTTAGTGTTGATCAGCCTTTCGGAAACTGGGGTAAGTCATCCACACAAACCAAACTCGAGTTGTCATCTGGAATTGCCACGTCTCAATAGCTAATCACGAATTCCCTAAGAACATTGCAAGATAGCCTCGGATTCAGCGAGGTTAGTAGAATGGAGTAGACAAAACTGCAGTTTTTTTCTAGTTACATACCTAACATAAAATGGCTTCGGGAGCATTTCCTTAACGGTAATTATACAGTAAGTAATTAACTTGTGACCACGGCTGGTGCAACCTGGACGAAACGTCAAGTAAAGAAAAAAAAGGTAAATTATTATCTTTACCATATTATTAATATCCGGGTTTTGCTAACCATAAACTTAATATAACTGTAAAAAAATATAACATTTTGTAATAAAAGTATACACAAAATTCATTTAAATATTGACTTTTGACGCAAAATATAATAACTTTAGATCAATTGCAGATTTAATATAAGTATAGTAATGCAATAATGAATGTAAAATAAGATTATCGTCAGTCATTACTTAATTTACACAGCAAAAACGGTAGGTACCCTTTTCAACAATAGACCCTTTTAACAACAAATAAACAGTTGAAGCCATTGGCCAATACAATATGCACCTCGTTCGATATGTAAACGTGATATTTATGTCACGTTTTGGAACTGCACGTAGCTATAGATACCGCATTTAGAAATAACAGTTGAGACAAAAATTTCAGTCAATAACTGGACCTTGGGCTGACGGGTGGAGCCACCTGTCACCCTAGCAGAAGCAGGCCACGTCAGCAGCGCAAAGTGCTTCTCCCTATATCGGGGGGCTAGATAGGGACACCATGGTTCCCACATTAGGGGAAGGGGTCTTCTCATAGAGATGTCCCCGGGTCTGCCGGTCGAGTTAATTAGCCATATACCTCCTCCTCCGTACATACACCATTCGCGTGTATGCTTAAGCTGTGGAATGAACTCCCTCCAGTGGTTTTTCCAAGCGACTACAATACAGAGTTACCAGAAGGGTATTAGAAAGTTTTTACAGGGCCAGTAGCACGTGTTGCAGAAGTGTTGCACATCTAGATGCATGTGCAACACTTCATCGCTTTTCTACCATCTAATTGGTACAAAAAATATGGCTAGTGTTTTAGTGTGGAGAGGGATTCCACAATCCCGTGGAATGTAGAAGGCTGTTACCTTTCCTGCCTATTCAAAATGGGTTTCAAATATCTATACAACTGAGAGATATATAAAGAGATGACAACATTTGACCATAGTAAATTCTCAATGAATGATAATTTAATGAAAGTAGGTATCTCATAAATTATGAAATTTTCAATCTACTCCAAATTTAAATTGCAAAATAAAATGGCCGCGTCATATCTATTGCCATTCCCGCCATGCATGACTCAAGTGCATTCCTACCATATAGAGAGCGTGCGTATCTGATATAGACTATTGCGTTTATGATACCCCGGGGAAATAACCGTCTGGTTACTGTCTGCTGCTAACAGGCGCGTAGGCTGCGGAAATAGAGGTTTAGGGTTCAATTCCCGAGCGGGCATTGTTCTTGAACGAAACATTTGACTAGGTATTTATTATTTTTTATAATATTTTTCTTTGTAGAAAATCTTATTTATTTTGCTATTTTTATCGCTGCTAGCAGAATATGAAAAAATCGCTAGATTTTATAACTGAACTTTTCCGCGTGATTTTTTAATATCAGAAAGTTGCAATGCCTCCTATTATAATAGTCTGACCAGAAATTAACGAATCTGACGGTCTACACATACCGTCGGACTTGATAGTTCGCCACATTCCGCCGAGGTTCGCTGCTAACGCTCACAGCGCTATCTCGTTCACTCTCAACTTATGTTCTTTCTTTCTCTTTCTTTACCTCGCTCCCCACCACGTCCCGCGTACTATGAGTACGGTACAGTGCTCGTTGCACAGAATACTTATAGACTAGCGTATGCATCTGTGCTCATGGTCAGACTATAAGGGTATATACTTGACGTGCTATGTCTATACAGATATGTGTCTTGTCTGGTTCTATTCTAATCGACGTCGTTATCACCTGTTTAGATGCCTGACAATGCCTCGTATAAAGGCGAAACACGTGTCGAGGATGCGTATAAAATCTTATCTCCTTAGGTAAGAAGTCTTTTCACATGCTTTGAGAGGTGTCATTTATCATTACTTTGTATGAAAATTAGCACCAGCTTCTCTAAATTAGAACACTCAAGTTCGTTATTCAATTTTAAATCATTATTACTATCTAGTACATACCTACTCAAACATTATAACTTGATGTCAATATCACAACATTTTACGTTTAATATCGCACATGTAAGACATAGAACACACGAGAAGCGTCGCGATTGTCCCCAGGGCGATACGACGCGACATACTGCTTCATAATTGCGTTTGGAGCCCTCTCTAACCAATATTGCCTGCACTTTGCAATACAAGTTTACTGTGCATTTGTTGATAGAATTAATGTGATACTCGTAACATACTGGTAGCGAACAGATTTTGCGTAAAGATTTTGTAGATTTCAACACTGAATAACAATTAGGTACTTTATTGTATTTCGTTAAAGGGGCACTTAGGTTTATCAAAGTAGACAACATGATATAATGGTTTTAATAAAATGTTGAATGTAGTAGGTACCTTTGTATGTATGAATGGTATCTTTCCTTTATAAAATGGGAACAAGAATTTGTAATGTCCCAAGAGTGTATAATTTTTCCCAGTTGAGCAACCCGGGAAGAATTATACACTCTTGGGACATTCAGGAACACTACTGAACGTTATGATGCCTCGTGTAGAGGCGAAACACGTGTCCAGGTTTGTTCTTCACACTTGCGGAATATTGCACATACGAAAATATTCCTCCTCGGGTAAGAAATCTTTTTACTTGCTTTGAAGATCGCGGTTAGGTATTCCTTTCTATTGCTATCGTTGGGATTGTTAAGCCGTGGATGAGTGGTATATTATCTTTTGTACCTATTCTTGTATAATTTTTAACATTATATGGTTTTCGTTATTAACTTACTTACATTCCTTAACCATCTCACCATCAGACCACTCATATGACTCATGATGACTCACATCACTTTAAAAAGCCATAAGTAACTATTATAGCCCCAACGTTGTAAAATGCTTCGGCTGAAGCGTCGTTGAAAGCTCAGTGGTTAAGAAGTCGGCCTTACGATCGAGAGGTCCCGTATTCGAATCTTGATCATACATTACCGAAGTTAGCCCACTTCTATGACTCTTAACATAAGCAATTTAGCTTTGAAAAAAGAACATTGTATAAGCATTTTTATATGCACCTCTTTGTAAAATCATTTGTATGATAGCTACAAAAAGTCACAAGTCACCCTTTTTTTGTTCCGAATAAATGCTCTAATAATATCTATACATAGAATAGATTTCATTGTATATAACAAACAATATTTTTTTCTAAATTACGGTTCCAATAAGCAGCAGGTGAAGTAATCTAAGAATATTTCATAAAAGCTCCCCTTCGTGGAAATGGAACTTTTTGGTAAAAAAATAGAACGTAATACACATTATGTTATTATCTGCTCTACTTGACTGAGAGAAGGGGTCGTGCAAGAGCCGGGGGTAGATTAACTGTACTCTACCAGAACCTTTTTTATTATTTTATTGCCACCTCTGTTAAAGTAGAGTTCATAAGCCATATGCCTTTAGAAGCGACAGTTCATGTGTTCATTTTAAAATCGGCAATGAATTAAACACTTCGATTATGATTTAGTGATATCCACCATTTTACAATGCATTCGATTATAACTTGAATTAGGAAAAAAAAACAAATAAAAAGTGTCAAACAAATTGCGATTTTAAATTTTTACAATATATTTTCAAAATTTAAATAAAGAACAATACTCGTAAAGGTATCCATAAATAGAATATAGAACGTTTTCAAAGATAACATTCATGGTGTGCTCGATGCTTTATGTGCAACAAGCGAACGGAACAAATGGAGCGTGATATGTGGATAACCATTTATTCTGTAAAATAAATTGTGTGGCTTAAATTGCATTGCTCTTGTATTATACTCAAATAAATTCTGCAATATATTGTTCAGTATTACAGTATTCGGCGTGTATTTTGATATATACGCCATATTGTATCACCATAAACAATGTAACTCTGTAAAACATAGGCATATAGTTTTTTTGAAGCAAAATCAAAAGTTTCTCTAGAAGGAACATAGTCTGAAAAGGATTTGACATCGATTTTTACTCTCACAGATTTCCATCCCCAATGAAGTGTTTAATTAAATGATTAAAAAAGGGATCTTAGATACCTTTAATAGGAAAACGGTACAAATAAAACGCTTTGCATTTTTAATCAAACTATTAACTAAAAATACTTTTTAGTAGTTTTCTTCAAAGGGAAAAAATTGGCATGGTATTGTTACATGCCTTAAGTAACTAAATGTCATGCTATATAATTATTTTATTTTCACATGTTCTCACTTAATTTTATAGTTATGTATAATATAAGTAATGTTTATACTCCTAGTTTATGTATATGATAATTACTCCTCCGAGGTTGCCTGGAAGAGATCGCTTCCAGCCATAAACCCGCCGCTGGTACCTACATTAGAACAACAGCTATAACTCCCACTACCTTAACCATTGATGTAAAATTTTTGGCGTGTCCACAACTTTTCTTACTTATATCACGACTGAAGAGGACATCACTTCGCGGATAGCCAAGGCACGAGCAACTTTTGCGCAGCTTAGACCCGTATGGGAATCACGGAAATTGACTCGGAGAGTTAAACTCAAAATATTCCGGTCCAACGTGAAATCCGTATTACTGTACGGGTGTGAGACATGGAAGGTCACAAAGGACATCTCGCATAAGCTCCAGGTCTTCGTCAACCGATGTCTTCGCAGAATCCTGGGTATTTACTGGCCAGAAAAAATTTCCAACGAGCAGCTTTGGGAACGTTGTGGTGAAGTCCGGATCGACCAGCAGATCAAACGCCGTAAATGGAGTTGGATAGGCCACACTCTCCGAAGGGATCCAAACCACATACCGAGGCAAGCCCTAGACTGGAATCCCCAAGGAAAGCGCAAACGTGGTCGCCCAAAACAGACCTGGCGGCGGACTATCATTGACGAAGCGAAAGCTATTGGAAAAACCTGGAGCGAAGTCAAACGCGAAGCTCAAGACCGTACGGGATGGAAACTCACTGTGGACGCCCTCTGCCCCAGCTAGGGGACAAAGGACCTTAAGTCAAGTAAGTCATCACGAGTGGACTACCCTACCAAGCCATAATACTAATTATAAAACTATAGTTACATCTTATTCAGATAAGTCTTAACACTCAAATATTTTTTTCTTTTTCCCGCCATTTCACGATATCCGAAGTGTCGCTAGTCCCGGTCGCTGACTCAGCCGCGCGACCTGTGCCGAGGAAATACGAGAAAAAAACAAGTAATTAGGAGAAACTCCTCCGATAAGGTCGCTTGATGAAATACTTGAAAGAATCCTTATTAAGATACGTCGCTAACATTCCTTCTTTGACTTGACGTAAATATCTATTTTTATCTTGCCATTCTTGATATTTCTGAAGAATTTTCTTTTGTCTTTGATATGTGTAATATCTTTTTAGTGGAAAACACATTGAGTCAGATTATGTCCAATTTATTAAAGGTCCTTTCAGCAACAATTTTATTGTTACACATTATATATAAAACTACTAAATAAAATAAAAGTAGTAAACATTTTGTAAAACCTATATTTGGAAAAATACGTACCTACCTAGACAGGGTAGGTAGATATATGGGACTCTACCAAGACCTTTACGGTCAAGTTAAACTATACTTGACGGATAAGGCTCTAACGAAAATTTTCTATTTTCGGTAACATACATAGGAAATCATCCCTTTACAGCAAATGCATATGGTAATAACGTAAGTTCTCTAAACAATCTCTGAGATAAATACCAACAACCGGACAACATAGTATTAAAACAGGGTTACCCTAGTACGAAAAATAATACCATAATACAAATAAAACACTCCACATCCGTGGGGACTTTGCGCACGAAAAAGACACTCCTTTGACATATACCCATCATCGCATTACCCCATTTTGGGGGTGGGTATGGAACGGTATGTTCGCTGATCGGCAGAGGACACAACGGGCAGGTGAGATCGGCTTGAGTTCCGAAGATGGTGATCGGGATCCCTTACACTTCAGTGACATATAGTTACTATAATAATAGGTACTTTTCATTGTCCTATTTTGTAAGGAAAATTATGCGCCAATCTTTTACAAATAAATGTGTTATTGTTAATATTTCCCCAAAAGGGTGTCACACATAACAGTCCTTTCCGTCCATTTTCGAGCGGATGTCGAGAACATTCTATATTGCTCAATTTCTACTTTGAGAACAGCTGTTCATGTTCAACATGTGGTGCCAATTGCTAACAATCTGGCTATCATATCCTCTCGTGTGGTTGACCCAATAAAGTAATGGCTTACAGGTGATATAAGAAGTCGTTTAATACATACATACATATGTTCACGGCTGTAATCCCCGAAGGGGTAGGCAGAGGTGTATTAAACAACCACATTTCGCCAACTATGATTTTAGGTCCCTCGTAATAGGTGCCTATTGCCACCAATCGGGCATTTTGTATAAAAATGGGTATGCCGAAAAAAAATTTCTAACCGAAAAATTTGGATCCGATTCCTTGCTATGCGGTGTAAATCGCTAGAAAATTAATTACTACTTGCTTAGTCGCACCAGCACTACCAATTGACGTCTTGGAGAGTATCAGACGAGAGAGACGACTCGTTTAAAACTATACGGGATTTTATAAAGGGATAGTACCTAATGGTGCAAGATGAGGTCTTATGTAGGTATCATGATGTATGCGTTCCATTACAACAGTCACTTTGCAATATACGAGTATTACTGTGACCAGCTAACTCCACCAGTGAGGTAACCGCTAACAGGTCCTCGTTATAAAAGAAAGATAATCTCAAAGGTATACTAATCTTATACTATGTGTGGATTATACCTATATAAACGATTTTCTTCAAATTGGTGATATTATAGAATTCACATTATCACCATAGAAGTAAACACTTGATGACCCGCGCAACTTCGTCTGTGTCACCCCGTTTTTGCAACATTTTTCATTCCTGCTCCACACCTGTTGGTTGTAGCATGATGTTATATACATATAAACTTTCCTCTGTAACCATTCTAACTATTAAAAAATCGCACCAAAATCCGGTACGTAGTTTTAAAGATTTAAGCATACAAAGTGACATAAGGACATAGGGACATAAGGACATAGGGATATAAGGACATAGACCGCGACTTTGTTTTATACTATGTAGTGATAACTATTGTTACGATACACGGTAGGTACCTACCTGCAAAGGAAGTTAGATAATTTTATTACCTATTAGGTTAGCTTTACTAAGGATCTCTGTAACATCACTGTGGTGAAGATTAAGTGTAAGTTCCTAAAGAGGATGTAATTAGGTTTATATTAAGTAAATGTTATAATGAATCAAATAATTAAAAAGTTACATTTCAACTCTTGTGTCAGGAATTATATCTTATATTATGTTAAATATTATATCAATAACGAGCTGTAGGTAGGACACCGCTAGCCAGATGGACTGATGACCTGAGAAAGGTGGTGACTGGATGCGGAGGGCGGAGGATAGGGAGGAATGATGAACATTGGGAGAGGCCTATGTCCAGCAGTGGACTGCGATATGCTGATTGACTGATTTGATTGAACGAGCTATTGCTCGCACCGTACGGGTTATGGCATTAGGTATAAAATAGTCATGATTTTTTCAAATTCTCCTTTTTTCTTCTTCTTCTTATGAACCTGCAACACAGTATTTATTGTATAATGTTCACGTAGAAATAACTTCAACTAACTTTAAGCTAAAGGGAAAGTTAAGCCTTGATTCTAGAATGGCAAGATTCTTTTCGATTGCAATTCATGTGAAGATCTGTACTTACAACTATATAGTTGTATCTATAGACAATCTGTGCAACAGTAATTTTTTTTTAAAACAAATAATACGAGATTCAGAACTGAAAACCATTCTAAAATACGGGCCTTAGGAATTAAGATCACCATTACAGACACAACAAAACTAAAAACTATATTAAATAGTTTAACACATCATTAAACAAGTACCAAGAACGAAAATCGAACCGATTCCTTGCAGAATTCCAATTAGCCCAGTTGTTGCAATTTGACCCAATTCGCGGCACAGCAATAAAGTATAAAACTACCCAACATTGCAACAGAGAAACCCCTGCATCACATCTTACCATCTCTTTCTTTTCTTTGAATCGTTAAGACTTCCCGCTCGCACATAAAGAAAGGAAAAAACACAAATAGTACAAATAAAGATTGTACGGTGTCCGTCGATTTCCTTGTCGCATAGTTCACAATCTGATTCCGATTCCGACGATCAACTGAATTGTTTTGTTACGAATGAAACGTGTGCTGCGTTGATCCAATCGAGGATTCAAGAACTAATCCGTTAATCCACAAATGTCGATTAGTTGGTAAATAAACCACTTAACATAATACGATTAGGTATAAATCAAAGCGTTTAGGAACTGTGGTTTTCAAACTTTTGTTAATAGAGATGTAGTTTTTAAAAATAGAGTTTTCAGATGTTTAATTTGCTGCATGTTTGTGATTTTGTGGGTCCCAAATTAATGGAGTTATTTGGATATGATTTTTTGAATAATTTATAAATATAGGGACCCCGATTTTACTAATGTTTAACGATAGTCACAACACTAAGATTACAAAAACTGCCATTGAATTTTTAACTTTCTTCACATATGCTGAAAGTTCAAAATTAAATAAAAAATAATTTATTTCAACGTTTCATTCACTCTACACAATGCCATTTAATTTTGGACGTTACCTGCGTAAAAGTAAATTACATGGCACTATTTGTAATCTCAGTGGCTTAACAATGGTAGACAATTAGTAGAATCGGTTATGTTCAGGTATTAAAAATCATTACCTACTACTTAAATATCAGAATTTTCATATTGCTTAGCGGTCAGAGAGTTCCCCCGGGACTTCCCCCTGTAAGGGAATGATCGCGGGTTCGAATCCCGTCAAAGCATTTCCTTTTTCACATCTAAATTTGATGGAACAGTCAGCATACAAATTGCTTTTTAAAATTTTCTGCATATTCAATACACGTTGTACGGGTTTTACTTAGTTAAAAACATCGTGTCAAATATATACGCGCCAAACCGCATAGGAAATAAAATGGCGTTCAGACAGCTGCCGGCTACCGGTTTGGCGCTTTTCACGATTTCCCGCCAAATGTGAACATTACAGCAACCGCAGTCATGTTGTCGTTTTGGTAAGCAGAAAGCGGCGTGCTCCGAAATTGATTCACGCTACGAGTGTGATGGAACAATGCAGATGCGTTTAGCAAGAGCGTTTTGTAGCTTTTAACGTAACAACAAGTGAAACGGGCTTTGTGAACGCTCTAGGCTTTAAAAAACGTATCATGGGACTGATGGCTGAGGCTGACCTACTTTCTTTATAGCGGAATTCATTTAGCACAGGTTTATAAATAAAGTTAGATACGACATAAACACAGACATTCACGATTTCTGTCCATAGGCCAAAGTAACCACTTTCCAGTAGATGTATGACCGTCATATGGCCGCATGCTTGTCTGCCATGTAAGTGGTATTAAAAAAGGACTAGTATAATTACAGAACTTGATTATCGTCAATTGCATTTGGAGGTCACATAGCAGTCACTCTATAGAAAATATCGAATTAACAGCTACATCTTAATTAGACTAGAATGCCGTCTATTTCATTTGCATCTACTCTCTTGCATAAAATATACGTACTATAATAAATATCCTTGGAACTTTCCTAAAATGATAATGTAATAAAGATAAGCCAATTTTAATTCGTTTTCGTTCAGCAATCATATTCCCCTCCCTATTTCCTCTTTACTTTTACTGCAAAAGCATTTTCTGGAACTTCATTTCGCCACCTTTGCCGTCAAAGGGTCGTTTTTAATGAAAATTGTGCTCATTTTGATATGCTAATGAAATATATCGAGCGCCAAAGATCGGAGGTCTTCGGCGAACAAATATACATGCATATATACCTACATAAAATACAGCGTTATTTCTTATTATACTTTTGAATGAATAGTTATACCGATCTATCAATTTTTGAATAGAAGAGATTGTAATGTATTTTTTATAGAATTGGGTAGACATCTGAAACTTAACCTGTTACTTTTTGGACGTGTTATTTTAATAAATTTTATTTTTTTATCACCAAGGTGACAAACACGCACACGGCCCACCTGATGGAAAGTGCTTACCATGGCCTACGGCAACCACTTTCTATCAACATCAGGAGCGTCACAACCGTGCTGCCGACCATGTAAAGGGGAGGAGGAAGGGTTGAAGGTTTTGCTCGCCCTTCTCTTCTCTGCTGCTCTTCTTCTTTCTTTTTCTGCTCTTCCCTGCTCGGTCTTTCCACTGACAACACAAAACCTCTCCAATGAGCTCTGGTCACCCTACTGGCAACCGGGAATATGGCACATGGAGTGGAATTCCTTACCAGCGTACGTGGTTCCTTCTGCCTACAGTCTCGCGTCCTTTAAGCGGGGCGTGAAAAAGCATCTGAAGAGACCGTCAAGCTGGGCGCCTCCATTGAGGTAATGTACGTGTTTGTAATGGTCACCCTCTTTCTTGAGACTTTGCCTTCAGCTTACCATCAGGCGAGGTGAAGTCAAATTGACGTGCCGTAAATAAATAAAAACTCCTAAGGCAACCTGGAGTAGACCTGTTCCAACGATAAGCGATACAGAGTTATATATCTATCTATATTCCAACAGTACAATAAAGAGTTATATATATTCCACACGAGTACGGGACACATTAACTATCACACTTGCGAACTAGGGATGGTCTTCGCTAACCCTGTGGCTAGCGTGAGTCGTGACTCATACAAACCGTGCCCATTTACTCAGAAACTTAACTTTACAGCGAGTATAGTGTTGTATATAATTTACTACGGACGGCGGCGACGACGTTAGGGTTGGCTAACTTTGTGTAATTATTTAAAGTGTAGTTTACAAATAGTTTAAATAAATATAGATAGGAAATCGAAAATCGTGAATGAATCTTTGGTTTCGTGGCTTAGCAGTCAGAGCGTTCCTCCTGTGAGGGAAAGATCACGGGTTCGAATTCAGTTCGATCTAAATTTGATTCGATCAGTCAAGATACTTATTGCTTTAGAAAATTTTCGGTACATAGAAGTACAAATTCTTTTCTTCTAATTCTAAAAAAAATATTCTATCTATCTATCTATATCTATCTATCTAATAAAAATTCAGAAAAAAATTCTAAAATTCTAAATGAACAAATACAATTTCATTCGTCCCCACTACTAAAATTATTTTCATACCGGCAACACACAACATCCGATGTTTCATCGAACGGTGGGGGTAGCGATGAAATAATATAAAAGCGCCAGACACTCGCAGCTCGGCTCATTTGCTTGAGAGTGCTCCTGAAGATGCCTCGAGTAGAGGCGAAATACGTGTCGAAGTTTAAGTCCTTCGCATTGGCGAAATACTGCATGGTACAACATCTCCTCTCTGGTAAGATTTTTTGTTTCTCTTACTTTGAAGAGGGTGGTTTGACATTCCAATATATATTGTTGGAGTGTTGAACCGCGGGTGAGCGGTGGGCCTTCCTCCCTCCCCCAATATATTTATTTTTACATTCACGTAATTTTGGTCGAAACGTGAAGCAAATTCAAGGTATGTAGGTACTTATACCATGACCGCATTAATTCGCGTTAACATTGGTCAGACTTAAAATCTTACGTTTGTTTGATTGTACTTGATCGAGTAAAGCCGGAGATATGATCAAAAACAGCGATTATCGACATTAATAAACAAAACATGTGACATGCTATCAAAATACTTAAACACTAGTTCAACAACTTTTGAAAGTGACTATACTGCAAAGATTTCTTCCTGAATGCTTATTATTAGAAAAAATAAAACCTTATTCTGCAAAAAAAAACATTATTATCCAACAAAACCCGACTTCACAATACCGAAACATGTTACTAAGAACATAAACCGGTACAAATCCTTCGTAATCTTTGGCGTGTGTACTCGCAGCCCTAAACATACAGGGTGATACGTCATGTCACAAACTGTATGACAAAACAGGATGTCCCGAGGCGAGCCGGGAAGGCTTTTAAGGAGCATCCCTGTGTTAACTTAACAGTGACGTCACTAGGTATATCGGATTATAAGTAGACAACTATGTAACGTTTCTTACATGGTATACACTTACAACTATTAGAGACACTAGTAAAGACTTATCTTGAGGAATCCGAGAGAGCTACTCTTGGTGCTATTAGAGAAAAGGTCATATTTTGCTCATGGAAAATAAATAAATATTCTAGGGCAATCTACACAACGCCAACCAGACTCACGGTGAATAAATATACTTAGATATTTTTTTTTGTAAATACATACATAAATTATACATGGAAATACCCAGACCAATGTAAATACATACATTTTCATATTCATGTAAATAAATATTTGTACTGAGCGGGAATCGAGTCGCAGTCACCACTTCCACGCCACAGATGAAGATAACTTACTAAAATATATAAAAATGTTAACGGCAATAAACGCGGTCGGTATATAGGTCTAGCAATTAAAAATAATCTAAGTATACCTTTAAATATTCCAACCTATTGTTTGATAATATCGAAATCCAACCAATACGCACTTAAAAAAACACTGGAAAAACCGAACCCCGGACTTCGAAGTGAAAGTTTCGAATGCGACCAGAATTAACGTAAGGAAGAAGTTGATGATGATTGCAATAAATATAGTGTAAATTAGAATCTAATGAACGACGGACATAGAACAGATTTACTTCAGGTTAATGGACGAGCTTCACAGCCACAGAAACCGCGGAGTGTTCAGATAAATATGATTAATAGTGCAACTTTTCACAACTGTCACTCTGAAATGACAATGAGTTTTCAGGTCAGGGGAGACTCCAAGAATACAAGGTGACATGTCTGAGCAGGCTAAATTCTTTTTGTGAACAATGTCAAAGTCTTTCTTACCTTCCCTATGTCAGTTTCTTTGCTCAATCAATTAATTACCTAATTAGAATATCACAGTCCACAGCTGGACATAGGCCTCTCCCAGTGTTGGTAAGCATTAGCCTACTGTTTCCACACTGGCTAGACGGGTTAGTACAGGGTTTTATTTCGAATTTCTCTTCTCTCGCAGTGATATCGTCTGCATATTTTTCCGTTTGTCGTCAATTAAGACACCTTCTACTCTCTTCTTCCAAAACACTTCTCGAATTTTGGTGTGATTTTTGGCTTTTATATAAATCCGAGCACTACTTAATCATAATTTTGCATTCAAAGCCAAAACTAGGAGCTGGTCACCTGCGACTCCTTTTCAATGTTTGGTTTACTTTAGTTTTTACTTTACTTTACTTTAGTTTTTTTGGTTTACTTTTCATTGACGCAGATTTTCCTGTCAGATTTAAGGGTCAAACAGCCGTCACTTCCATAAAACTCAGGGGACCAGGAGAATGGACCAGCCTCTAAAGTCTTGGCGCCTGAATGAAGAAGAAAATAAACATTCAACTTACTGAATAACGTGACCAGCTACGCAAAAGAGTTCAAATTCAAATTTCGAATTCTTTTATTCGGTTCGAAAACAACATTGTCTTGTTGATTAAATTTTAACAAAAAATATCATTTAAAAAGTATGATCTGCTGTTCTGTAACTATTGAATATTATTTAAAAAAAAAATATGTTCGTCTGGTTTTCAATTGTTTCTATCTAGTTTTAAAACTTTTATCACTGGTGCTACCATCCTTTTGTCTCTTAGGATTTGTATTAGATTGTAAAACATTTCAAAATAGTAGGCTCAATAAACCTGGTTCTACAGCACCATCCCATACTGCAATACAGTACACAAGGACGGAGTGTATTAGTTAAATGGTTGTTAGTAGTACGTCCTCTCTAACTGTACCACTTGTTGCCGGAGCCAATGTAACTAGAAACTTTACTCCATGTTTGCTAAGTGCTTTTATGCAAGCCTATATTATCTAGTTGACAACTAAGACAATTACATTGCTTCAGGCTAACCACGTATTGCTTCCTCTGTACCTTGGAGAACTTAGAAATTTTCTCAGAGTTGACTTGTGCCCAAGGAAATAATAATTAATTAATACGGAGGTAGGACACGACGGTATGTCCCGTCCGAAATGAGCTGTCCAACTGGGGAAGTACCTCCGCCCTACAGAAGACCGCGGTCATAATAACCATCGTGTTGTGTTCCCGCCAGTAAGTAGGGTAGCCAGAGCTCACTATACCCCTCCTTCCCCTCCCCTTCCTAGCCTCCCCACCCCTTCCCAGCTCTCCCCCTTTCCCTTCAGGGTGGGCAGCGCGTGTGTGACACCCTTAGTGTTGCACACGTTCATAGGCCACGGTGGCCGCTTTCCATCAGGTGGGCCGTGTGATTGTCTGCCACCTACGTAGTATAAAAAAAAAAATTAAGTAAATATTCTAGGATATACATAAACATTATACATACCAATACCAAATAGATATATTCATGCATTTAAAAAAAGCAAAAATAAAACCCGCGCTTCCTCTAGTCGCGTTCACTACGGCTTTATTAGGTACGGTTTGAAAGAGACATACTTCTACTTCTATTACTACTGCTTCTGTGAGGGTGACATAATATATTATATTATAAGCCACTCGCACTCATACTAGATGATTTACTTTAACTAAAACAATACTAAGAAACAAAATCTACAGCAATATGGAAAAGCATTTCCTACTTTCTATAATCTCTTACACAGTCAGTTTATCTAAGCCTATTCTCTCTTATTCCAAAAATACCGACGTTATTCGCATTTGTCAAGATTTAAAAACAATTTTCGCGATGAAAATCACGGTATTCAGTCACCGAGCCGCTTATCTGTGAAACATTTGAACGTTTCACATTAAATACCGATCGTAATGGCGTTCCTTTTCAATATTAGAGAGGAGAGGGAACTTCTAATAACATTAAATCGACAGACAATAACACCCTTGAACCATCTCTGCTGAAGTCGAGTAAATTACATGTCAAATGGTCGGGAATCCAGAAATATTTCTCGATAATTTCCTCCGTGATGGCCGCCTGCCCTCCTCCTCCGAGTGATGCGACCCCTCTTTCTCGTTCGCGCCTTGGTGACAAGGATATCTAAATGTCATTATAAGTTTGAGTGAAACTCAGAATTCCTGGCTGTCGGCGGTTTCCAACGGTTTTCTTGTTAATGCAATTTATTAAAAGATCGCATAGTTTCTCGTTATTCAATTGTGATATTCAATTGGGCGTTATTGGGTTTAGCGATAAGATGTTAAGCTCAACAGGAGTTCGAAAAGCGATTGCCTACACCCGATCAGGAGACGTCTCAACAAAATTGAATTTTCTGTTAACTTGAAATATGTAACTGTATAGGTAACTACCTAGTATCTTCACAATATTGTAATGGCATGGCACACACCAATGACTTTTCGATGCTTTTCGAAGTTATGTGTGTATTTATCGCAGGTTTATAAGTGCCCGGTTATTGGCAATAGGCTCGCCACCTGTTACTTTGGGACCTAAACATAAACTGGCGAAATGTGGGTGCTAGCACCACTGCCTACACCTTCGGGGATACAGGCGTGAGTTTATGTTATGTTATGTTAAAATATTTTTATTAATATTTGGTCCAGCTCGTCACATCGATGGTAAACTTTAGTGAAGCTTAAAAGTGAAAACCATGTCTAACTATCAGCCATATCTAACGATCTTAGGGTCCCAGTCCACTTCATCTGGCAGCTGGTAAATCTGGTAATTAAAAGATGAGGCTCTGGTGCAGACTTTCCTTTCTGGTTTGAAAGCGATATAAATACATCACTACTATGTATATTTAGTTTTTTAAATTAACTACAGTTTTTAAGAACGCGCAAGTCTATCAAGAAACCTCTTTGCGCGTTATTTTCGTTCACTTTTTCCATCTTTTTTGTCTAGAACCTTACAGAAATAGTGCTTGTTTTTGTTCACAGCTGCGGAACTTATGAGTTAAAACGAAGAGATATGTACATTGTACAATGTACTCGCAACTAGTAGGAGGTTTTAATCAACATAACAAAGCGTTGGGACCCGGGACGCAATGCAAAGGGAAACATTTATACTTGGGAGTAAATTTATAGTCACTTGGCCCTTTTAGAGGAAAATGTTTGTGAATGATCTTGAATACATCTTTTTTTGTTTTTTTTTTTCGAATAATAAAACGTCGTCAGCAGATGATTACATTTCGACGGTCAAATGTACGTTCTGCGTATTTTTTTATATTAGGCTTGAAATTAATTCCGGTGTCAGCGAACGACACGTGATCTGACTTATATATTTTCTAGGTGTAAAAACAAAGCAGAGAAATCAATATGTTCACATTTTTATGTCAATAATAATAATTTGTGAGTACAACAGATGTCTTGATAACTCTCTGTTTGTCTAATAAATATGGTTGTGGCAATTTTCATTCACTCCAAACCAATACACCAATCCATTTTTCGGTAAACAAATCCAGAAAGCTCTCCTATACAATATTGAGTCGCATATAACTAACGTTACGATTCCCAATCAATAAATCTTGACGAACAAAAGGCTCTCATACTTCAAACGAAAATTCTCGTGAGGAAAACTTACGGTGACCGTGAGGTATGCCGTCTCAAAAGCTTCATTTATTCAAATTTATACAGCTCCACGATTTCTGGCGGGCCCTCATCGAGCGGAGCAATTTGTAAATGGAGTGAACGAGGAGAATGATTTACCACCCGCGGAGAGAACGTGTGCTTACAGAACACAGGGCTAAACCTATAGTGAAATGTATAGCCGAAGATACGGACCGAAGTTTCGGTCTGTTTAGGTTAGTACCGATTGTGTTAATGATCATGTCTAGATCACACTAGTCAAAATTATCCACTATTAAGGTATAGATAACGCTAAGCGCTATGTACCGTAGTAGTGTAGATTTTATGTTCATATTTTAATTTTTTGGATATTGAATGCATTTATCCCGTAATCGAGCCTAAGGACAGAATTCTTCTCTTCCAATCTTGCGGTCTTGAAAGAAATCGGAAGTAATTTCATGATACCAAAATTGTACTTTATTTCTTCCCGTCTTGTGCGGACCCGAAGTTTCGAATGCACACTTTGTGGTAGCTCCCCCTGATTACCTACCTGTTTTTTGAGGCATATAAGTGGTTTGTACTTGGCTAAATATCGCTCTATTTTAGGGTAAAGTATTACGCTGAGTGCTTCTTTGTTAGGATGTTTATCGTTAAAGAGGGCTCCGGTTTCTATTACCTACGGATCATAATCTTTGTGGAATATTTTTTCATCCCTTCTATTCGAAAAGTGTCGCTTTGTTCCTCTGTAAGTGGGAGCAAAATAACTCTTTTCCTATAGGAACTTTTTAGCGGGCAATTTATTATCCATAACTATAATGACGAACTTCCATTTGGACCATCTTACACACCGGCTTTCGTGACCCAAGATGGTGTGCGGTTTTAACCGGTTCGACGCTGATAATAATTATTTTCAGTTACTTACTTACCGTAACCACAGATTAGTTTACGTCCATAATAGTCCATAATCACATTTTTTGTTATGTTACTTTAAACTTACACGATTTTCACACATAATAATTTTAACAAAACGTCACTAATCGTGAACTTACTTGACGTGACTTATAGTTTACAGTCGTAATTCTATTTTCAAATAAATATATCAAAACTCTTTTTAACTAATTTCTAATTCACCGTAACCACAGATTACATAATCGCCGTAACGTCACACGCACTCTTACCGCCTAAATATACAAAATCCATATTAAAATATGAGTTTTCTAAACGTGACAATGAAAGCTTAAATAGCTTTCAAGGGGGAGCACGTTACACAAATATCAATTTGCTGTAAAAACAGCTGCCGTAAGTAATTGCAGGCTGTATAGAGTTAGTGTTCTGTGCCGCGTAGAGCGACCGCTTTATTATGAAGCTATTAACTTTAATCGGGATAATGAGTTTCTTTAACAAACAACCGCGTTGTAATTTAAAAATGTCATCCATAATGTCCGAGATTATTTATCACGGAAATGAACTTGGCGTAATGTCTGAGTCTGACGTTGATTTAGCAGTGAATAGGTAGGCAAGCAATTTGCTTTTAGAATATCTGGGCGAAGAGAAACAGAACCATATTCAGTTTTAAATTTCAGGTTTGCAGGTGAGATTAATAAGGTCCTAGATCTTTGTGCGACAGTATAGACCCAAATTAAGGACAGTATGGCAGAATGGCGACAAAACAGTGACCACGAGCTGACCATCATCCTTGTGAAATTCAGATCCCGTTCCCACTGCACATTATATTCAAACTTATACGTCACTTATAAAATGAAAGGAATTTAGTATTTGGTGAAAAAAAAATTCTTTAAATTTTCACGTGTGTTTCTGATCCGACTACTATATTTAACGGGGACGCCAACACCTAAAGCTTAAATTTTAAAGATATTCAAGGATCAAGCAAGTCGGTTAGTCCGTAGACATGTTCTACTTCTCCCTTCCTTCGCTTGTATCATATTGGTTTTTAAATTAAATTATGAAAGATGAAATTTTAAATAAATTCCAATTATATTTGATTTAGATTAATCTCAAAATTGGTTGAACTCAAAAACGAGTTATGAATGCAAAATTTTGTAACTAACAGGGTTTTTGACTTTCTTTGAATACATAAATTTTATCATTTTATTTCTAAATCCAAAATAATACTAGCAAAATATCAAAATGTCCAATACTTATTCTTAATAGACACTTTTATAAATATCAAAATCCTCATCCTTTTCATAACCGTATCTTACGTGCAAAAACATTTATCATCGCTTGAATATGTTTTATCGGCCTAGATCGGATTTAAGAAGCGTATTCGCCAAGTACACACTTTTCTATACCGCAAGCTTCAGATATAAATAAGTGAAACAAGATTTTCGAACCGAAAATAAATATTTTTACCCTAAAAATCAGTTACGTCCCTTAGGATTGATAAATTGGTTCATACATTTTTTTCCTTACTGTATTTGGTAGTTTTTACTCAGTACCAAATACATCTTAGTCTAGAAAAAGTTCTTCGATGAAATACTGCTTTGCAAACAGAATATTTTTTATGGCACGTCAATTGACTTCACCTCGCCTGATGGTAGGCTGAAGGTCTCAGGAAAGATAATGTGATTGAAAGCCAGCTTCTTTCTTTCATAATTGGTACTCTTCATAACGACTTGAAAGCTGTTAAAATAATATAGTGCGAGCTTCTCGCCTCACTTGGCATAATCAGGGAATTAAAATAAAAACATAACATGTCTCAAACCGGGGGTCCTGCCGTTTGGCAAAATATGTTTCGTCAAATTTCACTTCCCAAAAAACTTATCGCAAAGTTTCATTTGCCAAAAGAATGCTTAGCAAATTTACATTTCGCATTTTATTCACTTGGTCAAATATTCATTTGGCAAATTTTTACTTGGTCAAATTTCATTTAGTCAAAAATGCATTAAGCAAATGCTTTATTTCGTAAAAAAATATATTCCAAAGGAAGTTCGTTCAAATTTTAATATGGGTGAAACATTGTAGTTACGTAGGTTAGATTTGAACTGCTAGAAAAGTTGGTTAGGTTAGGTTAGAACTGTGATCCCAACAGAGCGCGAGCCGAGCGAGCGAAGCGAGCGTGCCGCGGCAGCGGCCGGCGAAGCGCCAGAATTGAATTGTATATCTAAAACAATATAATTATTATAGAAGTTCTCACCTGTAAATTATTTGTCCAAGGTGAAACAAACATCCATTCAGTGTGCATGCAGCATAGATCGGGACAGACAGTAAATCATATGATATATAATATATTATAGTTAGTATATTTGTCAAACCATATTTGACTACATAATATTTGGTAAAATGAAACATTGCCATGTAATTATTTGCTAAACAATAAATTGCTAAAAGTAGTTTTGCTAACTGCAAAATTGCGAAAAGATGGTTTTGCCAAATGAAAATTTGGGAAACATACTTTGGCAAGTGTCACTTTGGGAAACGTTTTTTGCCAAACGTCAGTAATCCCTCAAACCGACCAATAATCACCGGATTCCACAGTTATAATAACTAATAGTTTGGCAAACCCTACCACCTCAAATAAGTAATATTATTTCAATCTTACTTTACTTCCATAGGAGGTGGTGGTAGTCAGTGTATAATATGCCAGTTTAGTGGCAGAAAATAAAAGAGTGCCTAAAATATTCTACCCAGGCCAACTCCTTTTTGACACTGTACGCCTTCCGTGAACTCTTAAAACAGGTCAATTAATTAAACAGCAATCATACTATCAACTGCACAAGTAACTTTGAAATCTCTTATAAATGTGTAACATTACAAAGTTACATTTGCACTAATTAAGATCTATAAACCTTTGAACACTAAGGTCTTCATAGGAATGTCGTCTGAAGACAAATTTTAGAAAACAAAATATTTATGTCGTTTTTCCTGTTAATAAAATATAAACGCACCTATTACACACAGTAGAGAGAAAGAATCATTTATACAGTTAACACATTATGTTACCTACCTACCTACTTGAATTTTAAAAGCTTATTATAAAATCCAGGATTATTTGGATGATAAACAAGCCTGGAAATGAGCTGTTCACTCAACTCGCTACTCAGCTAAATTTTGTATCTAGACTAAGTAAATGATTGTAAATAAGTAGATCAAAAAGAAAGAAAAGCCCGCTGAGTTTCTTGCCGGAGTCTTCTCAGGTCGGGGCCGCGTTTCGCACCGGTCGGTGTTCCATTTGCATTTGATAAAATATTGTTGATATTGACGTTTTGTAAGTGCCGTTTACTGGTCTATGCAGAATAAATGTTTTTTGGTTATGATTTTGATTTTGAATTACATGTACAAAATTGTTTGAGATGACGTGTGACGTGTTTCGCTACTAATAAAATTGATAACGGACTTCCGAAGCCCACTATACCTAATATACCAACATAAGCCTTTGATTTCAAAGCAAGCCCAGTCTCCCTATCCTTATTAGGTCAGTACATCTTATCTATAATGAAGTGTATTAGACGGTACAAGAGGGTAGTCATAAATTTGCCGCCGTTGGAGCAATTCATAAATTCATGTCCCTCATATATCGTGGCGTTGTGTACATAATTGGTTTCTGAGCCGAGGAGCATGTGCGATGTATGAACACATCGTGTGCACGATAGAACGGACGCATGTGTTGCAGGCGATTATTCTGACGCTATGTCTTGTGACAGAAGCATGGTTATAAATGCCGGACCCGCTTCGCCTTCATGGAAACCAGTGTTCCGTAACCAATTTCTTTGAAGACTTTTTATACGTCTAGGTACGTAACTGGATTCCATGAAAATATTTTTCAGACTTCTACGTAACTGGTTTTGATACAGTACTTATGCATAAGTCGCGTACCAAACTGACTACGAAAGAAGAAAGTGAAAAGAGTTAGGACGTTATAACACTACAAATTGATTACTTTCTGAGTGTCTATAGACGAATTGAATTTTCAAAAATAAGTTTACAGGATGTTTATTTTTAGGTTGCGGTTGAAAAGGAAGTAGAAGAAAGAAATATTAAGAGTTGTGTAAAATTTAAGACGAAAATTAAAGAAAGGTTTATCACCATATGAAATGATTTGCCTCTGTCATAGATTACCAAAGTTTACACCACCAAGAATTACATAAATCTCAATTGAAGTACAAACATCTGTAGACATACTATATAAATAATGCTATATAAATAATTTGGCACTCAACTTTTAATTTCGAATAAATAAAAATGAACGAGGAAGCTAAAACACAATCTGTCACGACAATATTTTACGAGATTTATGCGCAGATTAACAAGGATTTTAAAAGGGATCCAGAAAACGTCTGAGAAACGAGAATGAACAAGCACAAAAGAACAAAAGAGTCGGCTATTGGTGTAATGTTTGTGAGCTCCTCGCATGAAACCGGCCATTTTTTGTCTACATTTTTGTGTTACAATCCATAACGCTTTCTTTTTTAATGTGTTTGTGCGATTAAGTACTTGCTCCTAAGTTTTTCATCGGCTTGACTGTAAATAATAACTAATACTTCGACCCTAAATGCATAAATTATAACAAAATTGTTCTTATAAATGTAACGAAATTAATTAAATAATGGAATTCAAAAAATTAAACTGTTTAGGCACGTAGTTTCACTTGATTTTATACTAAGAAGTTTTCTATCTCCAGAATTAGTATTAGTTGACATTAGGACTAATTAATGAGTACGATCGCCTCCCTCCGCTAGGATCCACCATCTAGACCCACATTTATTCACAAGATTTTAATTCCTCTACAAGCCACATGTGTTAGTGCTAGTGGCACGAAAAGCTATCAGGAGCAGTTAGGAGGGCGTTATAGGAGAGAAAAACGTAAGAAAGCTGAGCTAGAGCTTGGCAATCCAATCTTTGAATGTCACTTATACAAGCTTAAAATATCAGTGGCATCCAAAGATTAGCTGCTGGGATGATGACTCCTTTATACTCCGTAATTTGCTGCTCTACTATGACCGCACAGCACTGCCGCTATCTAGAGGAACAAGGGGCTATTTACCTTATTTCACTGTATACCCTACCTTCAGCACATCATTATACAGGAAGCTCTCTGACATACAAGTTGCCTGTAATAAATAAACATAATTGTTATCTTAAACTCGGCAAAGATCCAACTTGTATTAATTTGCCGATCGCAGCAGGTGTTCCCGACCTATTTGGTTTCTTGTTCTCATAACTTGAAATAAACATTTACTTATTTAAATTCGGTTGAAAGTTTTGTTCAAAGTGCTTGAAGGTCATAGATATTCACTCGAAGTTTATCAGACTACAAAGGTAAAAGTTACAAAATTTGTAGGCCATGTTTTCAGCGTTATAATTCATATAGATTACTCCTGAATCGCGCTTACAAAGTTTCTAGTATTGACATAGTGCCTAAAGGTAGGTCGCAACGAGTACTGTATTTGTAGGAGGCACAATAAAGGTTAAGCTTTCTTTTTCAGGTTATAACTGGTCATATATTCAGTGGTCTAATTTAGCAGAGGTAACAGAGAAACAAATGGAGATACTTTCGCATTTTAATAGTACGGACGATTGAGGTAAGTAATACAATTTTATATATTCAAATTTTCCTGAATGTAAATTACAGTGATTGCTTCAAAATTGCCATGAAATTAAAGTACCCAAATGCAAGGCATCGAAAAAAAAGTTGAAATTGTGTTTGGAACAGCCTCTGTGTCCCTTATTACAGAGTTTCGCGAACTTATTTTACCTTATCTTGTTTCAAATTTTCGGTGAGACTAGAACGAGGTCAGACATTCCATTTTGTAATACCCAAATCTTATTCCGAAATGAACCTAAACTTTAAAAAGGTTGGTTTAATATATTCTGCATTAGTAATATGTATTTTCTTAATAATGAGTAATTTTCATAAGTAAAATGGCAGGTAGGAACGTAATTTCTATAAGGAAGTTATAAAGTACAAATAATAATGTTATAAATTAGGAGATTATGCCGTGTGGCGGACGTGTGTGTCCCTTCCAGGGTAGACATAGACGATAGGGAGTGAGCCTATTGCCGTATTCCGGGCATTATTGTAAACTCGAGCCTGAATGCCACACGAAGATGAATCTAGGCTGTATATATATGTCTGATGTTAAACAGCCCTTATATTTTATAATATGGGGTATATTTATATATATTAAGTATGGGGGTGACGGGTGAACGGGCGGCGGCGCGGTGGCGCACCTTCCCATATCCGGGGGCTAGATGGTGATATCATGATCCTCTTTCCGAAGTCTCTGGCCCTGTGTAGTTTGGGGTGCGAAGTATGTCTTACCTACTATGTCACCTCCGGCAACTGAAGACCTGAAGACGTGCGTTTTAGTCGGTTTAAGTCCGACATAAGCACTCTCAACGGCTCTACTGGGATTTTACAATTTGCTAATCCGCTTTTGGAATTTGCAAACGAAAAAAAAAGTTATAGATAAAAAAGAAAATTACAATATTGGGCTGCTAATTACTTGCCCTGACTGATTAGCACAGAGCCTATAAAATACGTTTAAAATGATAAATCACTCATTTATCATCTTAGACGTATTTTGTAGGTCTATAAAGAGTCTATAAAATAATATGTCTAAAATGATAAAGAATGAAAAGTAGCCAAAAAAAATTTACGACTAGTAATAACATCGTCTGTAACCATTCCCTATCCACATTGTTTTTGCTACGATCTTACCGCTTGTCTGCACACTACATAATATCCCAATTAAGAATTGTCCCTGTCACTAACATTTATGAATGATGAATGACTTTTGGGTCGCGACGACGGTTCCAGCCAGGCATGACTCCCTAAGCAAGTTTACAGGCTAATATGCTCGTTTTTGTTGTGTTTATATGCTTGTTTAGATGGTAAGATCGTTTTGACAAACAGTGTTGCGCGTGTTGTACTGTTCGTAGAGGACATTATACGCAATATATAGTTATAACAACAATTCTGAGGAGAACTGAGGGATGAGGCCACATTTCCTTCAATATAGTCAAATTGGATTTTATGCTCAATAAGACGTCACGCATAAATCGTACGGACTTTGACCCCACGAAGGCGTGCGGTTTTAGTCGGTTCGAGTCGATGTGTATCTCTGCAGGGATATCCACATGTAAAAAAAGTCCTACATAGAGTGAAATAAGAATCTATTATTAATTATAAATGAGCTTTATTTCTTCGCCGGTCTGAGAGTAAAAGCAAAACTTCACAGTCCCTACATAACCCCTGAATGTCGTAAAAGTGAACTGTAGGAGTTTTACTTGGTGCATGATGAATAAGGTACCCAAACAGGCGAAGGGTAAACCGTCGACGATTACATTCCCAAGGAGGGCTAACTTCAGGCAGGCGGACGGTTGGAAAACTTTAGCCAAAACCCATTTTGCAACATGGCATCACAAATATAAATGGCTTTACTATAAACACTTCGGAACCTCGAATTGTAAGTTCGTAGCGACGGAACGGAACGGCTGACCCTATTAGTAGCCATTAAAACAAATTTGTTTTTCTTTCCTCTATAAGAAATACTGCTAGCTCTAGTCTCTGTGGATAAAATTAATTCTAAAAATACACTTCTATATCTAGACCTTAACTAAGTAAGTATAGGTTGTGTATAATATGGGTTTCAAAATGTTATTTTTTTCTAAGAGTATTAGCTATTCAAAAGACCTTTTGAAATTTGTGACTGTAATTTATATAATTCCTTTTAAAATTCCTGTATGGATATTCTAAAGAAATATGTTCTAGGATAATCTACATAACGCCACCTAGACCCATGGTAAACATAGCTTAACTAGCTTATGTTATGGGTTCTAGAATACGGATAAACATACATAGATTTTTTTTTTCTGTAAATACATACATATAATGCTAATACATATAGAAACTACTTTATAACAGTGTTTAATGCAAAAATATAAATGATTTCTGAATAGTAGTGAAGTATATAGATGCTTATAGAATATAGATAGTGATACTATAATGTGACCATTTGCAATAATAAGACTACAGATTACCGTAACCTTTTAAAAATTGCAATTTTAAACGCAAGCTGTAAACACCTGTAAATAAAATTCCATTTAAATCAGCCATAAACCACGTAAAATGCACTTATCTAAATTATAAATATATACATATAATAGATTCGCACAATTCAAATTAATACCTACCCTACGCTATATTCCACGAGCACCCAAGTGCCAGGGCTACTCATAAAAGGGTTGCATTCCGGACACGTTGTCCCCGCTGACGCCAGGATTCCCAACGAAACGGCATTCTGAGCCCGCCTCCATTATGTACGCGTTTGAATAAAAAAGCTGTCTTCTATTTCAGTAATTGGAATATAGTACTTTTTGAGGCTGTGCTGCTATCCTCGTTGAATAATCATTGGGCTGTTGGCCGTATTTAAAAAGGGAGGAATGCTTGGCACTTTGTCTTTGTCATTTTATTAACAGTTTTAGGGTTAAAATATGGCTTCTGCTTTGCATGAACTACATTAGGTATCTATACATCATGAGGGTTAACCAGAGGTATCATCAAGAACCATATAAGAACTATCTGCCCACCCTGAAGGGAAAGGGGGAGAGTTGGGAAGGGGTGGGGAGGCTAGGAAGATGAGGGGAAGGAGGGGTATAGTGAGCTCTGGCTACCCTACTTACCGGCCGGAACACAACTACCTCCCTACCTCCTACCTCCGTCGCTCGTCCGTTTAAGAATAGGAGTCAACAACCGTCTGCCAGGACCTGAACTCCGCCTGTTACAGACAATGTTACTAAGAAGTTTAAAAAAGAAACTATTTTGTCTCGATCCGGGAATCTTAATATAAATTAGTCATCTTAATTCAGGCTTTCGCGGATAATCAAGTACAATAAAAGTTAACCGATACTAAAGTAATTTAAAAAACTAGAAATGATTACCTACTAAAAAAACTAAACTAACGAAATAAAGTATACTTGAAAGACAGACAATGTTAAATTGTGGAAATCCCCACGGATACACGGATAACACCCTCCCTCCTGGCATATTCCGCACGCCCCGGCTGAGCACACGTCCTAACTGGACACCTAATAGCCCACTTGTGCTTCCGACCATATAAGAATCTTCTAATTCCCTTCTTGAAGAACCCCATATTGCAATCACTTGGGAAAACTCATACAAAAATGACAACCATTTTAATATAAAAATGCAGAATTAAATAAATCAGAACAGTCGTAGAAACAGATTGAGAACTAATGGTATCAATGTGGTTCACGCTTGACCAAATAAGTAAGAAGCTTTACTATTTTATTGAATTAAGGAATTAACAGACACGCACTATTTGGAACGATATAAAACCATGTTCCACTCTCAACAAACCACAAGTGAGAAGCGACTAGTAGTCGGACTACTCACTTCGTCATAAAATCTTTTTAATTTATAAATAAATCTTTCTAAAGTACATAAAATCCATGAAAAAAAGAAATATACTTTAGTCAGTCTGTTAAAAAAACGCTACCAAAATGGTGTTCAATTATACCCACGACATCGGACCCATAGCCAATCCTTTAAAAATGTTTGTATTGATTTTCTATATTTTATTCAAAGATTTGCAAAAATTCGCTTTACTTTAAATTGTATTGCACTAATTAAACATCGATAAATACTGTAATTAATTATTTTCGCCCGGGAAATATTTCAAAGAAAGTCCAATTAGTGAAACCAGTTCCATTTCTGTAACATTGATGAAGTTATAACTTCATAAAACATTTTTATGGTAATGCGTCGCTATTCCAATTTGAAATATATTTATGAAGTATAAACCTTCGTTCAGAAATAAATCTTATTTCTACTTTGATTCAAGTTTTTTTATAATAAGACAAGAAAAGTCTTATTTAGTTAGATAAACCGTTCGACGTTTCGACCAGGTTGCACTAGCCATGGTCACTAGCTGGCTGAAAAGAAGTCATCTTATTATATTTGATTTTCGAATAAAATTAAAACTACCGTTCCTTTTTTTTTCTTTTTACTACAGCGTGACTATAAATTAAAAAGAAAGATTTGTCTTCAACCACTCCATTTCCTTCCATAGTACATAAAACTGTTCTTATTTTCGACAGGGTATCCAAAGAGGTCATAGATCACATGCTAGGTTGGAACATCCCAGAAGAACACCAGGATCTAGTCCACGAACATTGGAGAAACTTCCCCGCCGTGAGCAAGTACTGGCATTACTGCTTGGCCCTCATCTACACCATGCTGATGATCATATCACTCACCGGTAACGGCATCGTCATTTGGATCTTCAGCACGTAAGTATATAGTTATTTTATTTAGTTCATTTAAAATTACATTCTATCCTCGCACCACTCGCCATCATTGGCAGTGAATTCATCCCTGCACGTTGTGATCAAAAACGGTGCTCACAGTGAGGTATGAAAGGAGCATAGCTGTGTAACGATCTTCCCACTGTGGGTTTTCGAAGTGACCGCAACACAATCATGTTCAAGAAAGTTATCAGAAAGTTATTACGAGGTATAGGCAGTGCAAAAGCGAAGCCCCTGATGTGGGACACGCCCATAGGCCACGGCAACCACTTCATATCAAGTGGACCGTTGACTTGTTTGCTGCTCAAAATAAATTAATATAAATAGTGTCAAAGATTCTAGTGTTCATTAGCTAAATCGTTAGCTCCCTACAAATTAATAAATTGAGCCAAAATTCCGATCAAATTGATCATTTAAATTGACTTAAATGGCAGGAAGCGAGTAATAAATCGGTACCGATTTAAGAAACATACATGAGAACTGAATGTAACAAATTAGCCTACATTTTTTCACAACAGATTTCAGTTGAGATTGAAAACGAACGAAAATAATTTAATACATTGTCTTCGTAAAAGAAAAATGCGACATTCGCTGTTTGTTCGACAAGTGAGCGCAGGTATTTTTTTCTGCTAGTGCAGTTACGCATATGTCTATTTGCATTGATCTAGGTATTCCTGTATGCCGGTCGCTATACTAATACCTAATGACAGTCGTTAGCGGTACTTGGAGCCCTAATATCCGACTAGTCTAACTACAGTCATATGGCAGTAGCTTCAGTTAGACTGGAAGACTGACCCCAATTTAGTTGAGAAATGCCTGACAGAGAATATTGATACAATACCATCTAAACAAAAGAAATTAATTTCAAATGAATCATACTTATAGCTAAATGCAAAACCGGAAGACGGCTGAGCCAATTCGAATATATTTTTCTATTTTCTTGAACTCTGAGGAAGGTTTTATGGAGCAGTGGGAACGACATCAGATGTCCACGGGCAACAGCTAAGTAGTTACGAATAAAAAGAAATAAAATCATTGTTAACTGAAAGCCGCTTCGTTCGACACAACAAGGACTCCTTTTTCTTAAAAATATTATTGCTTCCATCAAACGTTTTCTTTAATATTTAAAACGACCTTTTTCTAACTCAATTATAACCTAAAAACCTATTTACCCGTTACATAATAACGCGGGACAATTTGACGCTTCGAGTACTCTGACGTCACTTGACAGTGATTTAATTAAGTTTCTAAACGCTCCAAGACAAGAGTGCCTCTAATTTCTAAACGAAGGCAGTGACGACAAGGAGTTCGATATCTAGTCTGATTCACATTAAATCAAACCGATTAGTAAACTAAGTCAACGTAATCGGTAATTTTGGTATCAATCAATCTATTAGCCAATCGCAGTCCACTGCTGATCCTAATGTTTCCAAGCGTCGTCGGTAGCTTAATGGTTAAGGACCTTATGATCGAGAGGTCACAGGTTCGAATATTATCTTTGTAACATAACCCATGCTAGAGTAGCAACACTTGATAGGCAACGGTTTGCGCTTACCATCAGATAGACCGTGTGCTATTTGAAGAATACAAATTGAAGTAGTCAATATCCATATTTATGAATTTAGTCAAAAAGGCAGTCTCAGATGCATGGCTCGGGTCAACAATATTATAGTGCCCCGAAGCAATAACCTCATGCCCTGTTAGGTGGGACCGAATACAATGCTGGTGAAGTGAGGGTCACCTCTGCCTATCTCAGAAGGAATTAGCGTGAGCATACATATACGTATACACGTACATACGAACATGAATTAGAGAAAAAAAGGCATCAAAATAATGTTTACAAAAACATGATGACAATCTGAAATCTGCACAATGGCGCCCGCCCTGTGACACAGATTACGAGTACAGTGACCAAGAATAATAAAGTGTCGTATGGTAGTAGAAGCTATGCTACAAAAGCTATGATTGCTAGCTATAATATGCATTGTGTCTAATCCGTGTGCTGTGGTACAAAGAATATACCACGTCATCTTACCCAAAAGGAGAGGGAGAGGCATCTCTAAAGTGAAGCACTGTCTATATTTATAATTCAGATTCTCTGAACTAATTTGACCAAATTCAAGCCTACGTTTTTGTGAATCTGTAATGTCTCATCTGATAGTACTTATCGGCACAAATCTTGGACATAAGTTACGGAAGAAACGAGGTTTTGGCGCGCGCGGATTGTTTTGTTGATATAATCACATAATAATAATGTAATCATGATAGTTATATAATCACAATTAATATAATCACATTATTTATTAATTGTTTTAATCACAATATAATTTATGATTGATAGATTCGAGTTCGTCCAACACCGTTGCACCCCGCGCTGTCATTAAAAGACATCCCAAAAGCGCGTACTGCTTATATAAAGAAAGAAAGAAAGAAAGAAAGAAAGAAAGAAAGAAAGAAAGAAAGAAAGAAAGAAAGAAAGAAAGAAAGAAAGAAAGAAAGAAAGAAAGAAAGAAAGAAAGAAAGAAAGAAAGAAAGAAAGAAAGAAAGAAAGAAAGAAAGAAAGAAAGAAAATATACTTTATTTAGCCTTTTTCAGCACAAATAACTACATTAAAAATTAAAAATATACAAAAAAAAATGTTATAAGATAAGTACGTCGTGCACATCTGTGCTGCAAAAGGAAAAAAGGAGCCAGTTCAGCGTAATGCCAGGCACAAGTACCTGTCGCTGGTTTTCAACTGGCTCCTCCTAGTAAAGCGCATTATGAGCACATTTTGGGTCCGCAACTCGTACCTGTACTTGTTCTGATAAGATTAAACATATTATGTTGCTATATTTATCGCATCGCTTCTCACTGATACACCAGTTCGTCATAAAAATGTTAGCGGTAAAACATCGGAAACATTTTCCGAACTGTTTGAGACCACTCCTGGTTTAGAACTTTACTTCTGATACGAGGCGAGTACAGCCGATGTGGAGTGCCACGCTTTATCTCTGTTGCTTTTGTTTTGAATCATTATTTAGAGGGATGCTTTTGTGTGGATATTTCTTTATTTATTATATATTTTGTGTAAGACAATACGGTATTTATGGTACAGAAATTAAAGAGAGAACAGCCATACAATGGGCGGCGTTATCACATAAAGCAATTTCTGTACTGTTTTAATGTATGATTTTAAATAGTCGTTTCAGAAAAAAATATTTTTGGCAGTTTCGATATAAATTGGATAATGAAAACTTCTAGACAATTTTGCTTTCGAAACTGTGCCCAAACTATTTTTTTTCGAAACGACTATTAAATCAACATGTTTATTTTTGGCATCCTCATAAGTTCTGAAATTCACTGTATTCTCTTTGTGGCAGATTTTTTTTATGGCACGCCAATTTTACTTCTACTCGCCTAATAGTAAGCTGAAGACAAAGTCTCAGAAAAGAGCCTCACTTCTGCCATGTGTTCCTTACCTGGAAATTTCCTCCATAATTTTTCATGCAAGCCTGTAGATTTTAAGCCTTCCTTTAATTGATGCGTATTGTACAAGGTACACTACAACAGACCTTTTTCTCAGAAAGAATATAAGTTTCCATTTTAACAGTAGATACCTACCAATATTTTGATGTTTGAAAAGCAAGTTAGTTTGTTTTCCATACTCTATAATATCATATACTTATTACAAAGTCTTCCAACATGATGTATTCAGCAAACGTCTGTGAATGTTCATACAATTCCATTATCAAGATTTTCATCTACGACCTGTCCCACATAACTTGCAAAACTCAAAGAAGTTTTAAGTTTAAAACTGTTCAGTATATCTACATCGATTGCCACACCGCCAGAGGGAATAAATTTACATCTACCCGTTATCTTACCGAGCAAATGGGACTGTATTTCTTAGTGTTACTATCACATTGTAAGCAGTATATTTCCTGCAGAAAATATCGGTAGGAAATATTTCATAGTCTATTGTCGAATCAGATATTTTTCTCTGGAGAAATCCCAACTTGATGGAGGGCCAAATCTTGACACTGAATAGGGTTGTTGCGTAATATTTTTTGTTACCTGAAAAAAAATCCTGGTACATAAGTATTGAACGTACTTTAGATTTGCATTTCAAATATTATTAGCTAGACAGTCAAAGTTTATAACATAATGTGTTAATAACGTTTATGTTTTTATAACAAATGTTAAGAAGAGATTCCGATTGAATACAGTTATTTTTTTTTATACTACGTAGGTGGCAGACAAGCACACGGCCCACCTGATGGAAAGCGGCCACCGTGGCCTATGAACGTGTGCAACACTAATGGTGTCACACACGCGCTGCCCACCCTGAAGGGAAAAGGGGAGAGCTAGGAAGGGGTGGGGAGGCTAGGAAGGGGGGGGGGGAGGAGGGGTACAGTGAGCTCTGGCTACCCTACTTACCGGCGGGAACACAACACGATGGTTATTATGACCGTGGTCTTCTGTAGGGCGGAGGTACTTCCCCAGTCGGACAGCTCATTTCGGACGGGATATGATTATTTAACCATCACTATCACTACATAGTATAAAATAAAGCCTCGTTTTCTGTCCCTATTTTTCTTGTTCCTTTGTATGCTTAAATCTTTAGAACTACGCAACGGATTTTGATGCGGTTGGTTTCAATAGATAGAATGGTTAAAGAGGAAGGTTTATTGTATATAACATCATGCTACGACTAACAGGTGCGGAGCAAGAATAAAAAATGTTGCAAAAACGGAGTGACGCAGACGAAGTCGCGCGGGTCAGCTAGTAGGCAATAAACGCGACCGCTACGCAGGGCTCGCGAGTTCGCAAATGTTATCAGCAATGTTTGTGAAGGTCAGGTGACAGTCACTTCACGGAAAATATCGAAGTTCAGCCTAACCCAAAGTTAGCCTGGAGAAATTCTACCCCAGATTCCAGGGTGAAAGCTTCAGATGCGATTGGAATGGACGTTAGAATGAAGATTGAAGAATCTTAAAAAGATTGAACACCGAAGACAGGATTTGGTTGCTATACCGCACATTGGGAAAGGCCATGCGTTTTCTGACGTCTTGCCAGATCACACTGTCCATGGTCTCAAGACTCCCAAATAAACTACATTATAACAATAAGGTTTAGAAGTAATTAGATTAGATAGATTTTCTTTATTTCTACCCAGTTTAACGGGAAAATAAATAGAAAGGAATTTATCTAGCGTAACATTTCCACCTTTTACTTAACCGTCTCTTATTAAAAGTATTCTTCGCTCAAGATCAATCGGCTAATTGGAAATGAACACAAAAAACAACAAACAATGAAAACAATCCGGTTAATTATTTGTAATAAATGCCTGAACGGACGATTTTGTAAGTACAAAAGTCTTAATCAAGGTTTTAATTACACTAAAGCTGTAAGTGCCTCGTAGACAATCGTTTTAATATTGAAACAATAGGTTATAGGTTTTTGTTTTCTTTTTAATCCGCTGCATTATTGAAATTGAAGTGGAGTATAGAGTCTGCACCTTATAGCATATCATAGCTCTAGCAAAGAAGGTATAAATGGAACTACACTGACTTCCTTCTCAGGGTTGAAGTTTTCAGGAGACAGTCGCCACCGTTAAAGATGTGTCGAAATATGTTAATCAACCTGGTCTCCGATTCTAGTAACTGTCAACCATTGTTATACCACCCACAGACACTGTAAAAATGGCAATAAATGTGGGTATAGCTTCATCCGTATAGCTTTAAAGTTCAAAATTAAATGAGTAAGAGTTAATTATTTTCATTCACTCACTCTTGGGCCTTATAGATCTAGGGGGACGTTTTCTTTACAGATCACAAAACGTACATACTTATTTCTATAGAATTCAACTTTATATTTCATATGTAGTTCAAATCAAATCTGCGTATAATGTTCAGCTATAGAGAGCTGAATGGGTAAAAATGGCGACAGGTGAGGTCGTCTATAGCGGCCTTTACTGTTTTAATTTTTATAACAAATGACACATATTTATCATTTTCTATTCACAATTTTTAATTTCTGTATCGGATGGAGTGCTATATACATACATTACATACACTCACGCCTATTTCCCTCCAGGATACGTAGAGGTAATTGAACACCAAAAATTTTACCAATCATTATAGTCGGTCCTGCGTTGTTAGGGGTGAGCCTGTTGCCGTATTCCGGGTGCTATTATTTACTCGAGCTATGCATCTGAGTGTGAGTACGGGCTGTATATATCTGTCTGATTGTGAACAGCCCTTTCAATAAGTCCGCACCGCATGTGAGTTGGGGTATCTTCCCAATCGCCTCAACGAAAGAATCCTTATAGAACTCAAGTTTGTTACTCTTTATTATATATATAAATATTATTCATTAATTTATCCAAACTACGCATTGATTATAATAGTAGTGTACCTATTATTTCCTCTCTAATTTCAGTTCCAAAGCCCTTCGGAGCCCAAGCAACATGTTCGTCATCAACCTTGCTCTGTTCGACCTGATGATGATGCTGGAGATGCCCCTACTGATCATCAACTCGTTCTACCAGCGACCCGTGGGCTACCAGCTCGGATGTGACGTCTACGCCATACTAGGATCTTTGTCAGGGATCGGAGGAGCCATTACCAATGCTGTGATAGCTTTCGACAGATATAAGTGAGTCATCATCATTATCTTAGTGTTGTTCTCGCTGCTGCTTTACTTTTTATCTCACTTTGCTGGACGTGAAAAAGCATCTATCTGATGAGGCCGTCAAGCTCAGAGCAACCATTATAACACTCTATGTGTTTGTAATGCTGACCCTTTTTGTAATCTTTCTTGAGACTTTGCCTACAGCTTACCATCAGGCGAGGTGAAGTCAAATTTACGAACCATATAGAAAAAAAAGAATTGGCTTATACGGCTTATTCTGCACCGAGGAAGAAAATCGGTGTCACACACTCTCAAAGACCATAACGTGGATTTTCGGAGGGATTTTAAACAAATTTTGAGTACTTAGAAGTACTCATAAATAAATACTAATTTAATTTTTCGTGAAAATAAATATCCATGAACATTCATTAAAACACTTTCCGAAAATTTGTCCGAGTAATTGAGTATTGTCCGTAATTTAACATTTGGAAACAATTCACTAATACTAATTTCGGTTACTAAGTAGAAATCATACAAATAAATCTAGCAATACATCATAATTTTCGTTGAAAAATGTTTATGGTTATAAACCATAACATTCAGCCAGGGTTTACAATATCCGCAAGCGGGTCAATAACCGTCTCGAACAGAATTAATGTACCTATTTATTTTACTTTCCTGTTGGGAATGTGCCAAACTTACAAATCTAGGATATAGATCTAACTTTCTAGGCCTATAACTCGGAATTTGTTGGTTCCCTGTTCATCAATTTGTTGGCACTGTATCGGTATAGCTTCGCCTCTAAAAAATCAAGAATATTATGAAATAGATTGGTCATGACATGTTTTCTGTAATTGAAATAAACCGATTATTTAAGCTCCAATTAAAATTAATTACTAACCTCGTTTCCGTATTACCTTTTTTTAAAGAATAAAGGTTTTTGAAATAGTTTTACTTAGCGATTTTAGATTGAAAAAAGTGAAGTCCAGACAGGGCTTGAAGCCTCAATCAATCCCTTTCAGGGGAGCGCTCTGGCCAATTGAGCTACCAGGCGTCGTCTAGAGCATTTGAAGTTTTCCTTTACGTCTTAGTGGCGACGTTCAAATTCTGTCAGGGCATTCACTTTTTCAAATCTTAAATCAATCTGAATGAAGAGCCTTCACAATGTCAATAGATTTACTTAGGTCGTAATCAACGAAATATCGAATAGACTTTTACAAAGACTCTAATTAAGCGGTACTACTAAAATAACGTACAGTCACATTGGAATCATGCTGGTAGAGGTTCAAACTCCTAACAGCTTTTTCAAGCCTGCAATCTCCTTCTCCGTATTCTCTACAAAATGTTATCTACTCAACAGGACAATCTCATGCCCTTTGGACGGCAGGATAAACAAAGTGCAAGCAGCTATTCTCATTGGGTTTACCTGGTTCTGGGCGACACCGTTCACTATACTACCTGCTCTGAGAGTTTGGGGAAAGTTCGTGCCTGGTAAGTAACTTTTATGTTATTACAAGCTAACTTGTAAGCTCTTGAGTCCTCGCAGATGCGACTTTTTCAGATCTGTCCATCTGGATAAGAGGCGTCCTAGCTTCCGTTTGTCTTCTCACGGTCTCCACGGTATTAAGTATATCCGCATAATATCTAATAATGTTTAAATTTATTAGTAAGTCTTTTCATAGCAGAGTTCAGTCAGCAGAAACAGCGATTGTCCACAAAACCGACGCATGTCTAAAAGAAAAAAAATGGTATTTATACTTTGTAAAATGTAGCTTGGGTCCTATGACAGCTGTCAGTGAAATCCCGCACATGAAGTCTTGAATTTTCTAATAGTAAATGTAGTAGCTGTCAATTCCATACTTTATGGGCATACCGAGCTAATTAGTGATGGGCGATGAATCGTCGTAACCACATACTATAAACTATCCATTTTTTGAATAAAACTTAATTTAAAATTGAAATTAATATATAATTATAATTTAAGCCGTCGGTCCCGGTTGCCATACAAACATCTATGGAAGTCGTTACGGGTAGTTGGAGCCCTCAAAAGTCCAACCAGCCTAACTTGGAACTTCGATATCGCCATTGGTCATTAGGCCATTGGTTGTGGAGGTCAGATGGCAGTCGCTTCACGGAAAATATCGAAGTTCAGCCGCATCACAGTTAGACTGGAAAGCCGACCCCAACTGAGTTGGGAAAAGGTTCAGGGAATGATGATATAATTATAATTTAATCTTATTGCTTAGGTATTTTAATATCATAATATTATTTATATTTCAATATTCTTGATTCTAAATAATTTTGAGTAAATAAAATTCTAAATTCAATCCATCAACGTCCTGAACCTGTATTTAGGCTTTGTAAGAAGACACGCCGCGTTTGGCTCTTGGGCCATGTTACAGGCATAAGTTACACGCGTCACCATCTTGTTTGATATGAACCTCGACTGATCCACTCCATTCATTCTCTTCAGTACGAGTGCCGACGCCTTGTATGTTACGTATATTCCGTTCTCATTACAATTAAATACATACATATAATTAAATTAAACCTAATTATATGTAACAAGTATCAATAATAATTGGTAGTGTCGATATTTTCATCAATTTTTTTCTATATTCGGACATCCCTACGAATCTCATTTTGACATCTGTCATAGGACCCAAGCTACATTTTACAAAGTATAGTTTGAAATTGTGATGCTTAATATAAGAGCTGCGAGATATTATATTTACTCCAAGAATACAAGCTCAAAATTAAATATTATTTAGGTCAGGTTTGAATAACATAAGCTAAACATGAACAAGACATAAGTGAAGATTGTGATGTCTTGTCCTCATTGAAGTGTACAAAAGATTACGCCATTCTATTGTAATGTAACTTGAGCATAATCCTTATCGGTTATTATATCAAAAGTATATCAATATTGAACAAAAAAATCAAATGGCGTCCTAAACAAATGACATGCATTCCCCTCACTATGGTCCCTTCAACTGACTGATTACGTGCACCAATCGTGCGTCAAATTGCGCTTCACTGTTGAAAACAGGAGATTGTGCCATTGTCTTGCGAACATTCGCGATATTGGATGAGTAATCGACTTTAAATTTTATTAGCCGAAGGGTGGATGGGATCTCACCCACGGCTTAATACAAGTTACATACTTTTCATAACATTATTTGCAAGCTACCGTAAACAAGGCTCCACAAAACCGTTTCCACGGTTTGACTGTGGGAACAGGACTATAAATTCACTTAATACTATTTAACATGGTTTGGTAACATAAATTCACTAAATACTATTTAACACGGCGGACATTTTTCATATCATATTCATTAAATTTGTTCTAATAAAGGCTCTCGTACTAATTTGGCAAATTTGCCTTTATTAGTTTCAATTCTGATATCTGCGGGCAAACTATTGAGTAGGTACGGTACTCGTTTATCTAGCGTTCTGTCCCCAAAGTAGTTGCATATTCTGGGTACTTCATATTTACCCGCAGATACCTTCCTAGTGACACAAGTATGGGTAACCAGTGAGTAACGCCCCCAACTGCCATGACTGTTAACAAGTAGTAGGTAATTTCTTAAAAACAACACGTCATATTTCAACCCGATTGTAAGAATGGCACGGCAGTATAATGAATTGTTAAAGGAAAATAATTCTAAAGTCGACATTTTTGATCCTAATTTCAACAGTTTCATCAAAATCATAAAAGGTATCCTCCAACCTGAACAGGTTGATTAGGACGCAGCATACACGCTGTGCCCTGGAAAACCATCCCATTATTTTTTCGTATCCTTGTAGATAGACACTAATAGGTACCTAAACATATTGTATCTATTGTAATTCAACTCACAAAATCTCGGTATATCATTTTCATGTTTTATCTGTGTACACAGTTCTGAGTTGCAGTCCAGTTCAGAATTTTGTTGTTTATGTATTGTTATACTTTGTAAAATATAGCTTGGGTCCTATGACAGATGTCAAAATGAGGTTCATAGGGATGTCCGAAATTCGATGAAAATATCGATACTACCAGCTATTATTGATGCACGTTACATATAATTATGTTTAACTTAATTGTATGTATGTAATTAATTGTAATGAGAACGGAATATACGTAGCATGCAAGGCGTCGGCACTCGTACTGATGAGAATGAGTGGAGTGGATCAGTGGAAGTTCATATCAAACAAGATGTTGGCGCGTGTATCTTATGCCTATATCATGGCCCAAGAGCCAAACGCGGCGTATCTTCTTACAAAATCCAAAAACAGGTTCAGGTCGTTGATGGATTGAATGTAGGATTTTATTTACTCAATATTATTTAGGATCAAATATATTGAAATATAAATGTTATTATGATATTAAAATACCTAAGCAATAAGATTAAATTCTAATTATTTTTTCTTATAGGGCCGCGGTAGCCTAGTGGTATGGGTAGTGGACTGCTGAGACGAGGTCTCGGGTTCGATCCCAGGTTTACTATGGCACACACCAAAAAAAAAAAAAAAAATTTTTTCTTATATTAATTTCATTTTCGAATTAAGCTTTATTCAAAATATCGATAGTTCATAGTATGTGATCACGATGATTCATCGCCCATCACTAATTAGCTCGGTATGCCCATAAAGTATGACATTGACAGCTACTACATTGAATAATAGAAAATTCAAGACTTCATGTGCGGGATTTCACTGACAGCTGTCATAGGACCCAAGCTACATTTTACAAAGTATAATCACTTGATTGTAACTTGTAGTGTATTTAAAAATATAAAAAAAAAAAAAAAAAATTATGCTTTAAGCTAACGGGAAGAATTTTACATATTTTGAAGAGTTTATAATAATCGTCTTTACACTTATGTTTGGTTTTTGTATTTACTAATAGTTTTAAGAATTTAATTTGTTGCGATTCTAATTTATCTATATAACTTTTGAATGTAAGTCCATAGCAGTCGAGAGCGTAGGCCAATATGGGTTCGACTAATTGTAAGTAGAGGCATTTGAGCGTACTGTTAGGTACTTTAAAGCTTAAATGGTAGAATTTACCTAGCAGTATTCTAAGTTTATTACATAATATTTGCTCGATATAGTACGACCAAGAGAATTTTTCATCCACTCTCAATCCGAGGTAGGTAAAACATTTTTCTTGTTCAATGGGTTTACGAGTACAGTTACAATAATGGGTATGAATACAATCATAGCTATGTGTGTAAATAGGAGGAGGTTTGTTATGCACCTTTGTCCAAGGATGCATTACGAACGGAAACTATGCACATGAAAAAGACTTCATTCCGTACACGCTCAAGCTGTAGAATAAAGTCTCTGCTGTGGTTTTCTTCCAAGCGACTACAATATGAGGTTCTTCAAGAAGAGTATTGGAAGGTTCATTCAGGGTCGGCAGCATGAATGTGAAACAGCTGATGTTGCAAACGTTTAGGCCACGTTGACCACTTTCCATCAAGAGGACCGTGTGATTTTATGCCACCTAAGTGGTATAAATAGCTTAAGGGATAGTCTTACATTTAATTCTATCCTCATATGCCAATTTCCTGTCTCTTTCTTTTTCTAAAATCATACGGAAATATACCGCATACCTCTTCGCCGGTCGGTGGAGGCAGTTATGTTCGACTTGACTGGACTAAAATTCGGGTCTTGAGATGCCGGGGTGTAAGATCCGGGCTCAGGACCATTTCCAGTCTCGAGATATCCCCTCGGATAATGAGCTTTCCTCGCTGTGTTAAAACCTGCCAACACCTCTTAAAAGAAACATTATTTCAATCTTAAGTACTTTTCCTCAGGCCGTTGTCGTCCATCGATATTTGAGTACTGTATCTTGGAAGACAAATGAAAATTCGGACAAATTAAACAAATAAATGTATCCAAGAGATACGGTTTGACCTATTTAACCATATAACACTAGTTAGTATCCCGTGATATCTGTTTTACAATTTTATTCTCTTCTTGTCATTACAAGCCTGTGAGGCGTAACCAGTAATTTTTGAAAATTTAATATCGTGGAGAACTTGTTTAACATATTTTTTTTTCATTATTATTTGATTGGTCAAACGCTCCGAACTGATACTGATGGTCGGAGTCTCACTATGAAAGTAAAGTAAGACTCAAATAGTACCACTTTTAAGGTAGTGGCCTCTGTTCGTTTTCTCAACATCAATTTGTCGATACCACGGAGGACAGAATATCGATGACTGATGACTTTCCAATTTGTATAAACTTTCCCGACGTAAACATATTTGTAATTATAATTTCGCAACCTTCAAAAGAATATTAACAACAGATTTTCATTCGTAATGATATCCGTTTCCAATTCTTTGCCCTGGATTTCAGTAGAGCGTGGCACTTTGTCCGCAATGGAATAAAATGCGGGGAAGCAAACCGACAGATCGATGACGTTCAACAGCCTTTTGATTTGCTCGAACAGCCTATACTTACATTTACACTTTATTTATGAGCTATTTCGTTTACCCTACGTAGGTACTTGTTTGCAGTTGTTCAATCTTGTGGGTATACACCCCATACCTACATGAAGGGTGCGAACGTAGAGACGAAACGATAGAGACATATAGATAGAGCAATTATAGTGGTTGTAATTCGTATCTCAGCATCACACCTTCAATTAAACTTGCAATTGTTGAATTTCTGCATTGTCTCTACTAAAAATATTTTTTTATTAAAATGAAAAGGCAATGCCAGGATGATGTTCTTAAGGATAAAAAATCTGCATAGTCATTAAAATCTAAAATCAAATCAAATCAGATGAAATCATACCGTTTTCTTCTTCTGTCGAATCGATGGCATTTTTGAGTTGCCATCGTGGTTGTACTAATTTCGGGAGCACCGCTACTCATTCAGAGGGCCCGAACATAGATTTCGCTCTTTGGGAAGGCATACTACGTCCCCTCATCATTTACGGTAAAACTGCTCGAGCATCCTTTGCATCCTACTCTGTAGCAGAGCCACCATAACTTATTACTTTGTAATCTCGTGTAAACAGCAAAATGGCCTATAAAACCTATACACGTAACACATATCATTACAAGATTTTACAGAGCCGCGGTAGCCTAGTGGTATGGGTATGGACTGCTGAGACGAGGTCTCGGGTTCGATCCCAGGTTTACCATGGCACACACCAATGACTACGATACTTTTCGAAGTTATGTGGTTTATAAGTGCCCGGTTAATGGCAATAGGCTCGCCACCTATTACATTGGGACCTAAATATAAACTGGCGAAATGTGGGTGCTAGCACCTCTGCCTACCTCTTCGGGGATATAAGCGTGATATTATAAAAAAAATATTTACAGAGCAATATATATTTTAGTGACCAAAAGTTTAGCGCTAAATTATTGACCTGATCTGGAATAACGCTTACGATGATGGAATAAAAAAATTATGCTCGAGTTACATTACACCTATGTACGAGTATATATACGAAAGTTCTTTGCAGGCATACAGGTAATAAAATTTCAAAACTGAAAGTTTTGTTTTCCTTTCAGAGGGATTCCTCACAACCTGCTCCTTCGACTACTTCACGGACGACCAGGACACCAAGGTGTTCGTGGCCTGTATCTTTGTCTGGAGCTACTGCATCCCCATGAGCCTCATCTGCTACTTCTACTCACAGCTCTTTGGTGCCGTAAGTATATTATTTTTTCAGGGTTTGACAGTTAGGAAGGAACTTGAACGATGTTATTACTGGCAAAAAGGGACACTTTGGGAGTGTCAATGCCGACACAGGTGTGGTACCATGGATAACAGGGTCAATATGGTGTTGGTAACGGTAACAGTGTCGAGTTTACCATCTTATAATAAATGTCTTATCAATTTAAAAATGCAAAATCTTCAAAAATATAATTGCATTCTGATTTTAAAGAAATTTTGATTTATGGCAATATATATATATATATATATATATATATATATATTGCCATAAATCATCTTTATAATACATACATCTTTATAATACATCTTTCTGAATTCACCCGTATACCGTATACGATATTGACTAATACTATTGTGATGATTCGCATGTGACACCTCTTTAATTGAAAACCTTTCTTCAGTCTCATTAAACACTTCTTTGTGAAGTAAATACTTTTTACATATAGACGATTTTCACTTCAGGCACTACATTAGGCACTACCTTTCTCTACAACCGGCTCACTGTAACAAACAGTTTTCAGAAACATGTTAAATAAAAACTGATTGCAAAGAATACTTAAGTTTATCATAATGTTCGTAATTCATAAATGAAAACCCCCCACAACAGTTGTTATTCACCAAAATTTATTCATGTATAACTTGAACACCCTCTTAACTCAAACACTCACTTAGAAAAGTAAACATGTAGGTATACATCCAACAAATAAGCGTATAACTTGCAAAATTCATCATTAAATTCCCGAGGGAAACAGATTGCTCCAAACACCAGTATATATTCACCTAATTATGTTAATTTTGAACAAAGCTGGGGTAATGTTAGACAACCAGTGACGTTTCAAGGTTAAACTTATACTTAGTAAGTAATTAAGTTTGGTGGCGAGGTGCCAAACGCCTAAGTAAATGAATGAATGAAGCTGGTTGTTCTCGATTCCCGTAGTATTTGAACTGAAATAGCCACAGCAAAGAGAAGCATCGCATGTTGCAATACCTGTAATATATTTTGCATATATGACATGCTTACCTTGCTTGTACTTACGAAAGTTCTATTCAATATCCATGGGGATATGAGTAAATTATTCTCAGTTGGGATCAGATGCCTTATTTCACTAACTTAAATCGATCTCTTCGACCAATAAAATCACTCAATAAAACAATCAGAGATTTCCTAGTGTGGTTTTCCACGGTAACCGCTTTTCATCAGGTGGGCCATGTGCTCGTCTGCCACCTTAGTGCTATAAAAAGTAAACCTGAAACGTTCTAAAATTGAAATTATATAGTAAATACAATCAAAAGTTTACAGTTTATAATAACCGTTTCTTATCGCATGAATACAAGCCATTCCATCAACGGTATCACAAGTAATTTAGTCTTTAACGAATTCTACAATAACACTTTCTCAAATAAATCGTTCTTCAAAACTTATCAATTCCCTTTCGTGTTCACTCCAAAGCCCCAAAGGTTTTTCCGATCTATTAAATTCGCGTCGCCCTTAATACTTCCCGCGATAATTGCGGGTGATAACTCGATTCTCTTCCAATTGTTTTCAAAAGTGTTGTGTTGAATATTGCTTGGGGACGATAACGGAGCCATTTTGGGTATGTTGAATAACATTTTATAAATTTAAATTGTAATTTTCTGAGACTATTAACACATTAATTTAAGAAAGGTTGTCTACATTGAAGAAGAATAATAGACTGAGACCCTTTCTCTCTGTTATTTTTTGTATTATAATTATAGCAATGGCGTGCACAGAGTTTTTAAACAGGGCGCTGTAGATAGTAATAAGTAGATATTTCAAAGTACTTACCTTATCTGATTTGGGTATTGTATGTGGTGTAAATTTGTCCCTATAGAATGCACGCCACTTAATTATACCGATTAAAGAGTTAAAGCTCTTTCCCATTCTTTTGTTTAATGATGATTTCGACCCGCCTAGTAGTTAAAAGTCAGAAACCAACATAAAATAAAAAAACTAATGTGTGTTTCAAATGAGAAGATAATATCTAAGCGATCGGTGGCTAGTTCACTTCGTACTCATCAAAATTGTATAGCTAACAAAGTTTTCATGTCGGATAGGTTCATACGTACATAGTAACAACTTAATTTTATTTTCTTTTCATTAAGTACTTAACATATTTTTAGCATGGAGCACAAAAAATAAGTGGAAGCCATTGGTAGGCGTATTTACGCATTCGATATTTTTTTATATTACTTTTTATCTATAGCAAAGTATCGCTATTTTGAACGGTTAAAAAAAAGGTAGTGCAAATATGGTTACTACTACCTACCTTAAAAAGACTAGTGTGTTTTCGTTTAGTAGTACGTATGATTTGAGTTAATATGGCTTTAAAGGTAGTACCTATATAAATAGGTAGTAGTACGATTATTTACTAGTAATGCACGGTATTATTAACGGTTATGTGTGTGAGTTTGGCGACATCCGTTCCGCTACTGAAACTATCGCGTCGCACTTCTACTATTTTTTTCTGTTTTTTGTTTTTAGCAATTAAAATAATAATTTTCTTTATTAATCAATAAAACCGAAATTGGTAATGCGAATTAATATGTCATTCTGACAGTCATTAACTCAATTGAAACACATAGTACCTTGGAGTGCGATTGCAATCTCGAATTCGATCTGGATCGGTCAAAATATTTATGGGTTTTTTTTATAATATCACGCCTATATCCCCGAAGGGGTAGGCAGAGGTGCTAGCACCCACATTTCGCCAGTTTATGTCTAGATCCCAATGTAATAGGTGGCGAGCCTATTGCCATAAACCGGGCACTTATAAACCTGCGATAAATACACACATAACTTCGAAAAGCATCTAGTCATTGGTATGTGCCATGGTAAAACCTGGGATCGAACCCGAGCCCTCGTCTCAGCAGTCCATTACCCTTACCATAAGGCTACTGCGGTACTTTTTGGAGTTTTTCTGTTAAGAAATTCTCAGTAGGAGCACGTAGTCAGGAAAAAAGTGCTCAGTTGACTACAATAGGCGTATTACGTGGGATCAAAAATGGTTTTGCAATATTGCTAAACAAATTTTTGCTCGCCTTTCCTTTCTCTCCTTCACTTATTTTTTCTCCCTGTTACTGCCAACAAAATACAATAAGTGCTTACTGTTTTTGTTATATACCACTTAGGTGTGAGACAAGCACACGGCCTACCTAATGAAAAATGGTCACGGTGACCTATGGACGTTTGCAACAGCAGAGGCGTCACACTCGTGCTTATAATTGCATCATTTTTATAGTTCTTAGATAGTTACAATTTTATACTTCATACAAAAAGTATACAGGTGTTAGGGAAACGTTGCCGAACCTGGTAGTACTCGGAGGAACCTACTTCATAATTAACATTATTCATTCACAAAAAAGATCAAAAATAAAAAAAAATCTTAATGTTATTGTGCCAATAGTTATGTAGTGTACCTGGAGTACTAACCTTCGGCTTCAGTAGCGTTTCTCTAAAACCCTGTATAGATACCATAAATACGCATCACTAAACTCTGATTTCTCTAGGTACTCTTACGAGAATGTGACCCTCACATTCATCACTTAAACGCTTTCTAAAATGACCATTCCATTCGTTAATTCGCTCCCCAAAAAGAAATAGCACCCTAATTTTCTAACCAAAAATGTAGTCAATTTTAAACTTTTGGACAATAACGGAATTTATTGTTCTAATCTCAACACAGAACAAATCTTAAACTGCTCTGAGACAAAAAATGTCGAATCACTTAAGTTCCGGGTGCCTCGCGAGCGAAAATTGTTGGAGAACTTTGTCACCTCGAATTGTTTTGGGATAAACTTGACTATTAACGAACTTCCGAGCACACCAGGACAAGCGACATTTAATTTAAGATTTCATTTTAATTCAATCACAGCACTATTCACGCTACAACATGTTTAAAACTTCTTTGGGCAGTTGCCGCGTGTATAAAAAACAACGATTCTGTAAAATGGCGAAATTATTAACTACGATTGTCGTTGTCAAATGCATTCTATTTTATTCATAAAGTTATTCTTAGAGGAACAAAGTGTGCGAGTGGCATACGTATCTTTACACAAAACCTAGGCGTAAGAAAGTGACATAGTACCTATAACCGCAATGTACGTTACGAACACGATCACAAACTCTATTCAATGTGATTAAGCCCACGATGTTACGAACTGTGAAATGTCTTTTGACAAACCAGTGACGTCAATGTTCCTATGCTAAAAGTTACTAGTCACTGCCACTGATATTTTAAATTCGTTAACAAGGCAATGAAGAAGTCTGTAAGTCTATTTACGCCAGTAATATTAAATCTATGGTTATATTGCAAACCTTAGACAGTTTAGTACAATTTGACTATTAAAGGTAAAATGACGGTCTCGTTCAGTTCACGGAATTGTGGACTTTTCACCACTGTTCTACTTTTTGTTATAGTAGTATAACAAGCAGGAAAAAAATCATATCTGTTCTACTATGCGGTATGACAAATAGGAAGTATTTAAAAATCATTAAAATGTGCCCTATGTTCTACTAAAACAATAATCCGGAAATGTTTTTAGATGATTAATTTTGTCCTATTTAGGTTACCAGTTTTACCGCGAATACCTTTATCACTATAAGTACCTACCTTATTATTGACGCCCCGGCCTTTGGGCATTATCATAACAAGTGTTCCGGATTGAAGAGAATGTATACTTCATCTCCCCTTCCACAAAAAAACATAATTAATAACGTTTAATAATTGAATTTACTAAATGTGTTTTATGTGACAGCTGCATCGCTATCGAGTGCAATATGGCATGATAAACAACACCTGGCATGGTCCTAAACGTATTGTGAACTGAAGGGTGACGTGACTGTCGTGTAAGTGTTGCTAATTGACTCTTATGTGTAATAAAATCGAGGAATCTAAATGGAAGCCTCAAATATCAGTAGGCGCGGACACAGAGTACCAATATTAGGGGAGGTTCGTCGTATATACAACATAGAATCAATGAAGGGAAATATAAAAAAACCAAACGTACCTATATAGACTAAAGCCTTTTTTACATCAGGCTACTGGAAGGAGATACGTTTGGAAGGAGATTTGAATTTCGTTTCGACCAATCCCCGGAATCCGCCAGTTTGCCGACCGTTTTTGGAAGCTGTTGATTGGTTGTTCAGATGTCAAACTCGATTTGCGCCAACTAGTGTCGTTTGAGTTACCTAAAATGAGAAGGGGCTAAGTCATAAAATATAAGCAAAAACAGAATACTTGAGTGTTCTTAAACTTTCTCAAGAACATCGTATAAAGTAAATATTTGTTGCTTTATTTTTCCGAGTTACCTCAAATTTAACTATCTAGGGCTCATTTTTAGGTTTGTTTCTTATTCTTTCTATTACTGATAATAATCCAAACGACGCTAAGACCTACTCTTTCTTATATTTAAGGTTTTTAGGTATAGTGTAACATATGTATCCATTCATTATTCAAAATCAAAAATCATTTATTCTGCATAGACCAGTAAACGGCACTTACAAAACGTCAATACAAACAATATTTTATCAAATGCAAATGGACCACCGGTTCGAAACGCGGCCCCGACCTGAGAAGACTCCGGCAAGAAACTCAGCGGGCTTTTCTTTTTTTTTTGGTCTATTTACAATAGTTTACTTAGTCTAGATACAAAATTTAGCTGAGTAGCAAGTGGAGTGAACAGTTCATTTCCAGGCTTGTTTATCATCCAAATAATCCTGGATTTTATAGTAAGCTTTTTGACATAGCTTATTTTTTACTAAATTTTTAAACTTATTGATAGGCAAATCTCTAATTTCATAGGGGAGCTTATTAAAAAAGCGTATACAATTACCCTGAAAAGAATTTGAAATTTTGTGGAGTCTACTATCACAGACAACGAGATTATTTTTGTGTCTGGTATTTAGGTTATGCCTATCACAAACTCTTGGAAAGTTTGTAATATTTTTTCTAACATACATCAAGTTTTCGAATATATATTGTGAGATTACGGTAAGAATGCTTATTTCCTTAAATTTATCTCGGAGGGAGACTCTTGGGCCCAAATTATAAATGGCTCGCACAGCCCGTTTTTGAAGAACGAATATTGCATTTAGATCCGCGGAATTACCCCAAAGGAGAATTCCGTAGCTCATAATGCTGTGAAAATAGCTGAAATAAACTATTCTAGCCGTATCCACGTCTGTTAAAGTCCTTACTCTCTTTACAGCATACGAAGCCGAACTTAACCTACTGGCTATTTTTTCAATATGTGTTCCCCACTGCAGCTTAGCATCGATGCTTAAGCCTAGGAACACTGTCGATTCCACAAGGTTCAACACTTGTCCATTGAGCTGTACATTGGTTTCCACCTGTGTAACATTAGGTAGTGTAAATTTTATACATTTTGTTTTGTTACCATTAAGGCAAAGATTATTTGTACTAAACCAATGAACCACTCTTGAGATTGCGCTATTCACTTCGTCATAATTGTGTAACTGTCTTTTAATTTTAAATATTAACGAAGTATCGTCAGCAAATAAAACAATATTATTTTTATCCCCTACGTAGTAGGGGAGGTCATTAATATAAATTAAAAATAAAAATGGTCCAAGTATCGACCCCTGCGGAACGCCCATAGAAACCACAGACCCTGCTGAGCGTGTACCGTTAACGTCGACCCTCTGAATTCTATTGTTCAAATATGAAGTCAGAAGCTCGAGAGCCTTGTTCCTTATCCCATAATGTTCTAATTTCCTGATTAACGTATCATGGTGGACGCAATCGAAAGCCTTGGATAGATCACAAAAGATACCCAATGCATCATGCTTATCCTCCCAGGCCTTATAAATACAATTTAATAATTCTATTCCAGCATCAGTTGTCGAACGCCCCTTAGTAAACCCAAACTGCTTATCATGAAACAATTTGTTTTCACCAAAATGCGCCAGCATCTGCCCCAGAATTAATTTCTCAAATACTTTACTCAAGGTCGGCAACACTGAAACGGGTCGAAAATTAGAGGGGTCTGTGGCGCTGCCAGCCTTGAACAAAGGTATGACTTTGCTATGTTTCATTAAATCAGGAAATATGCCGCTACTAATACAATCATTGAACACAGTTGCTAGGTGGGGAGCAATGACATCAATAATACTTGATACAGTTTTGACAGATAATCCCCATAGATCCGCGGTCTTTTTAATATCAATAGATTTAAAGGCTTTTGTGATGTCGTAGCTACTAACAACTGAGAATACGAAAGTATCCTTACACTTGGGAAATGAATCCGTAAGCAATGACTCGGCGGATGCAGCAGACGACTGAAGAGTTTTTGTTGTTAATAAAGGTATGTTTGTGAAGAAACTTTCAAACTCTGTCGCAACTGCCAAATCCTCCGTGACATGGCGATCATCTATTTTTAAATGGAAATCTCTTACAAATGATGAAGATCTCCCACATTCAGAATTTATTATGTTCCAAGTTGTTTTAATTTTATTCGCAGAATTCGATATTTTGTTTTTAATGAAAATTGATTTTGCCAAGGAACAGGCTCGCTTAAATGTTTTGGAGTAATTTTTTACATAATTCTGAAAAGCAGGGCTGAAATTGTATGATTTTTCAGAATACAGCTCATACAATCTCCTCCTGCTTTTATATAACCCTGATGTCGCCCAGTCGCTGAAAACCGTACGGCTACCAATCGATAATGTTTTTGAGGTAAAAATTCTCCCAAACTCAGTATTGATTAGGTTGATTAAGTTACTATAAGACTCCTCGACATCAGTGTACGAGGGCAAGTGAGGTAGTTTATTCACTATACTTTCTTTGAAACTCTCCAAACGATATTGGTTAATCGGTACAAATTTAATGTCTTTTTTACTAGCCTTACAAATATTTCTTTCACAGGTTATTAATTGACCACGATGATCCGAATGCACGGCATCCACAATAAGTTTGTCGATTGGTCTAATATCTGTGAAAATGTTGTCAATACATGTTTCACTAGCTGCTGTTATTCTAGTAGGTTCCAAAAACATATTAATAAGATTAAAGGACTTAAACAGATTCAACATTTTGTTTTTCTCTATTGGCACTAAGGTATTTTCTAAAATATTGACATTAAAGTCTCCACAAACAATTATTGATTTCTTCGAGTAACGGCATTTAAAAAGCGCTTCTTCCATCCTCTCTTCAAATCTTGCATAGGGCGCGTCCGGGGGACTGTATACGCTTATTACAATGAACTGCTCAAACTCAATACTAGCCATCTCAATCACTCGCTCAATAGAGAGGCTTACTATGTCTTTACGCTCCTTACATTTTATATTCTTACTAATGATAATTAGGGAGCCTCCACGATTGAAATTCTTTCTACTGAACGAGCTTGCTACCTGGTGATTTTTGAAGTTGAACATGATCTGATGGTCTTTTAACCAATGTTCTGTTACACAAAAAATATCTATATTATTCAAGGTCATGTGCAACTCCAATTCCAATTCTTTACCATTTATTAGTCCTTCGACGTTCTGGTGCACCAGGTACAATAATGTATATAAATAATAAGTCTTAAAATTATTACATTATTAGTAGTTAGTTCATAACGTGAAATCTAAATTTTATTACAAAAGTCATTGTTTAAATGATTATAGACATGTAATTGTGATTATTGGTTTAAATATAGAATGAAAATTAAAAGATTTTTTTAAACATTCGTCGATTTTTTTTACTCAATATCCGAACACATAGGTATTAAAACTTTTCGTTCTGAAATCTTAAGAACCACGCAACGTTGTTTTTATTATTTACACAGAAAATACGTTAAAAATAATTTTATTTCAATGTTCAACTTTTGTTTAAAAATAATTGCTCAATATAATCTCTAAATTGCAGCGTAATATAATCCTAGCACGCTACAATTAAACCATTATAAAATGGACACGGAATGGAGTTCGCTTTTCAGTAGAAAATCGTCGTCGAAACGTGATTTAACATACCTGATAATTAAAACACTGATTTCTCAGTTTTTATTTGAAGGAAGCTCAATTTACCTTTTTTTGTCCATCTGAAATTGAAAACTTTTCTTTTTTAAATGATTTGATATGTTCCTGGTTTTATGAAACTGTGTATTTTACTTGCTGTGCTGTAAGAAACACTAAACCAGACGATTCTACCTCGCCTCTTGTAAGGTAATGATGTTATTTATTTAAATAAATTAAATAAATAACAATTAAACCGCGGCAATAAAATTAACAAAAAAAAAACAATAAGATCGTAGCCGAGTGGGTAATGGACTGCTGAGACGAGGTCTCGGGTTCGACCCCAGGTTTTACCATGGCACACACCAATGACTTTTCGATGTTTTTCGAAGTTTTATGTGTTTAATGGCAATAGGCTCGCCACCTATTACATTGAGACCTAAACATAACTGTTTATGTTACCCATTTAAGGGGGGTAGGCAGAGGTGCTGGCACCCACCTTTCGCCAGCACCTCTGCCTACCCCATTGGGGATATAGGCGTTATAAAAAAATGATATAGGATACAGGCGTTATAAAAAAAAATTGACCCAATCGCAGAATAGCACATTCATTGAAGGCTGTGAATGTGCTATTCTGCACATTCGTAAAACGTGTGTCTCTCATTGACGGTGATACGCAAGATCATACACATTCGACCTTCAGACGTGTCTGAGAACGCGTCTATTCGGTAGTTTTACGCCGTGTTTTATTTGTCACGTATTCTTTACTCTATGGTCCTGACTGATTCATTCATTGATGCAGAACCCAGTACCATTGAACCTAGAATCTTGAAATTTTGAAAGATGATGCATTTTGTAATTTTGTGGTGTAGGTAAGCATTGAATGAGAAAGGTTGATTAATTTTTAATATTTGCAACCGAAATTACTAATATGTATAGGGAATATTATCTAGTAATTTCGGTTGCTCTAGTCAGCAAGCCCTTCCAGCTAAGTTCAATTGGCTTGCGTTAGGTAGAGTTGAAAAGCTCATTACTAAAAGGATAAAATCGGCGACAAACGGTTGTATCCTAATTATGTATAGTATTTTTTTATGAATTTATTCCCGTAGGAAGACATACATACATATGCTCACGCCCGTAGTCCCCGAAGGTGTAGGTGTATTAAATACCTACATTTCGCCAACTATGATTTTCGGTCCCACGTAATAGGGGTCGGGCCTATCGTTGCCAATCGGGCACTTTGTAAAAAAAATGGGTATTGCAATAAATATATAAAAAAAGTAAATAAAATGTTGCAGCAAAATAAATTTGGATTTTTTTTACTTAATTCCTTGCTATGCGGTGTAATTCGCAAGGCAATTAATTACGTGCTTCGCCGCACAAGCACTACCAATTAACGTTTTGAAGAGTATCCGACGCTAATTAAAATAAATAGATATTCTGAAAATAAATAATGTATTCCCAATTGTCAGCTCTTTATATTTTTGCAAACAACTGGTAAATCGTACTCACCGAAATATTATTTCAATCACAAACAGTTTAAAGTTTGCAATTTCGTTTGTTCGAAACGGAAAGTTGAACAATAAATGAGAATTATTCCAAAGCTTTCGAGCCAAGAATTCTTTGAGGAACAATTTAAGCGGCAAATCGTGAAGTTTCCTTTCGGTTGTGAAAGAGGCATTATTTTTATTTGAACGAGTGCACAAATTCCCGATGTAGAGTGGATTGTGGAATGACCGGAGGAATGTTATAAAGAAGGGAACGGTTCTAGCTTGTATCGGCTAACGTTTACGCAACTATGTACTTTTGTTGGGAGTACAATCGTGATAAAACGTTTTTTTTTCAAAATATATACAAATTTTAAAAAAATTACATTGAATCGAGCATTCAGTACTTTCATATATACTCGATTGAGGATTGAGATGCGATTCCAACATTTTATAAAAATTAGAATAGGTATTTCATTCTCATTTATGTATATGATATCCACATTCACATCAACTCGTAACGCAATCGAGTTATGCTATGATTACTATAGGCCTAGATTGCATTTTGTAAATCCTACAATATTTTAAATTAAGTAGAATAATACTGACCTTGTTACCAAATCACAATTAAAAAATTACAAAGGTATAACAATACCTAACGCAAACTCATTTAAAAAGTTTATCCCTGAAATTGGTATTAGGTAACATCAAAATTATAATGTCAACACAACAGTTAATCATGATATAATACAAAAAGGAGACAAAGTTTGCCGTCGTACTCCTTTAGCTTTATTAATATCATTTGGAACTACTTTTCTATTCAACTATACACCAAGCTGTGCAGAGTTCCGATAAAATGTAATAAGGTGTGAGCTATTGACCGCAGTAGTATAAAGTTGTGGACTCAAAATGTGCTCAAAATGCACTCTTCTCTATATGCGCAGTACGAATATTTGGGCTATCTAGTAAGGATAGCACGGGGAGCAACGTTCAAGAATCAAGGAGGAATAAATTAATCAATTTCGTTTATTCAGTTAAGCCACATAACGACACACATTATGAGCTCAAATCTACCGATCATGGATTATATCAGAGCAATCAGCGCGTAGGGGTCTCGTTTCTAATGCATTTTAGGTGCAAGATCATTGCCGATTGGTATACCCCCACGTAGTGAGTGATTAATTCTGATTATTGTAATGACAAAATATGTATGTCACTAGGTTCGCAAAAGTACAAAGGGTCGCAAAGGCGGAATTGGTAAAAGAAAACTTTGACCCTGCCGGCCCCTGTGGATAAATAGAAGTTTTTTATATCACTTAGGTGGCAAACAAGCACATGGCTCACATGATTGAAAGTGGTTTCCGTGGCCTATGGACGTTTACAATATCAGGGGCGTTACACTCGTGCTGTCGACCTTAGAGAAACCTTCTAATGCCGTTCTTGAAACAGTGATGGGGTGAAGGTTAAAAGAGCTTCTGTGCCACTACTACAGGAAACAAATTTGTACTTCTACTAACGGCTCGAAAGTCTCCAGGGGGGCCTCTCACCGCCGGAAATACAACACAAGGTTATTATTAGCCTCGGTATTCTATTTCCTTACATTCGACTCATATTTCCTACTCTGCCTACCTCTTTAGAGATATACTGACCTGTGAATATGTAGGTACATTAGATTTATCAGAAAAGGTAAATGGCGCCACCTATCTCGCGTTCTCATCGCATTTACACGCGTAAAGTGATTATTAATGTACTCGTAAGTCATTTCAGAATAATTTCGATCCTTGAGACTGCATGAGATCTCAGAATCGATATCTAGGTCGATTAACGAGAGAACCAAGATGTGAGAAAGTGAAAGAATCTATTAACCGCGTATTTTTATAAACCACTAGCTGTTGCCCGCGGCTCCGCCCGCGTGGACTTTTGATCTCGTTCCCGCTGCCCCATTCCGAGCATTTAGGGGTATGAAAAATAGATGTTGGCCGATTCTCAGACCTACTCAATATGCTCACAAAATTTCATCAAAATCGGTCAAGCCGTTTCGGAGGAGTATGGCAACGAAAACTGTGACACGAGAATTTTATATATTAGATTTTCAACTTTGACGGAAAGAGCCATTGCATGGACGTCAATTTCTTTACTAAAAGTCACAAGTCACTGTAACATTTTAAATGCCACACAGCACAAAAAAACATTTTAAATTCGGTTACGCGGTAATGAGAAGATTGTTTCTATGGGATAGGTGCCTAATATTCTTAAATACTGTAAATGTATTTAATGAAATTTTGAGGTATTTAGGTACTAACTTTGTCAAAACGATTTAAAATTGAAAAACATGAATATCAAAGTGAAATGAATATCTTCACTTTTATTTAAAACATAAAAAATATAATTTCTAGTTAACAAATTCCAACTAAAAAGATGATATCAAATTACAATATCAATCCAATTTCAACACAAAAGAGTACCTACACCGCAAGAATTATCCGTTTATACCGCCAAAATTACCTTATCATCCTTTTAAATTGTGTTCGCAACGAGTTAATTTATTCAAAAATCCGAACGAAAAACTCTGTGCAGCCCTCGTAGGCCGTAGCCGAGTTTCCTTCGCCCCGGGACATGAGGTATGAGGAAAAAACACGAAAAAAAATTACTATAGGGAAAAATGTAGATAATTCATTATAATTAAATGTGTAAAGTTTATTGTGTGCACGCAACAAGAATGGTAATTTAAATATGTCAAGGGTTAAATTATTTTTATATCCTTCTTTAATTTTAAGCTAGACTTTTGTGCCTGGCGTTACCCAGATCCCGAAATGTCGTGATAATTTTGGGAAATTTCGTCTTCTACGTTTCATGATTTAGTTGGGCTTCCGGGAGTGATTGTTGTGTGTACCAGCTTGCAGATGAAGTTGACTTATTCCCAGTTTATCTTGATAGGATCCTTGTCTTGGCATTACAGATACAAAAAAGCAGCCGTTTGAATTTGAAAGTTATGCTCAGAACTATTCTTAACTAGCTGCCCCGGTTAACTTCATAACGCCATATTTTTGTTCGTACTCTTGGAATTCAGATCCCGTTCTCTTTGCACCTTCTAATAAAATTATTGCGTGTATTTCTGCTCCTGATTAAAACTGCAGCTTCTATTCATTTTCTTAAATTTCCACGTGTATTTCTGATCCCGCGCTCGCTGTCACTTCTATCTATCTGGTGCCCCATAAGTATCTTAGGTCGGTCTCCTGGTTCTAAGATACCTCCCCACCAATTTTCAGTCAAATCGGTAAAGCCGTTCTTGAGTTATAAATAGTATACCTAACACGACATTCTCTTATATACCTACTTATAATTATAAAGATGGCAAAGTGAGTTTGATGCCCAACATTTCCCATGAGGTCCATTGCTAATAACCAAACCAAGATGGCTGACGATGCAGGCAATCTCGTCGTCTACAACAGCTTCGATCTATAAAACCTAATCATTTTAACTACCTTTAAAAGCCACCTTCTTTTAAGTCTCAGTTTGTATAATACGTTCGATTGAACAGATTTTGATGTGGTTTTCAGAAAAGTATTGATTATTTTTTCGCTATAGATGCAACAAATAGATACCTACTCTGGAACATTGTCATAAATACTATTCAAAGTGTCAGTAGCATAGTAATTAAGGAACTAACCTTACGATCAAGAAGTCCCGCGTTCGACTCTTGCTCACTACACACGTAAATTCACTCTGAACACAAGCAATAAATAATTCAGATTAGAAGATTCGATTAATAATTTTCTTTTCTAAGAAACATATTTCTATTTCCAGGTACGACTCCACGAACGGATGCTACAAGAGCAAGCGAAGAAGATGAATGTCAAGTCTTTGGCTGCCAATAAGGAGGACGCCGGCCGCAGCGTGGAGATCAGAATAGCCAAAGTTGCTTTCACGATATTCTTCCTATTCATATGCTCATGGACACCGTATGCGTTCGTCGCCATGACCGGTGCCTTTGGAGATAGGTTAGTATCCAACTAATATTATGAATTATGTTTCTGATATTGAAAATTTATCTATGGCACGTCAATTTGACTTTACCTCGCCTGATGTTAAGCTGAAGGCAAAGTCTCATGAAAGAGGGTCACCATTGCAAACACGTTCAGTGCTACAATGGTGGCGCTCAGCTTGACGGCCTCATCAAATGCTTTTTCACGCCCCGCTTAAAGGACCCGGGACTGTAGGAAGAAGGAAACACGTGCGCCCTTATTATTCTTTCGTATTCTTTCGTAATACTTCAATGTGAACATGTGGACCTTCTGGTGAACCACGGGAAAAAATAGTTTCCCGTGGTCTACCTAGGGGGACATTGCGGGTGGACCACGGGCAATAGAGGATTGAAATGTCCGTGACTCAGTCACGCATTAACTGAAATTAGCAAGAAATTATATGAAGAGAATGGAGGATATGAGGATCTTGTTCAGTATTAGTGAAACCAAAGGACAGTGAAGTTCTTCTTCTTCTTCTTAAGATGGCTTCTGCAAGCAGATTCGGCGCAATTTCTCAAATGTCAAATGGTAAATGTAATACTAAATTATTAATAGCGAGACGCAAATGTCAAGATAATCTTCGAGAGCTCCGTTAGCCACGCCAGTAAATTTGTGTCCGTGTCTACGTCACGTTCTACGCCATGGATGTCCTCAAAACGTATATAACACTTAGCCTACTTGAAACTTCGGAATAGGATCGCGAGGAATTTTGGAATGAGTGTATGGGCCTCCGCCAAGATGAATCCAACCCCCTAAAACAAATCATTAATTGACCGAATTGAATCTATATCTTTTATTACAGGAATCTGTTGACACCGATCGCGACCATGGTGCCAGCTGTCTGCGCTAAAGTGGTCTCTTGCATAGACCCATGGGTGTATGCCATCAACCATCCCAGATACAGGTCAGTTTTTATTGTACTCCTGGGGTCTCTTAATTCCACTCTCCACGGTGCGCATTTATACCACGTAGGGCAGACCACGGCCACATATTTGTCACAGGGTGTGTTGGTCTGTTCTTAAGCCCCTGTTTCGACACACTTAAAAAAAGATAGGAAAAATATTTATTAATTCAATCTAATTAGGGTGTATAGGTATCAATACAATTTATAATGGACAATCAAAGGGACCCTGGACCCCGAGACGAAGGCTTCGGATGCGACCGGATGCTAACGCAAGTTGATGATGAATCAAAGGGAGAATGTCAAACGGGCAATAACACAGCTCACACTGATTTCCACTACCAACATTCTTATCACGGCGTTCGTAAACTCGTGGGAACTCACGTGTGAAATTAACTTTTCAATTTCTTCCTATTTCAGGGCGGAACTTCAGAAGCGTCTCCCCTGGATGGGAGTCCGTGAGCAGGACCCTGACTCCGTGTCCAACAACACCAGTGTAGTCACCACTCAATCTCAAGCTCCAGCTGCCGAAGCTTAAACCCTTGTAGACCCACAAGAGTCTACAAAAGTCTTCAAAATAACGCTATGAAAACTTATTGTTGGTAAACTTTTTTTATAACATTTATAGACAAGATAATACCATAGACAGATTTTTTTTTTTAAATAAGAATTAAAAAAGTTTTGCATCACTGTGAATTTTAGATTGGCTTTTTCTAAATTATTTTTATTTGTCAATTAATTTTTAAGTACACATCTTGTACATTTGTCGTAAATTCTGTTTTTCAAATTCAGATTTTTTATAAAACCTGAATCTGAAAAGTGATACTGTATATAAGTTTTCATAGCAATTATACCAACTCTATTTATCTAACAACGTATGCTAGGCCAGTGTTTTACGATGATACAAATATGTTTTTTACGAAGCAAACAAAAAAATTCCAAAAAAATACGGACGAAAACCAACGACTCGGCGAATGTTGTTTTTAAGTATATAAAATTATAACGATGCAACAGATTACGTTTTTTATTTCCTAATTAAATGTTTTGCTGTTCCTTGCGAGAGATAGCTGAGTTTGGAGCAATATCGTTAGCATCTCATTAACTGCTTGAACATTGTTAAATATGACTTTAATTTTGAAGAGAAAATATACTCAACGAGCGCATCTTACAACTTTTAACATTTTCATTTAGCCTTTAAGTTGTTGGTTCCAAACGGGGTTGAATACGGCTACCCCATCGCTATATTATGGTCTATATGGCATTAGGCAATTAAGGTCAGTAGGGTTCTCCTGATAGTAAACATACAGCCTGTCATAAAGTACCTGAATGATGACAATAGGCTCGTCCCGTATCACCTGGATTAGTAAGCGAAATGTGGGTAATAATACACCTCTGCCTACCCCATCGAGAATTTGTGGATGGCAGTCAATATTTGCTGCATTTGTGCAGCTTCTAGAAATTAATATTACGAGCTATATACGGTTTTTTAATTGACCTCCGATCTTTCAACGAAGTATACAAAAGTTCAAGCTTCGAATTAAAAAAGATAAAAAATGGCGTCTGGCAGAAAATACTTTTAGTTGACGTTTTTCGCGACATCCAATTAAAATGGCGTCTATTCAGTCTCACATCTCGTTAATCTCACTAAACGCAAATCTCATTATTCACCACTCTGTTTAGACTGACGAAACAAAAAGTATTCATATTTACTGACGAAAAACAAATACTACGTAATGAGACGGAGCAAATCAGCTTACAAATCGAGCCGTTTTATTGGCCACTGAGAACCGCCACTAATGAACAGTGAACTTCAAGATATACATTTTTATGACTACCCTCCCATGCCAAACGATTTTCACTTCATTTCTACTCTATAAAATATTAAGTTAGATTTCACTTGCGTGAGTTCTGATCCTTGTGGAATATCGGGGAAGAAAGTAATCTGTGTACTCAGGAATACTGTTACGCCTTTCTAGACAATTCAATGCAAGAGAGGCTTGAGGTCTATAGAAGTCTGCTAGGAGGCTTTCCACATTTCCCTCTGAATAGCAAGAAACACAGTATGGTGCAATGATGAGCAGGCTAATGATGGCATGCTGGTTCTCCGAGCGCAAATGGGTAAGTACGTACTTTACTTATAGTGAAAATTTTACAAGTCTTACAATGTAAACGCTTGTATAATATGTCACTGAATAATTATGTGACTTTCTCAACGTGGTGAAAGAGCTTATCAACTTTAAAATCCGCTTACAAATAATTAACAAAGTATGTTGTTGTATTTTAAGAGGAAATTTTAGTAGCGAAAATGGTTTTGAAGTAACAATGTGTTTGTTATACATTATATAATGTAGTGAACGATGAACGGTGGAGGATTTATGCGTGGGGACAAAGATACCCGCGGTTAGAGGCTCTGGCTTTCATATAGGTAGGTAGGGTGTGCTCACTTTAATGTTGAAAATAACATAATATCTTTCCAGAGCTGAGTGACAAAAAAGCAACCACTTTCGAAAGACTTTCATTTAATGTGTAGAGAAATAAGCTTCTGTTCGTCTGCGTTATTCGTTAACATTTAGCGTCGGCACCATTTTGAAAGCCGATATGTTCATGCACGATGTGGTCTTGCGTGGCCTACATAATATATATCATTTAGTCAAGGTACCTAGGTAGAGATTGAAACCACATACAGAACTAGCACAGCAGACAACTCCGACTTGGCGTATTTCTATTGACCATACTGAAATGCGGTCGGTCGACACGCTGTATGAAGGATTTATTCCCACGAGTTCGAGTCCCAGAATGTCGGGTTCCCGCTACGTCTAATTTGAAAATTCTCGCTTTTATTCCCACCTAGTCGAGTGGTTGGAAATCTGGTGCTAGCATATCGAATGTTAACGAAAAGTACAGTGAATGAAACAAGTGAGTTCAATCGAAGTACCAAGTTAGACTGGTTGAATTTTGAGGGCTCCAACTACCCGTAACGACTGCCATAGATGATTGTATGGCAACCGGGAGTAGTAGTAGTAAGTCGGCTGCTTACTTTTGCGGTTAAATGTCGCGGCTAGAATATATTACACATATATAGAGCTGTGTAGAATATCGTAAAATATTTTAAACCTACTTAAATCACTACATAGTATAAAACAAAGTCGCGTTTTCTGTCCCTATGTCCCTTTGCATGCTTGAATCTCTAAAACTACGCAACGGATTTTGATGCGGTTTTTTTAATAGATAGAGTGATTGAAGAGGAAGCTTTATATGTATATAATATCATGCTGAAACCAACTGGTGCGGAGCAGAAGTGAAAAATGTAGCAAAACGCGCGGGTCAGGTCGTTTTAAAATTCATTAGCGTTAAGAAACTTTCAGTGCTGACTTTCACTGAGTTTCACTGAATTTCATGTTTCAATAAACGACCGAGGCAGACTTCATGTTTCACTAACTATGCTGAGTGATTGAGACTAGTTTCAACTACGAGTTAGTTCTGTAGTTAAAGTACTTACTTGTTAGGTACTATCATTATTTGCTCCGGCGTATGAGCTATGGATGTAGTTCAAAGTTACTTGTGTAAACTGTGCGTGTTAAATAAGCAAGCGTTTCTTGAAACAATTAGCGCAGTAAATATGACGGAGGCTTGTAACTGATGATAAATGATGGATGATGAGTACGTATTCGATGACATAGTCAAAGACTTCGAGTCCCCTAGATTACGGATTTCTGAAAATATAGATCTATCTATGCAATACAGATCTGATTTGCTAACAAAGTAACTAATTAACAACTTTACTTTCACAATAACAGCAACAATTGTAGGTACCTAAGAATATTGAATTTCAATTCAAATTATTTCTGAACAAAACATTCACGTTGAAATATTAATTAAAAATAAATATATGCAGTCAATAACTCAATAAGTACATTACAATGTTAATTTACAAAGAAAAACTGGTCAAATAAATTGTAAATCAATTATAGGATCAATACAATATGTAAATAAAAATCCATAGATAAAATTAATTAATAAATTAAGTGCTGATTTTTCAATCCTCAGATAAAAGTATCCTTCAGATAAATATTAAATGTTTGCTTTTTTACCCGACTGCGCGACGCAAAGGAGGATATTGTTTCATGAGAATTCAGAAAATGACAGCGATATTTTTAACTGACGGATAATTTTCTCTGGGGCCTGATAAATCAGCGCTAAGACATCAAAAGAATAAACATTTAAAGGCCTTCAAAAAATATAGCTACGTATATAATAGGTTCGGTTCGAATCAGTCACAACAGAATTGAAATTGATCGAGTAAAAGTTTCACCAATCGTTTAAAAGGCCGGTCGAGGCTCGCAGCCGGTGCGATTCATCAGGCCGCGCCGCGCTGTTCTCAGTCCTGAAGCGTTAATTCAATTTCGGTGGCGCTATTTGAATGATTAACCGATGGTTAGAAATGAGTTACTGGCTACTGGCTCAATTTCAACAGAAGCGGCGCTATGTGACCCAATACGAAGCGACGAGAGGTAAAATAGTGTTTTATTCCAATAACGTACGTTTTACGTTAGTGTTTTATTCCAATAACATACATACAAAGTAAAAAGTTTTTGGTGATAGAGGATTATACGCCAGGCATTATACGACATATAGAGCATATGGCGTATAATGCGCAGGCATATGTCTTGTATTATCTCAACCTCCAGCAATCAAAAACCCATAGACAGCGTGCGTTTTAGTCGGTTCGAGTCCGACATAATCACTTCCACCGACTTAGGATGACGATTTTGCACACGATAAAAACGGTACCTATGTGGCGTGCAGTATTGATTCCCGCTCAGTGCAAATATTTATACCTATGCATGAGTGGCAATTTGAATTGGTCGGGTGTTTCCGTGCCTCGAGAGAAGCACGTCAAGCCGGTCGTTTTCGGTTGCCATATACGAGTAGACATCTTTGGTAGTCGTTACGGGTGTTGAAGCCCTCTAAAATTCAACCAGTCTCACAAAACTTCCTGGGTTGTGGAGGTCAGATTTCCCGGCTACGTACACATGCCGAAGCGATGAAACATCTTGCTGGTAGGGTGCCGGACCGACAAACTGAAAAAGGCGGCTGGAACAGGGTGGAGGATTGGTAGCAACGATGCAAATGGGGAGAAACATATGTTCAGCAGTGGACTGCAATAGACTAATTGATTAATTGTTCGAACCAGCAGATGATTCCGTATTTAGCGGTTGAATAAGATATAAACCTAAGTATAATTTTACTTAGCGAGCCGAGCATTTTTGCGATAAAAGGTATTTAAGGCATGTTTTGTAAATTGTAATTACGCGGTGACAGGGTAGACGACCCAATTTCGCATTAACGTTTCCTTGCGATTTCCAAATGACTGTAGAATTTAATGGCTAAGATGTAGGTACATTTTATAATTATTATTTTATTAGGTACTTAAGTACCTACTTAACTTTTTAGTCGATGAAATGGCATTTATTTATTTATTTATTTTATTAGGTGTACAAACAGTTCACAATCATAGTACAGCAACTTAGATCTATAATAATGTTTTTGACCTAGAATGTGAACCTAAACAGTACTCACAGCATGCAATACATTTCGAAGCAGAAACAACGCTACATTAGGGATATAGATTATATAGATTCCAGTTGAAAGACCTTTCAACTAGAATCCATACGCATAAAGAGAAATGCCAGACAATCAAATTTACATTACAGAAGAGCACATCACCAAAAACACAAATCATTGAAAAGCAAAAGAAGAATTTACTGAGTGCAATTTATACCTATTACAATATTCTTACGGAATGAGATGTAGTTAGCGTTGTACAAATCGACATCAACAGTTATGTCTCTGTCACCGGAAACGACCAACTCATTGTAAGCACGACACATTCGGGCCAGAGGGTTATAGAAGGAAGTGTTATTTATGTACACTTTCAATACAAAGGGTTTATGGCAACGTCTAGGATTGGGTCTGCAGTTACAGTTAAAGTTTAAATATGACAATAACGGGGAAGAAGAGACTCGTGAGTGTATTAATTTATATAAAAATAGTAGATCCTGTATATGTCGACGTGAGCTGAGTGTGGATATTCCAAAATGTGATAGTCTCCCATCATACGAAGACAGCTTGCGGCCAAGATGCTCCCTGAATGCAATCATTTTTAGAGCTTTATTTTGCACTTGTTCAAGTCTATCGTTATGCACTTTGTAACACGGTGACCAATCGACACTTGCGTATTCGAGAATGGTTCTTATAAGGGCGTTAAAAAGGTAAATGAAGCTGGATGTGTTTTTAAAATCTTTGGTTGCTCTAAATATGAATCCAAGAAGTCTATGCGCTCTGCTAACTATATCTTCATAGTGGTCACGAAAGGTGAGTTTCGAGTCGAAACGAACACCCAAGTCCCTAACCACTGACGTTCGATGTAAGGCTTTTCCCTCCAATTCATAGTCAAACTGTAGCATGTTATGTTTGTTAGTAAACGTGATGACTAGACATTTATCTACATTGAGATACATACAGTTTAATTTGCACCAACTAGCAATAGTGAGGGCATCCGTTTGGAGCAATTTACAATCAGTTTTATTTGTCACCGATGTGTACGTGTACACCTTTAAGTCGTCGGCATAAAGAAGACAAGGACATCGCAATTTATCTACAAGGTCATTTATGAATATGTTGAAGAAAAGTGGCCCCAGGTGAGACCCCTTGGGGCACGCCAGATCTTATAGACCTTGGTGATGATTTAAAACCTTTCATTGCAACTATCTGACTACGATTAGATAGATAAGACTGGATCGTGTCCATTATAATGGCAGGACCAAGTCTTGTATTCTGTCAATTCATATTACAGTGTTTAGTACTAAATTGGTACTATTTGCTACCTTTCGTAAAAAAAATTGTACCTCTTCTATTTCAAAGTTATATTTAAAACAGTCTGGTCCCGCCATTATAACGTTATAATGGCGGGACCAGACTCGTGTCGGCCATTGTTAGCTACGATTATTTTATGAATATTTAGTACCTATTTAGTACTCTTGAAAAATGCTTAAAAAGTGTGGCTGGGTGCAGCATGTACTGGGTTGTTGTATTAAAACACTGATCCCGCCATTATAATGTTTGGTCCTTTCGTAAATAAACGTGTAACGGTCTATTATTTATAAACTTTATTAATATAGATATTTAGTACCTATATGCTACCTTTTTAAGACAAGGTTCACAAGAGTCGGTCTTTCATTAACATTAAGTAATTAAAATTTTCATGTATGTACTAAGTACAAATTAGTGATGGGCGATGAATCATCGTGACCACGTACTATAAACTATGCATATTATTTTAAATAAATCTATTTTGATATTATTTTAACATTTAAGTTTATTATGTATTTTAAAATCATACATAACAGTAATATATATTTGAATATACTTGATCGAAAACGTTGCCAGACATAACACAACACAGCCTTTCACGGCAAATAAAATGTTACCTATATTTAATAAAAAGTGCGACCGACAATGTATCTGCTGAAGACTGGAAGAAGGTAATAACCAAATACAAAAAAGTTATGGAAGATGATTGGGAGCGGGATGTCCGGATTTGATTGTATTTGCGAACAAGGATTGATATAATAAATTTACGTTGACATGGTTTTGGGGTGCTCTCGTTTAGGAGAATAAAATTATATCATATACTAAAATATTCGTTCAAATTACTAACGTTTATAATTGAATTAAACCCAATTATACATTATATTAGCATCATTGTAGTAAGAAACATCGTAATTACTATCGACAATTTGAAATATCCGACACAACCCTAGGAATGTCAATTTGACAAATGTCATATTGAGCAGACTCACCACCGGTTATCGGTGACATAGGACATTACAAAGCTAATTGTTTAAGATATAACAAATGAAAGTGCTACGATGATATGAAAACACGAATTGACAAATGTCAAAATTATGTGACTCCACATTGTATTATGTAGTATATTAAAATGAAAACCAACGATTTTTAGTAATTTGATGAATTCATATTGTTTGAAATTAGTATTCGTGATTTCATTATTTAGGTACATTATTTCCGATTTATTTTGTTTTTAATTAGTAATACCAGCACATTTCTAAATTTTTCCATTCTTGTTTATACTCCTTAAAATATAGCTTGATCTTTTTTTTTTTTATACATATGACCGATTCGTTTCTGGAACTTGGCTGAAGCTGCAGCGAGATTGTACGTGTAAATAACTAAAACTGTAAAAGTTACGCAAAATTAATGTAAATGCCTAATACTGATTATTATTAATAAAAATAAATCTAAACAAAAAAGGTATGACTTTCAATAATAGTGTAAAAGATGGTTATGTTGACAAAATATAGGTAAAGAAATAATAGTAGGTATAATAGATGTTTATTGCTACCGACATTATGAAGTTGAATAGAGACAGAGTAGTTAGTAATTGTGATTGTTAGGAAGAACATTTTCGGAGTTCCAATTTTCGGAGTTGAAAATTTAGGTGAACTTTGGCGCACCCCGTCACTGCAATATATATTTCTGTCAAAGTTTATAAAAAAAGTTTCAAGGTTCGTATATTCTGTCACTTTCTCACGCCTAGGTTTTTGTGTAAAGATACGTAGGTATGTCACTCGCACACTTAGTTCCTCTAAGGATAACTACTTATATGGTTATCACATACTACACAACCTACAAACAACTAGACGTTCGCAACCTCTCATAAGCGGCGTACGGTTGTATTTCAAACAAATGCGGTTGTTCTCAGCTTCTACCTATTAAGTATGTAGGCGAAGAAGCCGCAGGCGCTCGCTCAGAGCACCTAATGAGTTTCCAAGTTCCAGTTAACAAACAGATTACACCGCAACTTTTTATAACTTCATTATTTCGACACGTTTAAGATTAATTGTGTAGTTTAGGTATCTATCTACCTATTATTTAACTGTTTATATATAGGTAATTAGTTGTTAAGTGACTTATCATAAATATGTAATCACACAATAATAAGTAACTGCCCGCCTAATATGATAACATAACATAAAATAAACTCACACCTGTATCCCCGAAGGGTTAGGCAGAGGTGCTAGCACCTACATTTCGCCAATTTATGTTTAGGTCCCAATGTAATAGGGGGCGAGCCTATTGCCATTAACCGGGCACTTATGAACCTGCGATAAATACATACATAACTTCGAAAAGCATCGAAAAGTCATTGGTGTGTGCCATGGTAAAACCTGGGATCGAACCCGAGACCTCGTCTCAGCAGTCCATTACCCATACCATTAGGCTACCGCGGTATATAATATCTTAATTGATAATATCTTATACTCGTATATTCTATATGAGAATCTTCAGTGTTGGAATCTTCAGAGGTAAAAATCTACACCTGCTAAATATCAGACGAGACTCGGGTGCAGACTTCACTCTTGTCAAATTACCATCACTCCCAGAAAAGCCAAAGTAGGAGAGTACACTGTAAAATGCAAAAGTCAAATGCTCTTAACTGCTGACTCACATGAGAAGTGTGAGATGTATCCTTGGAGAACCGAAGTAAAACATAATTTATTCTGTCCTCCGTGAATGTATGCAACTTTTAATAAGAATACAACGCCATCTGTTAGTTATTTTTCAAAACTGGACCAATACAATTTATTGCACTTTTTATGTGCATATGGGACTGCTGTTCGATTTCGCAATCTAGTGAAGAATCTCGGCCGCGCCACAACCTATTTTTTTTTATTTATGACACGCCAATTTGACTTCCCCTCGCCTGATGTTCAGCTGAAGGCAGTCTCATAAGACATTTATTACCCGTAGTACGGTTAAATTGTCCGGTCAACCGGACTATGGATAAAAAAGAACCGCCCTGCTTAAAGAACCCGGGACTGTAGGAAGAAGGAAACACGTGCGCGAAATGAATTATTTGAAATATAATTCAATAAGTAATCGTAAAACATACTTATTTTACCCAGATTAGTGTCAAATTTACAATTTTTACAAATACAATTTTTTGTACAAAAATAGCTACCTAATTGCTACCCGTCGTTATTCCTTATATTTTCAAAATTAATGAGGTAGCAATTATTTAATTTCAGGTAGCAAATAGTAGCAATTAGGTAGCAATTTTTGATCACTGTCCCGATGCTAAATGAGGCAGGCAACCAGCAGTTCTGACGGCCCCGATTCCCTGTTGGCAGGGAAAAAGGCTACCAAAGCATCACACAACCTACTAACGTAGATACATGAACACTGAATTGCTCGAGATCTGAGTTTGTTTCGACAAAATTTTAACATGACGCTAAAATGATGTCAACGATTGAATCGGAAAACAAAACAACCACCATTTTATAAAACATTTTATTCAAATCCATAATCTGTAGCGCTGCATCACGTTAAACGTATTTACAAGTTTCAAACGCTAAGTACGTGCGTCAATGGAATGTTCTATACACGGAGCGCCGAGCCACGGTCGGACGTGACGTCGACACGGCTCTAACATCCGGTCAATCTGTAAAAGCTTAGGTACTGCTGTGCTGTTACAAGTGCTATAATACCTTGGAAAAAACTATTGATTATAAATAAAAAAAATAACACAAGTAACCAATGTCTTCTGACTTAAATGACAGTTAAAATTTTGGATGTTTAAATTAAGTAACATTTTAAATTGTTTATTCATTTAACTTCATTTAACTCACACAATATTGTTGTTATATAAGAAATAAATAAAAAATATAAACATCCGAATTGAGAACCTCCTAATTTTTTGAAGTCGGTTAAAAATGTACCTAAGTACATGATACCTTACTGTAATAAGTCATTTTTTTAAAATATTGTAAATTAACATTGACGATAAAACTTTAAGTAGAGAATGTGGCGGAGTATATCCTTGGGTGGATTACCGGCTAGAAGTAATGTTCATTTTTCTGGTAAATCTTTGTCGATATAATTGATATAGGAAACATAAGTTTGAAAAAAATAGAGGGAGGATTTCGAAAAATCAAAATTTCCTTTGTATTTAGATAGAATTGTCAAGATTGATGAATAATATGAAAAAAGCAGGAAATTATAAAAGTAATGCTTGCGATGATTGATTAGATCGAATTGTAATTCATTCATTCATTCATTCAAGTTGAATGAATGAATTAATGAATGATGTTAAAGGAATGATTTCATCAGTAAAGTGTTAGTTTTTTAGTATGTTTGTAACTCATCAGGCTCAAACGGCTAAACTTATCTGGATAACAACATGAAGTTAGCTAAACAACACGATATTATACCCACTTTTGTGAACCTTGAAGCTAACCCCCAAATTTTAGTAATAATAAATATTCTAGGACAATCTACACAACGCCACCTAAAGCCATGGTAACTTAACTGGCTTGTGTTATGGGTTCTAGATTACGAATAAACATAGGTACTTGAATATTTTCTTTTGTAAATACATACATATTAAGATATACAGAAACACCGGATTTGCAACGAAATTATACATAACTGTTATAAAATTCAGGATAATTTATCACAATATGAACATGAGAATACGAGGGCCTACAATCACTTGCATCAGCACAACAGAACGTACAGTCAATAGTGTTAAATCAAACAAAACTACACAATATCTAGCCATTTCTAAATTGCGATGACACTTCACTTAATTATTAAAAGAGGCCACGAGCGCAAGAACGGCTTAACCGACATTTTATCAAAATAAGTAAAGCGTACGTTATAATATACTTGTACAATAAATTGCGCAAGTATATTGTAACGGGTGGAAAATACTTGTGCAAATTTCATCTCACCAAAAAAAAAGGCTACAGGCTTTTTAAGAGTGTATTTATGTAATTGTGAATGTAAGGGACTGGATACCACGACACAGGCAATCCTAGTATGGGATCTAGGGAACAATGTACTGTTGCATTTGTTTATGTGAGAATATTTTTTAGTAAAAATATATTGAATAGGTAAATCAAATGTACTGAAAATTTTCTGAAGTATGCTGACTGTTCAATCTAATTTAAATCGGAAGAAATGCTTCGACGGGATTCGAACCCGCGATCTTTCACTTACAAGGGGAATGCTATGACCGCCAAGCCACGAAGTCACATCCAAAGCATTCCCTTTTTCAATTTAAATTTGAAAAAAATCAAGTTAGGCCGTTGTTACACTCACGGCCACAAATTAAAATACAAATTCATACTAACTTATTTACATTACCTAACATCACCTACATCGAAAAACATTTTATAAATAATGTTTCCCGTTCACATGCCAACTATTATTGCTTTTACGAAGTTACAAATAATTTATATCACAATCTTAATATAAACACTCATTATATGTACTTCTATACATAGATGTAACTAAGTAGAAGATATTGTACCGTACATGTCTGTTCGCATGACTTGTAAGTAGTGAATGGGTTCACTTAAAGTACTTTGCACTTGTCCTCATAAGTAGAAAAACGCTATACTTGTTTTTTGATCTCCAAAGTGGTAAGAATAAATTAGGGGCATAAGTTGTGTAGCCGTCGCCTTCATTACAATGGATATATATAAAAAAAGCTTGTACTTCTTACTAGACAACAAGATTTTGAAATTTTTTATATAGAAAAAATCTATTTTTTTCTATTTGTTCGCGATAGATGCAAAATTGATGAGATTTTCTATTCGAAATGTCAGACTTAAAATATACTGATCGCAATTAGTTAAATAATATTACAGATATGACCGAAAAGTCGCGTTAACCGAGCGGACGGAGTTATGGGCAAACGCTAGTATCTTTATAAAAAATAGACGTGTGATCAGATGGATCCGACTAGCCGTCATGTAATTTGAAAGTGATTAAAATTGTTTGTTATCATAATATTAATAAAACTTTAGTTAAATAAGCGTTTTTAACGAGTGTAATTTGAATACTGCCGATTGTTGAGTGAACTCTTTGATAAGTAAAAAAGAAAGTGTCTTCTATTATTAGTTACATCAATGCTTCTATTGTAAACATTAACATAATTTCCTTTCGCGTCTCAATAAAAAGGAAATACCATAATCTTGTCTCATGTGTGAGTTTTAGTTTGATATACAAAGTGTTATAATACAATTTCAATATTGAAACAATTACTTTAAAAATTGGGGAGATAATGTAAAAGATATTCAAATAAATCATAATAATCTCAAATAACAGTCATTTTGAAAATACACAATTAAAAACACAAAATGCATGCAAACTAGCAAAGTACTAGTTATTTTTTTTATCTTAAAAATGCTTTAATTTCGAAGATCTACGGATTCTGATCATTCATAATCTTGTTGAGGTAAAACTTTACACAATGAGGGGAAACAAAAATTCTAAAGTATAATCTCGAGTGACAGTAATGTCTCATTGCAAATATGTGAACGTTTATGACACTCATACGCCTAAACAGAGCTCTAGTTCAAATAACCAGTGACATCAAACACAATTGTAACTTTTTAAATTTTGAAAGATGTAAAAAGGGTGTATATAACATGTAATAGTGTTCTCTAGAAATAAACGCATAGAAAAAGCCTACTATAGAGCAAAATAATTCCACTCTTAATACTAGTTTCAATATAAAGTTATTTCACAAATACCTATTAATATATTGTATATTTTTATAATATTAAATGCGTCTAATGCACTGAATCAAAGTCTATCTGCCATATTTCAATTGTCTTTTAACAACTAATATATAAATAGTGTAGTAATTTGTATAAATGTACAATGAGACACTACACTTTCGTTCAATAAACTTGTCTAAACTATGCCCATATAATCTCACCCCATTTGTATCTTTAATTAGCAACACTATGAACCATAAACAGTATAGAACATGATGATTTAAATTGAGTTGGTCAACCTTATTTTCGGTGACCAAAATATTATAAAGTTTCACATTGTTTTTGATGATTAAATTATTCGAAACTTTCAAACCATGGTGAAAAAATATTTAACACATTGTACATAAGAACTGCCGCCAAAACCAAGAATACCATACTGATTTTCCGTCCTATTAAAAAGTTTGTCTCCTGCAATGGGCACAACTGACGAGTTTCCGAACGCTCTTCACCATAGAACTAAGAACGGTTCTTGTTGCGGTTTATGCTCTGCAGCAGGCGCCGAGCCCACCACTCCTCGAGGTTGAACGGTCTGAAGTTGGCGAGCTGGCGCGGAGCCAACACATCCTGGTAATACCTGGCGTCTTCACTGCCGCGTTCCAGTTCGCGGGTCACCTGGAATGTTGAAAGTAGGCATGTTAACTGCTAGTCGGTTTGAAGACATACAAATTCTCTATCCTACTTTTTCTTCATTATATTTTTATACCACTTAGGAATACTGCCCGGTTAGTGGCACTTATAAGCCTGCGATAAATACACACATAACTTCAAAAAGGATCGAAAAGTCATTGGTGTGTGCCATGGTAAAACCTGGGATCGAACCCGAGACCTTATCTCAGCAGTCCATTACCCATACCACTAGGCTACCGCGGTAATATTTTATTTATTATAAACTAGCCGTTGCCAGCGGCTCCGCCCGCGTGGACTTCGGATCCCATTCACGCTGTCGTATAAAAACCTTCCGTAGAGTTTTAGGAACAAATAAAAAATAGAATTACTGGAATTGATGTAGCCGTCTTCGAGTTATGCGCTTACCAACATATTTCGCGATTAATTTTTATATATATAGAAGATTATTATAATATTTTTGACAAATGTAGGTACATTATTGCAAAACGTTGATATTCATAAATGCTCTTTATGTGCCTAAACTGAATTAACTAAATTGATTCTTTGATTCTTCTAAATATGCACTGACTTTTTCAGATTAATAATTCTCAATATAAATATTACATTTTGTAGTCTTTTAAGCTTTTGTTTTACAGTCTCAGTCGTTTCTTCATTTAAGTGTTCTTTTATCATATTTAGCAGTGGTAAATAGTACTTTCATAGTCTACATTACAAGAATTATCTTAATACAGCTAATATTACTTACATTTTTTTAAACTAATTGTATTAAGCAGGTCAAGTATATGCACACACACATTATATTTGCATAATGTAGTTTAATGTGTATCATTGTTAATTGGCCTCATAAGTATTACGTTAAAGACACAGACATATATTCCAATTTTTCAGCATAATGCATTAAATGGAGACTGCCTAATTACAGGAATTTGTTAGGGGTCATCATTTCTTAGATGAAACCCTGACTCCATGAGTCATTCAATCAATACAAATAATACATACAATGCTCACGCCAGTAATCCCCAAAGGGGTAGGCAGAGGTGTATTAAACACCCACATATAGCAAACTATGATTTCGGTCACTGCTGTTGCAAATACCAATTTGCAACCTCCCAAATCCAAAAAGCCTCCCAAATCTAAGAGTAGAGCCTGTACCAGAATCACATCTGTCAGTCAGCAGGTGCACCAAGTGTGGTTGACAGATTTAGGTGGTGTTGCATTTACACTTCTGTTTTTTTCACAGTATCACTACATAGTATAAAATAAAGTCGCTTTCTCTGTCCCATGTCCCTTTGTATACCTAAATCTTTAAAACTATGCAGGGGATTTTGTTACGGTTGTTTTGTTTTAATAGATAGAATGGTTAAAGAGGAAGGTTTATATGTATATAACATCATGCTACAACCAACAGGTACGGAGCAGGAATGCAAAATGTTGGAAAACGTGGTGACGCAGACGAAGTTGCGCGGGTCAGCTAGTTTTCTATAAAATATATAAGCATTTCTCATGAACTCACCTTATTCCAAGAATCATAAATATAATTGATGAGATCGTCATTCTGATTGTTGTTGCTGAGTGCAGGGGGTGTCTGTGCCGGAGGACTCAGCCTTGGACTGTGGCCATTGCCATTGTTGTGACGCTTACTGCCACCCATATGAGGCAGGGACCTCGGTCCGCTGTTGCTCAGGTAAGTTGATCTATAAACATGCAGTTTGTAATGATAATAATGTAATAAAATAAAGAAAAATAATAAATAAAGTAAATGAAATAATCTTTGATAGACAAATGTGATAAGGACATTATGAAATTAGCCTTATGACTATAGTTCATTTGTTTAGGTATTTAAATAAATGTACACAATCTTAATGTCTTTGAAATTGTTTTGGATAAAAATTCAGTGTAAGACGCATTCCGTCAGACCAAGAAATTATAGTAGAAATGTGCTGGCCATGTCGCAAGGCTCTAGGGCGTCGAACATTCCAAGATACAATATCACCAATCTACTGGCTAAAGCACCTCTTACTTGGAATATTCAGGTCATTAATGAGGCTCATCAACATCTCATTCAGCATTAGGGAATTCGCAAGAGTTCTTTTGTGCTCAGGTTAAGTACCAGTACTGTCTAGTTTGTATTCATAGTTTTTTTGTTATTGTATATTTCATTAGGATTCATTAACCATGATATTGCATTTGACGAAACACCCTGTAATGGTAGCTTTGAGGAAAATAAATAAAATATAATTTTATATCATTCTGTATAACAAATAGTAGATAAGGAACATCATAAAACAATAATGACAGTAAAAAAACTCTAGACTAATATTAATGTTAAACAATGGAGTCATAAATTGGTTTATCATTAATGACTAACATTGTCATGTACCTATACGATATATCAATGTTTACAAACATTGATATTTGCAGTAGGTATTGATATTTAACTGATGTCAAATAATGACAATTTTATTTACCCGACTATGGCACAGTGAAAGGAGGGTTAATTAAACAAAAATGTAATTTATTATAAAATCTATTGTTACAAGAAATATTACCTCCTCATACTACAAAACAATGAAGGTTCCATAAAAACGAAATAAAAACTTCTAGGTTCTCCTTTCTATATTTGAAATATCTTTTCTATTTCTACTACGTAGTAAAGAAAAAAAGGAAAATCCTTAAACAATGCTGCAGTAAGTAGTAAGCATAAACATAATATCAAATACATAAACGAGGCGATAAGCAGAGCGCGTGGCGTGATAATAATATAAATAATACCCACGCGCGCACGCTTCGTAAACATGTTACAGTTCTTTGTTATAAAACAACTATCGCGGGTGTCCGCTCACCATGCCACGATGATGCGAACTCAACACCCCTGCACATCACTCCCTATCATGTCTACAGACAAATTTAAGTGAAAATTGTGTTACCTTTTCATAAATTATACTGCATAAAATAAATAATTGATAACCAGGTCTTACCTAAGTCCTTAAACAAAAATTTAAAACAATTTGAAAGCAATCTCGTCGAAAACAGATGGATAATTTTTCTTACCTCATATTACGGTCCATGTTTTTAATACTGAAGTGTTTAATCTCTTGATTAAATCCTTATAATAATTACTAGATATATAACTAAGCTACTTTAAACTTACACTTTAACACATTTCTAAACAAAGAATTATGTAAAAAATCGGTAAATAATAATAAAATTCTAAAGATAAATAGACGGGACGCCACACAACACGACGACACACATCTGTCAAGTCAAATTAAATATCAGCTGCATTTCCGTACATTGAACTCGACCTACGATTGGTTATTGGTATTTCTAGCCAGATAGTTGACCAATCATAGACCAATCATTTCATTGCGTAAATTCACACGCTCCAATACGGCGGGAAATTAAAGCCAGAGAGGAGTTTAATCATAGTCTAATAGATAAAATATACAAAGCCTTGAGAGAGTTGATAGTTGACAATTCACAGTCATCGATACAAAGTTATCGATTCAAGAGTCGAACTACTTACTACTTATGCCTTAAATAGCATGATAAGCGGAGAACTTGATTTGAAAGTTATTATTACGCATACTCATAATTATGAGTCAAAAAATAAGGATTTTAAGAAATTCGCGACAATAATAACAGTCGGAGGAAATTTAATAGCTTGCTAGTATATTTTCTGTAATGAACGAAAGTGAATAAAATAATGTAAAAGAAGTTTCACGAGCTCATCCCTCAAATAAGACTTCATTAAAAATGAAGCTTGTAAAATTTTTAACTAGCATGAATTATATATAATAATAATATATATGAATGAATAATATATAATAAAAATTGGTTGCCTGTAAAGTCGGTATACGGGCGAAAGTTTTACGTGACAACGACTTCTGTCTCTCTCGCTCTTAGGCGGGCTAACTGTGCTCGAGTGGAAGGGACGCGTGCCTTTCACTTTTTATGTCTGTCTCTCTCGCTCTTAGGCGGGCTAACCATGCCCGAGTGGAAGGGACGCGTGCCTCTCACTCGCTCTCATTGTGAGCGCATAACGTGAGCGGAGCGTAACGCAGTTTCTTGAAGTGTCACCCGGCAAGCCAATTTATAAGACGTTGTCACGTCAAAATAATAATAATAGATATATAATAATAATAGATATATATAATAATATAAATACGGATATTGACTGATTTCTTTTTTATTCCTGAAAAACTTTTACTTTACAATAAAATATTGAACTGCCAAAGTTAATTATTCCTAACACAACTACTTAGTTTCACAGATTGATTTGATTTGATTATGAAAATGAAATTTTTGTGTCGCTACGAAAATGCTCTTTATACAATCGATGACATGCTAGTGAACTCACGCAGCTACCGCTAGGTACGTAGCACAAATGTATGAAGCGTAAAAAGAATATCCCAATTATCTTAATCTACATTATAATTTATGAACCTGACCCACGCAACTTGGTCTGCGTTACCCTGTTTTTGCAACATTTTTCACTTTTGCTCTGTACCAGTTAGTTGTAGCATGATGTTATATACATATACACCTTTCTCTTCAATCACTCTATCTATTTAAAATCCGTCACGTACCGTACGTTACCACATCAGAATCCGTTGCGTAATTTTAGAGATTTAAGCATAGGTATATAAGGATAAAGGGACAGAGAAAGCGACTATGTTTTAGTTTTAAAGATATTTGGTTCCGAAAATTGAACTCAGTGAGTAGTGCAAATGCATGTAGTGCAAGAGAATATCGCATTCCTTTCTTATCTCTTCCTTTCTTTATCTGTTCCTCTTTACGTATCATTTTCAAAATTCGTATTACACCTATCATGATAACTACACCACATTTATTGTTACTGTTCATTCTAAGTTTGCCTGGAATGGATTGCTAATAAGTAGTAAAGTTAAGTAATTTTTGATTATAAAAAAGAGTTATCTATCTATCCAATAAAAAATTCAAGGACTGCTTTTGATTGTTTATAATTCGATCTACTTTCCGAGTCATCAGAGTTTGTTTAAGTTTATTATTGGACCTTACATAAACCGTAAAATGATTGTTTATTATTATCTAGTCATGTCAATCTTTTTAGGTTAATAAAGATAGGTAAACCCAATCGTATTAATATACGCAAATCGACACCTTTTGCAATAGTAGAAGGTACAGCACTAACGTAGTAAAACGTCCATTCATAAAGTGGAACGTATGTATATTGTATTTAGTTACAGCATTTCTTAGGTATGCTTGATCCACTCTCATTATTTATCAATGTTACTTACTCTGTGAATTTGACGTTTTTAAATAGTCTGTGGCCTCAATGGCTTCACTTCACTTCTTCACTTCATTCATTCACATTCATGTGTCATGTATGTTTCGTAAACGTAAAGATATTGTTATGTATGTATGTGAAACATAATACAGTTTTCATTGAAATGCAATTGAAAAATTGAAGAATACTATCTAAATATATAATACTTTGGTATATAAAGCATTTTGAGTTTACAATGTCGGAGAAATATGGCTTTGAAGACTTGCGGAATCGATACAAGGTAATTTATAACCTCATTCATGTTTATATGGACGACACATTTTAACTGTTTACTAAATGATTTATTTATTGTCTTGTTTTTTTAGGATGTACTCTCCAAAGCATTTACTACTAATAATATTGATTTGCTGGATTCATTTTCAAAAAACACGAATGAAACAGATAGAAAAGCCGCGATGGACCAAGCATTCAGAGATAAACTGTTAGAACTGTTGATAGAAGAGCCAGACACCTTAGAAAACTATGTCTCATTCTGTATAGAGTCCTGTAGAAGACATATGGTGACACCCACAATGCCTGTAGTGCTATTAGGTGACATATTCGATGCTCTTACTCTGAATAAATGTGAAAAAATGTTTTCATATGTTGAAAATGGTGTCAACATCTGGAAGGAAGAGCTATTCTTCGTTGCTTGTAAGAATAATCTACTAAGAATGTGTAACGACCTTCTTAGGAGACTGTCACGATCTCAAAACACTGTTTTTTGTGGCCGTATATTATTGTTCTTGGCTAAATTCTTCCCGTTCTCGGAGAGGTCAGGTTTAAACATTGTATCTGAATTCAATCTTGAGAATGTCACTGAGTTTGGAGGTGATAGTTCCAGCACATTGAAAGATTCTTTAGATGAAGAAATGGTTGTGGAGAATGATGAAAGAAGTAAATTGAACATTGATTATAATTTGTATTGCCGATTTTGGAGCCTTCAAGATTTTTTCAGGAACCCAAACACTTGTTATAATAAAATTCAGTGGAAGACTTTTGTTGCTGTGAGTATTTAGGTTTTTTTAAATACTATTTTGGCTATAATGCCCTTGCATGTTCTTTCTATACCGGTTGATTAGACACACACACATTGCATACCGTAAATCAGATAAAGACATGCTGTATGAAGGCCGCACTTTAGGAAGATATATATCTCTCTCCACCGCTTGAAGAGAGATATCTGTCCCCCTCCCATGTTAGACTGGTAGTTGCATTCCTGGGCCCACAACAACTTGACGATAAAGGATTAAGCATTCGGCCTAATGGATTTTATTCTGTTTGCAGCATTCAGGCAGTGTACTCTCAGCATTCTCCTCGTACAAACTGGAAGCTATAGAACTCCAGAAATCAAAACTAACATGTCTCAAAACCATGAATGCAGACATCAATACGCAGGAGTCTAAAGAACAACATTACTTTGCCAAGTTCCTCACCAATCAGAAGCTATTGGAGTTGCAGTTGTCAGACTCAAATTTCCGGAGATGTGTGCTCATACAGTTCCTGATACTGTTCCAGTATTTAACTTCTACTGTCAAGTTTAAAATGTAAGTGTCTACCTATTCTATAAAATTGAATCTATCTATACTATTATATAATTGTAAAAAAAATATGTTCGTCCGCGATGGACGCAAAAATTACTGTACCACTAGCATGAACTCCTATCGAATTCGTAATGTAAAGGTTTCGAGAGAACGGAGCATTGTGATTGGCAGTCTGCCTCTTGGGAACCTGTGTGCGTGTGTAGCCAGCCAATCGCAACATTCTGTGTACACCCCTTACATTACGAATTCGATAGTATTTCGTGCTAAGGCTACTGAACGGATTTCTATGCGGTTTTTCTTGTTTGAAGGGGTTTGTTCCAACCTAAAATCTTACGTTTGTTTGATTGCAATCGGTTAAGTAGAATCAGAGTTGTCATTAGTAATATAGAATTTAAGATGCACAGATGGCGCTTAGGTCTTGATAACCGACAGCCGCACAGGCAGGGCTGCGGGCATTGGCTACTGTATTATAAAATTAGACACCAGACAGCCAGTATTTTGCCTGTCTACCATGTTTGTCAACAAATAATTTATATTTCTATTAATTCAATCAGCTATTTTGCTACTGTATTGTGTACATGTTTGTCTTGAAAAACCCTTATTAGTCCACACCACTGTTTCTCAGTGAGTATCAGCTTTCAAGGTCTAACAGCCTTCAAATTACATACATACTGAGAAATATGTAAAGTACACACACAACAAATAACAAAGCAGTTTTATATCCATTTGTAGATAGTTATCTATGCATACATTTGTAGTTAGTGATACTGCTCTAGTATTATTTAGTTCAACAGCTGGTGAAGAGTACAATACAATTTATTGTCTAAGATAAAAAAAAATATTATAGTAGATTTATCATACAATATTTTTAAAGTGATTTATATTTAGTTCTTTATTTAAAATATCTATATTATTATAAAATATTTTTGCTTGTGTTTGAAGAAATAGTGGACCAGAAAGTTTTATTTATTTATTTATTTTATACAGTTACAGTAAATAAAAAAACATAGTGTGAAAAATAATTCACATTTCCATTTAATATTGATGTGATATCTTTTTATAAATAAATACTCAACTTTTGTGTTCTGCATTAGCCAGAGACAACAGCCTTCTACCTGTTCTGTCTTTATTTACTTATAATGTATGTAATAAATTCAATAATGGTTTATTCAGTATACCATACATTTTTTATATATCCTTTTTGGTCTTGCAGGGAATCCCAAGAATTGAAATCAGATCAACTAGAATGGGTGAAAGAAATATCTACACTGGTATACAAACTGTTAGGGGAAACCCCACCTCACGGTAAAAGGTTTGCAGAGTGTGTCAAACATATACTGAAGAGGGAAGAGCATTGGAATAGTTGGAAGAATGATGGGTGCCCAGGTAAGTTATGAAATTATTTAATAACTACTTTTAATGGTTCAAATTTAGATTTGTGTGCTACTTACTTACTGCTAGGAGTGGTCACCATCGAAAGGGTGGTTGATCTGCCTTCCTGTGTAGGCCATTTCCCCATTTCCTCTTTTCCTCTCCTGGTGAGGATGTAGGATATTTAGCCAACACGGTGTTCAATCGAACCTATGTTTCTTTGAAGCGAGTGGTTCAAGATCCCGGATTCGAAACCTGGCCATAACACTTTCTATGTGAGTCTACTCCTAACACAAGCCATTGAGCTTAGCTTAGCTGGAGGAGTTGGAGGGAATATTAATAATTTCAGTTGCTAATATTCTTTAAAAAATTTTGTAAAACAACCTGTTCCACCTTCAGTTCCCCTAGGCACAGAAGACCTGTGTCAAGTATATCCTTTCATATAGTCTCCCATCTTATTAATGAGTACACGGGGCATTCAGTAAGCAGCTAGAAGGTGAATCTCCTTACCATCTACGTACCATAAAAAGTCACTTAACAAAGTTAGGTAAATAAATAATAAAATAATGAATCACACACACACAAATATTTGCACTGAGCGTGAATCGAACCCGCGCCTCCTGCGTAGCAGTCGCATTCACTACCGTAACGCCACAAAGGTCGTCAAAGGTGAACACAACCATACAAGTAGCTTCTCCCGCGTTAATCCCGTTTCCGCAACTGATGGGAAACTGTTCCCGGGGATAATAGTAATCTATTTGTGATGCCACGCTCTAATCTATACTTGCACCAAATTTCAGCCAGATTCGTTAGTGTGATACATAACAAACATCTGTACATCTTCACAATAGTCCTACTAAACTTCGAAATTAATTCTAGTCTATTATATACATATTTTATAATCAATGGCTTGTGTTCATACGTTTCATTATATCTGAAAACAATTGTGTGTTAAATTGTTTGCACAGCTGAATTTAGATATTATACTATTTTAGTACACTGCGTACTGTTATACATGCAGTTGTATTATGTTTCATATTTTAAAATACTTTGACAATTCAGTTCAAAGTAATAAATAGCAAAAAGCGTTAGTAGCAGTGGAACGAAAGTACGAAAGAGGTTGAAATATCCACACAGTAGGGCTGACATACAATTAATAAAATAGCATCACTACACATAGATAGTATCGTGGCCAGGATTCAAACCCGTGGCTTCGAAAGTTTATCTTATCTTTTCGCTGGTTTATAAGTGCCCGGTTAATGGCAATAGGCTCGCCACCTATTACATTAGGACCTAAACATAAACTGGCGAAATGTGGGTGCTCGCACCTCTGCTTACCCCTTCGGGGATAAAGGCGTGAGTTTATGTTATGTTATGTTATTTAACTTATCATTAAATCTGTTTCAGAATTCCAGAAACCAAAACCTCCTGTCCAAGTAGATTCATCAGACGAAGTCAAGAAGTCGCGGAAACGCCGTCGTCTCGTAGGCGATATCATCAAGGTGTACGAATCACAGAATAAATCATACATGGGGAAGTAAGTCTACTACTGTTTGTTGTTGCCTAAGTAGTACTTATAGTTACCGGCATATATATACACCAAACCTCTAGAAAAACCAATCCGGTTTGATATAATATATGACATTGGATTTGACTCCTTCGTGCCTTAGCATGTGATATTCTTAAAAGACCCAAAAACATATAAACAGTTGTTAGGGGAACGCTCCTGAAAACGAAAACACACCAAGATACTACTTACGATTTTGACAAAGTTGTGCTGCTTTTTTTTACCGGAATGCTTTTTTTTGGTAGGTACCATGATTTTACCACGCAATAATATTATTTAAGGCTTTACAAATGGTACTTAACAAAAAAATGCTTTACGATCAAAAAAAAGTAGCACAATTTTGTTAAACTGGTCAGAAGTAGGTCCCCGTTTTCGTTCTCGAGAGTGTTCCCATAACACCCGCAGAGTATATTTTGTATATATACGCCGGTACGTGTAAATCTCTTAGTTGTGTATGTGTTTAAACATTTTGCCCAGTAATGAACAGACTTTTTTTGCAGTAATGAGTTGACCAAACTCTGGAACTTATGCCCGGACAATCTTGCCGCATGCCGCACAAAAGAGAGGGACTATATGCCTTCACTGGGTAATTATCATCACTTCATAATATTGCACCACTTATCTATACACACTTTGCTCTCTAGTAACATATTCTACTTTTCATATACTTTTTAAGAGAAACTATTTATTTTGGACTTTGTGGGTAATACGTTTTGTACGACGATGTTAGCTTCTAAACTTATTGTTTCACAAGTTAATGCAATGTCACTTTCATAACTCGACGTCGAACTCATTATATATTATGTGCAAAATACAGTAAAACATTATTATGTACTGCTTACAAGAACAGTGAGGTAATTCGCGCTCTTTATTTTTTTAATTAGCATAGATCACCGCGCGGCTGTGCAGCCAACACGTACCAGCCAGTAATCCATACGATTTACGTTCGATTTCCATTAATGTTTTATGTTCCAAATTCAAATCACTTTTCCGCCCGCTAAAAAAATCTATAAAGAAAAGAGCTATTTTGCTCCCGCTTATAGTCTTATCTAAATTATTTATTAATAACTAGCTGACCCGCGCGACTTCGTCTGCGTCACCCCGTTTTGGCAACATTTTTCATTCCTGCTCCGCACCTGTTAGTCGTAGCATGATGTTATATACATATAAACCTTCCTCTTTAACCATTCTATCTATTGATGCAAACTGCATCACAATCCGTTGCGTAGTTCTAAAGATTTAAGCATACAAAGGGACAAGAAAAATAGGGACACAAAACGCGACTTTATTTTATACTATGTAGTGATATAAAATAATATTGAAATAATATGCCACCAATTTATGTCGACTTTTAAAATTTTAAATATATGGAACTCGTCGCGTAGTCATTGCGGTTTATTCCGCTCAAAGAGGTTGCGTTTTATTTTTAAAGTTAATTTCGGGGGGAAGTAGGTAATTAGTATGAGTTTTTCCCTCTCTATGGAGGGAAGCAGCATTTTCCACCCAATAATCAAATCTAAACAACACTACTTTCCGAGTATGAGAAATTCAATTTTTTTACGAATTGACGCCTAATTTAAATTTATTTTAGTCAGTTGTCACTTGTCATATCGATATTGATTGATTTGATTTTTTTTCTTGACATCTTTAATTTTAACTTTCAATTCGACAAGTCTTTGAATCTGATATCAATTGTGTGCGCTTAAAATATTTTGCATGCAGTGAAACGAGAAACTTTATATTTTATTAAACCTGTACACCCGAATAAGTGAAGTTATAAGCAATAAATTTGAATTTGAATTTAGAAAAATAATGTTCTACTGCGTTGTGCCCCAGAGTCGTACATGGTGTGCGCGAGCCCGGCGGAGAGCGCGCGGCGCACGGCGTGCGGCGGCTGGGGCTGGCGCGCGCTGCGCCTGCTCGCGCGACGCTCGCCGCACTTCTTCGTGCACACCAACAACCCCATCGGCCGCCTGCCCGACTATCTCAGCGCTATGGTAACTTTTATATTTGCGGCACGCTATGATGGCCGACGATGGAGACTTTATTGGAAGCTTCTCTCAAGGAGAATCACAGTTCGCCAGCACAAAAAATCATAATTCACTACATTATTCCACTTTCCTACACTTGTGCGCTTTGTCTAAGCCGTTATGTCTAAAACTCCCATTTTTACACATTCGAATTTACTCCAAATTTAGAAAATTAAACACCGCTGACACTTTTCGCGTTCCCACAAAAATCTCCCTTTCAAACTAAAGTTTTAAAGCAAAGCAGTTTTGACGCGACTGGTTTTGCTTTTTTTTTCTTTTTTTTTTTCTTTTTTTACCCACCACCCAGTCTATGTTGGTTACTAATCATAATATTATCTGTTGTATCAGGTTGATCGTGTCACCCGCGAAGTGGCGGCGACTGCTGCGGCCAACGCTAATGGAGAAACGTCGAAACATAACGACAAAGCTATTAAACAGGTGAATAAAGTTGATTTTATACAAATATGTATAACAATTATTGCTTGTTAACAAACTTAAGTACTAAAATATTTAACATTTCTCTCTGAGGGGTAAATTTTCCTATTTACATTTAGCGATATAACGGTAAAACGGGGTGGATAGAGATCGAAGGGTGAATAGAAATAAAATGGTCAGCTAAATTATGTAGTTACTTTCTTTCAAGCGAAAATTTGGACTAGTTCATTGGAATAATAGAATCACGAAATATGTTATTGGGCTTAGTTAAAATTTTGTAAAAGAATTTATCTAAAATATTCCAATGACTATTTTATTTCTATCCACCCCTGGATTCCTATCCACCCCGTTTTACGGTAACCACTTATTTCGTACTAAATACATATATAAATAATCCCTTGTTTAAGAAAAAGATCCCGATTTTTGACAGATGAAATCAGACCTCAGATAAACTGAGTTCTCACGTTTACACAAATAATGTTCATTGAACGTGATAATCAAATTGTAATTACTGGAATAACTTTATCCCGGTTAGAATAAAAACTTGAATAGAATAAATGTGTTGTCAATCAATGTGACGTTTAGTTCACACATACAATCGAGTGAATTTGTTAATTTCAGTTATCAAATTGATATTCAAATGTCGTGACGTCAGACTCAAGGTAATTACTTTCGTTTAAATTGTTTTTCACATTAATTTAGAAAAACGTGATAACGCAGTTTATTTTTTTATTTATCTCCGTTCATATTATTGATGGAATGCACTCAAATTATAGTCTGAATACATCCGTCATAAAAGAAATAATAAAACATTCTATAATTGTAATAAATTCATTTTATTCGAGGGTAGATACAAAACTTTAAAATTCTTCTAGAACATTCTAATTTCAAATAATTATTTCCTTTATCTCTCATTTGTATATAGAAAATGTTTATTTTTAATAAATATCACAACTTTCTGACTAAAATGAGCTTTATAATAAGTGTCAAACTGTTCAGAGGCTTTTGATATTTTAATTTTTACAGGCCACAGTGAACAGGATTTCTGTAATGTATTAATCATTTTTGTACTAATTAATGTTTGTTATTCAATACCTGGTATCATTTAGGCAGCATTCGTCTCGTTCAGAAACACATTTCACAGTTATTTATTTATTTATCAATGTAATGTTGCGGATTGCTATGATGGCCGTTTTGACACGACTGGTTTTTGGTCGTTTTCTCTTTCTTTGGTGTGTTTAATATTGGACAACGAACTGTTAGACGATTAACTGAATATGGAGAGACTGGCACGGAAGAACTTCATACACCAAATTAAGACGAGTCGATTGACGTAAGAATTATCAAAATCGGCATATATTGTGCATTTGGTCTCTTGAACGCCACACAGAAACAAACATACGTACATAGGCTGATAAACACATTACCCTCCTTTGCGGCGCGCAGTCGGATAAAAAGACAACCAGTCGTATCAAAACGGCCATCATAGCGTACCGCAACTATGATATACTTTCCTGTACTTGCCTTTGATATCAATGGCTTTACGACTAAAGTTGTAGAGAAATTGAGTAATGACCTCTGTGGCGTGGTGGTAGTGAACGTGACTGCTACGCAGGAGGCGCGGGTTCGATTCCCGCTCAGTGCAAATATTTGTGTGCATGAATATGAATATTTGCGTGCATGATTATGAATATTTGCATTGGTCTTGGTGTTTCTATGTACATTATGTATGTATTAACAGAAATAATGTATCTAAGTATGTATATACGCATTCTAGAACCCATAACACTAGTTAAGCTATGCTTACCATGGGTCTAGATGGCGTTATGTAGATTATCTTAGAATAAAATTAATAATTTACAAAAATGTTATTATAAATTTTCTTTGCGATGAATAGTTCAATATAGGATAAAAAGAATTCGAATCCCCCTATTTCACGTTGGCGGCCCCGTGATAATACTCTACAAATTTGAATAAGACTGTACACTTATCCCCTCTAGACCATACAGTTATTATTACTAACGTAAATAGAGCAATAGTCTCCACATTACTGTGTTTCCGAAATAAAATGACTAGCGAATATAAATATGCACTATTTGTGACAGCCGGCTGTATGTGACAAGTTAATAGGTTTGAACAAAAAAGGTTTCACGGTTCATATACTCTGTCACTTTCTCACACCTAGGTTTTGTGTAAAGATGTGTATGTCACTCGCACACATCGCCCCTCTAAGTATTACTAATAACTTTATGTTCTAGACATCCAAAAATACAATTGTGTTCTAGACTTTTGCACGTTAAGTGTATTAAAATGTAACATGAAACTTATTTTTTTTTGTTTACTGCTTTTTTACTATTCTTTATTCATTATACCTACTGGTACGTATTTTTTAATTGTAACTAATTATATTAATAAAATTGTGTCAATCAAACGTTATATTATTAAAAACTAAATACAGACATCGGCACGTAACTTGGCAAGAACCGTCAGCGTATCTGAGACGATTTTTGGGTCTCTTTTGCGGTAAAGCAGACATGATTCAAAATAAATGATGCCATTCTGGTGAATGATTAGAATAATGTCAAGCACTTTTTGTGCCTCTAAGTGTACGAATCAAAAAAGAATGAAAGAATCAATTTCATTTATTCAGTTTAGACACATAAAGAGCAATTATGAATGTAAAAGTTTTACAATAATTATGTACCTACATTTGTCAAAAATATTATAATTTATAATATATAAAATACTTAGTAAATAAATCATTTGAAAATGATTCTTTCGCTGGTTCGGTAGTTAAATCTCCTAAGAGACCAGCAAGAAACTCAGGTAGATTATCGTTATTCTTCATTTTACGATGCATTCTACGATGCGCAAAATTACCCCAACTAATACAAAACCTTGCTAAGTTAGATGCCAAGTTTATACTATGAAGAAAAAAAAAAGATTATGCGTTGTTTGGACTTGTAACCGGTGCGAAAGTGTCCATCACACTGGGCGGATTACCTCTCTGGACGGCAATAGAATTAAACTTTATTATTAAATATGAAGTATTCTCCTTTTGATGAACGATTTCTGCAACGGAATCGCCGCGATTTCATCACTGTCCATCGAAATAAAAATGTTAAATGATAAATAAACGATAAATGATAATTATTTATTTGCATGAATATGGTATAAAGGTGTTACAGTAGGTATTATAAGTTTCATCATATCCTGCCACATACAGCGTGCAAATTTTTAGTTATGACGTACAATTGAACACAAAACATTAATTTTAAAAAAGAACATTCAAAATGTCAGTAAATAGCAACAATGTCAAATATATAATGTTGGAATATTTCATATATAAATTCGGTTCCAAAGAATGAATGCTGCTTAATTGATGCTAGGGATAATGTTGTGGTAATGTTTAAATGTAATTTCATGTGAAGTGCAATTGTTTTTAGTACTGGTTATGTTTTAGGAGCACAACGAAGAAGAAATTACTGAGGAACAAATGGAAGCCGACCTAATTAAGGAGGGGGACGCCAATGATATAGAACAGGTTCGTTGCAGATGTGATATTGAAGTAGGTGTTACATGGCGGAAATCCATTACTGGAAAATATTTTTGGAGAGGTTGGGGAACCCATCACTCACGCACAGCACAGATTACCTATGCCCACGGTTTGACAATTCCAACGATAGCAATAGCAAAATATTAGTAACTATCATAGAAAGGAATGCTAAACATCAACATTATTATATTTAAAATTCTATTTTTTTTTTCTTTTTTGTTCATATTATTTCTATGAAGTTCCACCTTATGCGTTTTATTAATTTCCTTAAAAAGAAAATTATAAATAATATCGAGCAATACTCTTATATCAGCGTAATAGTACCTATAACTATAGCATTTACTAGCCTATGCCCGCTGCTCCGCCCGCGTGGTTATCGGTTATCGCGACCTAAGCGCCATCGGACTGCTGAGACGAGGTTTCGAGTTCGATCCCAGATTTACCATGGCACACACCAATGACTTTTCGATGCTTTTCGAAGTTATGTGTGTATTTATCACAGGTGTATAAGTTCCCGGTTAATGGCAATAATCTCGCCACCTATTACATTGGGACCCAAACATAACTGGCGAAATGTGGCAACATAAACTAGCACCTCTGCCTACCCCTACGGGGATAAAGGCGTGAGTTTATGTATGTAGTCTTCATAAAATTGTATGCTTACAATTAATTATGTGACATGATAATCAAAACCAATTAAAATCGTCAATTTATTTTCTAGGTACCAGATTCAACACACGCCGGCGAAGATGACTATGACAAAACAGCTCGTTCCCGTATCACAATGATATCCTCATCTCAGATGGACGCTGTGTGCGCAAAACTCACCGATTGGAAGAAACTTGGCAGCAAACTTGGCTACAAGGCCGATGAACTACAATATTTCGAAACTGAAAACGCCTCTGATCCGCTAAGAGCTAAGAATATGCTCACATTGTGGTTCGACGATGATGAAGACGCGTCGGTAGAAAACCTTTTGTATACACTCGAGGGGTTGAAAATGAACGAGGCTTGTGAGGCCCTTAGGAGCGCTAAATGACATTTAAGTAAAACTAGCTGTAAGAAAAAGCAAATAAAGTTGCATTTTGTTTAATCGTATGTTGTTATTTTTATTTATTATTGTTGCCCGCGGCTTCTGGTCCCGTTCCCGCTGCTTGGACTTCTGATTCTGTTCCCGCTGCTCCATGAAAACCTTCCGAAGAGTTCAAGGAACGAATACAAAAAGAACTACTCGAATTGGTCTAGCCGTCTTCGAGTTATGCGCTTACCAACATATTTTGCGATTCATTTTTATATATATAGACTAGCAACACCCGCGTGAATATCTAATCCGGTTCTCGCTACTTCATAAAAATCTTCCATAGAGTTCAAAAAAAAAATAACTCGAACTTTTTGACTTTTGCCCTTAGCATTAGATTAGATTAGATAGATTAGATTTATTTTTAATTATATAGATTTCATCATCATCATCATCATCACCTTAGTATATTGTATAATAACTGTATCAATCAGATCGACACATTGATAAATGCCCAATTGATAAGCAAAACAACAATCAATGCTGGACATAGTCCTTTTCCAATATTGGGAGATTTTGGCATACTATTTACACGCGGGCTATACAGGTTGGTACAGGAGTTTATTTCGAGTTCGTTATCTCTCGCAGTGATGTCGACTGCCTTTTTCTTCCTTTTGTCGCCTCTTATGCCTTCAGATAAGATTTGGTAGTAATATTCTTTCTTCCTCACCACTCGAATAGCATGGCAAACAATACAACAGACGAGAGTTAATAGAAACAATTACATAGAAGACGCGAGATGTGTACGGATGTCAGAATCGTAGCAAATGAAAACGAACGTGTGACCTCTGTTCTAACGAGAAATAGAAAGAGGTAGGTATCTAATTAGCCCCCACATTAGTGGATGAGGGTCATCTCAAAAGAGATGTCCCCGGATCCTGCCAGGGTGCGAGAGATATGTCTTGTATAATCTCACCTCCGACAATCAAGGACCCATGGACGGCGTGCGTTTTGGTCGGTTCGAGTCCGGCATAATCACCTCGACCGGTTTTGGCGGAGGTGATTCCGCACGATAAAAATATAAAAAAGGCATCTACTTACGTAAGTAGGTAATACAGCATAGGATGTACCTACCTAAATGAGTGCTAGTGATTTCTTTAAAGCCGTCTCTTCTAGTTTCAATCAATCATTCAATTTAGGCTATCAGAATGCACGGCTGGACAAAAGACCCTGTCCCAATGTGCACCATTTCGCCCGATCTTCCGCCTTTCCTATCCAGCCGATCCCAGCCACCGGTCGTCATCACTTGATGTCACGCTGTCCGGTCCGCTGTTCACGTCACAAATCTGGACGCACCGGTTTGTATTGTTTACTATAAGCTGGTGCATTAAAGAAATGTTTTATAAATGGCGGCTTGTACTTGCGTTGACAGATAGTACAGCTAGCATATTAAATTTCAAAAAAATTTTTTTCATTTGAAAACAAGACCGGGTCTTAATAATTTCTAACTAGCTGCGGCCGGCAGCTTCGCCCGCGTGAATGTTAAAAATTAGAAAGACACGTGACGGCATCTATTTTTGTTTTCATCGGAAACAGTACCTACTTTTACACAAAGTCCTTTTAAACGCACATTGAGCACTATAAGGAGGATCATGCATGGAAGATCATGATGTTGGTTAAAGTAAAGAACTAACATTATTATGAACAACGGTCTTGTTTATATTTTTTTTTAATTGAAAAAAAAAAAATTATATGCTAGCTGTACTATCTGTCAACGCAAGTACAAGCCGACATTTAAGAATCCTTTCTTTTATGCATCGCGTCAAGAGCACAGAGCGTGGAAGAAAATAAAGATCAATATTTTTTTTGTGTTGACGGTACGCGCGTGAATGAGTATAGACCACGGAGGACCGAACTATACAATAGATGACGGAGATGTAACAGTTAGATTTCTCTATACAAAAATGCGTGGCCAGTTGCGGGTGTGAAGGGAGACGCGCGGCGACATGTAATCACACCCCTCCACCCGCGTGTTTGTACCCCTCTGTTTAAACCCCTCCTACTTCCAAGAAATCCATCTACCAGAACATAGCGAAACTGGAAACAAACGTGACATGCAATTTTCATTGTAGTTTGACTACTGGCCACTAAGCGCTACAAAGAATTCTAGAACTATCTATGTTATGAATGTTTATTTCCTTAAACTTATCTCGGAGGAAGATTCTTGGGCCCAAATTATAAATTACTCGCTCAGCCCATTTTTGAAGAATAAATATTGCATTTAGAAGTAAATATAGAAGCTATAATAATAAAAAACACTTATTTTAAATAGGGGTATTGTTTTTGAAAATTGGAACATCTGTTGGTATAAGGGCAAATCATTTAGTTTCTCTACATGGTTTAGTCATAGCCCGGTAGATGGCCTAGTTAACTTTATTTAAAATTTAAAATTTCAGTTAAATTAACTATTTATAAATAAAACGACATTTTTGAAATCATTAATGAACTAAGACAAAATGATTGTGCTGAAAATTTCACAGTATGCATTGAGTATTATTACAACTACGATACATGAAAGACAAGATTACTTACATCTATTCTCCACTAGATGGTTCTATTAGGGTATTTTTTTAATAAAAATTAAAATATAAATCCAGGGGACTTACAGATGAAATGTTATACCATCAGTATGTTTAGACAGTTTACCTGTACAATTTTTACACCCTGACACCACACACTTCATGACGGAACACGATGAAAACTATTTTATTCTGCAATTTTTTTAAGAAAAATGACATCCGTACCCAATGCCGTGACACGAGAACTGATGAGTGACGTCAGAGCCTAAACTTCGTCCCTTTCTAACATTACCCCGCCCGTTCGACTCGACTGAAAGCTTAGGACTCAATTGCCTTTGCAACAACTCCGCTTACTTCAATTCTCCATGGTATAGACAGTACTAGTGTGCGAGCGAGAGGAAGTGATAAGGTCCGCCATTTATAAAACCTTTCTTTAATGAACCAAGTTATACTCTAGTTTGCCGCGGTCCAAATAAGGCCATTTTCACCGTTAACATTTGATGAGTTACCTATTAGAATCTTTATAAGTACAATTGTGTTCCAGTACTCTTGAGTAGGTTGTACCACTTAACTATCAATAGCGATTTATTTTATTTCAGGAATAGGTATAACTAAATAAAATATAATAGACATATCTTCACTATCTTTACTAATATTGTAAAGAGGAAAGATTTTGATTGTTTATTTATAACAAATAGGCTCCGAAACTACTGGACCGATTTCAATAATTCTTTCACCTATAAAAAGCTACAATATCTAACAGTAACATAGGCTGTATATCATCACGCTACCATTCAAAGCAGCGGAGCGGAGCAGAGCGGATTTCTATACATTGGTGCTAATATCGCTGTTTCCGCTGTCGTGGCAGCAAGGAGAAATATTATAGAGAGGCAAATAGTAAATCCAGTAGAGTCGTACAACGCGCTAGGTAATCGACATCCACGCTGGCGGAGTCGCGGGCAACAGCTAGTGTTTTAATAAAATTGTGATACTTACACGATAAGTAGGTCATTATCCAAGATTTGAAAATATCCCTCATTTTCTCATGAGAATGCCACCCATAAGATATACCTACCCAGTGTATGGTAATGCATCCCGCAATGATTTATAAAATCATTCAACAATGTCGGCCGCTCCGAAATTATAACTTGCACGCATTTCCTCATCCCGGCTGACTCACGATGTGCCCGAAACAGAACTTATTACTTACCATATTCTTAATACTCCTACACCACGCCGAAATGATTCTTATTGCATTGTCATAAGGTTCACGTAGCTCCTTTAATAAATTTGTAAGAGTGTAGTAATCCCAATGTAAACTGAACTATTACGTCTCCCTCTTCTGTTGCTTTTTCAGATGAAAATAAGGAAGGGATCATGTAAGATGGAGACCAATGTAATCTGGTCAAGTTTTACCGCTGCGGTGTTTACAGAATCGCGGAATAGTCGCTGCACCGAAATTAGTTTGAAACGAATGCGTCAATGGGCAGGCGGAGCGTGCTCCGTGGTGCGCGCACGGTCGATCCTAAAATATTTATATTTTTATGATTCGATACGCGTCTAGAGAATTTTATATTAAAAATATAACAGGGTAGAGTTGGGCGTCGGTGTGTCGTGCGTGAGCGCAAGGGTTCGCTGTGAAAAGACAGAAAAGAAAAGTAGTGTGATTTGTTCGGATACACCTGTAAGTACATTCGTATTATAATTTTGTATTACATTTAATGTTTAGTCTCTCTGAGAAAGAAAAATTGTTTTTTTTTTAACTTTAAATTAGGTAGGTATACCTAACTAACTTCCCGATCTTCCTGATTATAATTTAAGATCTAAGTCTAAGAAAAAATGTTCTTTTTTGTGTTAAAAGCATGTATAAACAATGAACGCTGTTATTAAATGTACCTATATTTCACTTTTAGACACTCGAGATATATTTTTAGTTGATATATTATGTGCAAAGATATATTAAACATTGCTCTAGTTTTTTGTTTTCATATAAATAAGATTTAAATTATAATAAATAAGACTATTTGGAAAGTAAAGTATTGGAAATGTTATTTTAGAACGTTGCAGCACTTTGAACAGCCATGCCAGGCAGTAAACTTTTATGACTATAGGTTCGTACTATACCTAATGCATCCTAAGTTTATTGTAGCTGATTCCCCCGGCGCAGCCATTCATTTCTCTCTTGTGAGCTTCTGCATAGACCATTAAAACGATATTTACAAAACTACAAAGTCAGTTAAATCTGAAATCGTGATCTTTCCCTACTATACTTGACTTTCCTCTACCTCTATTTTGTTTTTATAAAGTTTTTTGGAAGAAACATTGAGTTAAGCTCGCCTTTGTACTTAAATAACCTTTTGTATAATGTATCATACAAATGTATGTGCATATTAAAGCATATTAATATGAACTCCAAAAGAAGTGTGGAGCTGTATCCCAGGTGTCTTACGTGTTTACTTGTAAACCAAATAGATAGTGTTATAAATCGCATTTCATGTTTGTCTTTGTGAAGTGAAGAAAGATTCGATTTAGATGTAGGCGTTACCTGGTGGAAATCCCTCAAAAAATAATATATATTGCGGGAGGGGAAGAGAGGGGGCACCACTCGCGGTTCAACAAATCAACGATAAGTCCAGAGTAACCAACATATCCCTCGCACCTCGGCAGACCCCAGCCATCTCTTTCGAGATAACCGCCTTCAGGTTTAGGGCCCACGGTGTCCCAGTCTAACCCTCGAAATTGGGGAGGCGCATTTTAGCGCCGCAACCGCGGCCTGCTTCTGCTACGGGACAGGCGGCCACCCGCCACCCCTAGCCCCGTGCTCATGGAGGACGGAGGTCATTCTGCAACCTCCGACGCCCGAATCGCCTTCGCTCTTCGCAGGAAGGAAGATTGAATAGTGTTGCAAAAATGAGGCGACATCTTTTGTGACGCAGACGTAGTTGAGTGAGTCGGCTAGTATTTATTAAACTGCAGATTCATTTGTTAAACTACCGACTTATTTATTAAAACTTTTGATATCTCATGGTAGAGGCTCGTGGCTGAGTTAAAATCGAGTAGGTTCACACATTGAAAGGTCAAGCAACACTAACCATTATCTACTCTATGCCTCAGAGAGCACGTTAAGCCGTCGGTTACGGCGGTTACCGTAAAAAGGATAATGGAGCCCTAAAAAGTCCGAGAGCTGATCTAAGTACAGAACTTCGATTTCGCCAACAGGCTATAGGTATAGGTCAGATGATAGCTCTCAGAAAATATTGAAGTTCAGCCACAGAATATCCAAATGTATTCAGTGTGTGTTCAGTCGCGTCTCAGTTGTCTGGAAAAAGCTACTCCGGACTCCAAGGGGAAGGCCACAGATGCGACCGGAATCACGACTAAAATACATACATACATAAACTCACGCATGTATCCCCGAAGTGGTAGGCAACCTCTGCCTCTGCCAGCACCCACATTTTGCTAGTTTATGTTTAGGTCCCAATGTAAAAGGTGGCGAGCCTAATGCCATTAACCGGGCACTTATAAACCTGCGATAAATACACACATAACTTCGAAAAGCACCGAAAAGTCATTGGTGTGTGCCATTGTAAACCTGGGATCGAACCCGAGACCTTGTCTCAGCAGTCCATTACCCAGACCACTAGGCTACCGCGGTCGAGACAACTAAGATGACTTTGTTAATATTTTTCAGCGCTACACATATAGGTACCTACGACTGTACGAGTATAACCGAGTGTCGTGGGTTCGATTGACGTATGTTGACGTAAACAGTGATTACGCGGTCTACTAATTTTAATACATACATACATGAAGGGGTAGGCAGAGGTGTATTATACACCCACATTTCGCCAACTATGATTTTCGGTTCCACGTAATAGGGGGAGCGCCAATGTGGCACTTTGTGAAAAATGGGTATGCCGAAAATAAATTCCTTAACGAAAATGTTGCAGCTAGGAAAATTGACCCGATTCCTTGCTATGCAAGGAATCGGGTCAATTTTTGACCCGATTTCGGTTTGCGACCCGATTCGGATTTGATTTCGGTGTAAATCGCAAGAAAATTAATTACGCGCTTAGCCATACAAGCATTACCAAATTAAGTTCTTGGAGAGTATCAGACGAAGTTTCTTCAGAATCTAGATGCTATCTAATAAATAATTGTTGTTACAAACATTATTTCTTACCCACTCACTCAACACAGAGTCTTCCCTGTGAGGATCCCCAAATCCCCAGGGATACCTACCCCCTCGCCGAAGTAAGCGCAGGTCGTTATGTTGATCTCGAACCGACCAAAACCGCACGGATGTCTCGGCTTTAGCGCCCTCTGCTAACAAGTAATGCTTGAGAAGGAGACGGCGGAACAGCTCCAAACCCAGTGAGGATCCCTGTTCTTTAAAAAACCGTATCTTCGAAATTCTCCTATACATAAATTGGGCGAAGTTATCAAAAACAATGTTTAAAAATGATTGCAACATCATTCATTGGGAATGGATAGTTCATTTGATTGTTGGTAGATGGAAAAAAAGTATAGTAGTGTAAGGAGAATTTCAAATACTCAAGACGTGGCTCCGTTGCTCAGAGGATAGAGCATCTCCTGTAAGGGAAAGATCGCGTGTTTGAGTCCCGTAGAAGCATTAACTTTTTTCAATCTAAATTGATTTGGAACAGTTAGCGTTCAAATTGTTTTAAATATTTCATTACATTCGATGAGAGATTTATACCATGCGGAGTTCCCCAGGGAACTGTGTTGGGGCCACTTCTGTTGAATATTCTGTACAATTTTGCTAGAACCGACCGGTCCTATCATGGTTAAAAAGGAAGGTTTATATGTACCTACATAACATCATGCCACGACCAACAGGTGCAGAGCACGAATGAAAAATGTTCCAAAAACGGGGTGACGCAGACGAAGTTGCGCGAGGTCAGCTAGTTACAGAATAAAATGTAGATAATGTCTATATTTTTGTAGCTTATTATCAAAAATTGTATATTGTTAGTTTCTTGGCTAATATCAATTCAAGGTGGTCATGCTACAGAGCATACTCTCCAGCACGTCATAAAAAAAACAAATGTATCTGTAGGTATGTAGGTGTGTCTGTCTTGTTCTTGAAATCGTTTTGATTTGATAGTTACTAATTTTAATGTAGAAAATGGATGATGTGATCTGATACTCAAATAACGACTGATACCACCACAATCGCTATAACCTTTTTTAATAACATTTAATCCGCATTATTTTACATTTATACTAATTTACTGGCGTGCATAAATTTTTATCATGAACGGATATTCTGAATAAACAGATACCAATAATTTCCAGACACGAGAAATCAGAGCGTATGCCGGAAAATATAATAATAAATACCTTGCTGATATGATATAACACAGATCTATTTAATTTTTCTTTCGCAATAACGTGTCTATCTTCTTTCGTGTCAACTTATGCTTACGCTTAGACTATTCGTGATTAAAACTTTGCCATGTCGACCGCACTGTCTGACTTTATTCAGGTCTATTATTTAGGTCAAGTCAGGTGGTCTTTGCGGTCCTCGGGCTGTCTGTGAGGCATACGGGGCACGAAATTAAATGCATCATAGACAGCACAGTTACACTGCAGTCATGTGCAGTTACACCATATAGGTTAAAAGTAGGATTCCGCAGTTGACCACAGACCGCAGCAACCGCCTGTCACCCTAGCCGAAGCAAGCCGTGGTGCTAGACGGGGACGTCGTGGTTCCCAGTGTGTGGTTACACCAGAAATGAGTCATCTCGAAAGAGAGGACCCGGGGTCTACCGGGGTGCGAGGGATATGTTCGCTACTGTCTCTCCTCCGGCACCTAAAGACCCAAAGACGGCGTGCGTTTTAATCGGTTCGAGTCCGACATAACCTCTCTCATCGGCTCCGGTGGGATTGGTTTCGCACATGGGAAAAAAATTAAGTGTACCAACTCGCAGTTGAGGTTACTCTGAAGCTGCAATATCTTGGTCGGACTCTATATCCCTAAACTATGTGCATGTAGTTATTAAGGTGATTGTACCTACTAGAGTATCTTACGGTAGGTATATGACAATCCAGATAGTCACGAAGCCGTAAAATTATAATGATAACCCAGTTTCTTTATGTGCGGTTACCACTTCGGGACTGAACTCAAATGACTTTGGACTGAGCTCGTGCTACATATTTTGTAATTCCAATAAATGTTTTGTTAAACACTTGCCTATTCTCAAACTTTAACATCCAGTAGTAAACCTGAATATCTGTCTATAGGACCTCCAACCACGCGAGCTTCAAAGAATCACTATTACATATCTTCGGAAATCGTTAAACCAAATAGGTCAGTGAAACGGGCTGTGAAATTAATACATCTAACAATACCATCTTCGCGGGTACGATATGAAATATATTTAATTGTTTCTCGGAGATGGGAATTGTTTTCTAGCGTAAATTCTGAGAAATACCGACGCAGAAGATTAAGTCTTATGATTGAGGAACTGGAGTCGCCTGGAAATAATATCGTAATGAATCCTGTCGGTAACTAAACCAATTGAAGCATCACCCAACATGCAAATAACAACCCAATAGTGCAAACCAATACCTTAGTTTTTTTCCCCGACTTAAGTGGCAGGCACGCCCATGGCTCACCTGATGGAAAGTGGCTACCGTGACTTGGGTAGCTGCCGAATATAAAGAAAAGAAAGGGGAAGGGGTAGGAGAGAAGGTTAATCATATATTCATATTCATATTCATATTCATGTACACAAATATTGGCACTGAGCGGGTATCGAAATCCACGCCACTGCGTAGCAGTCGCGTTCACTACCGCCACGCTACTGCTGAAACCGAAACTTTTTAAAGCCGTTTTAATATCTTGTCGATATTAGCTAAAAAGATGCACAATTCTTTTACTTTTTGAAAGTATTACAAGTCATCTTTATTTTTGCATAAGTCCCGGTCACTTACGAGGCTATCACGTTGGAGTAACAGGGCTGCTTTTCGACTTTTCCTTCTCCACCTTGTATGGTCTTGATCACCCACGAGTCCCACGACAGTGACACTATTGTATTACGCATGTAAGCCGTAAGGGTTGTCACGTCAAACCAAGACTTCTTCTCCTGTCGTAGTTAGTAACACAATTAATTCCAACCATAAGAAAGTACCTAATTGTAACGTATAAATTTTAGTAGCATTCTCAAGAAGTTCTAAGAATGAATCATCCTTCCAATTCGAGTTAGTTACAGCACGCTACATAAACTTTAACACTTTATAAACCTACAAAGATGCTAGTGCAAACTCGTTGCGATTAATCCAATGTGTTCATTATTTATTTTATCCACATTCTTTTATCCATACGAAATGGTACACGCATGTGCTGAGAAGAGAAAACCGAAACCAGACGCGGTATAACTAAACAAACATTGGTACAGTTTCATCACTCACTAAAAATGCTTAGTATAACCTATAAAATGTTTGAAAACGAGGACATATAAGCTATATAGCAAAGGAAAAGTGCTGTAAGGTAATATATATATCTCTTAATATATATACAGACGTCCGTCAGTGTTCGTGGGTGCAGACTGAGTTTCAGCAGCTCATTTTTCAGATGATTGCGTATATTTTGGTAATGTGGGGCACCGCGGGCGGTTAGAATGTTGCGCAGGCGTTCCTTTTCTGCATATTCGTTGAACATGTATGATGATCGTTTTAGTTATGATAGTAGTAAGTACTTGTGTTGTTTGACGCGTATTTTATTTGGCAAGATCAGGAAACTTGGCTCACTATAATTCTTATAACATTTAGATGGCAGACAAGCACACAGCCTACCTGATTGTAAGTGGAAACCATGGCCTATGGACGTTTCAGGGGCGTTACACTCATGTTGGAGCCTCTGTTCCACTACACAACTTGAAAAGAATATGTATTCAAAGTTTTTATATCCTTAAATATAAGATTAATGCTCTTAGGCATCAATATACAATATCAATTTTGTACTATTTGTACTGGTATGTTATTTAGTGAACGAATAGGACGGACTAATGCATAGTAAATAATGATAGTGGATATAGAGGAAAGGAGTTAATTAAAGTAACATTCTGACAGATACCGCGTTTACTCTGACAAATATCGCTTTTGACTCTGACAAATATTGCTGTTCACTCTGACAGAGCGCTTTCCACTTTTATAAATATTGTTGTACTAAATAGATACGTTTATATTGGCCGGAAGATACTCTCCACTTAGTTTAGCTACATATTTCCATTTGTCTTTACAGTGCCTCTTTCACACAACCCTTTGGAATATGTTTATTCATCTCCGCCTCAGTAACAAAGTAATCTCCACTTCTTAAAACCCTTCATTGATATCTTTAACTCATGACTGGCCTAGTTGTAGAACTTGTAACATTATTTTATTACCTTTTCTCATGATTTCAGACATAAATAAACATAAAAGACTAATCTATTAAAGTTTCACTCAAAGGATGTTTAAATCTGTCAACATACACTTTACATATTGAATCAACGAATATACATTATACAATATAACTACCGTTATTCAAGATTACGGTAATTGGCAATAAAAATAAATGTATTATGGTAATTTTGTTCGTTTCAATTGATTTTATTGCATCGTTGAAAAACGTAGAGCGTGTCGTAGACGAACTTGCTACGACGAGGCTACAAACGTTTGGGTGTTGAGCCTACACGTAGAGCTACGAACTTTTGATGCTTGGGGCTGAAACAAAGCTACGAATGTTTGACTGTTGAGGGGAAAAAATAAGCTACGAAAATTTGACTGTTGAGCTTGAGACCAAGACGAAAGCTACGAATATATATACGTAGCTCATCAAATGGCTATTGACTGAGTGGAACAGCAAAGCTACGAATGTATGGCTGTTGGAACCAAAAGTGCAGCTTACGAATGTTTGACTGTTGAGGCCAGAGCAAAGTTACGACTTCCTAGCTCCTCAAATGACTTTATTTTTATACCACTTAGGTGGCAGACGAGCACGCTGCCCACCTGATGGAAAGTCGTTACCATGGCGTGTGGACGTTTCCAACACCAGAGGCGTCACGTTCGTGCCGCCGACCTTATAGAGGAGTGGGGGGAAGGGTGAGGGAGAATAGGAGAAGGTTAAGAGAGTCTCTGTGCTGTCAGCGCAGAAGACAAAGAAAACCCTTCTTTCTCGGTCTTCCCACTGACAACACAAAATCTCACAAGTTCTGTAGGGTGGAGGTACTTCCCCAGTCGGACTGCTCAATTAGGACGTGATATATTATCTATTTTGGGGAACAGCAAAGCTACGAATGTTTCACAAATGAGTACAAAGTTAGTAGTTATGTAAATATTATGTTAAGACTTTACGACCCAAGACATAGTACCGAATTGTTGACCATTCAAACAAAACGTGATTTGAAATAGGTAAACTTGATTGTGTCGTGTATTTACCTTCCAATATTGAGAAATACTTTATTATAAAACTGTCAGTCTGATGTGCGAAAGAGAACGCTGTATAAAGTCGTACTGAAGGTTGGGGACTGTTGGTTCCACTGCTAAGTTCCACTAAGGGGTCCAACAGGATTTTGAAATGCTCATGGACCCATTTAGGTAGGGGAAAAATGGGTCCATGTGTATTTAGTAGTGGAACCAACAGTCCGCAGTTCAGAACTAATAAAACACTTGTACAAAGATTTATTCTGTCGTTCATTGGCTTGGCAACACGCTACACTGTGCAGTGACGCACGTCGGCCTACAAATCCCTGGCACTTCACCTTATGGGCACCTATTACATACAAGTGTAAATTGCTATTATTTCTTTATAAATAACTGGGGCCTTACCACTGCCTCTTAAAAGTAATGTTATTTCAGTATAGCTTTACTTTCATTATGTGATTCTCAATATACTAGTGTTAAAATATAAAGGATCATCATTCTCTGAGCCTATTACCAACTCAGTTGGAGTCGACTTTCTAGTCTAACTAAGATACGGTTGAATTTCAATATTTTCTGTGGAGTGACTGCTATCGGGCCTTCACAACCAAGTTGGCGATATTGAAGTTCTGTAGTTAGGCTAGTCGGACTTTTGAGGGCTCCAACTTCCCCTAACGACTGCCATAGATGTTCGTAGGGCAACCGGGACCGACGGTTCATGCATACAAATATTTGCACTGAGCGGGCCTCTTGCGTAGCTATCGCGTTCACGACCGCCACACCACATAAAGGATATAGTGATAAAATAGAGGGGATTTTGGCACAAAAATACCTGTATAAAAATAAATCTCATGGTGAGACCATACAGACATGAAAGGAAAATGTCCATAAACTGCATAAACAGACTATTACTAGATAGTACCGTGCCAGCTCACTGGAATGGAATAGTCATTCTTTTACACTGAAATATAATTTCTCTGTCATATTCGTAAAGAATTAAATACGTTATACAAACAGGCGATTTTTAAAAACATCCACTTCAAACAATCGAAAATAGACATTAGCAATACGTGGGTGGATGTCTAAACTGACATAACAATAGTTTTAAAAAACAAACTAATTAGCTATTTCCTGAAAAATATATAGTGGTGACGAATGTAATGTTTCATGCAATATCGTCATCATCATCATCATCATCATCATCATCACATTACCAATACCGATGGTTTACAAAGTGTGCATTTCGGAGCACAGGGACCGCTCTCCGCCCGGGTCTGCTGGGGTGCAAGGGATATCCAAAAAAATGGAGGAAGACCCAAAGACGGCGTGCGTTTTAGTCGGTTCGAATCGTCTCTCATCGGCTCCGGTGGGCTTGGTATCCGTGGGGTTTTCGCGCACGGGAAAAAAGGGCCTATTCCTCTTTTTGCGTGTGCCATCTGACCTCCGACCCCTCAAGAAAATTTTCATTATTTATGATATTAAAGATATGAGCCGTTTCTTTTCTTTTTTTATTTAGGACACGTCAATTTGACTTCAGCCCCCCAGAAATAATTTCGCCAATTCCAATTTTTACAGCGACCGAGCCGGAGCGTTCCTTCACAAAGATGACTATTTATACCAATGTAGAATAACCATCGTTTCATATTCCTACACGACGATATACGACGTGTTATCTAAAGTTGATAGTCCATTAATGTCACGATGGGGACGTAATAATAATAAAAAACTTGCATTCAGTAGTCGCCTGACTCAGAAATACCACCTCTGAAGACTGCAACACTGGTAGATGTGTAGATATAATAGTGATTCATTATGTAGTTGTTGAAATTTTCAGAGATTTTATGATGATTTTTAAGTGCAATTGAATTAATATGTTGTTCTGATAAAGAGATATGTGAATGTTTTAGCGTACTTGTTAGTGATGCAGTAAAGTGTATCAATAAAAAATGTTTTCTTTCGTAAATGGTCAAATACTTTTATAAAGTGTACAGTAATGGGACGCATGTAATACATCGTGCAAACATCCCTTTATTCTAGCTGGAATAGAGTATTTTAGTTGCTCAATAGATCCTTTTTTTTCAAGGTATCTCAGGAGCTGTGTATTAAGAACTCCGCCTATGGCAGTCGGTTAAAATCATAAAATCATTCTTAGAGGAATCAATTATGCGAATGACATAACTATCTTTGAAACCTTTTTTATCGTTTCTAAAAGCACTAAAAGTCACTAATCACTGCCACTTATCTTTTAAATTCAGTAACGCGAAAATGAAGGAGTCAGCGGGTATGCTACGCTAGTAATATTAATGTCTTTACTTCTTCATCTTCTGATGAATTCACAGCGTTTTTTTTGCCATCGCGGTGTAGTCATTTGTTTCACGGCAGCGCTGCTACTCACGGAGAGGTCTCCAGCATATGTATCGCTTTTCGGGAAGGCTTAATACGTTTCAATATCTATGGTTAAAATATATTGTTTTGGCTACTGCTGTTATATACAATATAGTAAACCCGAAACATGACTCACGACAACAATCTGTGGTTATCTCCACCGCGTTTTTACACTTGCGATGCTATTTTCTTATCCATTCAAAGTTTATAAATTTGAAAGTTACTAACAGTTTTTCCAAGAATGGTTCATTTAAATGTAAACTTGTTATTTAATTGCGTATGTTAGCAAGCTGTAAACCCATTTGTTTATATTGAACACTATAATACGTGTGGAAATGTAATGCAGGCACAAATTCTTGTACTTCAATCCACACTGTTACCTCTCAACGCCTATGCGTAATGTTCGCTCTGACAGTCAAAATGTTCAATGTGTACTGGTGATGAGTAATGTACTAGATTCCGAGTAGGTATAGATATCGTTCGTGTATTAAATAGTATGAAAACAGAGTGTCTTTTAGCACCACTTACGATGACGTCATGAGAGACTTTTGGTGGAAACATTTTGTTTTAATTGCATGTCTATCGACTATCACGTCTTAGAACGTAGGAGAACCGAAAACCGCGAAAACACATGCAAACAACAGCACATGTTTGGTGACATGCGATAGTATACCAGCAGTGGCGTGCATAGGGTTTTTAGACAAGGTAGACTGTAATAGGTAGACATTTCAAAGTGCTTACCTAACAATCGCGGGTGTGCATTCTATGATAGGTATAAATAGATATTGCACAGCCAACCCAAACTTCCTTGGAACTCCTTACCGGCGCACGTGTTTCCTTCTTTCTACAGTCCCGGGTCCTTTCAGCGGGCGTGAAAAAGCATATGATGAGGCCTTCAAGCTGAGCGCCACCGTTGTAGCACTGCACGTGTTTGCAATGGTGACCCTCTTTCATGACCCTCTTCAGCTTAACATAAGGCGAAGTGAAGTCAAATGAACGTGCCATGAATAAAAAAAAATGTTGTTAGAGGCGTTGAAAATAGTGAAATCATCCTTACGTAGGTAATTAATGTCAATGACCTCTGATTTGTAAACTATCTCATCTTATTTAGTCTGAAGGATGTCGTAAGACTGCTCACTAATGTACAAAATATTGTTGATATTGACGTTTTGATTTGATTTGATTTGAGTAGGTAATACTGGGTATACATAGTGGGTATACACCTACTACGATTGGTTAATTGGTTGATATATTTAATGATTCATGGCTTTCATTTTTGCATTTAGTTAGATAAATAACAGAACACGTTTAACAGGCAACGATAGCACTCTATTATCATAGTAACACAAAATGCATACAAACATATCCTCACACCACATTTCGCCAACTATGATTTTTGTGTGCCGAAAATAAATTCTTAACCGAAACACAACATTGGACTGGATTATCTATGCACACCTCACTTAGGGGAAGGGGGCACAACGCGGGTCGCTTAAGGTAATTTGTAAAATATATTCACCAGTTTTATACTTTTGTCACTTTTAATTGAATGGTTGATACATGTATGATACAAATTCGATGCTTTATGTACATTAGACTTAACCACTCATATAGCAATTCCTCTGTGCACTCCCAGGTTTGCTGGAAGAAAACTCAACTTTGAGTTAAGCTCGCCTTTGTACATCTCGTCTCACTATCTTGTATAAATATAATATATGTGTACATGAAGAATAAAATAAATAAAATAAATAAATGTATTTATTATACTCAGTAATTAAAAACAAAAAAACGGTATTTTCTTACGATTTTGAAACATAAATTAAAAATAATTCAGTATGTTATTTGACCTCCTTTGGCCGGAGGGGGTGTCCAAATTGAGTATGCTTACTGCGCAAAGCGGGTCAACATAGTAAAGGTGTAAATAAAGGTTAATTCTAATAATATCTGCAGTCTAGAATAAAATTACAAAAAAATCAGTCGAGTTAAATACTAACTATTACCAAACTAGACAATAATTCAACATTTGCAAATTATAACTTTTCAAAAAAGAGAAACGAAATTTAAATCAGCCTTAGTATTTGTTAATACAAAATAAAATGATATAAAAATTATTATCAATCACTTGCTGTTACTAAAATTAAAAATATTAATGGCACAAATCACAGAAATAAGCTCCAACACCAATATAGTCTGTGCATGCCTCATGCACCCAACACTGGCAGTCGTCGCATTTTATCCAGTCTTCATTTGGAGGCTCTGTGTACCGTTCGTGGCAAAAAACACATATAACATCATCATGCATTTTTTTCTTATATTGATAGAATAAAAAATGTTTAATGAACACGATTTTTTGTGTATCGTAAAATCATTTCTTGAATCACTTATTGATGTCTAAAGCGGGTAAGGACAAAGCGGGTACCGGCTTTACCACTACCTTCTTTGTACTTTAGTCAATATTTTGTTCATAAATAAGATAACGTCAAATTCTATATCCCAAATGCACCTTTATTTTGATAATTTATAAGCTGTATTCATGCATAATGACACACTGAAACTCAATTATATGCAGCACAAATCACAATCGAATCATTAACATTCACATACCTTGATATTTTTTAATAAATCCGACAAAAAACAATATTGATCAATATTTTCTTAACCACGCGACCCCGGCGCTTCGAGCCAATTGATTCCTGTCGGTACGCGTTCGAGTGTTTTCGCCGCACTCACACATTTGCAAATAATCTTTGTATGCGTTTACAAATGTGCCGACCCGTTTTGGACAGTGTACCCGTTTTGAGCACCCTTCCCCTACACACAAAAAGAAAATCAAAACCGGCATCCTCATTCCTCGAGGCGAAGTTTTAAAACAGGGGCGTTACCCCTACTTCCGAAATAAACTCAGCTAGCAGACGTGCTTCAAATAGCACAATATGTTTCCTGACACGTTTATTTATTGTATCAAACATTTATTATTATGTGCCTATTCCTATGAAACTCTTTGATAGTAACGCCGTTTTTAATTTCCATCAGCGATGCTTAAGATATTGTAAACATTTTTGATTCGATTCGTCAGATCATTTAATTATATTCAACTTTTAACCCAGTTTTATTCACGATTTTTAAAATAGACGCGAGTATATTGGAATGTAGTGGTTAAGTCGTCATAGATTTGTATATTTGGGACTGAGGCGTGTGATATTTTGTTATCCCATTATTCCCATCTTACAGGATCTCTTACAGAATTACCTATGAAACGTAGGTTTTCCACGATACTTCAGAAATTCAACATAACAACACCTCATTTTGAATTCCTTCATAATGTGCCACAATGCATTGTATGATATATGGTTAGCTAACGCGATCATACTGTAATTACAATAATTTACCTTTAGATTTGCTTTACATTTCGGCCAAGTTGCACTAGCGATGTTTAACTAACTAATAACTGGTCAACTTGTTGGTCAAGTTTTTATGTAATATGTAACACGTAAAAATAAAGTTGTTCTGTTTTTATTCCACTCAAATTTCCAAACTAAACATAATACTTAGTTTTCTGTGAGTGATTGTCCCTGGTGATTTGTAACACGACACGCGCTCTCGGCGGCAACGCATCGCCTTCAGTTCAGAGATCCATCCACGAACTTAAACTGTCACGTTTGAGTAAGTTCGGCTAACGTGTCGAACTAATGAGATGGAAACGCGACGAGTATAACAAGTCATGTGTAATTTGAATTGTATTTTAAATGTTCATCTCCAGAACACAATTTAAATTTTCCAGAAAGTTTAGAAGAACACATTTAATTATTTTTGTCGTATAAAAGGCATCCTCCGGACTTTTTCCTTTGTCTCGGCTTTCAGTCTAATTGCTTATAAATGCTGCCATCAGACCACCACACTAAATTGACGTTACTTTTTAATAGGTAAGTATCTACTCCAACAACCGGAACCGCCGCGCACCTGCCTCTTTCCAAGACTTAACAGTTAGTGCAATGTGCTGATTAATATACCATAATGCAATGTGCTGATTAATATACCATAATGCAATGTGCTGATTAATATACCTCGGTAACCCAGCGAGCAATGGAAAGGTATCAAATTCTATGCTCAGAATTTCTCTACGAAATCGAATCAGAAACGAGAAGATTCGTAGACGAACGAAAGTTGCTAACAAAGCCCGCCGAGTGAGCAAGCTGAAATGGCAGTAGACGGGGGCACATAGCACGAAGAAAAGATGGCCGTTCAAAAGTTCTTGAATAACGACCACGTACTGGTAGACGAGGCTTAGGACGCTCTGCCTGTGAGACGGACGAATGACATAGTTAGAGTCGCACGTACCGGTTGGATGCAGATCGCCTCTAACCGGTCGGATTGGACGCCTGTGTTCAGCAAGGACGTACTTTTCTTGTTTTTTTTTCGTGCATAAGTCCCCACGAATACCTACCTCCTGCTGAAGTCAGCGAGGGTGGTTATGTCTGACTCGAACCGACCAAAACCACATGGCCGCCGTCTTGGGCCATCAGTTACCGAAGATGAGGTAGCCTCTGGCATATCCGTCACACACCATCTGACTCAGGGCCAGCGAAGACACTTTCAAGCAGTGGAGGTCCTAAGTGTGAAATGATGATAATGAAGCAACCGCTTGCAGTAGACATATGTACAAGCAAATATATAACAAAACAATGTACAAGCAAATACAAATCAGCCTCTGAAATACAGCGTATTTAACAATCTCTACAAATGGCAGATCGGAGAACTGATCTAAAACTAACCGCAGTTACTGAATGAGCTTCATGTCGCGGACACGAGCACATAAATTACGCCCGATTCATTAGTCGAGGGGATATTTCGAGACTGCACTCGTGCACATGCTTTCATTCATAAGTAATATCGAACGGAATGTCGCATTGGATTGTCATCTTTAGGTGCGTCCAGATTTGTGACATGAACAACGGACCGGACGGCGTGGCATCAAAACATGATGATGAGTGTGGACGTAAAAACTAAAACTAAGGTTGTGCTGACACGGCCACCAGTCCATCGACGGTTTCATTTAAGCTCAGCTATCATGCATCTGAATACACGATGGACACACACTTCTGACACGGTTACGGTAAAATTTTACGTTGGAGATTGGAGGTTCAGTTGTTTCTATTGGTATATCTGTCTTGCCGACGATGACCTGGTTTGTCTGGTTGCCAAGCCCCAAGCAATAGGACAGTCTGTTCCAGTGTTCTGGAACCTCGTCCACTATTTGGCAAATAGTGGACGTAGTTTCTATTATACCTACATAATAATATGTACTTACTAAAGTTTAGGTTTTTGACAGTCTGTGTGGCATGGCGGTAGTGAATGCGACTGCTATGCAGGAGGAACGGGTTATAGGTATCCCCGCGCAGTGCAAATATTTGTATGCATAAATATGGCTATTTGCATTGAACTAGACGTGTCAAGAGAGCACGTTAAGGGTGTAACCACATTAATCGACGCGGAATCGGCTGAAGCCGGTTAAAAAAGTCTTTATGCCGACGGAATAAGAGTGTTACTAATAGCTTTCGCATCGGCTCGGCTCGGCCGACGCGACGCGGCTTCGGCCGACGGCGAATCGAACCGTTTGTCGATTAGCTGATCGCATCCGTACGGCGCTGAATCCAGCGGAACGTTTCCGACTGCTGCCGAACAGCGCTGGAGACGGTCGAACGGCGTTGAACGGCAGTTGAATCAACCGTTCAGCATGCCTTCATCTACGACGGTAGCCGAATGGCGCCGAAGACGGCCGATCGGCGTTGGGTAGCAGTCGAATGAATCCGCTCGCGTGCCTTGGAGGTGTCGACTGCCGAACGTAATTGAACAGAGGCCGTGACAGCCATTCGGAGGAGTCGACTGCCGAACGTAAGTGAACAGCCGTCGTGACGGCCGTTCGGAGAAATCGACTGCCGATCGCATGTCAACAGCCGTCGCAACAACTAATCGGCGATAAGCCGAGTAGTGTGGTGATACGCACTCGGCTTAAGCCGATTCCGCGTCGATTAATGTGGTTACACCCTAAGACGTCTCGGTCCCGGTTGTCATACGAACATTGAACAAGTTCGAGCCATAAAAAGTTGGACAACTGGTCTAACTGCAATACTTATTATTATATTGCGATATAATATGTTATCGCTAACGGGTTGTGGAGGATAGGATAGCAGTAACTTCACGGAAAAATCGATCTTCAGCCGAACCCGCTGGGAAAAGCCGTATCCATATTTATTTTGTTAGTCTGTTTCGAAACAACAAAATTGTGTGTGGGCCAAAATAATCTATCCGAGTATGAAATACTGATATTGGGTATTCATATTTGATAGTAATGGGACCAATCTAATGAATGCCTCCCAGAAAGATATAGTGTGACCTCATCTTGGATAGGTACTCGTGAATCAGTTTCAGATCCGATGAATTCTGAAATAACCATTTCATAAACCACAATAAATTCATCATAACAAAAGCTTCCACATGTTATTTGTTATTTTTTATAGCATCCCAAAATATCAAGAAACTTATGACAGTGAAGATATGATTTAGATTTATATGATTAGTGTTACATACCGTGACCGAAATATTTTCAACAAAAATTTCAACTAAAATAGTTTACAACAGAAATGTATATTGGCTGGTCGTTCTTTTTATTTTAAAACATTTGTTTTAGCTATGACAAGGTGATGGGCGGGTAATCATGTAATGCAATGAAACAATGATCAGAAAATAAAGTTATTTCTGTCGTTCGAAATCGAAACTTGGTAGACAAACGACAGACGAAAGATGTGATGTTGCCAAATCAAAAAATGTGGATGTTTTAAATGCATTCCAACTAGATTGCAAATATGTGAAAAGATTGTATATAAAAACTGTAAATCATAGTTAATAATGAGATTTTTTTGGCCAAGATGATCTATTTTATCCCTGAGGTTTTCAATTAAATCTGTGCATATGGAGTAAAATACAGCGTCCGTCGATCGGTATATTACGCATCAATACACACAGATTTAATTGAAAACCTCTTCCTTTTTTGAAGTCAGGTGAAAATATAATTAAAATTCACATAAATACATACCTACATACATACGCATATAATATAGACACGCCTATTTCCCTCCGGAAAAGACAGAGATGAATAATTACCTATATACAGAGTGTAAGGGGAACATTCGCGAAGCCGAAAGCCACTGGTAGTACTCTTAGTTCACAACATATTGACATAAAAATTACGATTTTATTAGGAACTTAGGTGTAGCTAAGATAGTCCATTCCACAGCTTGTGCGTGCGCGAGATGAAACTCCTTTACACCAAATTAGATAATCTCGATTACAAATTTAGATAAATTCGCTTACAAATTAGATAACCTTAGCTACACTTTAAATATTCTCGGATATCTCTACAATGAACGATGAATAGATGACGTAGTTACTGAAAATATTACAACGCTTTTATATTGTTTTTCCAGAACACAAATTCATTCATAGATTTTATGCCGTTGTCTTTATTTATTCGGTGGTATTTACGTCATCTTTAATAGTGAGTGGTATTGTCGACGATAATCCCGTGGGATATATTATAGATGACATTTATTCGAGTCTCCTGTCATCCACATGAAAGTCGTTTTATACAAAGTTGTGCTATTATATACTAGCTAACTGACGGAAGCATAAAGCTGTTGGTGACCACAACACACATAATAAAACTCATGATAATAATCTCTATTTCACAAGCTTACTCCGACAACTATCTATTCAAACGTGCGTTAAGAAAAGTGACACAGAATTTTATTATCTTCTATTTTTAAATAAAACAAAGGAACGTATGAATGAGTTCGTATGCTTTCTTTGAATGACACCTGTCTTATTGTATTATGCGGTGAATTACCCGTCCAAACCAATTTTCCTTAGTCACTTCTAATTTGTTTCTATCTGTTTGTGTGCTCCTAAATAGATTTTAGAAATGAGGGATATTTTTGGAGGATTTGGTTTGTGTGTTTCAGAAATTGTAAGATTTTGATGAAAGGATTTAGCTTTGAAGTCCTGTTTAAATATTTTGAGAGGTCGGTCAAAAATATATTTGGGTATTTAGGGCACATTGTGAATCATATTGTATGAATCATGTGAAAGTGTTCACAATTTGAAAGTGTTCCATCTTTATATTTGTATTTGACTTTTAAGGATGAATGTCGGTCAGCCTCCATATTTATGTAGACCCTAGTAAGACGTTCGAGGCCTAAACTAACCAAGACCTGCTGACTTACATACGATGCTCAGGCGCAAATTTACTTTCGGGATTAGAACTTGGACCTATAAGAAAAAAATTACATAAAAATACTTATTATACCAGTTTAAGTTCTTACCTAATACTAAACCACAATGAGGAAGTGTATACGATTATTCTGTGACTATACTGTGACATTACAAAACCGTATACAAATCGAGAACTGCTCGATGCCGACAAAGTCAACAAACCTCATTTCAAAATACCGCACACTATCACGGATTTCCTTATTTTGGATTATAAATAACGTTCTCCCATTAACTGGTTATAAAAATTGATATATGACGTTTCCGATAACCATATACCCACTCATAGAAAGTACAGAAAGTCACTAAAATATCTGCTCTATTAATATCGGTACAACACTTGCGTCATTTGTGTTTCCGCTGTGAACATGCCAAAAATTTAAGGGAAGAGGCGGAAGCTACGGCTAATCCACAGATTTGTTACACCAATTAAATAGTAATAATTATAATGCCCTATTCTGAATTCTCACATTTTACTACACATATTATAAACTAGTATATCATGTCTCGAACTTCAATGTGTTTTTTGGTATAAGTCTCCTCAAAGAACTTCTAATATCTTCTGTCATTTGAAATCCTTCTCCATTTTCTCCCCACCGTCAGTTTGAAATCATCTTCCCATTCAGTTCCTCTTTCACAGTCATTCATTTAAATGTCTTCCTTGATTTCTTTTTCCTTCCCTCCGGCACCAATTTGTTATGGTCTTGCTCCATTTCCCTTTCTTGTCTCGCATTATGAGTACGGTGCATCTCTACCAATTAACGGCTCTCCTTAATTCAAACTCGCAAGACAAATGTACTCTGACAATATTTTTCATATTATGGTACTATTTTGTGAAATCTAGTGAACGTCTTGTTAATTTATAGAGGACATTAGAAATGTTATACATTTGAGGCCGCAGATGACGTCAATAGCGACGTTTTCAACTCAAATAGGTCATCATGCTGAATGGAATATAAAGCAATAGTCTTAACAAAATCTTTTTATTTTAAAATGAGGCAGATATGACACTAACATTTGAAAACTATCACTTGAAACTACCCTGTTAGAAATTATATTGTTGGTTGATGGCACTCGCCAGCCGCTGTGGTTAGGCGGTAGGCAACTGCAGTTTCGGTCCCAAAGTGCAACTGTGCTCTTTGCACTGGTTTCCATACGAACATCTATGGTAGTTGTTACTGGTAGTTGGATCCCTCAAAATTCCGACTAGCTTAACTTGGTTGTGGAGCTTAGTTAGACTAGAATGCCGACTCCAACTGAGTTGGAGTCGGTTCAGAGAATGATGATGATGATTGATGGCACTCAGTGGAACTTATTGTTATATATAACACACTTGTACTTTCCTATGATATTATTGAACCTTGCGGCCAGTTTCGCCTTGCGGCGTTCTCAAAAATACAAGTGTGTCAACAATATGTATGTAGCTATACTTCAACGTAATTTTTCACGACATACATTTTAGCGTTAAAACGTACCTAATTTTTACGGAGCTGTAAGGTTTAGAGGGTAAGAAGTTTAAAAGAACCAAAAGATACCCTCTGGCGTAGTCAGGCAAGAAGACTATATTTTTCCGTCAAATGCAAAATTCTGCGTTCAATGACCTCATTAATTCCTATAAAAAAATGAATATCTTAATATACCTGTGGGAAGCATTAAGCGCGCGCCTTTTGATATCCAAACCAATGTGCGGCGAACTGCTGCGAACTCTGCAAAGTATCTTCTGCAAAATAATCTACATCAAAAACAGTTTGTTCGGATCTATAATATTCACACCGTGAAGAAATCGTGTAAACAATAACAATTTAAATGCGCTCTAGTTCGGGATTTATTTTTCTATCCATAAATGCTGGTATGTTATTACAATTCATGTTTTATACTTGGAAATATGCTTTTAAAAAAGATTTCATTTCATTCTGAACTGGTAGATACCAAATAAAAATGAACACGAAAGTAACTTTAAAATTCGTGACTTACGGAATAAGTTTTTACATAAAGTCAACTTTAGATACACTTTAGATACAGCTGTAACTTTTAAGATAGGAACTGTTACAGTTGTCCCATCATGTATCATTTCGATTTAATTCTGCGTTTACCTTTACCTTTTACGTTACGTTTTGTTACGTTTTGTTTACCTTTTATTATACTAAAAAAAGGTGGTCTGAAATAAATTATTATTTCATTTAATTTTATTTTAATTTATTCGGCTTTTCCTACTGTCATTGCCAACGCTGGAAGCTACATAGAGCACTCGTTTCTTATGAGGTGCGAAGTACAGGGCAGGGCTCAGGAGTTGAGATATGTCGGGTGGTGTTACGCAGGGTTCGTTGTTGGGGCCGCCTGTGCTACATCTTTAGCGTGGTGCTCTTTTTTAGGGTGTGTATCATTAATGTGTTACGCTGATGAGACACGAAGTCCGCTGTATCACGAGGCCACTATGAAGGCCACGCACTAAATTGTCCAAATCCTTAAATGTATTAAGATAGCGACTTCGGTCGCCCTTCACAAATCGTATTGCCCAATTTTTCATGGCTACTGCTGGTCACATGAGAGATCTAATAGCTTGTCGTGGGGGCATGGCATTGGTCCCTGAAGCACACCGTCATAATTTATCTCTCAGTTAAGTTGTGAATAAACAGTAGGTAAGTTCAAACTTAACAACGTTAAAGTTAAAAAAATAGTATGTTACAATAAATTTACTACCCAAGTTCTAGTCTGAACAGTTTACAAATTTCTTTGAGCTAGCTAACCTACGCCTTCCTTCGAAGCTTTTGATTATTTACAGATCAACCTTGTTCTATTTCGATCGTCGATCAAGCCAGACTGTGTAAAAATATATTTCAAATATAAAATGTACGAATAAAACGGTCAAATCTTGAACACCTGGAACCGTATAATGTTGGATGTAAGCCAGTATGATAACAGTGTAACAAGGAATGTAATATTTTAATACTAGACCATCGTACCCAGTGCCTTACGAGTGTCGACTTTTCCTTAGAAATTACCACAATTTTCTTTTGTACTTTGTACTGTCATTATCATCATTATGTAGATGACTTTCTGATTGCATTCAAGGCCAAGATGAACTTGGAGCTAAGGGTCCACCTCCCCTACGTGAGATATATTTGACGACCTCTGTGGCGTGGCGGTAGTGAACGTGACTGCTACGCTAGAGGTGCGGGTTCGATTCCCGCTCAGTGCAAATATATGTGTGCATGAAATATGAATATCTGCATTGGTCTAGGTGTTTCATGTATAATAGGTATGTATTTACAAAAAAAAATGTATTTAAGTATGTTTATCCGCATTCTAGGACCCGTAACACAAGCTAGTTAAGCTATGCTTACCATGGGTCTAGGTGACGTTGTGTAGATTGTCCTAGAATATTTATTTATAATCTCACCTCCGGCAATCAAAGACCCATAGATGGGACCCATATGTGCGTTTTAGTCGGTGCGAGGCCGATAAAATCACCTCTAATGATTTTGGTGGAGACGGTATCCGTGGGGATTTTACACACGGAAAAAGGGTCCGACTCTTTGCTTTTCCTCATCCACTTCGCACGATTTTTGGGGTTCAATGTTGAATTTCGACACGCATGTCACCCGCCTGTATAGCTTGTGTTACTCCTAGATACCTGTTGTAGTTTTTTATATGTGAAAGAATTATTGAAATTGGTCCAGTACTTTCAGAGCCTATTCTTACAAACAAACAAACAAAAAACAAATATTTCGTCTTTATAATATTAGTAGTAGCTTAGCTTACGTAGCTTATAGTAATTAGTAGGAAATAAAAAGACATCGCCCTTTGTATTTCAAATATGTAATTGACTTTCATTCCTATTTCATCTTTTTCTTTTACGGGTCTATATTTTTTTGATAAGAGCAAGAATGTGATCAGTGACGCACGAAAGCACCGAGTAATTACACTCGGGAACACACATAGAAATGCGCGGAATGATCATGTTTGCCAGGTATTCAACATTCTTGTCAGTTAGCCTCATGACGTGAACCATTAAATTAAAAGAGACATACATCTATCATTTAGAGCCGGGCCGCTGCCAAGATGATAAGAGCAGAAAATAGAGTAGTAAGACTATCAGTAAATCTTACTCTCTTTAATTGCTATTTCCATAAGATAGTGTTCGGCGTGAAAGTTAAATTTTTTATGATTAATTAGTGGCTTTTTGAAGTAAAACTTATTTAGACACGTTACGCAATTTAAGATAGTTTAGTTTGTAAATAATTTTGGGGCACTTGTGTTACTTAACCTAACGACAACTTGGATAAACGTTCGAATAAAAAATAGATAGTCATTAAAGTATATATAGCCAGTATATACCTAATTTCCCGAAGGAAGTCATCTCAAAAGAGAGGGCCCCGCGTCTACGTGGGTGTGAGGAATATGTTGGTTACTATCTCACCTCCGACAACTTAAGATCCAAAGACGGTGTTCGTTTTAGTCCGAGTTCGAGTACGACATAACCTCCCCAACCGACTTTAACGGGGGAGGTATCCGTGAAGATTCTTCGCACGACATTTCAACAAAGTCTAGGGATATTTTACATATATAGGTATAATTTAAGAAAATCCATTTTTTGATTAACAACATTGAATACGAAATTGTTGATGGCATTTTACATTTTTTCGTTTCAATAATGTAATTTTAGATCCCTACCTAAGTTTGGTTTTATTTTGCGGACCGATTCACAATTTAAAGTTTTTGCAAAAAGTATGCGATTTAGTTACAAATGGAAAAGAAAGCGAAATGTAGAAGAATATAAGTTTTTATTACATGCCCTGATATAATATGAACTAACGTACATTTTGTCACAAGTAAGTCATTACGAGTTGTTTGCAAATTTTTAGTTATATTTGAGAGATTAAAATATCCCTAGACAATTTTGAATTGTGTATTAAACGAGAATGTTATGGTACTAAGTAAGTGAGTGAATATTCACAGGTATACCTGCCACTATGAAGATGTTCAAAACACAATGTTACTTTAATGGTATGTTTTCTTTAGACACTGGCAATATATTATGTATAGCATCATTAATTGAATTAATAGGTTAAGTGTCGTTATTATAGACTTGCCACGATAAAAAAACACTCAAACTTCAGGACGCCATGAAATATTGATCTTTTGCCTTGTTATCCAACATTAAAATGTCTTCGTTAATTGTTTTGGAAGACTGATGGCTTGTTTTCACATTTTAATCTTTACAGTTCAATTTTTTGGTGAAGTGAAGCACATTGTTTCATATATACAAATGCTCACGCCTTTATCCCTCCGGGGTAGGTACAGGTTTATTAACACTCACATTTCATAAATCATTGCATCCGGTCCCATCTTACGTAATTGGTGGTGAGCCTATTGCTGTATTCGGGACACAATTGTTGACTCGAGCCATACATCTGAGGCTGAGTCTGGGCTGATGTATCTGTATATTGTTAAACCGCCCTATCCCATAGTCACTTTGTACAACCACGCTTTGGAAGAGATGGGGTGGCCCCCATTCTACTGCTGCCGGGAACCGGGAAAACGGGCTTTTATTTTATTTATCTATTTTATTTTCAAACTGTGTGCACAGTCAGTAAGTTGTACAAAGGCGGATAGTGAACCTTAGGGTGATGCAGATTTATGCGCGGGATTTTCTTTTGTGAAAGTCGCTCAAATTACTTTGAAAGAAATGTCGACTATTTCCCGTATGAACTTCTAGATCTGATCATCTCAAAGTTTACATTGCAAATACACCATCTAATATTAATTTATACATTTTCCAAACCACATAAGTTTTATTATTGGCTACACACGAAGATTTGTTATCAATTCTGCTACTTAACTTATTAAATGAAGAATATTTTGTCAATTTTTGGAGTTAGAATGACTACTAAGATAAAACTTCACATCCTTTCCTGATACCTGTTGGGATATCAAAGCCATCTGTGTAGATGTCATTGGAAGTTCAATGAACGCAAGCTTTGGAATAAACAATGATTTCATCTACTATATAAAAATAAATCGGGTTTTCCTTCCTGACGCTATAACTCCAGAACACACAAACCGATTCCCACGGTTTTGCATTCGTTGGAAAGGTTTCTGGCTCCGTGAGGTTTATAGCAAAGAAAATTCAGGAAAAATTTCAACAGAAAAGCAGGAAAATCATTTTTCACATGGCGAAACGGCGTTCACCGGGTTTGCTAGTAGTCTATAACATTCCATTCCATAAATGGATACAAATGCACTAACACTTAGGTATCTATTGAATTATGACCAAATATTTTTTGTCCTCGCAATATGGAGCCTTTATTGAACAAGGTGAGGAAAGGAGGAGGATAAAATTTAAAGACATTAAAGATATACTTCCAACATTCTCATAAACTGTCCAAAAACACAGTAGGTATTTTGTATAGGTTTTTTACCCTTTGTTCCAAAATACTGACTTTGCGTGTAATGGAGTGTAGTAAGTAATGCCCTGAGTGATTCACAATACATTTGTGCAAAAAACAGTCATGTCTCTAACTTGTTCATTAAAAACCAGCAAATTTCAAAACTATAAGTGGCAACACTAAAATATCTTTCAAATTCAACATTTAGTTCACGATCGGCCTTCGCGTTACAGCTATGTATTTACACAAACAGTAACTTTGTTTACATTTTCTGTGCAATGATATACACACCATACTATAAATAGGTACTCGCCGCTTGCGCATTGCCAAGAGCTATATTCTGGGTAATAATAAAACATTCTATGGTTTTATTTGGGCGTCTGTTGGTAGCTGGTAAAACGTTTCGGGGAATTATTTGGAAGGTAAAAATACAGGTGGAACGGTAGAGGATTATCAAGCACTCTAGAGTGCTTGATGATGGAAACACGTTCGTGATGAGTTTATATTACTTTCTGGCCCTTTTATGGACAAAAATTAGGTGCGTAGGTATGTTTTTCAAAAGGGCTAATACATCTGTGTACCAAAATTCATCTCTTCTTCAAAAAATTCAAACTTTCTATTCAAACCTCCCCTATTTACCTCCCTTTAATCCTCTTTTATAGATAAAAGGTAGTCTATATCCGTTCCCAGGATCAAATCCATCTCTGTAAAACTTTCATCAAGATCACGATCTCGTATCATCATCGAGCCCACGCCGCTTTCCAATGCTCCGAAGGGGATCATCTCGAAAGAGAGGACCCCGGGTCTGTCGGGGTGCGAGGGATATGTTTGCTACTATTTCACCTCCGGCAAGTAAAGACCAAAAGACAGCGTGCGTTTTAGTCGGTTCGAGTCCGACATAACCACTCTCAACGGCGCACGAAAAAAAAAGCCTTACCTATGTATGTAAACAACTACCAGGACCTCGATTCTACTAATTGTTAACCATTGTCTAACCACTGACAATACAAAAAATATCATTAAATTTTAGATTTAGTGCTGTGTAGTTAAAGTTTAAAATTATATGACATTGTATAGGATGAACAAAATGATGTAATGAACTCTTTTTCTTTATTTGGGTCAATATCAACAATACGTATTTTTTGTCAATTTTGGTGGCGGAATTTATTCTTTGGCTTTTGTAAAAAATAAGGACGCAGTTTAAAAATAGATAGTCAAAGTTAGAAGAATCTGTAAGAGGGCTGCAAATCTATCAACAACTTTATGAAATAATTCAGTTTTAAGTTCAGGGTGGCACCAAAATTGAGATTCGCCCACCAAACTTGAAAATCAGTGGATGCAAAATTTAATTTCTTTCACAAACCTCAATCTCGCCAACTCAAACCCACAGATTCTTAGGAGTTTAGCAGTATGTAATTCAAAGGATAATAAAACTCCATTGTGAAAAAATATTTTTCATTTTATATAATCACAAAAACCATAATTCTTTTTATTGCAAACAAAATTAGGTAAAATACTAAGAAAACCAATATGATTAAATATAAAAATATTTTAAATATTGGATTTCAACCCTTTAACTGGTAGAGGAAACTAGTCATGCGATTGAGATGAAACTCAGTTATGGGATGTAGGTGTAGGATGTAGGATGTAGTGAGGTAGGTAATGTTTATATTAATTCTGCCATAAAAAAATAAAAATTAAGAAAAACTTGGAAAAATCATGATGAAAATATAATATATTCGCTTTGAGTATTCTAAAACTGAACGTGGACAGGAAAAGGATCTTTTACTACAGTCCTTTTGTGTTGTACTCAAAATGGTCACAAATTTTGTGTCCTTCCAGATGGCAAACCCCACATTGTTCCGAACTCAACTCAAGAAATCTGGGAATTTTTTGAAATCTCTGAAGTGTCATAGTCTTAGCAATCTCAGGGACACATAATGCTGGATTACTAGACCAGTAGTCTTCAATTGATGGTAATTTGTGTATCCCCATTTGTATTAGCATTTCAAGCTAAGCCTTCAGTTCATTTTTAGTAATTTCGGTATAGTTTCTTATATTTGATTGTCTTACAAACAAGTTCGTTTGAACTAGCAGGTTTTCAATGACTTCACTATCAAAAAATGATTCGAAAAAAGCAATTGGTCTTGATCTATTTGGAAAATGAATCTGCGATTGAAGTTAGTTTTCATCAAAGGAAGGCACATTTACATCATTTGTCCTTCTTCTTTTTCCAGTCTATTTCATCTTCATCAGAATCGGGTTCTCCCAAAAACAAAAGGCCCCCTTTTGTTGGTGGTGGTGACACGAGATGTAGAATTAAGAGGTGCGGTAGTGACATGAGTTGTAGAATCAAGAGGTGGGTGCGGTGGTGATACGAGATGCAGAAGCTAGAAGTTGAGCAATGGCAGCGCTAGATGTTGCAGCACAAAGTACTCTGACACTTCTTTCTCCTTCTATTTCATTTTCTTGACAATCTGTTGTATTATCAATATCCATGGTCCTGTTGTTGCTCTCTGTATCGGTTTCGTCTTCACTATCATATTCAAAATCTTCTTCCCATTCATCCGTTGCCGTGGCCCATGCTTTCCACGTCTTCTCCTTCTAGTATATATACTAACCATTGGTTCCAAAATAACGACGCGATCTCATCATCGTGCAAAGATACGAAGTCGTTCATCGTCGGACGACACGATTGTGGTTGTTGGATAACACGCCCGTGTTTTCCAGCGATGAACGAGACGTTGTACCGCTGTACAATGATGAAGTCATGTCGTTATGTTGGATCCAGACCCTAACTGGTATATAATACAGTACATTTAAATATTTTGGTGGCAAGTTTTCAATTTTGGTGGTGAAAAACGCCACCAAAACCACCAAAATTGAGCCACCAACATTGAAACCAGGCGTAAAATAAATCTCTAAAAATAGAGGGTTTAAGTTACAATTAAAATAATAACAATGATGTATTGTGTAACCTAAATCACTACCTATAATGTGTACTTAACTGGTAAAACACTTTGTATTCAAGAGCAAATCGATCCACCAAAAATTGAACTATGCTTGTCCCCCTTCCCGCGTAAAATGTAACTTACCTTTTTGGCAGGTAATCACAAGACTAAATATACAATTGTCACACGCAAGTGCGGGCGCACGATTGAGGGATGAGCAGTAAATATATCGCATCGATCTCACACGCACGTAACTTCGATTTATGGTTAATTGAAAAAGTGATACTAAAATTCAGATTTTTGCTTGGACAAACTTTGATTCGGGTATCCTGCGCTTTTAAATAATATTTTCTGATATGTTTAAATTGTTTTAAGATAATGTGTTTTGTACATATAGATACGAAATATTTTCTTTTATTAATCCTTTATGGTTTTGGTATAGTGAATGCATTTATGTAAAAAAAGGGAAATGGGACAAGCCACCAAACTTGAATTTTGAAGTGATTTTTTTTATTCCTTAATTACTATTATATATTTATAATAAAAAAATGTTGCCCCAAGTAGATCAAGTTACACAGTTCACATTAAAAAAATAAAAAGGTAAATTCTGTCATTTTACACCGCGATTCCCAGTGAAGACATATAATATTTGCCGCTGGGATATTCACCCATTTGAATTTGAATCCGAAAATTTATAGGTATACATACGGTACCATATGTAGGTAGGTATAGGTACATACCATACTTATATAAATACCTGGCATTACAGTACTGACGTCTTATTGCATTGTCTCTTTAGTTAGCTTATATGCAGGTGGTGCTAAAGTCAGTAGAACGTGTGTCAAGAATTGCGAAGAAGAAGTAAGAAGCGAAAGTTCTCCATAAATTTGTCTTTTTCCGCTTTGCTGCTGATTCAATTGGCATGTCAACAGCAAAGCGAAAAGGTCTGCTTTATGAGAACTTCCTCCGTGAATCTCTGAAGACTTGAAGATCGAAAAGCAAGAAAATGAAGACTTATAATTTAATTTATAAAATTTCCGTCCGTATATTTACTATATTACATACTGTAATGATTAACAACTATGAAGGTATTTGATGTAAGCAACACATCATTTTAAAATAGTTGTAATTGTTTTTGTCCAAGTAAAATTTAAAATATTTTTTACTGAACATGCTATTAACTAAGTACTTATCGTCGTCCATCTGTCTCGTAGGGACGCATATACAAAAGGATTGAATAAACGAAATAAAATTCTGGCTTAATTTTAATACCTTTTGCATTATAAACTCCGCTTCTGTATAGAAATTGCGAAACAGTCCTTAATGTATGAATACTGCGTCATATCTCGCCTTCCGGCTAAGTTTCGTTTCATCTCCCACTAACCTATTTTCCACTTTATTAGGTCGAATATCGGTTCCAATAATAATCTGGCTATGTTAACTTTGTAAAAGTTTCATATTTTATACGTATAATTATTAATCATTCATTTGTTTATGGACACAGATTACCAAAAAGTTGAAGTGGCGCGGCGTGGCGGTAGTGAACGCGACTGCTACACAGGAGGCGCCGGTTCGATCCGCGTTTTGCAAATAATATTTGTATGTATGAATATGGCTATTTGCACTTGGTTGTCATACAAACATTTATGGCAGTAGTTACGGGTAGTTGGAGCCTCAAAAAGTTCAACGAGTGGTCTAACTGCATTAGATGCAATAGATGATAGAGAGAGGCCAGATGACAGTCGCTTCACGGAGAATATCGAGGTTTAGCCGCAACGCAGTCAGACTGGATAAAGCGACCTCGAACTCCGAAGTAACCGGGACTACGCAAGGATGGTGATGATGATTATGGTAGAGGTGTTTATTCAATTGTGATAACTTACCAGAGGAGATAATGTAAAATAATTTATTTGTTACATATTTAATGCATACTGTAATAAAATTATTGTCACAGTGAGCTATTATTGTAGTTCCATGGAAATTTAGCAATGTCTCTAAACATAAAGCAATTGGAGTACAGCCGACATCGTAAAACAAAGAATGCGGAATATAATTAAGGAGCAGAAATTAGTTATGGATAGTTATGGACTCGTTTTACGAACGAATAACAAACCATCCGTTACGTTTGAAGGATTAATTACATATTTTGACTCTTGGGTTAGCGTGGCCAACTTTTAGATCAGAAGTCGTATATCAATAACTGAGCATAGTTTATCCTAGTTGCAACATTTGTTTAACACTTTACTGGTGTTTTATAACGTAAGTAAGCAGTTTACGAACAGCGAAAAAATCTAAATGTTTTGAACGCTGGATTAATAGCTGACAAAATAAGTTCAAACAACATTTACGTAGATACTTTGGAATATATTTTGTTACACTTTTTTAAAATAACTCTAACAACAACAAACAATTTTCTAAGAAACCCATCCTTTCCACAAACCAAATACTATAACAGTAATCTTCTAACAAAAGATAGTATAACTTTGCGCATACGCGCTTGGGTAACCGCTACCATTCTACTAATTGTTCACCATAATCACACGACTGAGATTACAAAAACTGTTATGGAAGTTTCAACTTTATGCTCATAAAGTTAAAGTTCAAAATTAAATGAAATAGTTATTTGTGCAACAAGAGAGCAAAACTGTTTTTTGCTGCGAGTGCTGATTTTGAATCCTGAGCAAGCGAGGGATTCTAGGATTGAATCACGAGCGCAGCGAGTGATTCTAATGTAGAATCCCGAGCGTAGTGAGGGATTCAAATACACGAGATGCAAATAATTTTGCTCTCGTGTGGCACACATTACTTTTCACTTCAGCAGCGAGAACACATAAGAAATATTACTTAGAAGATAATGCAACACTTATTAACAGAACAGAACACCTATTATTGATTAAAATAATGCGGAAAATTTTAAAAGTTCATAATTAATCTAATTACTTATTGCTGTTCTGCAAATTTAAAGTTGAAAGTTAAAAGTTAAATTTTATACCCGTTATTTTTAAGGTGTGTTCAGAAACAGCGTACGTGACATTTTATTTTTCAAATGTTGATAATAGTAATCATTATAAATACTTATGCATTACTTATTTTGGTATTCAATAACATTACATAATTATTAAATAATGTAAATAAAATACATTGTTATTCTTTTACAAAATATCTTTCAAATTTAGAATTTCGAAATAGGACCTTTGACGTGCCATAAATAAAAAAAAACCTTCAAAATACTTGTGTTTGTCACTCACAGGGCGGCCCTAACGCACTATTATAAGGAAGAACAGCGTGTCAAGGTCACCAAAATCTATGAATGCTTTGCGCCCCGTCATTCATAATTTTTTCTAGTCTTTTACTACAACTAGCATACTAGTGACGTACTTCAAGAAAAAGATTTATCGACGAACGATGAGCCGATGACTGCTCATTTAAAATTTAATATCCATAATGATTATGAAGAATTGTTAAAGTGAATTTTCTTAACACAAATATGTAGTTTTGAAGATATTTGATTTCGAATATTGAAACGAGCAGCTAGAAAACGGTTTTTGTGTGAGTGACGGCATGATTTCTTAGTAAGTACTTAGTGCAAATGCATGAAGTGCAAGAGAATATTGCATTTATCTCGGTCCCAGTTGTGTTTTGTTGTGTTTACGTGTATGATTCATTAAAAAATAAAAGTCATTTGGAATAGTAAGAAATCTATAAATTATAATAAAAATAAGAATTATAATGTTATCTCATAAGTGTAGCATGTTACCGGTCTTGTTAAGTTAATGCACGTTAAAAGATAAGTAAACACAATCGTATTAGTATACGTAAATCGACCACTTCTGCCATAGTAGAAGGCACAGCACTAACGTAGTAAAACGTCCATTCATAAAAATGGAACGTAGGTAGGACACAGCGTTTTGTAGGTAGGGCCCATCCCCCCCCCCCCTTATACATCAATGTTGTCACTCGAACTTTTTTATGGACGGTCAAGTGACAGAGTGCATTGTATGTAGTTCGAAAGTTATTCGCGGAACAATTCTTTTTGAATCTATGGTTGGCACTCTTTACTGAAAATTAAAAAAAAATAATTAAAAAGCTACTTTGTCTCACTGAGTGAGCAAAACGCATTTTGCACACTGTTTTTACGCAGCAAAACTCACTTGTTTGAGCTGCTGTGGTGAAAAAGAGTTTATTACATCGTTCCATTCTCTCTTCACAATGCCATTTCATTTTGGAATTTAATTATGTAAAGTACCTAGAGTTTAAAAATGAATGGCACTTTTAGTGCCTTCAGTAGAATCGAAGTTCGCAATGACCACAATTTTCCTTATCGTCATGAGGTACTTAGACCCCTGTGTATAATCTTAATCACTGTTAAATCTATCAAAACGTTGTCAACGTTGACAAACATGGTAAATATCCCGATAGATTTAACAGTGAATATGTAAATAACCATGTCAATCTAAAATCATACCCTGTATAATCGCTGTCCTGTAAAAAATTACCTGGAAAGTGTCATTATCTTGCGATACCTATTCAAAATTCATCATGTTTGACCACGAGTTCGTACGAACAGTAAGCATTCGTGCGATCCGCATAGTTGCGTTCTAAGTACGACAATGACATGAAACGACAGTCGGTTCTAAATTGATTCTAGTGTGAAATACGACACACGGAGGACGTTATACGTCAGTTCATATTGAATATCATGACTTGTCGTCACGAAAATTTGACGTCTGTCCGTCTCGCGACGTTGATGACGTGTTAGCGATACAAAGTGTTACAAAGACGCTCGAATGCAACTCTCAAATGCGTGAGATGTCAGTTGGTTACTACAAAATATTCCAAACTGACCACCCATGTGAACACTAGGTGATTTGATAGAAGTGAAATTCCTAACTGACCACCTCGGTGGATGAATCAAAGAAGAATCAAAGAATCAATTTCGTTTATTCAGTTTAGGCACATAAAGAGCACTTATGAATGTCAAAGTTTTACAATAATTATATACCTACATTTTTTGTCCAAAAAAATATTATAAATTATAATAAATAAAATACCTACTTAGTAAATAAATCATTTGAAAATGATTCTTTCGCTGGTTCGGTAGTTAAATCTCCTGAGAAGAGACCAGCAAGAAACTCAGGTAGATTATCGTTATCCTTTATTTTCGTTTTGGATGGATTGAGTGGTCCGTTGGGAACAAACGGATGTGTCGTTTTAAATACATATAAATATAAACCCGAACACAGTAGGTCAGTAAGCGTGCACTATTATTTATTATCTGTGGTTCCGTATATACTTTCAACAATTCAATACCTACATACTGTTAAACGTAGTCAAAGAAAATAAGTTACCTTTTAAACATCCTCCGATCTGATCGAAATAGAAAAAATTTAAACAAGTCTATACAAAGGTGTATAGACTTGTTTAAATTTTTCTATTCAATGCAGTGTGTGTCGTCCGGATACAATGCAGGTTTTCCACTTCTGTCAAATCGACAGTATTTTTGAGTTGCTATCGTTTTGTAGTAATATGTTTCGTACCTATCTGTTAAATCTATAAAAGAATTAAAATATCAAACTAATATCTAAATAATCTTACGAATTTTTTGTGAAATTCATTTAGTGTTTCACTGTTTCAGTTTAGGTGCCCGCCACCAATTATTAATCGCCGTCTGTCCTCAAGAGGAAGGAAGCACACGTAACGTTCTGAATACCTGATTAATGTTGTCATGCAGCAGTGGCACACCGCACAAGTCTCGCAAAATCGACCACTTGTCTTAAATTAGCGGGTGAGCCGTAAATCTACGAATTTAGGGCACGTTTGCGTTTCGCCATGAGAATACCGCACATTATGAACAGTGTTTATTATAACGCGGTGTATTGTGTACAAACGCATTATTTCTTAGGTTGAAACATAATTGCAACACTTCTGGATTGCGTTACTAAGACATTAAGCAAATATTTCAAAGAGGTATGGACAGTAACATAGCCGATATGGTAACTTGATTTCCAAAGTCTAAAACACCGCCTATTCCCGGACGGGGGTTGCTCAAATCTATATATATAAAATGAATCGCGAAATATGTTGGTAAGCGCATAATTCAAAAACGGCTGGACCAATTCGAGGAACTCTTCTTTCTATTTGTTCCTTGAACTCTACGGGAGGTTTTTATGAAGCAGCGGGAACGGGATCAGAAATCCAAGTAGTGGGAACGGGATTAGAAGTCCACGGGGGCGAAGCCGCTGGTACTATATAGAATCATATGGGCTTCGGACTCGTGACCCCACCCCCCATCTCCACCAGTGGGACCACGAGGAATTTCAAGTACTGATGTCTCCACTGTAATGGGCAGTGGAGCTATAGGGATTTCCTATGTTTTTAATAGAAGGATCCTTACATCATCATCGACTCGAGGTAGGTCACTGCTGGACATAGACCAGGGCCTCGATTCTACTAATTGTCAACCATAGTCAAGACACAGACATTACAAAAATTGCCGTCTTCGATTGTCCCCCTCCACTCCTCGCCAGCTCCTGTTCGTATATCGTCGCTCCATCTAGTCGCAAGGCACCCTTCTCTACATATTTGTTCGTTGTCACTTTCGGGGAATCAAAGGTGTGAATATGTAAGTATGTATTGAGATAATAAAACTACTACATAAGTATTTACAAAAAAGACCATTTATTGCTTTTCCTTGTACGTTCGTTACACAGACTAATAAGTTACATATGAAACAATTCAAATCACAGACAGTCTATTTCAAAATATAAATCAACATCTTTGTTAATGCACCTAATGCAAAATGCACCACTCAGTAAGCGCACAGAACACAGCTGATCTACCATGAACCATTCGTAGTCGTGAATCGAAGTTTTGTGAGAATCGGCTCCATTATTCTCTGAGCCTATTCCCAACTCAGTTGGGGTCGGCTTTCTAGTCTAACTATGTTATTTTATTTCTAGTCTAACGAGCCGAGTAGCGTGATTAATCCGAGTACGCTCTGTGTATGACCCGCTTCTGCTAATATCAACCGTTGTCAAATTATTGAGATTACAAAAAATGCCATTGAATTTTAGTCTTTATTTATATAAGCTTAACGGCCAAAATTGAATGAAACGAATTTATTAAATGGTTTCAGTCGCTTTAGAAGATGCCATTTGATTTTAGACTTTTATAGCACGACATTAAAGTCGAAATTGGCAATAGTCGACAATTAGCAGAATCGGAGTTCCACTCGCTTGCGCGTTTTTTATACAACTTAGTCAAACCCAGTAATAATCGTCGGCAATTTACTTGTTTGCGTAAGTACTTTCCACGGCCCGCGATTTTACAGACGCGTGCGCTATTTCGCGGAATACCGGGTCACGATTCTCCTAAACCATTGTCAAATCACTGACATTACAAAAATGCCATTGGATTTCAAACTTTACTGCTATAGTAAAAAAATAAAATATCTAAATAATTTACCGTGAGTAAAGGAAGCAATGTCCTGGGGATTTTTTCCTTTAATTTTGAGCTTTAGTTCTATGAGCGTAAAGTCGAAAATTCAATGTCAAATTTGTAATGTCAGATATTTGAGATTAGCAACAATTTGTAGAATCAGGGTCCAGGTTTTCCGAGATACTACTGCTTTTTTTTATGCCACTCAGGTGGCAAACAAGCACCCTCCTGATGGGAAGCGGTCACTGTGGCCTATGGACGTTTGCAACACCCGCACCTTTTTTTTTTGCGGTTGTTGCAAACGTCCATAGGCCACGGTGACCGCACACACGTGCTGCCTACCCTGTAGAAACCTTCTAATGTCCTTCTTGAAGAACCCTTGAAGAAGAGCTTGTCATAATAAGTGCCTCTGTGTCTTTTTCCGCGTATGTAAAACCTCTCATCGTGCAAATCAGGCGTAAGGAAGGTGCAAGTTAAAATTTCATTTGTGTTCTGTGCGGGCCATAGTTTCAAATATTTCATGGTAGCTCTTCAGATATGTGCGTATTTCTATTAATTTCCAATATCAATGCTCGTCCAGTGCTGCATATACTCTCCGTAGCTTTTCCCTCTTATTTTTGTTCTTGTGTTTTTTTTCTTGTTTCCAAGGTTTAGCACCAATAGCGTTGCCTGCTTGCTGAGTACCAACGACCCTGTAACAAAATCAACCTTATTTTTATCCGCATAAGAGCGAATTGATACATAACATTCGTCTTGATATATTTTGATTGGAGCAATATATTGTAATATTTATAACATATTTTATTATGAATATAAATCATCATTAACCTTTCATAACATCAACATTTTTAGATCCCACACAATTTTTTGTGTCAAAATTGTGTAAACCTTAGTACATTCACATAGAGAAGTGTTATTCCCAATTATTATAAACTGTATGCAAATTAGACGCGACGTCTTTCATAAATAGTCTAGTTGATTAAGACGTCTGGCTTCAAAGTTTTGTTACTTTGTAGTTTTGTACTTCAGTGTACATAACTAGAACTATATAATATTTAGCTTCACCATACCGTTTTGATCTATTTTTATATCATAGAGGGTTTATTTACGTAAACTGTGAAACCCGTATAGTTTACATTCAACAAATTATTATTTAGGATAACGTAGTATTAATCCATTGTCATTGTCGAGATTTTTTTATCATTTTAATAACTCTTGTTTATTTGTTCTAGTTGCGATGGCGACAGGTATTATTCTGTTTTGATCAAATGCAGAAATACGTATTAATAATTTTAAGGTTACGTAATAATACAAGCCGTATGTCATTTAAATGGTATAAAAAGGCTATTTGCAAGTTTATTATATTTCATGTTGTGAAAGATAAAGAAAACGTATTTGAAAATCATAACACATACCTACCCTTAGATTGTAGAACCATAAAGGACTAATGCGAATAATAGTAATTTAAATACATTAAACAATTAAAATAAATAATTATGTCTATTGTCTCTGCTTATTTTATTTTCGTCCACCTTGCTATCAACCCTGATAACTGATACAATATGCTTCAAGACACGTGACCATATAAAATTGAAGCTGCCTACGAAAATAGGTAGAAAGATCGTGAGACTACATATAATGTTTTATTTTGGTAATATTGCTTATTGATTTTGTATTAAATTTATCGATATCAATATTTAAATGTCGATGTTAAATTCCTCATTGTACGCGACTGTACTTTTAATTACATCGAAATTCATATTCATCCTCATTTTAACACGGGGAATTTATTGGTGAACCAGTTTTTATTACATACAGTGACATCACTATTTTCTTAGAACGCGCAAACGGCCGTACCATAGGTATGTACATAGTTAAGCAACATTCGCAAAGGCGCGGGTTACGACGCTAGACCAATTTTCGCGACCATTACTCGCGCTCATAAAGATGCTCAAACTTTATGAATTACCACTTGGCTTGGATCCAGGGTGGCCATTTCAGCTTCGCAACGTTTATTTAGGTTTCCCTTAATTCTAATTGATAATAACGTTTCGATCTTTCATCTCGGCCAACTTTTTAGATGTGGAGGTCAACATTTTTAGTGTAAAATTATTTGGTTGGTAAGTGCACTATTAGTTTTATTTTTTGTTTGTTATCGAATCATATGATCATTGCAGATTTTCAGGGGCCTTACCTTATTTCAATATTACTTTACTTCCATAGTGAGAATCGGACTATCAGCGTCCGCCAAAATAAACAGAATACTAGTGTTATTTCGTTAAAATGGGTCAAACAGTATCTCTTACAGTAGTGTATACATATATTTGTGTAAATAGTTTGAATTTACACTTTTCTTACAAGATACTCTACACGGTTCGGTGAGTGTTTCTTCTGCCGCACTATTAGTCTTGGAATTCCTTATCGGCGCACGTGTTTCCTGATTCCTACAGTCCTGAGTTCTTTAAGCGGGGTGTGAAAAAGTATCTGATGAGGCCATGAAGCTGAGCGCCACCAATGTCATACTGTACGTGTTTGTAATGGTGACCCTCTTTCCTGAGATTTAGTCTTCAGCTTACCTTCAGGTGAACTGAAGTCAAATTGGCGTGCCATAAATAATAAAGACAACGGCCTGAGTCAGAATCTCACTATGGAAGTGAAGTAAGATTGAAATAATATTACTTTTCAGAGCTGGTAGGGCCCTAGAGCGACTCTGTCTTTAGCGTTTCTGACAGGCGAAACATTTGTCTCCTTGAAGAACACAATAGTCGCTTGGGAAAAATGTACCTCTTATAGTACCTTCAATAGTAGTGAGAATATTAAAATAAAGAAAGTTAACTTACCCTAAAATCGGCTTTCCTTTCACATGTGCAGTACTTTTGTTCATGGCGAAGAACGCGTTGTCAATCTCTGAGGATTTGTTTTGCCAACCCTGAAACATTAATGGCGGTTTATAGAGGAACTATCGACGCTAGTAATATTAATGAGTATGAAATAGACCCGCAGAGACCTTCATTACCGCGTAACCTAATTTAAAATGTCAGTGGTAGTAACTAGTGACTTTCAGTGTACAAACATTGACATTACAGTAATAAATATTTCTATCAAAGATGGTTTATAAAAATCGTTTCACGGTTCATTACTCTGTTATTTTCTCACGCCTGGGTTTGTTGTCTTTTGAGGATAACTTCTTCTTCTGTCGAATTGACGGCATTTTGGAGATTCCATCGTGGTGTGGTAATTTGTTTCACGGCAGCGCCGCTACTCACGAAGAAGGCCCGAGCATAGGTTTCGCTTTTCAGGAAGTGCAATAATGGCAGACGAGCTCAAGAGAAGCAAATAGGTCATCATCATTCTCGGAGTCTCTTCTCAACTAAGTTAGGGTCAGCTTTTTTTCTAGTCTAACTAAGATGTGGCCGAACTTCAATATTTTACGTGAAGCGACTAACATCGGACCTCCACAACCAAGTGTTGTTCTCTGAATTTAGGCTAGTCGGTCTTTTGAGGGCCCCAACTACCCGTAACGACTGCCATAGACCCTCGTATGACAACCGGGACCGATGGTTTAACATGCTCTCCAAGGCCTCCTGCATAGCAGTTTTTTTATTATAGTGCGAAAAATTCCCACGGATACCCTCAGCTAGAACCGGTTCGGGAGGTTATGTCGGACTCGAACCGACTAAAACGCACGCCCTCTTTTGGTCCTTAGTTGCCGCAGGTGAGATAGTGACCAACATATCCCTCGCACCCCTGCAGGTATTCACTACCGCCTCGCTAACCGATAATACCGCCATTGTAATAAATTTAAGTTGTTTATGGGTGTTTATATATGGAACCTGTGTACCATTTACAAAATACTAAGATTGCTACACAAAGTCCTAACCTCCACCGCCCTGGTCTCCCTGGGCGTGGGCTTCCTCCGCTCGTTGGCGTGGTGCCCTAGGTCTCGGACCGGCGTGGGTAGTACCACGCCGGCTGGTAGCGCGGCCCAGCGCAGACGGCCGCTCGCCGCGTCCTTGAGCAGCAGGCGCGCCGAGCGGGACACGTCGGGCTGGCCCGCTGCCGTCATGAACCCGCGGTTGACTGCCGGCACACGACATTACAATATATATTTTTTTTTATACTACGTAGGTGGCAGACAAGCACACGGCCCACCTGATGGAAAGCGGCCACCGTGGCCTATGAACGTGTGCAACACTAAGGGTGTCACACATGCGCTGCCCACCCTAAAGGGAAAGGGGGAGAGCTGGGAAGGGGTGGAGAGGCTAGGAAGGGGAGGAAAAGGAGGGGTATAGTGAGCTCTGGCTACCCTACTTACCGGCGGGAACACAACACGATGGTTATTATGACCGCGGTCTTCTGTAGGGCGGAGGTACTTCCCCAGTTGGACAGCTCATTTCGGACGGGAGATACCGTCGTGTCCTACCTCCGTGTCTTACTTTTCAACACTCATCATCATTCTCTGAACCTTTTCCCGACTCATTTGGGTTCGGCTTTTCAGTCTAACTGTGATGCGGCTGAACTTTAATATTTTCCGTGAAGCGACTGCCATCTGACCTCCACAACCGATGGTCCAATGACCATGGCGATATCGAAGTTCCAAGTTAGACTGATTGGACTTTTGAGGGCTCCAACTACCCATAACGACTGCCATAGATGTTTGTATGGCAACCGGGACCGAACTTATTTTTCAACACTCTTGCTCAGAAATTGGTTATTATCGCATGGTTTTTACACTCATAAGGTATTAAACACTTGTGCTTTTTTCCTTGATTGCACTAGTGTTTTATTTTATATTCCATCAAATTAAGTTTGTACCTCGCTGAAAGATATTATTTATGCAATATATTTGCTCTTAACTTGACAGGGTTATAGTTTTATTTTTAGCTTAGCTTAGAGCATATCTGATTTAAATTTGTTACAGGGATAAATTAGAGTCTGGACTGACACGATTTTATACCCCAAAGGTTAAATAAGGGGAACAAGGTAATAAATGCGTCTTAATAAAAAGTTCACATGTGTATCTCATGTCTTTCATTTAAAAACCCATTGTGACCACAGCTAATGCAACCTGACCGAATCGTCAAACAAATCAAAAAGTAAATTATCGTATGCACAATATGATCGCGTTAATACCAGAATTTCGTCAACTATACATATATCATGCAACATGAAAGTTTAAAAGTTAATACCAAAATACTGTTAGTAAGGTCACACACTAAAGCAACAAATATTCCAAACAGCAAATTTACCTACATTTACGCGCTAAATCCTCGGCAATTTGATGTGTGTACAGTAAATGGTGCCTCGGTGTGTGACCTCCCTTATAATTTTATTTATTTATTTTCATGCATACATACTGTGTCATTACAGGTATTGCCCAATACGACAGAGTAGTAACATAATAATAATAATTGCATTTACAATACATCATGCTTCAAAACTAATAATGGTTCTTAAGTAGGTATACAATATTATTAATTAAATATTATAAAAATATAAAAAAAATAGTAACAGTACATATACTAATCATTTCCAATTAATTCATTAAACGTCATATCGTAAGAAATAACATCAAATTACAATAATTTATAGTAAGGTGTTATACTTACAAGCGTGTGCAGTAAGAATCTGTTTATAGTCCGGTTCTTTGGACCCGTCGTCCGGCAGTAACAATCCATACTTCTCTACAAAGGTATGCTTGCTAACCAACTGGCATAGGCGAGCCATGGCTGCGTCGTGGGCACGCATCTACGAAGGTTAAGTACGTACATAGATAAGTGTTGTTTTTTCCCATCTCATCTCATAAACTCACGCCTTTATCTCCGAAGGGGTAGGCCAGAGGAGTTAGCACTGCTAGCACCCACATTTCGCCAGTTTATATTTAGGTCCCAATGTAATACGTGGCGAGCTATTGCCATTAACCGGGCACTTATAAACCTGCGATAAATACACACATAACTTCGAAAAGCATCGAAAAGTCATTGGTGTGTGCCATGTTCAACCTGGGATCGAACCCGAGACCTCGTCTCAGCAGTCCATTACCCATACCACGAGGCTACCGCGGTTCTTCTCGGTTCTTCGATTTGTTTTTTCATACCTACTACTATTATAGCAATCAGGAATTAAACTCTTCGCGAGGCTATAGCTTCTTCCTCAGAAAATGAGCGAACTATCAGAGTAACACAAATAAAATACTCAATTAAAAAGCTAGACGTTTGATTGAATGGCGTTGTTCAGTCAAAGGGCTAGCTGTTTGATTGAACGGCTATTTTAACCAATTGGCTGCGACATAAATACCAGACATAAAAACAATCTTCCTAATTTGTGATAGTAGACTGCATATAATTAATAAATCATTACAGGCAAAAATATTTTTATAGCATGATAAAAAAAGTTAAACAACATTATAAAAAAAACATCACCACTTACCTGGTCAATTGGCAACACAGCTGTCAATAATAAGTCGGGAGCTACGGCGTAAGCTGGCAACACCAATCCAGGGCAATCCAACAGCTCTATATCATTGTCCAATATTAATGATTGGATGTGTCGCGTATGACCCGGCATTGAACTCACGCTTACCTGATGACAAAACACATTTTTTAGGGTAAATTTGAATGAAACTGGCTTGCTGGAGTTCGAAAAATATGTCTTGTATTATCTCACATCCGGCAAGTCGGATCCAGTCCGACATAACCCACTCTCCCCGACTCCGGTGAAGGTGGTACCTACCTGTGGGGATGGGCGCATAAAAAAGGTAAAACTAACCTACATTTTTCATTGACATTTTATAAGTTCCATTTAATCGTCTATACAGAATAAATAAATTTTGAATTTACAATTTTAATTCACATGGAACGCGAAAGCCTACACAGTTTGTAATAGGCTAGGGATAAAATAAATAAAAGATATATTACCTTCTTAGTCTGCATTAAAACATTGACAGTACTAGACTTGCCAACATTCGGGTATCCAATCATACCAACGCTCAACCTCGGTGGATTCTTTAATTTTTCAACTGGCACCTGTTTTAGTATCGCCAATAATTGTACTCGATCAGATATTTCATGAGAATTTTTAACATTATTTACATTTCCTTCTATTTCTTGTATTTCTACTTTATCATCTGTGGTTTTAGTTCTATGGTCTTCCACAGGTTTACCAAGTTTTAAACATTCAACCACTTCATCTAATTTCTGTTGAATCCTATTAATTTTATCCTCAGTATTGCAAACAGCTAAATCGATCTGTGCTAATTGCTTTTTAAACAATTCTATGTCATCTTCTGTTGATGTTAAGTTCTCATTTTCATTGTCAGCTTCGTATTCGTCGTTAGAATGTGCTGATTCAGTTTCGGAGTCTTCGTCGTCATCATCTAGAGGAGTTTCGGTGCTGGATTCTGATATTTTACGCTCATTGGCACTTTTGGCTGCCGAGAAGAATATTATTGAAACATTCTGGAAAGAGGACATATATCAGAATGAAAATGGTTATTATAAACGGGAAACAAGACAGCAGGCCGAGGCAGTATTTCACTAATTGGTATGTATTTGGTAACAACGAAATATTTTTTTCCCAACAATACTGCAATACAAATTGGAACTTTCATGGAGTATTGAGGTAATTCCTACTACAAATCTATTTCGAAATATAAAGGTGTGAAAATTTTATCGATGTGGTGACAGCATCTGCGGTGGTGACGTCCGCGAGGAGTCGGGTTCGATTCCCGCTCGGTGCAAATATGAAAGCCGTTAAGCGTCATACGAACCTGGTAATCGTTACAAGTAGTTGGAACCCTAAAAATGTCCAACTAGATAATAACAGATACAATACAGAACTTCGATATCGCCAATTAGTTGTGGAGGTCAGATGACAGTCACTTCACGGAAAATATTAAAGTTCAGCTGCATCTAGGTTAGCATGGAAAGCCAACCCAACCTTTAACCTAATCATAATCATATTGACAAAAATATAATCAACCAAGCTCGCCAAAAGGGAAGCCAAATGGATAGCGGGGCTTAAAAGCGTTTTGTGTAAATCTGTACAGTACTCTTCGGCGCCAATACTAAGAACAAAAGTTGGGGAGAAATAAAAATAATCTACCTCTTTAGTGAAATAATCTGCCCAACATTTCCTTTCATATTCATTGGTCAAATCTGCTTTGTTCAACAGGAGTATAATCTTGCATTTCTGTTCTGTAGCATACTGCTCCAAATCTGCACATCTGAGAAAAAATACATCCACTATTGACAACACTCTGAAAACCATCATAAAAAGGTGGATGCTGATTGGCGATAAAGAATATGATGTGGCAAACAGAAATGTTCCTTATATGCATGTGAATAAAATTGATATTTCAATGCTCACTCAAGGCATTAAAAACTGTTTTATGATCGTCATTTCTTTCGTATTCCTTATTCGAATTTATTTTCATTCTATCATTATTATTAGAATAAGTTATTCTAGTCACCACATAGTAGGACATGAATGATTTTCAGTGCCGTATCAGTACCAAAGGTATCAGACGTGCAGTGTGTCCTACGGGGAGGAAGTAGGAGGAGAGAATTTGGAAAGAAGGGAGACAAGGCGACCAACACTGACACAATCCAAATATACAGCATAGCATACTATATATAAAACAGAAATATAGAGAGGGGTGTAAAATCAACAGTTATAATTTAAATTCTTCTATATGTAACAATTTGCGTTGATCAATAGTGGTTAGATTATACCTACTATTAGGACTGATTTCATGAGAGAAAAACAGTCACAGTGCCACCTCCTCTATGTGTTTGCTTAGTGGCCAGAAAATTTAACCTATGTCTTGACTAGAAGCTTATTAATTTATCACTTTTTTCTATTATCTGAACCCATTGTCCAAACTGTATACATGACTTTAGAATACATACCTGAACAGTAGAGGGTTCCTAGCATCTAGAAGTAGGAGCACAATATCAGATTTCTCCAAGGTTCTCCACAGCTGTTTCCAGAGTTCTGGATTACGTTCATATGGAGTAACTGCAGCGCCGAGCTTGGCTTGCAACTCGTTAAGATGACGACGCCATTCTAGGAAGGATTCCCTTTCACGCAACATTTGCTCTTCGGCGGTTATACTTGGACGCCATAGAGGTCTGAAGAATAAGAAACATGTTTCATTTTTAGTCTTGTATGCCGCATGATACAGTATCTATCATATTATTAGGGTGAGATTTTTGGGTCCACAATTTTAGTACCCAGAAGTATTTTTATATGTTTTAATAACATCAGTTATCTGCCAGCTAAAATATCATCAAAATCCCTGTCCAACTACTCAGAGATTAGCCAAAATAAATGGACAGAGAGACAAACAATACAACATTCTTCTAATGGCAAAACTCATAAGCTTTTGTCTACAAACAGATAAGTACCTCAATTTTATTTATTGAAGAAAATTAATATTTAATTTATAAGTAAAAGTTGTTTTATAATATGATTATATAACTAATTATTTAACATAATATTTATGATTTTTTTTGTTTTCTCAAAAGTGGGTTCCTCAGGGTGGCAAGAATAAGTATTTTATATTGGACAGAGATGGCGGAGTTGACAGGTACTATGATTATATTTTGGCAATAAAATTTATGATAAGATCATCACCTTCTTGGCACTGTCAAAGGCTCATCAAAGTTAGGCTGAGATGTGGCCACCTCAACTTCACTGGAGGCGAACTTTACATATTTCAAATTAAGTTTTTCCGCTGTGAACTCTCTTTGTGCCAGCTCTGCGGTTGAAAGGAACTCTTGCAGTGATGACTCTGCTGTAACTGACTGCAGATTGAGCCTGCCCCAGTCATAGCCATCATTGACTTCTGTTGTATGTAACTGAAATTATTAATGATTGTTAGCAATTAAAGCAATTAATGAAAAGGGATATGGAGCCCTACAAACATATTCTGAGCCAAGGGGTCCTAGCCAAAATGCATTCGTTCCGAATCTACATTCGTCATCGCTCTGAAAATGTATGGGAGTGACATTTGTTGTCGGAATCGGATCACATGATATTCGACAATAAATGTCACTCCCATACATTTTCAAAGCAATGACGAATGTAGATTCAGAACGAATCAACCTCACCAGTATGCCACAAACCAGTGCACCTGTTGATTAGCAAACAAGGCTCTGGTGTGGGCTCTCCTTTTCAGGTTCGGTGGGGACGACAGTTGCATATGCCAGTTGATTTTAATCATTCAGTTTCAATATCATTGTCTTCTGGCAGTATTAGTAGTAATTTGGCGAAAAATAAAATCCACACATTATCTCACCTGTATATTATTCTCATTTCTATCTTATTAGAATCATCTACACTATCGGAAATTTTAAAAATTATTATTTCTACTGTTCTTTTGGATAAAAAGGCATATTTGGTAAAATACATGCAACATCAAAATAATGCGGTTTCCGAACGGTAAAATGAGGTTATCATTTTATTTACATTACTTAAACTTTTACATTATATCGAATGAAAATTAAATATACAGGTTTGATTGTTTAAGAACATCACATGTATATGCAAAATTTAAATATATGAAAGCTTTTAATTTAGTTTTACAAAGTTTACCATGGTGTTATCTTCAACGTGTTTTCTATGTCGATTCTTTGAAAATCTATCCTTGATTAGGGCTCTGCCCAGCGACTCTTTATTTTTCTTTCCCATAGTTTAGTTAATTTATAGTACAGTGGTAACGATTAAGGTGCAAAGAAATGGATAATAATTATATTTTTCACAGTATTTGGTTCGGTTTGATTTGATCCAAGACCAGAATCGTGTCAAAGTGACATAGCACTTGACACAAATAAAACAATAAACAAAAACACATGGTTCTTCCTACAGATAAAACAGAAATAATTCCACCGAAAATGCAACTAAACGTAGAAGTCTATTATAATAATTCGTCTTTGGTCAAAAGCGTTTCATTTTATGCATATTGTTTTGAAAATCGATATTTTTTTATTGAGTAATAACAAGGGGTTTCAAAACAAAAGGCAGAGGTCCCACTGGCCATTTGTTTTGTAGAGAACGGAGCGTGTAAAATGTGTGTGAGTGAGGTGCGGGCTTTCGATTTTCTGGGATTTTATGGGATAAAATTTATAACATAAATTGATTAACACAACTTAATATCAGCTCAGAGAGTGTTTCTTTTTATTTAACATGACGGAATATTATAGTATTCGGTCGCGTCCATACCATGAACGTTTTGAAACTCTGGCAGAATTCAATTTTTACGTTGGTGATGATGAAAATGAGGAATCTATTGATAATGAAGATAACTACATTTACTGTTTTTGTAGCAGAGTTTTCATCAGGTTTGTTGTTTGCTATTCATAATCATACATATTTTAATTGATGAATTGCAAATTTGAACATATTCTGGTTATACTTATAACATTGGAAGGTGTACAAATAAATAACTCCCTTAACATTGGTTACTGGTATTCTAGATTGTGGACAGCTTTATTTACATTTTACTTTTGTACTGTATCACATCTCAACATGTTATGTTTATCTCAACTGGCTGGTCAGTGGCCAATTAAAACATTGACTACTACTACAGTTAAACAACCACATATAGTTATAAAATTGTATAGACTGATTGGTGCTACTTTGTGTAGAAAATGTATATAGATAGATATCACTATGGTGTATAACTGAAATACCATCAAGGGCTCTAGCCAAAATGCATTTGTTCCGAGCGTTGACGAATGTAAATTCTAAACGAATGCATTTCGGCTAGAGCCCCGCCCCAAGGCAACCAACTAAAAGCAAGCACAATCTCCTCGTTTTGCTTAATAATTATATTTAGTAACTTAGTCTATTTCTTTCATTTTATAGTTTTAATCTATGTTTGTTTGTCAGGGATGGAGTCAAGACATACTTTGTTGACAATCAATATGTGAGTGAGAGTGATGCTGAAGCTCACCATGACTCTCAGTCCCAGGATTGGGATGATCACTCCCATGTGCATTTTTCATTAGACACTTCTTACAAGGTGAAATGTGAGGTGAGTATGCATGGTGTTGTTGTTGTTTACAAGAGAGTGAGAGGCTTACAGTTTGGATTCCAGAGGCCATTCAATTTTCTCTCAAGACTTGGACACAGGCTCTCTAATGGCTTACAGAGCCTGTGTTTCTGACATGTATGTGTGCCTGACCTAGGCGGTCAGGTAGGTTGCAAACTGTAAAAGTCATATAATTACTTTAAATTTATTTGTTACATCTGTAATTTTTAGCACATTAAACTGCTTTTATTGTAGATATTATTATTACCTAAATTATTTATACTAGAACATAATTGTAAAACTAGTAATATCAAAATGTAAGCATTCTCTGATAAATAAATAAATAAATTTAATTTAAATTAAAATTTAAAATTTAAATTTTAAAATTTAAAATTTATATGTGTAAATTTCACAGAGAGATGATAATGCAAGCTGCTACTGTAGTGCATCACATACAGAGAATTGCTGTTCCACTGATGAACATGATCTGGCTCATAACCATGCAGTACCCCATGCTCTGCAGCCAAGTGACAGTGGTGCAGATCTCACATACCAAGACTACCACTCTGACACGCATGACAAGCTTGAACGAATGGATCACGAACTTGGAAGCACAGAAGCAGATGAAAATTACAATTCAGAAGATACATTTGAGAAATTTTGGTCTGTTAATGGTGAAAGACTTATTTGGGCATCATGGATTAAGACATACAGTGATTATATAAACCCAGCATATTTAGGTGACAACAATGATCTGCTAATGGATGAAAATAATATACCCAAACAACATTCTGTAGATGAGATATATACAAAACAGTCAGATCCAAGTCCAAAATCAGCTGATGATGATATGAGGGAAAGGAAATTCTCATATGATTCTAAAGTAAATCCATATAAGAAAACAACTACGAATCCGAATCAAAAAGAAGAGAAAGTAGATAAAAATCAAGATGTAAACAAAGATGATTCATGGTTACCAATTCGGAGGAGACGTTCATGTTCGGAACAAGAAAGAATATTGAGCCCAAGAACTTTAGCTGGAACAGATTCCATGACTAACGTTACAAAACTAACCTTCTCGAGCTATGACGTCACATCTAGTCATGTAACATCAGATTCAACACCCACTGATGACTATAGTGTATCGTCATCATCTACTGATGACCCTTCTAATGACCAGACAAGAATAGCCAACATAGATGATAAGTATGATGACTATTTAGGGCAAGTCCCTTCTGAAGAGTTAGATACTGAACAGTATTGGCAGTTTTTGTGGAAAAAGCATTTTGGAGAACAGTATGCATTACATTTAGCAAAATATACTGCACTACATGATAAACTAGATAGTGATATGCCCGAAATTAACATAGAAGTTGTACCAGATCAATGTTCAAAATCAAAAGACAGTTCTTTAGATATAGAATGTGAAAATAGTGAATGTCATTCTCAAGAAATGGCGACTGCTCTAGAGCCAAATAACCAAATAGATTATGAAAACAGTGAAAGTAACTCCCAGGAAATGCCAACTGTTGTAGAAATCCGTAATCAAGTTAATGAAATCAAACTGGAAGAGAAAACAAAACCTAAGAAAAAGAAAAAAAATAGTACACGGTACATTAGCTCTGTAGGTGTATTACTGCAGAATTTATTAAAAGATGAAACATTAAATGTCAGTAATGAGAACGAACCAGTAGATGCCGGTGACAATACAGGAGATAAGACGGAAGGGTCCACAACAACGGCCCCAACAAATGAGGGTAGTACAACAGATTCTTTAAATCGTAACAGATCTGTGGCACCTACTAGTATCAACTCCTACGGTTATGATGATGGTGACGATGAACCGCCAGAGGAAAAATCAACATGGCCAAAGAAAGTTATGTAAGTGCTCTAGGTCTTTATTATTTTTTAAGCTATCTTAATATATACAGAAAATAAAAATGTCAACACTGTACATTGCATAGCCGAGAGATGCCTATAATGCGATATCCACAGGAATAAAATATTCCCTCTTACCCCCCTCTTACCAGCTAAGCTCAAGCTGGTTAGGAGTGGGTTTCAAGTTGGTAGTGTAATGTAACGAAACCGACTCCTTAACCTCTAAGCTACTGTCGCTTCAACACTAATTACTAACTAACTACTAGATATTTTTTCTACCATATAGAAATATATCGTCCTTCGCAACTGGGTCATAGTAAAAATAATCTTGCACATTGTAAGCTAAATTTTTTTCAAAAAAATGTAAGCTAATCTCCTCCTTTATCTTTCCAGCCATGATCTAGCAGTTGACCAAGAGTATGAAGAAGAGCAAGTTAAAGTAAAAGAGACACTTGAAATGATGGGCTTTTGTGTAAATACTGATAAACTCCTCAAAGGAGAAGTCATGTTTAGGAAGCGGTTACCACAACTACGTCCACCGAGGTATAAGCGATTGATGAGTGGCAGGAAGACTTACTTTGATGAAGATGGCAATCCGTACTCAATGGATCAGGTAAATATCCTATATGATTATAATAATATCTGATCTAACACACATACACACATTTACAGCATTTCTGCATCCATTTTTTTTCCATTTTATGATCTGCAGTCGGCTGCCCAGCCATAATCAGATGAGTTGGGATTCATTGGCATTTAGGAGGTGTCATTCCATTAAATGACACCACATTGGGTGACAGAATTTAGCTTCTTTGATCTAAGTCCAGTATTTGCCATCTTTTGAGGTGTATTATGTTCTCGTACCTGTTTAGTAGGTCCCTTGCCAGGTTCTCAGAGCAACGTTTTGGAATCTCTGTAGGATCTCTATATTGGAGTTGCTACCAGAACCCCAAAGTTCTGTTCCATAGGTCCAAATTCTCAGTCAAATAAATATTTCTGCATCTAAATACTTTTTTATACACTTTCAGTCAACCAAAGGTTCCCAAGATGAGAAAGAGATGCATACTGATGATGATTGCACTGAAGTAAAATTGGACGTAGATAGAACAGAAGATGTCACTGATGCTATCCAAACTGAACTAGAGGTAGCAAAACAGCCCTCATTAGATGACCACGACAACAGCAATGTGGCTGAAGCAGCCAATGTGCCTTTGCCCGATGATGATGACGAAGAAAAAGAGACGGAAGACTGTGAAGAGCAACCAGGTTTGTAACAATATGTTCTTGCTTAAAAAAAATGTACTCAAAAAAAATTTACAATAGTAATGTATTCTTTTTACACATCAAAAAATAGAAGAATTGTGATGTGTTTGAACATAAAATACGAAAGTGTAGCTCTTTTTATTACCTTACTTTCCATATAACACATATTTCTGCTAGAAATGGACATAAATATTATTTGCAGACAGGGAGGGAGGGGGAGTGGATGGGAAGGGTTCCCATCCCCTCTCCCTCCCGACCTCAGATTGCCTCCATTGTTCCTGTAAAATGCCTAGCCTAAATTTCCTAAGGGCGCACTAATTTTACCTACCTAAATAAAAAACAAATCGCCAATCATTAATTTTCATTTTGTTTAATAATGTTTCATATGTGGTTCGTTCTCTAGTGACTCGGCAAGTGCAGTCCAAGAGAAAAAGGAAGCCGAAGCGGTACTCGAAAATGGATGATGATGTAGATCCGTCTGTCTTGCCCGAGGAGCTGAGGGATGACCCTAAGATGTACAAGTATTGGAAGAAGAGGCACTCTCTGTTTCTCAGGTGAGCTGAAATTGAATAATATTGTAGCTACAAATCAGCAAAACAAACACACACACACACACACACACACACACACACACACACACACACACACACACGCACACACACGCGCGCTCACACACACACATACACACACAGACACACACACACACACACACACACACACAAACACACACACACTCACACACACACACACACAGACACACACACGCACGCAAGCACATTTACTGCTTAGGAAACTTGAAACTGGTTTATTAATCTGCATGTTTGTTACCCTAGTATACTGTATTAATAAGAAAATTATATGTTATCAGATTCGACGAAGGCATAAAGCTGGACCGCGAGAGTTGGTTCAGCGTAACACCGGAGAACGTTGCGCTCCACATCGCTAACAAATACCCACACGATGTCGTACTAGACGCCTTCTGCGGAGCGGGAGGCAATACTATACAGTTCGCGCTCGCTAGTAAAAAAGGTAAGTCTTCTTATTTATGGTATCTTTATATGTTGACATATACCATGTAGGTATCCCATTTTCCTACAAGCCGGGACCTAGCCTGGCTACTCAGTTCTCAAAAATATTCCTAAGACATGGTTCTGAAAAACTGTGGTATTTTTTTATGCTAATGTAAACATATCTACTATACATATTATGTTCCAAAATGCGTTTTTTTTCTAAGCAGAAAAATATTCTTATTCTGACTTTTTAAACAAAACAGGTTAAAAAAACACACCAAGATGGTTTAGGGTCATTTAAGTACCTAAACAAAATTGATAATAGAGAAACTGGATATTGTTTTTGACGTGACAACGTCTTATAAATTGGCTTGCCGGGTGACACTTCAAGAAACTGCGTTACGCTCCGCTCACGTTATGCGCTCACAATGAGAGCGAGTGAGAGGCACGCGTCCCTTCCACTCGGGCATGGTTAGCCCGCCTAAGAGCGAGAGAGACAGACATAAAAAGTGAAAGGCACGCGTCCCTTCCACTCGAGCACAGTTAGCCCGCCTAAGAGCGAGAGAGACAGAGCGAGAGAGAGAGAGTGAGAGAGATAGGCATACACACCGGTTCATGTCTTACGCTTCTATTTCGCTTAGGCTCCTGCATACAAGTTTACACGTTGCCAGTTAATTGTAAAACGATTGTGTAGTGATAATGTGAAGGTAGTTGAATATTCACATTAAAATTATTTTACCACTCAAAGTCGTTGTCACGTAAAACTTTCGCCCGTATACCGACTTTACAGGCAACCAATTTTTTTTCAGATTTAAGTCAGTTTGATTAGTTACCGGTAAAATTAGATTTTTTGGAAATCTTTGAATAATTGCATATCCTTTTAAAAATAAGAGAGTGATCTTTTGAATGAATTTCGCTCTCTCCAGCATTTAGAGTTCTTTCCTACCACTTAAAGTCAATACCCAACATGTACACGAGTGCCATGACCGCATTACAGTAATGCTATACTTCAAAGATACCTTCTAACTTGTTCTTTTCATTCACCAGTGATAGCAGTAGACATCGACCCGCACAAGATCGAGTTGGCTCGTCACAACGCGGCAGTGTACGGCGTGGCTGACCGTATCGAGTTCATCGTGGGTGACTTCTTCGAACTAGCCCCGACGCTTCAGGCTGATATGGTGTTCCTTAGCCCACCCTGGGGCGGACCCGGGTATTCCACTGTGAGTATTACACTTTTTAAAGTCAAAAGTCCTTTGTAAAATGACATGCATGCCAATTATTTCACTAGCATTATATGCTCTAAACTATGTGAAATGGAGAAGTAAAAGGGGACCGTAGACTCCGAAAGTAAAGCCTCAGGTCTAATGCGAAAATTACAAATTTTTTTTCTACAGAATCAAGAATATGACCTAGAGACGATGTTAGAGCCGCGACCACTGTCGGAGCTTGTCAGAGTAGCGCGGACGATATCCGAGAATATATCCGTCTATTTACCTAGGAACTCCAGAACCGATCAGGTAAGGCAATTACATTATTTTCTTACTCACTGTTGCCCGCGGCTCAGACCTTTATGGATGTTAAATATCGCGTAGTGTTATAAATTTTTGCACTTTATTCGACTACATACTCCACTCGACTCATATTCGCCTTTCCACTCACCTCTCTATTAGCCTCTCGTCGCCGCCTACCCTTCTCTGCTTTCCGTATTCCCCAGTTCTCCATTGCCCAATATCCACACTTCCCCATTTTGCTCATTCCACCTTTTCACCATATCCCCATTTCCTCACTTTCCCTCTTCCTTACTTCCCCGTTTCTCCATTTCCCCACTTCCCACTTTTGCCATTTGCCTACTTCCCCATTTCCCATCTAAAGCCCTGTGCATGCCACTGGCTACTTTTCTACTCTTGTGCGCGTTGTCTTAAAACTACGATTTTTGACACAAAAGCTCGAATTTACTTCAAATTTATAAAATGAAATATCGCAACAATACTACGTTCTTGATATGCCCACCAAAACCCTACTTACAATAAAAGTTAGTACTACTTATCTAATAATGTATATCTGTTTTTCAGTTGTTATCGATGGCAAAAGAACTTGGGGGCTACATAGAAATAGAACAGAGTTTCCTGGACAAACGATTCGTAGCTATAACGGCTTATTACTATCAACATTATTAGGGAATGTCAAGTTTTGTAAACTGAGCAATGAGTTCTAATTCATATTACATCCTCCATGCTTGGAGTTATTAAAATGATAACATGTTAGAGAGAGTATTGTTAAAATAGTGGTCCTACTTGTCTTATAACAGTTGTTTTAAGCTGTGTTGTGTTTTAAATGCTCAGCAATATAATTTTACGAAAATTTACTGACTTTCTAAAAGAGTAAGTTGACTGAAATTTTAAGACAGTCTTTCTCAAATCGATTTGAAATTGAAAAATGAAAGTCTAGACGGGAGTTGTGTACGCGACTCTTAATTCAACTTCGCCTCTAGGACGTGAAGGAATTTTTTTTTTTATACTACGTAGGTGGCAGACAAGCACACGGCCCACCTGATGGAAAGCGGCCACCGTGGCCTATGAACGTGTGCAACACTAAGGGTGTCACACACGCGCTGCCCACCCTGAAGGGAAACGGGTAGAGCTGGGAAGGGGTGGGGAGGCTAGGAAGGGGAGGGGAAGGCGAAGGAGGGGTACAATGAGCTCTGGCTACCCTACTTACCGGCGGGAACACAACACGATGGTTATTATGACCGCGGTCTTCTGTAGGGCGGAGGTACTTCCCCAGTTGGACAGCTCATTTCGGACGGGAGATACCGTCGTGTCCTACCTCCGTTATTCCATTAGTCTAGTAGAACCCGCAAAAAATTGAGCACTTGTCTCAATTCTTCCTAGTTGCGGGTTCAAGACCCGTCTCGGCTTTCAGTTTTTCTAATGGTTATTTGTTACCATATTCTTTTTATTTTATTTTATCATGAAGCTTCTGGTACTGATATATTTGGCTAAGACTTGAAAATATTGAATTTGCGAATGTTTATGAAGTTTTTTTAAGACGGTTTGTCATTTCTAATTAAATTAGCTTTTTATTGACTACTAAGTCATTTTACAACACAATAAAAAAATACTCATTAGTCTATGATTGAGCATATACTAAAACTATAAACTCGCAATAAAATTGTAAATATAGTAATAAGTTTTTAATCATTCATTAGCTTTAGGTGAAAAAAACATGCCTTTTTTAATTATGTTTAAGATATCTGTGATTTTAAATACTTTGCGTAACTATTATAAATTAACAAATTGTGCATAAACTCATTAAAAGATTCATATTTGTGTCTAACTTAATATTCATTATTAATATAGCTACTATCAGTATATCTTATTAGAGTCAATTCAGATCAGGCGGAAAATGTTCTAGCACTTTTTTATATCAGTTAGGTAGCAGACAAGCATCCGGCCCACCTGACGGAAAGTGGTTACCGTGGTATATGGACCTTTGCAACATAAGGATTTGCTATTCGAACTGCCTACCATATAAAGAGGAGAAGGGAAGGTGGGAGGTATTTAGACAGTTTCTGTGCACTGACAAGTGCAGAACACAAACTGAACTCCAAACCTTATTCCCTTTGCACAAGGCTGAAAATGGTATGCAGCATTAAATGTTATCAGATAAGACAGTATAGTAGTGCGTTGGTACTTACTATTTTGTGCTTTGTCGTAATGGAATAGGGTTGATAATAAAATTTAATTACCCCTTAAAAACTGATCGAGCATTTTCCCGCCAGACTTGTATTCACAATTACTACTGTTAGTATCAGATATTAGATTCTTGTGATATACAATAAATATTATTTAAATTAAAAAGCTGCCAAATTACAGCTGTAATTATTTAAAATAAGGCCCAAATGTGTAGCTCTTTGTCTGTACTACTGTCACTATGTACTAAAGTATATTACCTACCAAGTAGCTATATGTATTATCTAGATGGATTGTGAATAAGTATATTGTGAGCATGAAATATATAGGTACACACGGACGCACAATGGCCCCAAAAAGGGAGCATAGGTGCGGAAAAAGGAGTCCCAATACAATAGACAATAGGTACACACAGCAGAGGAAATAAATCAATACATCTCTATTTCTTCTATTATAATAATTGTAAAGAGGTTGTGTTACATTGAACATTTAAAAAATAATACTTTGGGTATGTTATATTGACGATACAGTATACATTTTTTTTTAATTCTTTTCTGTCCGCAAAGGACCGATGGTCGTTGGACTAGATTGTCTTAGAGTGGAGACCGCGAGAAGGCCAACGTAAGGCGGGACACTCCAGAGCTAGATAGAATTACGACCTGAATAGTCACCCACTGGACTGGGCCAGACTGGATGCGAAAGGCGGATGGTCAGAAAAAATGGCGCACATTCGGAGAGGTCTGTGTCCAACAGTGAACTGCGTTTGACAAATTGATTGATTGGTTGTCCGCGATAGACGCAAAAACTACTGAACGGTTTTTGATGCAGTCTTACTTAAAATCTTACTTTTGTTTGATCACTATCGGTTGAGTAGAACTGGAGATATATGAGCAAGTTGTGTTAACTGAGCGTAACGCGCGGAAGGCTAGTTTTTTTATAAAATTGTACGTATAAGTGGATACTTATATCCTTTGCTGTCTGTACAAGAAGGCACGCTCACTCACACACACATTTACACGAAGTTTTTAATTACCATAGATTTGATGAGGTGTCGGTTGCTATACGAACACCTAACGCAATCGTTATGGGCAGTACAGAACTTGGTCGATGGCAATCGCTTCACGGAAAATATCGAAGTTCAGCCGCATCTTAGTTAGACTAGAAAGCCGACCGCAACTGTGTTGTGAATAGGGTCAGCTAATGATGAGATTTGATGCCAAATTCATTCGTTGTCATATTTCATTCATATTCGATATGATGTTTACTTATCGTGCGTTAGATAACATGGGGTCAAAAACGTACGTAACGTATATTTTCGAGATTTTAAATACATTAATAAATTTGTTTTTTAACCCTTAAAGTTTCTCTGGTAGTTTAAAATTAATAGTGTATGTCGTCAAAGCGCGGGAACTTGCAACTGGCGCGGGGCGGGGAGACTGAAATATGCTGAGATACTCGTACGTAGATATGTGTCAGTGTGTGCGTGTGTAATCTTTTATACATAATTTATTTCATGCTACTGGCGCCAAAGTGTTTTACCTTTAAGTCATAATGTGTAACCTGATGTTTATGTCAATATTTCAGATTAGTTATGAGTAAAATGCATAAGAGCAGATACTTGCAGTGTACATTATACAAACTTGTATCTCTTGTAATTGTTTTCTGTATTAGTATTTTTTTTCACTTTTTTCAGCCTTTGCCCCAGAATGATATAATGTTTCATCGCACAACTCAATACAAATAAAAATACCGACTATGTACTTACTCAACACTGGTCTTGTGTTACATAGCCTAAGTGAAATGTATTTTTTCCATACAAGGAATGGACGCATTTAATAATAAGCAATATCAAATATCCATACTCAATGGGGAGAGAGACTCAAAACTCGATGTAGATGTCGCCAGCATCGAGTTTAGTATCATTTTGCTGTTGGTCTGCCATTTTGTTACGGATTTATCAGAGACTAAAGAATACTCTCTGTCTATGGTTTGTTTGTGGTTTTACTCGTGAATTTCGTCGCACGCAGACTGAGATTACTGCTTATCATTTTCATTTTCAAGTTCAACATGTGTATCTTTACCTTTATAAATAAAATATGACAAACTATAGTCGATTTTGCTACATGTGGTGGTATAAAAAGCAGTTTCTCTCCCCAGTATTTATAGAATACCTTCGTTTAGCTTCTGTTTAGCAGCATAGCATATTATAGAGAAATCTTTACATGTGAAATTTGAAATTATGCAAAAGTATTTGAAAGTTGATATAAGATTCATAGATAAATATAAGTACTATAAGATTACACTTGTTCTTAAATACTTATATCTTTAATATTGTAATGTTATTTCCCTGGGGTTTACCACTTGCTGTAAACTACTAAAATGAATGAATCTACGAATGACGTTCAACAAGTCAATAGTCGCCGTTAATTTAAATGTGAAAGTATTTCCATTGGTCCGGGTGTTCCTACATAAATACTTTTCTCAATTTAATATATCAATATGGGTAGAGTCTATAATTCTAGCATATTTATTTATGCCATGCATATTGGCACTAAATTTAATAATTGACTTAGGGACTTGACCTTATAACGTGTGATTGTGTATGTGATCTCTGTAAATATCTGTTAATTATTAAAGATAATATGAGATACAATATTATTTTATTTTATAATGATCATTAAAACTGGTCTGCTGGTGAAATTATTTTATGAATGATTCTCAATCAATTCACTGACAGCACAAAAACTCTCCTAACCTTCAACCCATACTCCCTACTTCTATGTATAGGGTCAGCAGCATAAGTGTAATGCCCGTGTCCATAGGCCACAGTAACCACTTTCCTATCGGCAGACTGTGTACTTGTCTGACGTTTTATAGTTTTTTACAGTCTATGTGTCTAAATATGAAAAGATACTAAATGGGTATATGTTAATGCATGATTTTGTGAACATCTATTGTAGATACCCATTTTCACAAATAAATACATTTGAATTTGAAGTTGAACATCTATGACCACTCCTTCAACATGCATTGTATACCACACATTTGAAGTCAGACCAACTTAACTCAAGATTATAAATATATTAATGTAATATATGCAACTTATGAGGCTAACACTACATTAATTAGACAAAATACAACACTCTTACCATTTTTGAAATTGCTCACAGGGAACAACAATAAAATATTGATATATATTTACCAGTTTTTTATTTGGAGATTACCAGGAAACTTGCAAATGACAATACAGTTTGGGCTCTATTACCAAACATTACAAATCAAACATATCCTTTATAATACATCACTCATGGTCCCAGATAAACACATACCTGCTTTAGCTAATACTCACAACTTAAAATATTGAATTTTTTGAATAAATTTCAATGCTTTTTATTTTAAACACATTACAATGTCTCTCAATGCTTTTAAACTTTTGGTATAAACGAAGTTAGCGGTGAATCATGTACTTATATCTAATTGACAAAACTTATAGCTAAATTAATAATATGTGCTATTCTTTCATTTCTCCTTCTTCATCTTCCTCTTCAGCCCCTCTGACATACAATACATTATTGCATCTAATAAGAACTTCACCCAGATTGCCTATAAAAGAAAATTTGGTTTTATATAAAAAATGAATTATATGATCAACAGATTGAATTAGAGTAGAAAAGAAATCTATATGCAAATACAAAAAGTAAAAAGTTATTTGAAATCATGTTCATTGTGCTTCCCGTAATTGCCATCTGTAAAACATGTAAGCAGTTCCTCTTTTGTGCGATGATGTATTATCAGAACTGAAGTAACAATGTGAGCCACTACTGACGAGCAATTTGTACGATAAGGAACTCATTTGAATAACTTCATTGAAGTCACTTGGTTCAAGAATTATTCTCTATAATGATTAGTTAATCTATTCGTCAAGGCGACTAGAATTCAGTGGTATGGTATCTGGTTAAAAGCTGCAAGCGTATTGAAATTTGGATTTTCTTTAGATTCCTACTATGCACTGAATACATGCAAACGGCTAAAATGAAGACTACAAATAAAACTAACCTGTACATGTACCGTCAACCATTTCTTCTGTATTTGCTAGTTGTAAATTCATATATCCATCGGCCGATACTAGCAAACCTTTGTACTCATGGCCCCATTTTAATTTTACTAGCACGGATTTACCAGTTAGACTGTTGAGGAAAGGTTTAGGGTTTATGGGCATAGCCGCTGCCATTTTGAGAACTTCTGTAAAAAGATTTTAAATAAACTTAGAAGTTAAATAAAATGCGTATAAATAAGTACACACAAGCTATCTGTTTTGTTTATTACTTTTGGTCTCGGTGATTTAGTGAAACTTTAAAATATAACCTCTAAAATGTTTAGAGCGCCGCTTCAACCACAGGCACAGACAAGACTACAATCATACCCATGCGACTCACCTACATTTTTTTTTTAAATTTTATTTCATGACATACAGCGGCATCTGGGTTCAGGGCGCGAACTATATTTCAATTTTTTAATTTTTTTACTTTTAATTTATTTATTTTACGGCCATGGATACACATCCTTATAAACTTATTTTTAAATTGATTTTGTCAATGTTGTCATTATACAATAAAAAAATGTATGGTAGTAAAATTAGCACCATATCCATTAAATTATAATATTTAATATGTGATATTTAATTAACAATATCATCATTTAAATTTCTGGGATCCAAAAATATTGTTTTTATGCATATTTTGTCAAAATTCATTATGATAATATGAAACAATAGTAGAATCCAAAGTCATAGTGTCACTTTCGTCAAAGTCAAAGAAAAAAAAATTTAAATTTTCACTTTAAAAGAAAATGGCTGCCGGTACATTTGCATTAAATTCGAATTTAGTTGTACTTTTTCATGTTCATTTCTTGAATTCATCTAATATTCACGTTGAGTTCACCTTGCCGCTCCGTGTCATAGATAAATCTAACGAATAAAAACATCGAAAAGTAATCCCTCTACTGGTTTGACGTGATCCTCCTACATTGCAGTTTAGACCAAGGTACTTACCCTGAATTTCAAAGATTAAAATGTCTAGAAATAAGTGTTGTGTGTGTCCCTGGCTGTCTAGTGACGAAAGATGATGGTAAGTTTTTTTAATTTATTACGCAAACACAATGTGCCGCTGTGCTCTTACCTAGATCTAATAATGGTTTTAACAACATAAAGTACCCTGCGATCTTCCAGTACTAAAACAGTGGCTTAATCATTTCGGAGGAGTTCGATAACCAAGACTGCGACGTAAAATGTTTATATATTAGTGAATTAAACAATATATTTGTATAAAAATTTTCACCTTATAAGAAAATGGCTGCCGGTACATTTGAATTATATTCGAATGTATTTGCACTTTTTCACTTTTGATTAATTCCTATCAACAGTATCTACTCCTTCGGGGCTTTGAATATGTATGTACCTATATACAGTAGGCCTTTAAAAGTCTGGACAGTTCGTACAAAAATTGTATGAAGTGATGCCACTACACAACTACTATATAGTCTTGAAAACTCCTGGATAATAGATCTACATATTAATATAACTAAGTTTGGGATACTACTTGCATGAGAGTTTGATTAGTATTTAGTTTATAGTTATAGTTATAGTTTAGTAATAAGGTAAAAAAGTAAATAAATATATATTGATGGTGGGAGGGGAACCCACAACTCATTCCCGGTTTAACAATCCCAACAATAGTAATAGTTTCTTCTAAAGAAACAAGACATTGATCTAGTATATTTTATTAACGCTACATAACTATACTACTTTCGGCGGAATCTTGCTGATTACTCCCCCCGGAGAAAGGAGGTGAGTCATTGGTGCTTCAAAGCTGAACCCTCAGTGCATGCCACAGTGACATAATACTAACTCAGCATACGGAATGACTCTAGGCCACTACATATCTTTGCAAGTAGCTTTAAACTGCTTTGTTTAACTGCTCCATAGTAAAAATGTCAAACCTTCTTTTAGGTGTTGAGTTATTTCATTTAAATGTTATTTCTTCTCATTTTAGGTGTTACTCTTCACCGTTTTCTTAATTTTACATTGAATCCTGAACGTTATATGACATGGATTTCCCATATTGATGATAATATACATCAACTGGATACAAATCATGTTTACAACAATCTAAGAGTATGCCGCAAGCACTTCAGGGCTCTTTATTTGTACCCAAAGAATCTTGTTTGTAAATTAGCTGTACCAGAACTACTACTACCAGGTAAATCATTATTTTCTTTTACTGAGCTCACTGTAGTGTTGTCATTTATAAATTAATTCTTCAATCAACTAATCATTTTTCTTAATTATCTCCATCAGGACATATTCAGAACAAATTTAAAATAACTCTGTAGGTTTAATGTGAGAAAATTAAACTATCTATTGAAAACCAATACAAGATACACTTTTTTATACCACTTAGGTGGTAGACATGCGCGACCCGCCTGTTGGAAAATGGTTACCGTGGCATATGAATGTTTGCTACAGCATGGCAGCAGGGGCGTCACATTCGAGCTGCTGACCGTATAGAGGGGAGGGAAGACCGTAAAGAGAGCCTCTATGCTGTCAGTGCAGAAGACAAAGAAGAGTTTCTCGGTCTTCCCTCTGACAACAAACAGCCTCTCCAGTGAGCTCACCGCTAGAAACAACCAGTTAATTATTAGCCGCGGCATTCTCCATGGTGGAGGTACTTCCCCAGCTCAATTAGGACGGGAGATAATGTCATGTCCTAGCACCTTTTTTTATACCTCTAAAGTGGCAGACAAGTACCTACACCCACCTGATAGAAAGTGTGAAACTGACGTTTGCAACATCAGAGGCATCACATTCGAGTTACCGACCTTGTAGAAACCTTCTAATGCCCTTGAATAACCCCACATTGTAGTCACTTTGAAAGACCACAGTAGCGGGGAGTTCCACAACTTGAGCGTGCTATCCCTTCTTAGTTCCTTTCATACAATCCGATGTACACAGTTTCCGGTCGTAATGTGTGAGAATGAACTCCCTGTCTGTGGTGAGCAGTGCAATAAAATCTAACATTTCCTGCAAGTATGGAATTGTAGACGATCCTCAGCGCCCGTCTATGTAACTCTCTTCTACTAACTACCTACTACTCTTGACTCTTATTAGCATTAGCTACTGCTCTTGACTCTTAGTGCACCCATTTGATGCCATTATTAGTTACTTATGGAATTAAATTTTTTATCTTCAGCTCATGACCAGCAAGAAAAGGAGGCTTATTTTCCTTCTACATCTACACCGCTCGCTGTGACTCTCCTTCTTTCAATATCTGCAGCGCAGCATCACTTGGAATGCCCTGTTGCAGGAGCCGAAGTTAAGAGAATTCGGTTAGAACACAATTATTCTGGTAAAGGTCTTTTCTGTTCTATTTATTATTATTTTTTAAACCACTCGGGTAGCACACATGCGTACGGCCTACCTTATGGAAAGTGGTCTCCGTGGCCTATGGACGGTTGCAACACCAGGGGTATCACACTGTAGAAATATTGTAAAACAAAATTAATGTTTGTCATTTTGTATTATAAGTAACAGTTGCAGTGACATACCCTCTCAAATAACAAAAAAAAATTATGGCTCCTCAATTTGACTTCACCTCGCCTGATTGTAAGCTGAAAACAAGTCTCAGGAAAGAAGGTCACCAATACAAACACATATAGAACTATAATGGTGGCGTTCCGCTTGACGGCCTAATCAGATGCTTTTTCACGCTTCGCTTCAAGTACGAGTGTCATAGTAGCTTAGAATGGATTACGGTCACCTTTGCAGACATCAATAATACTAAAACAGTGTGAGCCAGCTTCAGTATCAGAGTACTTTTATAGGTCAGAAAATATGTTAAATGTACATCCGAAAACCGATTGAGGTGCGAGTGCTAATCAAAGTTAAAATTAAGTAATATTTTACTTTTGCAATTAGATATGGCCGCCGTAAGAATTTTTATAACTTAATATTTTTTTTATCTTCAGGTTATGAACACCAAATAACCGAGGAAAATGTTCATTCTACTTCAACACCAGGCTTTGAGACTACATCCGTATGCAGGAATATGGTGCCACTAGAGAAAAAACCAAGAATTCCTGAGACTCTCCTTCCTTCGACATCTGCAGCACAGCATCACTGGGAAAGCAATGTTGCAGGAGCCGAAGTTATGAGAGATCAATTACAACAAGCTGATTCAGGTACAGTTCCTTTTAGACCCATTCTTCGGTCGAATCGACGGCATTTTCGTCTTGCCATCATGGTGTAGTAATTGGTTTTGGTTGGTCGCTACTCACGGAGACGACCCGAGTACAGGCTGCGCTCTACGAGACGGCTTACAACGACCCATTAGTTCATTCTGTTTTTTACCACTTTGATGGTACACAAGCACACGGCCCACCTCATGGAAAGTAGTTACCGTGACCTATGAATGTTTGCATCCCCCGGGGTTCTCATGCTACCTGTGAAGAGAGATGCTATGCTGTCAGTTCAGAAGACAAATTAGTGTTTCAAACCATCACATAGTAGTATCAATTAAACTCGGTCTTCCCACTGACAACAAAAACTCTCCAGTTAGTTCTGGCTACTCTGACCCTACTCACTCACACAATACGTATCACAAGTTTGTTAGTTGCTGTGATATTCTATAGGCCTTATTTTGCAGACATTTTGACACAGCATAGTAAAAAACATCGAGGTAGAGAGAAGCTTTAATTTAGATGACAAACTATTGGCACTGTCTATATATAAGAAAATCCCTGAGGGATACTAACGCCAAGTACTCTACCTCAAAGTGATGGGGAAATGAGTTTGATGCATACTTATGAAGAAATTATAAAATAAAATAATTTAGGCCTTTCTGATCTTAAAGCATACTTCCATCCGGCCAAACCATAATCCTATCTTACGGACAAGAATAATAGCACTTCGGGCATGCGAGGAATCTTGAAATGAAATCCTAATAAAAAATAACAAAATAAACGAATTACTTTGTTGTTTAAAATAATATTACCTCTGCCACCACAGAGTGAATGTATGTATAATATTGTTAAAATATTGTTTCTTCTATTTTCAGAGGAAAGGAAGAAAAACAACCAGACAAATATCGTGATACAGCTGATGTTTTATTATTGTTTGATCTGTTCAGCCTTTTGACTCCATCAGTGAAACGATCATATAAAACACAAAATTTACAAATGAAATTTAATAGGGAAGAAAGTGGTGTCACAATGAGAATACACAGGTAACATATTTTATTAATACAATGGCATTTGTGGTTTATTTTTGCAAGCGGCTTTGTCCGCAAACAAGCAATTTGCCCAAACTATTAACCCAATGGAACACATTAACAAGTTAAAAAGTTTCCAAGTTAAATCTGGAGATGTGTAAATTATCACCCAACCAGTTCACCTGTTTACGCATCATCTTTACAAACTTTAACTTTACATGAGCACGACTGCTCATAAAATGTTAACGAAGCCGCGGGAGCCTCGTGCTATGGGTAATGGGCTGCTGAGACGAGGTCTCGGGTTCGTCCCAGGTTTTTCCATGGCACACAACAATGACTTTTCGATGCTTTTCGAAGTTATGTGTGTATTTATCGCCGGTTAATGGCAATAGGTTGGTACCTATTACATTGGGACCTAAACATAAACTGGCGAAATGTGGGTGCATGCATCTCCGCCTACCCCTTCGGGGATATAGGCGTGAGCTTATGTTATGTTAAATGACTGCTATGCAGGGAACTCTTGTTCGATGTCTATTTGATCTAAGTGTTTCCGTGCCTCAAAGAGCATGATTAACTTTTAGTTACTGTTGTCATACGAACTACGAACATCATTATGGGTGTTAAGAGTCCTCAAAAGAAGAACTAGTCTACTACAGATCCAGGATATCCTTTCGGGGAGAAATGACCATGGTGCTATAAAAACCATGGTGCTATAAAGACCATGGTGCTATAATGACCAAGGCGCTATAATGACCATGGTGCTATAAATCGCTAATTGATTGAGGAGGTCAGATGCCAGTCATTTTTACCTTCCTTTTATACTGCTAAAGTGGTAGACAAGTACACGGTACGCCTGATGGTAAACGGTTACCATGGCCTATAGACATGTGCAACGCCAGGAATGTCACGGGACATCACCGGAAAGCTGACACAACTGAGTAGGGGAAAGACTTAGAATATTTTAATACTTATTCCAACGGAATTCGTTGTAGAAAATAAATATTTATTCCTACATACATATATTCCACATCAACTATTTATCATTACATTAATGTTAATTGAATTGAAATTAATTTTATTAACATTATATAATGATATTAGTATATTCAGGCAACCACTCCTCTACTTATTCTTAATGTTTCACACACTTTATAATGCTTTACAAATATTTTTCTTTTATTTTCCAGAAATATGGTGACACAACATAATTTTTAATTATTGTTTATTCTACTTTGAACTGAAGCTGGAAAATAATCTGAATATTGATCAACCTAACAACTACACAACAGAGCTACAATCTACACCTGCGCTTTCTTTCTACTGTGTGATATTTGATAAAACTTTGTCAAATTTACTCTCGTTTGCCACTGTCATGTTAACTATATTAGGGCCCATGTATTGGGAATCTACAGGATTTATTGAGATGAACATTGCTCCGCTCTCTTGCATGGTAGCATGATGATGATATGTTATATTACTCAGAGTGAATGTAGCTTTGCAATGGTGAAAGAATTTTTGAAATCAGAACAGTAGGTTTTGAGTTTATTCATTACAAACATACACACAAAAATACAATTTTTTCCTCTTTATAATATTATTTTTTTTTTTTTTTTTCAAATATTTTTTATAATTTGACGAACTGTAAAAATATACTATTATTATGACTAATGTTCAATTGATTCCTTTATGTTTTTAATTTTGTAATTTGTCATTTTTATTATTTCATTTTTAAATACTTATGACGAACTGTAATAATTGTACTTTTATTTTATAAATTTAATGTATTCACAACTAAATCTATATGAATGTAATATAATTTAATCAATGTAAATTCGCTGTTATATACAGCATGTAATCGCATTAGCATTGTACTGTAAGCTTTTATTGCTAATTATGATTTAAAAATGAAACTTTGTAATAAGAAGCTATTTTGTAGCGATAGGGCAAAAGCAAAAATATATTACTTTCTTTTTGAAAATATGTACCTACAGTCTACATTACGGTCAGTACATAAAGTTGCATTATTATAAATACATTGCTTTAACTAATTCTTAATGCAATGTTCATTTATACCTTAGAGTATATAGTTTTAAAACTGGCAATAAGGATAAATTAGTAGAAACGCATGATAAATAACACGTATGTTGCCTACTTTTGTAATACTTTTACAGTATAATTATTTATAGTATTATATTATAATGTTTTATGTATTGCTTGCTATTTAAATCTACCCTGTGAATCTGGAAAAATGTACAAACAGTAGATTTAACTTATTTCTATCGTTCATAAATGTATTGCTTTGTGACTTGTAAATGAAGAATTTCGAATTTTCTAATAAAACTTATAGTTATAATGATTGTTTTTTGCAATGTTCCAACTTGTTGAGTAAGATTAATTAATAAGTATTCTATTTACTCTCTAATTTTAGTTTATTTTATATATATTAGTTTTATTCTATATTTCATTACATTAATGAATAAATAGGTCATTACTAACTTATATACGTAATAAAATTAATTGGTTAAATTATTGTAATCCCTATCAATTGGGTAGTAATTGTGATAGTAAATATGATTTAATTTATTTTTGATGTTCATACGTGCATCATCATTGTTATTGTCAGTTGTTAATGCATACTGTATTCACCTATAATTAGTTATGCAATTAGCTGTAAACAACGAATCTGTGAAACTTATGAATTGTATTATTGTATATAACTGTTGGTGAATCTAATAAAATAAATAAATTATTCTATATAAATCTAATACAACGAATTTTGACCTATTTTCTAACTTGGTTCATAAACACGAATCACATCTACTTGCTTATCCCTTAATTTTAGATTAGTTTTACGCGTAGTAGTAATTAGTGTTATTAGGGTATTATCATGTATTTAGTGTTAAGATTACATAAAATCATACATGGTTAATGTAAATATAATTATTTTTATTTTGCAGTTATTGTTATCCCTAAGATATATTTATGGCTGTAATATTTGATTATTTTTTACGTTCATGAATATGTGTGACACATTTTGTGACATTTGTGATTTTTTTATATAAAAATTATCTATAAAAATGAATATTGTTTGAAATTATCTATTTGGATTTCTTCTAATTATCTTTCTTAAGTATTTATAAGTTCTAATGATTTCAGATATTTTTGTATTGAATTAGTTACTAAATAAGATCGAAAATATTTTTATTTGTATTTTGAAGTTATTGTTTTAATATACATATTTTTAATGTTAATTGTGGTATTTTTTGAGGCCTCCACCACCCCTCTGAGAAGGCCATGATGTACGATTGCATTTTTGTAACTTTGGATATGAACATTATTTTTTTAGAAAATTTGTGTATGTAACTGTTTTCCTGTAGTTAATATTGTTGTGAACAAAAATAATATTGTGCCGCTGAAAATAGTTTTGTACATTTCTTTCTAAAAAAATTTGGTGCATTACCTGCGGTTAAGAAGAAAGTAATCGACATCTATACGCCAATATAAAAAGTACCCTACGTACAAATACTACTAGCTAGTTCGTCGGGCTGTGACCTAGATGGCGTAGGTTTCTTTATATAATTTCTGAAACACGACTTGCCCATCTATCTCTACTATATATATTAATCTATGACTACAATACACCCAAATACACCACAGACCACACCACACCACAGAATACTTATCAATAAACTGAGCACAGATTACTAAGCGTCTAATTGAAGGCCAAATTCACCATAAACAATGAATGCCCGGAAACAAAGCGTAAACAGAGCCACGGCTGATACTTAATACTATAATAGACTCGCTATCAGCGCATACGTGAGAAGAAGATTACATAAGTAATAGATTTTTTTAATAGTCAGGTTACATAATTTTCCACATAATCATCATCATTCTCTGAACCTTTTCCCAACTCAGTTGGGGTCAGCTTTCCAGTCTAACTGTGATGCGGCTGAACTTCGATATTTTCCGTGCAGCAACTGCCTTCTGACCTCTACAACCACTGGGCCAATGACCAATGGCGACATCAAAGTTCCAAGGTAGACTGCTTGGACTTTGTATGTAATATAATTATAATATGCACTTAATTAAACTAGGGAGATCTACAAGATGTCTTCGGAAGATATTCCATCGTGGACTTAGCTGTCCATTCCACAAAAAAATGAAGTAAGTATCTTTATTTATCTTTATTTTGTCTTACTGAATTCAGATTAAGTGAGTGTGATGAGGCTGAAATGACGATGATGATGATGATAATGATGATAGAGTATGATGATTATTTTATTATGTTCCGTGGATTCGTTTTGTTTTTCTACACGTATCGCGTAAAATAATAAAAGTAATGCGTCATCAGTCAGATAAAACGTCAAAACTTTAAAGTATTGTGGTGTATTGTCAAACGTCAAATTTATCAATACAACTATTGCTCGCAAAGGCAATTTTTTTAAGTGAAATATAAAAATAATGCGTCAAGATTTTATAAACTATCTGTGTTAATAGATATTCGTTAAAATGTCTTCTTTTTCGGGATTCAGTGAAGAAGAGCTGAAACGAATCAAATCCGGTGAATCTGGCGTACAGAGCGGTATTTATAATCACTCTTATAAACACTAATTATATCCTTGATAAATGTTTGCTACTGTTTTAAAGCTGAAAATCTCCACAACAATGTCAGTTTCTCACTACACATTGATTATACACATAAGAAAAGAATAAAACCTGACTGGGTCATGGCACCTTATTTTTTCTCAGTTTTCTCACATTCCAATTTTAAAACAATGGTAGTTAATTTTGCAGTAGAGGATAGTTCTTATTATGTAGAATTATAACTTATATTATACTTCAAATATTTATTCAATGTTTATGTTAAAATATATAAAATGAAATAAAAAAATAATAAGTAATTGTTAAGAACAAATTATGTGAATTATTAACATTTTTTTTAAGAAGTCCATAATAGTATGTTATTAGCACTAACATAAAAATGAGGTTAGCATATAAATGGCATGTGAGTATAATTACATCACTGTTACTTACATATTACTATGGGTTCAATGACTACATTAGAAATCTAAAAATGTAATATATCAAAGACATAGATTTCTTAAATATTATTCAAGTGTTGCCAACATTGAGAGTTGGCAACACTTAGCTATGATAGGCTAATTGATTGATTTAACCAAATAACACTGCTAAATAGTTACTATAAAATGACAATATTAAAATGACAGGAGTGTCGTACAGCCATCCTCTTAATCACTCTGCCCTTGCAATATGAATCTCCTCCAGTTACTTCCAGCTCTCCCTGTCTTATGCCAGTTTCTACCACAGCAGACCAATGGTTTTTTTTAGATCACCTGACCACTGTGCACTTGGTCTGCCTCTCCTCCTCTTAATGGTGGTGGACTGTCTACTCTGTCTTCTTTCCTTGATCACTTGCTGGTCTCTTCTCAGTAGATCTAACTACCGAACCATTATTTATTTACTATTAAAAATATTACAATATAGGGGAAACTGGGGACACTTGATCCCTATGGGAGACAAGGTACACCAATATTTTTGGACGTACTAAGCATACTATTTTTAATGTGGTAACACTAAGGGTAATAATGTTTACTTAGTGTTGCCACACTAAAAAATACTCTAATACACTTAGTAATTTAAAAAATATTGGTGTACCTTGTCTCCCATAGGGATCAAGTGTCCCCAGTTTCCCCTAATTGTAAAACTTTGACATTCATATGTGCTCTTCATGTACCTAAACTGAATTAACGAAATTGATTTTTTGATCCTTCTTTGAGTTGTTGTTATGATTTTATACAAATTTTGATTTAGATTTCTTAAGTAAAATTACTATGATTGAATTTTCACCATCTCAGTTAAGAAGGCTTGTTGTATGATAAGAGGAAACAATCTTGTACATTCTTTAATAAATATAATAGTCGGTACCAAGATACTGGTGATTAAGCTTGGTGCTAACCACTGGTAGCTTGGTCCTAACCACTGGTAACTTGCTACCTATACCTGTAGATTCAAAAAAAAAAGGAAGTGTTCTCAATTGGTCTTGATTTTCTTTTCTTAAATGTTTTTTTTATAACTTTTTTTTAAATATATTATATGTATGTAAATGGAATAACAGAAATATTTTTTTTTTATTCTACTACTTGCAACCCTTTCTTCAAATATGTTTTGGAATATTAAACTAGTTTCCATCTTGCTGTTCAATCCTGGTATTGATTGAATAAAAAAATTTCACCTAAAAATTAAGAAATTGTTCTATGACTAGCTATGTATAATATGTAAATTACACACTTTATTTCATAACCCACAATTATGCAATCACATATATCTATGATCTCATGGTGATGCAATGCAAATAGGCAACTAAGATTATTTGTGCTTATAATATTTTTATAATAAATAGTACTGCCTCAATTAGTTACGGTATATACGAGTTTGACAACTAGATTTCAGTTATCATCATCCTCCTTGAATTATTTATGGTTGTATCCGAAACTGTCACTTCGGAGTCCGGAGTCCACTCTTTTTCAGTGTAATTGTGTTGCGGCAACTTCTATCTGGCCTTCACAACTTATAAGCACAGGCAATATCAAAGAACTGCTTGTAACAACTGTTAGATGTTCATATGACAACCAGGACCGACGAATTTACATGGTGGCTCAGCTTGACGGCCTCATGAGTACAATTATGGTCATCAGACAAAATCTTAATAACAGATCTGTGAAATCCAACCCAAATATTTTGTATCTGATATGTACCTACTATTTGATAATAGTCAAGGCAGTATATTGATAAAATCTGATTATATTACTGCAATCTGATTTGTTGATTACATTATGAGTAGGTATATAGTTTGATTGTGGGTTATGTTCCATAAAATTATGAGATGTTGTAAAAATTTAAGCATTAAGCACTGATTATATCATTTTGTTAGATGAATAATGTTTACATATTTTCAATGCTCTGTTTGTAGTAACTCGTAAATTTTCTACAACAACACTAATTGTTTCATTACTTGTAGTAATTAATGTTAAATATAACTGTTTATGTATGTTGTATATGCTTCAGAGAACAGTAGCCGAATACTATGACTACCTTTTGTATTCTATGAATTTAAATCATAATAAGCTGTATTTCTTATATTCCTGAGGCTACCATGGCTTTTTTTTTATCGTCCGTAAAATCCCCACGGATATCACCTCTGCCAAAACCGGTGGAAGTGATTATGTCAGACTTGAACCAACTAAAAGGCACGCCGTCTATGGGTACTTGATTGCCGGTGATAAGATTAAACAAGACATGTCTCTCGCACCCCCGGCAGACCCGGGAACAACTCTTTTGAGATGACCCTCTTCCTCTAATGTGGGGACCATGGTGTCCTCATCTAGACCACTATGGTAACTGTTTTTTAAAAGTATTAAAAAATTCATTATAATAATAAATGGAATATAACAGTTAGCACAAACTATCTTTCCTAACATATAACTGTTAATCATCATATAACAGGGGTTCTTCAGAGAATACAGTCAGTTCAGAAAATATGGTAATTAGGGCAAGTGAATTCACTATCTGTGGCATTAAAAAAGAAATGGTAAATGATAACTACCAGTTTGTTATTAACATATTTTTTCTATTACAGGACAAGAAGTAAATAACTTGAAGCCTGCACTACTTGGAAAGTCGCGGTACACCAAGAATATAAACATGAAATTCAAGACAGTTATCAAACAGAATTCAGATGAAGCTATAGACAACATAAACTTTGAAAAGTGCAAACTTAGCTTGAGGTCTCCAGTAACTCCTAAATCACCAGCCAGTGACATGGAACTAATCGTAAATAATGATGATAAAGAAAATGTTGACAGAAATAAAAATATACCTGCAAAAGAAAATAATACTGATACTCCTGAAATAACTAATACAAATAATAATAATAATGATATGGATACCTTTAATAGTAGTTTAATTGATAGAAAGGACAGTACAGAATTAACAGTAGACATTGGAAGAGGTAGGGATAATTATTCGGAAGAGGATATAGTGAATCATAAAGTAAAGTTGGAACAGTTGCAACTGAGGCAAAAGCTGATGGAGGAACAGAACAAGAAGAGGAAGGAGATGCTTGCGAGGGCATTAGCAGATAGGTAAGTTATCATTACAGTGTAGTCATCATCATCATCTGTGCGTAAGTCCCGGTCGCATACGAAGCTATCACCTCGGAGTATGGGGTCCGCCTTTTATCCAGACTAGCTACGTTGCGGCTGAACCTCGATATTTTCCGTGAAGTGATTACCATCTGGCCTCCACAACCTCTACAATATTTGCACTGAGCGAGGATCAAACTCGCGCCTCCTGCTCAACATTCTGTCGCTTATCATTGAGAGATATAAAATAAAAATGTACTTTTTTTATCGTAAGCGAAATCCCCACGGATACCACCTCCCGCCGAGACCGGTGGAGGTGATTATGTCGGACTCGAACTGACGAAAACGCACGACTGATTTGATTACCGGAGGTGAGATTATACAAGACATATCTCTTGCACCCTGGCAGACCCGGGGACGTCTCTTTCTGTCGCCATTTTTTCTACGAAGTTTTCCAATAAGAAACCCGAATGAGTCAGCTCACTCACGAAACATCGGCGAATCCCCTACTATTGGTGTTGCTTTAATTCAGAAAATTTGTGTTATCAGCCATTGATTATGTAGGGAAGATTCCGACGAGATGTGTTATCAGTGTTGAAGTGGTGTCGAGATATCTCTGTAATAGTTCGCTGTAGCTCAGTACAAATGCTTAACGTTGATACAGATCTGTGTTGTGAAAATAGTGTTTTTAGTAATGGTTAACTTTAACAAGTTTTATAATCTTGTTAGTAAGGCTATATGGTCAGTATTTTCCGTTTTAATTTTGGATTTGTGTGTGTTCTGCTGACTGTTGTACTTGAGTACTGACACCGGCAATTGTTTCGAACAAAAGTGTGCGTGATGGGGGAAATTTCGCGTTTGAATTTGTAATATTAACCAACCAAAATGTCAATGGGTAACCAATGACGCGAGCTCTTTGTGTTCGTGATTGGTTTTATATACTCTTTGAATTAGCCTATCGCAGTCTATTGTTGGACATAGACTCTCTCTGGAATATTGGGAGACTGGCCTACTGTTTCCACGTTGGCCAGGCAGTTTTCCGCCTCTTGCAGTGATATCATCTGCCTATTTTTCCGTTATTCGCCTCTTACGACACCCATCGTATGTATTCTTACCCCTTCATTACTTGGATATAATATATATTGTGTGCCTCGAGCTTGCACACCACACACCCACCAAAGATTCAACTGAACTGATTCCTGCGCAACTAGAATAGGACTTTGTTATCGCCAGTGACTTGGGAAAGTCTTACGATTCACGGAAAATTACTTACCAATGCATACTCTAATGTTCGCACGGTGCACTTGCTGAACTGCTGAACAACAGAAGAAGATTTCTTATTGGGCTTGGGAAGGCAAATGGCAGACGCTCCTAAAATACCAATTCCAACCAAAAACAATAAGCCGACATCGGGCTCCAAAGTGTAAACTATAAGAACGCAACTGTTAAATCGCTATAAGGAATTAATAATGGTAGCAGTCTCCTTATCTTCTCAATCTACTATTCCAGGACAAAACAAACAGCAGAGGAAGTGATGCGACTGGAGAAGATCAAGAAAGAGCTTCAGGTCCTGGACAGCCAGTTCTCACAGGATGTTGCTGTGTTGAGAGGGAAAATTGACCAGGCGTGCCTGAGTTATGCTGATGCTGAGTAAGTACAGATCATTTACTCTTTCTGGCAAGTATTCGTGATAATATAATAAGTGGGGATTATCTTCTTAGGGTTAGTTAGGTCGTATCTCAGGTTCTCATTCCGGAGACCAGAGTTCGCCTTCCGGCTTTTACCCTTTCAGTTGGCATCGTCTTAGGAATCGATTGCAAGTCAAACTAGCGCCCTTTCGGCACTTCTCCTGTTGAAACCGGGCCGAGGTAGAGTTGCCAGATGTTGGTTTCCCTTGTAGATAAAATGCGTGCGGAAAGGAGAGATAACAATGTTTTGTCTTTTAAATTTCAGGAAGCATTACCTAAAAGTAGAAATGGAGTTCTTACAAGCAAAAATCCAGTTACAGAAGGAGAAAGAGAAGAAAGAGTTGTTAACTGAACATTTGTGCGCTCTGATCACACACAACGAGACGAGAAAAGCACAGAAACTTGAAACTTTAATGTTAGAACTTGCCACAGACAAAATTAACGCGACACCTGTCATAGACAACACTCCACCCATTGAAGATGAGAAGTCTATTATTGTCGATGGAGTTGACGAAAAGACTGGTAAGATAGTTGAAGTCACTCCTCAAAGTTAGCTTTCTATTATATATAAGACTAGCTGATGCCCACGGCTTCGCCCGCGTGGAATTTTGTTCCCGTTCCCGCAACCCTTGGGAACCTTTTCCCGGGATAAAAAGTAGCCTATGTGTTATTCCAGGTTCTAATCTACCCCTGTACCAAATTTCAACCAAATCAGTCCAGCCGTTTATGCGTGAAAGAGGAACAAACATCCATCCATCCAAACAAACTTTCGCCTTTATAATATTAGTAGGATTTATGTATTTATTTGCGAATATGTCGCTTGAACTTGAAGGCATTGATTGTTATAAGACATTTTAGGGTTTATTTTGAATTCCTGGGGATTCTATGCGACCGTCTTGGAAGTAAGCTCTTCCTAATAAAAAAAAATATGTTTCACCCATGAATCGATGAACATACATTGTCGATGAACGTTGTATACATCAAATATATAACCTCCACCTCATTTAAAGTCGGTTAAAGAGAAAGGCACAACTACTTTAGAATGTTTCCTGAGGAAAATAGTTTACTTAATTAATCTCATCATTAACATGTAGATGTGTTTTCCTGATGGCATCCAAGGTCAAGGTGAGGTTGGAGCTCAGGGTCCGCCTTCCTAATGGTCCACCTCCACTTCGCACGATCTTGGAGGTCCATGGTATTGAGACCAATGACACAGAGGGTGACTCCACAAGGTTTAACCTGGACTTCTTGGACATATCTCCTGCCGGGACCCGGTGGGGGCAACTTATGAACTAATCTAGTTATTACTATTATGTAAACCTTTTTACAAATAATTTTTACAATAGACATTTACGAAATATACGCATCGAAGTTTATTTAGTCATGATTGTTAGGAATTTTATTGTATTAATAAGCATGGCAAATGAATTATATCTGCCCGAATAATGTTTCTGTGTGTAATATGTATGTTTTTACAAAAAAAAAGTATTTAAGTATGTTTATCCGCATTCTAGAACCCATAACACAAGCTAGTTAAGCTATGCTTACCATGGGTCTAGGTGACGTTGTGTAGATTGTCCTAGAATATTTATTTATTTATTATTATTATTATAAACAATATTTTTAGCGTGCACTCGTTAAAAGGCAACAACTGTTGAACAGTTGCTTTTTTTTTCTAAATGTCTAATTTATAAAAAAAGTCTTATGTTTAAGAAAAATCATTTACAAGGCAGGGTTATATTAGAATTCTCATTTTATGATATAGGCTCTCGCCCCTGTATACGGGTCTGAAAACATTATTTGACGAAATTTTGGTGTTAATACACCTCTGCCTACCCCTTTGGAGGATATTACAGGCGTGTATATGTATGTATGATGCCGTTAAGTTGATATTTAGGATGAAAATTCGAATGCTTAGTTCAATGTGTGGCCTTGAAATCTCTTGGTGCTATTATACTAAAAGATTCTGTATGTGTGATGGTTATATTATATTTTAAATATTAATATTAGTTGTGTTTTATCACCCTTAACTACCTTTTAAAGAAAGGCGGCAAGGCCGGCGAGCATATATAATAACAATTAGGAAAGTAGAAGAAACGAAAAAAGTATGACAGTATTTGGATGCGGAAAGATGTATATGGTTTCTGGCTACCCCATTGTGGATAGAGGCGTGATTGTATGCATGTACCTATTGTCATAATATTTTTATGTAAGAACATAGTAAAATCATATGCTAAGTTTCTTCACGAGATAAACATAGCCTAATCCTTCGTTTTCACCAAGGTATTAACCATGGCACACACCAATGACTTTTCGATGTTTTTCGAAGTTATGTGTGTATTTATCGCGGGTTTATAATTGACCGGTTAATAGGCTCGCTACCTATTACATTGGTACCTAAACATAAACTGGCAAAATGTGGGTGCTAGCGCCTCTGCCTACCCCTACGGGGATATAGGCATGAGTTTATGTTATGTTGTGTTTGTGATGAAAGCGAGGGGTAAGGACTGACAATGTTTCTCTGCAGCTGACAGTGCAAATAGGTTCCTATAAGCTGTGCTCTCCTGACATTACTAGCTACTTGTAATTAAAGTTTAATTTTAAATATAATTGTAGCAATTTGGTTATATGCGATATAACCATTTTTTAAATAGGCGGCTTATTGTTAAGGTCCTTGTTTAACGAGATTGACGTATGTGCCTTAAGTTTATGTACCTCTATACTTGGGATATATAATTTAGTTATTTCACTAGAAAATATCGACACTAATGTTTTTTATACACAGAAAAATGAAACAAAAACGAGTAACATTAAGAAGTAGACCTTATGATCCATAATTTATGTTTGTTTGTATATAAGTTACCTGGTCCAGGTTTTAAAAATCTACCTTTTATGGGACCCCCTTCCACCTTTTTATAGGAGCTCTTCCTTCCTCCCTCCCTATTATGGGACCTCCTCGTCCCTCCCTTTTATGGGATTTCCTCGTCCTTCTATATTTTAAGGAATTTCTCCCTCTCTTTTATGGAACCTGCTTCTCCCTATTATGGGATCACCTGCTACCTCCCTTTTATGGGGTCTCCTCCTCCTTCCCTTTTATGGGAACCCTACAAGATAGAAGTTTATAGCCTCAGCTGTTTAGGCTCTGCTTGAGCAATCAGTCGTACAAGACTTAACATGGCACACTATACTAGGCATATAGATTTTATTTGAAGATCACCAGCAAATTCCATTCAAATCGCTGCAAATTCTTTTATTTAATTTACTGACGGATTAGTAAAGTAAAAAGCTAAATTATTATCCCAAGATCAAATAGTTTTAATTTATGTTAATTTAGTTATACCGTCGTGTACAACATGACAAATTTAAATAATTACATACTAATTGTATATGGTTGAATGTGGCCAGCCAGTTCAAGCCAAAAATAATTACTATTTTTTATCAGATAAAAATTAATATTTTTATATGTTCTCTTGAATTATATAGATAAAATATTTAATAAAAATATGATATTAATAAAACAAGTATTACTAACTAATGTAGTTTAATTTATTTTTTCTTACAGACAATTTAACAGGCTAGCTTCTTTACTAAATATATGCATTTCCAAATTAGGAGTATAGAATTATATACTCTTTGAATGCTTTTTTATCTGTGCAAGTATTTCAGTGAAAAAAGTGTTCTATTGACCATGAATTTAAAATGTAGAATTCATCACATTTTCTCAGGAACATCCACCTTAGAACAGCAATTTATGGACCTAATACGAAAATATTTTATATATTTTCACTAAGGCAGGACTGGAACGTCGTCAATCGAACAGGCATTCTACTAATTGTCAAGCATTGTCAAGCCACTGAGATTACAAAAAATGTCATTGAAGTTTAGATTTTATTGTTATCGGCTTAGAGTCTAAAATTAAATGAAAAACATTCAAAACATTGTTGCATTCACTCTACAATGTGCCAGTTAAGTGTAGACTAATTGTTGAATAGTAAAGTCTAAAAAGTAAAGTTTAAGTGGGGCGTGAAAAAGCATCTGATGAGGCTGTCAAGCTGAACGCTGCCATTGTAACAACACTACGTGTTTGTAATTGTGACCCTCTTACCGGAGTCTTTGCCTTCAGCTTACCATCAGGCTGGGTGAAGTCAAATTGACGTGCCTAAATAAAAAAAAAATTTATGGTATTTTTTATAATCTCAGTGGCGTAACAATGGTTGACAATTAGTACTTGTACCACCAGATTGAAAAATCAATTCCAACTATCATAATTATACTTGTTTAAAAACGGGCCTATAAAACTATGAAATAAATATTTATTTCTAGTATACTGACTCAAATTGCTTTTCCGCTATGAAAATACTGATTGTAAATTTTTATAGAAGAATGTTTATCGACACTTGTGGAAGAACATTCTTCTGGCTGTATGCTATCCCCAGTTCCAATAGGAATATTTCTTCTCGTCTTTCTTCAATATAGCTCTGACGTTAGCGTTGGCGGTTTGTAGCTCTTTTCTTTTTTCTTTTTCGATTTTGATTAGTTCTAAGCCGCGTTTGGCCGCGCAGTGATATCTTTGACTGAGGGACGCTTCAGAGCCTTTAATGCGCGGTATGTGACCCGTGTAGCCCGCGATTGGAGGGAATTCTGGTGATATTGTGTTTTCTGTAAATAAAATAATAGATTTATTAAATTTTGAAGCGATTAGTATGCTAACTGTAATCTATTTAGATCGGAATCAAAACATTAGATAGGTACAAATAAATTGTCAATCATCATTCTCTGAACCTTTTTCCCAACTCAGTTGGGGTCGGCTTCCAGTCTAACTGTGATGCGGCTGAACTTCGATATTTTCCGTGAAGCGACTGCCATCTGACCTCCACAACCAATGGTCCAATGACTAATGGCGATATCGAAGTTCCAAGTTAGACTGGTTGGACTTTTGACGGCTCGCAACTACCCGTAACGACTGTCATACATGTTTGTATGGCAACCGGGACCGACGGCTTAACGTGCTTACCGAGGCACGACCACTAGTACCAGCATGAACTCCTATCGAATTCGTAATGTAAAGGTTTCGAGAGAACGGAGCATTGTGATTGGCAGTCTGCCCCTTGTGTGCGTGTGTAGCCCGCCAATCGCAATGCTCCGTTCTGTCAATACCTTTACATTACGAATTCGATAGTATTTCGTGCTAAGGCTACTGACTTCATATCATAGAAAATCAACATACATAGATATAATCTGTGAAAGGTTCCTCACCTTTATACTTGTTAATTTCTCTAAATCTGCTGAGATCCCGTCGTATTTCGTCTCGTGAATGTACCGTTTCCATCTTCGGCGCACTTCGAGACCGTGCGTAGCTTTTGTTGAAATCTGCTTTGCGTCTCAGCTCCCGTTGCCTCTCAGAGAAGTCTGCCATGCAATCGTCTGAAGTTCGTCCATATGATTTGCCGTAACTGAAATGAATTTACAGATTATAATTTAGAAAATCAAATATTTAAGTTACCTACCTAATGTAATACGGGGTGTTAGCGAAACGCAGTCTATACCGAAGACGTACGTTAGTACCTCGGGTACCTACCATATAAAAAAATTATGATTTGACAATTTACTATATTATATAATCTTTCCCTCCATCTCCGCCTCCACCGTAGAGCGTAGTTCTTTCGGACTCAAACCGACCAAAATTGATGACCATCTCGGGTCATCTGTTACCCAGGTTGAAGTAGTATCTGGCACATCCCTCACGCCCTCTGGGATATCCCTCACCTATAGGAAGATATGCAAGAAAAATAATATTTTGTATCACGTCAGTAAGACTATAATAAAATTTTTGAAGTTCGAAAGTTTTTGATGATGTTAACTTACTTATCTAAGTTTCATTGTGTAGGTAATGTCTTTTTAACGATGCGATGCCTATTATTTTGTTTACCTAATATAATTTATTCTCCCTCCCAGTGGCTTCACCCCAGCAAAATATGCTTAAAATAGTCGGTATAGACAACAAAAGAAGTAGCTTAGCAAAAATATCACCTTAACATTTCAAACTTTCATAAAAATGATGAACAAAGCATGCGAACTATAAAACAAAACAGGTACATACGTAATTATTCATCAAATTATTTATATTTTCGCGTTTCAATGTTCTAAAAAAGTAAAGAGTAACCGAATTTTGGTTGACTGGTGCGTGTCTAATATAAAAAAGGTTAGGTAGGTACCTACTCCAATGTCGTGTTGCCGTGTTGCAGCTTTTTGCAAATTCTTGTGTCTCTAAATAAGTGCGTGTTTAAAACAAATTTGGTTGATAACAAACTTCGCAAGGGTAAACCAATTATTTCGCATGAAAACATGTTTATTTTTAAACTTCAATTGAATATTAGAACTATAAATTCTTCAAAACATCAAACCACGAACTTAGAATGATTTTAATCCGGTTTAATTTCGTTTCATCAAAGTTGTTACGAAGTTGGACTTGAAAACGGTATTCATAATAATGCGTAAACAAATTTAGTTGCTGCCTCACAGAACAATTAAGTTCATAGGTAACTATAAAGTTTAAATTGTCACGCATAGCGTATCACCATGTAGGTATGTACCTACTGCTGGGCCAAGTGTTGTGGATTCATACTGCGTATGGGACAATTGTTTTGAAAGATTCCAAGTTACCATATCCCTATATCACAGCTAGGGATAGCTCTCTCTATCAAGGTGGCTCCTCTCAATCGCAGGTGCATGTAATCCTCTGGTTTGGGGTATCCGCTCCCGAGCAGATCCATTCGATGTCTTCCTAAGGCGTGGCACTCGCACAGTATAATTACTTGTTGAGGATTTGCGTGGATCGTTCTTCTTTAAAACACCTTCTTAATACAATAATCTTCTTTTATTAACTCCAATATTCCTTTTTCTACATTTTTGCAACATCACATCCACAGACAAGGTAGTAGAAGAGTACAGTCAAGTGCGAGTCATCATTACCACAGATTAAAAATAGATTTACATAATAGTGAGTGGACTTTGTATTCCAACACTCTCCCTCAAAGTTTACTCACTATGAAATATTCCTTAAATTAAACATTCTGACTAATTCCATAAACCTAACTCCTGACAAGGCTTAGTTAAGACATCCGCTACTTGTTCTTTGGTGGACACATATTGTATTTTAATAATACCTTCTTCTACCTTTTGCTTAATGAAATTAAATTTTACATCTACATGTTTTAGTCTCTTTTGATCTGGATTCTTTACTGTTTTCATAGTACTTTGATTGTCCTCAAATATTACAACATTCTTTATTTTAATATTAAAATCACATAGTAATTTAATAAGCCAACAAGCTTCTACAGATGCTTCACATAATGCAATTAATTCTGCTTCAGTTGTACTTAAAGAAACTGTACTTTGTTTCTTTGATCTCCAAATTACAATATTATCAAACAATTTAAATAAATATCCACTAGTTGACTTTCTGTCCTCATCTCTAGCAAAATCAGCATCTGCAAAACCTGTCAGTTTACAATCATTTGTTTTAGAATAAACCAAATTATAATTTAATGTTTGCTTTACATATCTCAGAACTCTTTTTAAGGCTTTCCATAATTTCAAGGTTGGTTTAGATTGAAATCTTGACAAATAAGAAACTGCTGTAGCTAAATCCGGCCTAGTGCTAACCATAGCATACATTAATGAACCAATAAGTGATCTACATTGGTGTTCCAAAGTCATGTCTATCTCAGTGTCATTAAAGTCAAGTTTGAAGTTATTTTCCATAGGTGTGTTGATCCCTCTACAGTTCTCCATATTAAATTTTTGTAAAACTTTTTGTAAGTATTTAGTCTGATTTAAATGAACTTCTCCAGATAACTTGTTAATATTAATTCCTAAGTATGTCAAATTATTACTTCCCATGTCTTTCATTCTAAAATTAGATGATAAAAATTGTTTTACTTTTTCAATTTCTTTTGAATCACTCCCTGCAAGTAGCAAATCATCTACATATAAGAGTAGGTATAATTCTCCCTTGTTGTACAAGCAGTAATCATTTTCTGAACGTTTAAATCCATAAGATGTTATTGTTTCATTAAACTTCTCATACCAATATTTTGGTGATTTCTTGAGTCCATATAGTGATTTCTTAAGCTTCAATACATATCCTTCTGGAAGATCAAGTCCTTCTGGTGGCTTCAAATAAACTTCTTCATTTATCTTTCCGTATAAAAAGGCTCCTTTCACATCCATTTGATGAATATCGTAATTTTTATGTGCTGCAATTGATAACAAAACTCTCATTGTTTGTAATTTTAATACAGGTGAATATATATCTTCTAAATTATCTTTTTGTTGATAACCTCTTACAACCAATCTAGCTTTAAATATTTCTTTTTCTCCTATTTCTTTCTTAGTAAAAACCCATTTAGTATCCAGTAGCTTTTTATTCTCAGGTAGTGGTACCATTTCCCATGTTTCACTTTCCTTCAATACTTTCAATTCTTCAGAAACTGCTTTTTCCCAATTTTCTTTATCATAACTTTCTCTTATTTCTTTAAATTTTGATGGTACACTTCCAGTATTTACTTCATAATTTGTCAGTAGTGCAAAATGTGCTTCCTCATTTTCAGATAAATCAAATTCATAATCTTTTTGCCATTTTGGTTTAGTAATTTTCCTTTTTCCTCTCCCTCTTTCTTGGCTTTCTATAGATTTCTTCTTTCCATTTCGTATTTCTTTTCTTGATTCTGTATCACCTCTGTTTTCCTTTTCATCTTCCATTTCAAATTCCTCTTCTTCTTTTTCTTGTTCTGTTTTTTTCTGTAATATTTCAGGTTTCTTTATATTTTCCAGCTGACTTCTCAAATCTGGTTCTGGTTCAGGTGAATAAACAGGTAAGTACACATTTTCTGATTTTTCTTTAACTTCACATTTTTCTCTTTCATCAAATATAACATTTCTTGCTATAACTAGACTTTTAGTTTCTTCATCATAAAGCTTGTATCCATTTCTTGCATAACCGATCATAATCATTCTTTTTCCACAATTATCTAGTTTCTGTCTCAACTCTCTTGGAATGTGATTATATGCAATACTTCCAAAAACGCGCATATTTGAAACATTAGGCTTCCTTCCTTCCCATAGCTCACTTGGTGTAAATTCCTTTCCGGTAGTAGGGCTCCTGTTGGTTACATAAGCAGAACACAAAACAGCATCTCCCCAAAAGTTTTTATTTAATTTTGAATCCAATAAAAGTGTCCTAGTTTTCTCCACTAACGTTCTATTCATTCGTTCTGCGACTCCATTCATTTCTGGATTGTATGGCACCGTGTATTGAATTTGAATTCCGTTTTTAGTACAAAAATCATGAAACTCTCTAGTTACATATTCTCTTCCGTTATCTGATCTCAATTTTAATAGGTCACAATTAAAATGTTTCGTTGCATAATAATAATATTCTTTAAATTTTTCAAAAGCTTCACTTTTCTGTTTCATTAAATAAACCATAACAAAATGTGTGTAATCATCAATAAAAGTAATGAAGTACCTATATCCGTCTCTACTTACTGGTGTAATAGGGCCACAAACATCGGTGTGAACTAACTCAAGTGGTCTTTTTGCTCTATATCCGGTCTTGTTAAAAGGTTGTCTTGTCATTTTCCCTAATAAACATGTCTCACATAATGTATTCTCAACTCTCAAGTTTTTTAAGTCATGTAGGCCAGTAACCATGTCATTTTTTGTCAAAATATTTAAATTATTCATTCCTAGGTGTCCATAACGCCTATGCCACAAAATACTTTCTTCATTAGATAAAAAACAATTGTTACAATTTTGTTTATTAATTTTAATATTAATTCTGTATAGTGAATTATCCAAACTTCCAATCATTATTAATTCTGAATATTTAAAGACTCTAACTTTACCTCTTTCAAACTTTACAGTCAAATTACTTGTTTCCATCTTTGAGACTGACAATAAATTTTTTCTTAATTCAGGGACATAATACACATTTTTTATTGTACAGTTCACCGGTCTTCTTCCAACAAAACATTGCATTTCTATATTGCCAATACCTACCGCTATAAGTGTAACACCATTCTTAGCCGCTGAAATTAATTTTGGTTGTTTAAGTTCAATATATTCTGAAAAATATTCTTTATTGTTCACTAAATGATCCGAACATCCAGAGTCCACAATAAATTCAGTCCACTGGGCATCAGACTGTTCCACATTGTGCACTGTGTTTTCTTCTGTGTCACTGTCATTATTTAAAAAAGCAACATTACCATCATTAGAGCTCTCCGCATTGTATGTCTGTCCTCTTCCTCTGCTTTGTCCTCTTCCTCCATTCCTGTTCACTGATGCATTACCATATCCTCTTCCCATGTTACTCTGCGTATAAGTTCTTGAATATCCACGTCCATTGTATCCTTGTCTCTGTCCGTTGTATCCTCGGCTCTGTCCGTTGTATCCGGACCCAGGAGGGTTCCTTGATGCATTTCCTTGTCCTGTATTTACTTGTCCTGTATGTGTTCTGTGTCCTGTATATCCTTGTCCTCTAGATCTGCATTCAAACTTCTTGTGTCCAGGCTTGCCGCATGAATAACACAAAAACGCATTAGGGTAGCTTCTATCTTCCTTAGTCTTGTTTCTCTTTCTCTTCTCTTCTTCTCCAAGTAATCTGTCCTTTACTATATCCACGGTTAAATTAGGCATCGATTCCAGTGTTGTTACAATTACCTCATATGACTCCGGCATTGATAGCAATATTACATTTGTTTTTTCCTCTTCTGTCAAACAACTGCCTGCGTCCTTCAACTGGTTGAATATTTTACTCATTTCCTGAAAATGGTCCATTAGTGAATGATTCTCATCATATTTCAAATCTGTCAATTGCCGTCTAAGGAACAGTTTGCTTCTTGTACTTTTCTTCATAAAAATCTCTTCTAATTTAATCATCATATTGTATGCAGAGTTTTCATTTTGTATATAGTCAATATGGCTATCAGCAATCGCACTGATGATGATGCTTTGGGCCTTCGCCTCCAACTTTTTGTTTTCTGGTACACTGGCATAACCTGCCTTCAAAATAGCATCTAAACAATCGTATTCTCTCAAAATACTGCACACTCTGAATTTCCATGTCGCAAAATCATCTCCTTGAAACTGTTTTACATTGTGAAACCGCAAATCCGCCGCCATTTTTCACGCTTCTCTTCACAACAATATTTTCCATAAAAAATACTCCCGTCGGAACCAGGGAACGCTGCAACCACGCTCTGCTACCACTGTTGAGGATTTGCGTGGATCGTTCTTCTTTAAAACACCTTCTTAATACAATAATCTTCTTTTATTAACTCCAATATTCCTTTTTCTACATTTTTGCAACATCACATCCACAGACAAGGTAGTAGAAGAGTACAGTCAAGTGCGAGTCATCATTACCACAGATTAAAAATAGATTTACATAATAGTGAGTGGACTTTGTATTCCAACATTACTTATTATTGTTTCATTGCTAAAAGCTGAGTATGTTATCAAACATTTGCATACCGTATTATTCAATATGGTGATACTTCTACAAATATCAACAACAATGTTTTTTACCCGTATTTCGCAAATTAAGAATAAATAAATCACTACTCACTACATAGTATAAAATAAAGTCGCGTTCTCTGTCCCTATGTCCTTTTGTATGCTTAAATCTTTAAAACTACGCAAAGGATCTTGATGCGGTTTTTTTTAATAGATAGAATGGTTGAAGAGAAAGCTTTATATGTATATAACATCACGCTACAACCAACAGGTTCGGAGCAGGAATGAAAAATGTTGCAAAATCGGGGTAACGCACACGAAGTTGCACGGGTCAGCTAGTAAATAAATAAAGAAGGAAGTCAGAGTTTACCTGAAGTTCATCCCGGGAACGTAGCCCGTGTACCCGGTCATGTGTGCCGTCGGTCTGTTCCTGATGCCGTCGTAAACGTCTCTCTGGGGTTGGTCGTGGCGAGGAAGGTGCTCAAGCTCGTAGTTGTCTCGTGGTCGATACTCAAGGGGTTTACTGATGAAGTGAAGGAAAAATGTTCACATAATGACGATAATTATTGAACCTTTTGATTTCGACTTAAGACGGAGAAACCCTTCTTTGTCTTCTGCACTGACAGCACAGATACTCTCTGAACCTGCTCCCCTCCCCCCTTCCCCTTCTCTGTATGGTCGGCAGCACAAATGTAATGTCTCTGGTATTGCAAACGTCCAAAGGCCACGGTAACCACTTTCCATCAGGTGGGCCGCCTGCTTGTCTGCCTCCTAGTGGTATAAAAAAAAACAAGCTCTTTAGGCAAAATTATAGTATCACTGGCTCTGAACTGGGTAGAGATATCGACTCACTGAACATGTTGTTCACTGTATCTAAAATGAGACTACTTTCTAAACTCACTATAAATAGGTAATAGATCGTAGGTGCATTCAGAATACAGAATTCTTCTGTTCTGAGTTCTTCTGTATTCAGAGTCTGAGATCTTACAGTTTCTATCCTGATTAATAATGAAATAGTGTTATCTACCGTGACGCCGGTAAACTTCTAAAGAGATAAAGTATCATCCTACCTAATACTTACGATAACAGGGTTACTTTAATTAGAGATGGGATATAAAAGGATTACATACCTAAAAGAACTTTATTGTTAACAAACCGTAGGTAGGTACGTAATTTACTAAGTACCTACCTTTACCGTACCTTTTACATTAGGTGCGATTAGATTTTAATAACTACTAGCTGTTGCCAGCGGCTCCGCCCGCGTGGACTTCCGATCCCGTTCCCGCTGCTACATAAAAACGTTCCGTAGAGTTCAAGGAATAAATAAAAAAAAGAATTACTCGAATCGGTCCAGCCGTCTTCGAGTTATGCGGTCACCAACATATCTTGCGATTCATTTTTATATTTATATTTTTATTTTTATATTTCTTGTTTAGGTACTTAAATAAAGGTAAACAATCTTGTCGCAATTTTTTTTATAAAAATGCATTATGTTAAACAAATAAACAAGGCTAATTAGGTAACTGACTAACTAGTGGTTCGGTACCGGTTTTTAGTATTTATAATGCGTTTCTAAGCAAAAAAGTATTTACAAAATGAGTTTTTACATAAAACATATCAAAAAGACACCAAGATTGTTTACATTAATTTAAGTACCTAAACAAATGGACTAGGTATATAGGCACTATAGGTAGAGGTACCAATCTTCCCATGCAATGTTAAATAACGCGACTTTTGCTCATATTATTAGGTAGGTACAAATAAAATAATATAAATAATAAAACTTTTGATGAGAGGACACGTTTGCAATCTTAGCCCTTTAATTCTTATCACAAAAAGAACTCGGGTTAAATGTACAGTAAACAAAAGAGATATCATATTCACATACAACATATATGAAAAAGTGGTACCGTATCTCATTTGTCGTACATAAATAAATATTATACTTTGTAAAATATAGCTTGGGTCCTATGACAGCTGTCAGTGAAATCCCGCACATGAAGTCTTGAATTTTCTATTATTGAATGTAGTAGCTTTCAATGTCATACTTTATGGGCATACCGAGCTAATTAGTGATGGGCAATGAATCATCGTGACCACATATCGATATTTTGAATAAAGCTTAATTCGAAAATGAAATTAATATAAGAAAAAAATAATTAGAATTTAATCTCATTGCTTAGGTATTTATTTTAATATCATAATAATATTTATATTTCAATATACTTGATCCTAAATAATATTGAGTACCTAAATAAAATCCTACATTCAATCCATCAACGCCCTGAACCTGTTTTTGGATTTTGTAAGAAGACACGCCGCGTTTGGCTCTTGGGCCATGATATAGGCATAAGATACACGCGCCAACATCTTGTTTGATATGAACTTCCAGTGATCCACTCCACTCATTCTCTTCAGTACGAGTGCCGACGCCTTGTATTCTACGTATATTTCGTTGTCATTACAATTAAATACATACATACAATTAAATTAAACCTAATTAAAAGTAGCACGCATCAATAATAGCTGGTAGTATCGATATTTTCATCGAATTTCGGACATCACTATGAACCTAATTTTGACATCTGTCATAGGACCCATGCTATATTTTACAAAGTATAGATCTTTGTCATCGAATTAAACTACCAGAGACAATGTAGTATTTTCCCGTTTATAGAAGTAGGAGAGAGGCATTCAAGGGAAGATAACAGTGGGTTGGCAAATATTCCGTTTAAGAAACAATTTGATAACTTACTTGAAGAGTCCTTTAGATCGTATTTCTTTTAGAATTTGACGCGTGTTATCTCCGTAGCATTTTCCAAAGCGGAACTTTAACATCGGACAGTGGCCTGTGTACCTGAAACAAGACAAGAAAATAGGTCATTATATTTATCTACCACAATATTGCTTTACTTCATGTACTGAAAAGCAATTAGTATGCTATATATTTGGTGATTCGAATCACTACCATCCCCCAAAGATGGTTGTATAACAGAATTTCGAATGATTCAGACGAGGCTTCGTGGGTCAGAGAGAAAGATCTCTGGTCTCGTCGAAGCATTCACTATTTCCTATCTAAATTTGATTGCTTTATTTCAGATGTAGGTACGTGAATAGGGTACCATTTCTTAGATCTTCGGGTACTGTATGTCAGTATGTACTACAGTTATTTTCATGATGCACTAAATTTCTTTACGTATTTATACAAGTTTATTATTTGTATAAACGTAAACAATCGTTGTGTGTCTTTTTAAAGTAAGTAAAAATATCTACTTCCGCTAAAAACGCATTTTAAAGACTAAAAACCAGTATCGAACCACTGACATGTGTTTTATAAAAGTTGCCACAAGATTTTTGTCTTCATTTAAGCACCTAAAGAAATGGAGTATAGTGCTATAGTTTTCATAAAAAATACGTAGGTAGACCTCAACCTCTAAAGAAAAAATTCAACAGGTGTATAAGGTTGACTTTGGCTTCGAGGATCTGATGTTGCTTTGAACGCAGAAATTTATTTAATGCTATGGAAGCAAAGATGATTCTGCAAAATGTCAACTCTGTATATGTGGAATGCGCTCGTAGCGCTGTTTTAGGAACTAGTGGAGCCTGTCATGGTGGCGAATTAAGAGGAAGAGGGTCTCCCTTGGATCTTGGACCTGAGTGTCGAGAGTGACGAGGTGAGTATTGTTTTGTTATAATCTATTATTGGTAAGTCCTCGTCAACCACTGTTGCACCCTGTGCTATCCTCAAAAAACGGCCCTAAAGTGCGCACTACGCGTATAGAGCGCATTAGACTTATATTAGGTAGGACACGACGTTATATCCGTCCCAATCGAGCAGTCCGACTGGGGAAGTAGCTCCACCCTACAGAATATCGCCGTTTAATAACCTTGTGTTGTGTTTTCGGTGGTGAGTAGGGTAGCCAGAGCTCACTCGAGAGGTTTTGTGTTGTCAGTGGGAAAACAAAAAAAGGCTTATCCTACATCTTTTGCGCTGACAACACAGAATATCTCTGTTCTTACAAGGGTTGCGGCACGAGTGTTATTCCTCTGGTGTTACTTTCGCCCATAGGCCACGATAACCACTTACCATCAGGTGGGCCGCGTGCTTGTCTGCGACCTAAGTTGTATAAAAATAATATTTAAGCATATAGACTAAGAAGGTATGTCTCACGGAGTCTGGTAATATGTTTAGGTTCCATCTGGACATTCACTTTTTCCAATTTTCGAATCGATTCGAAATTTGAATTTGAAATTAGTATGCTACTATGCGTTTCAAATGAGAAGATAATTGCGATCGCTGCAACTTCATTCCGTACTCATCAAAATTGTACAGCTAACAACAAAATTTCTATGTTGGATAGGTTCATACGTGTAAGGTAACGAGTGACATTGACTTAATGTTTATTTTCTTGTCATAAAGTACATAACACATTTTTAAATTAATTGTAATAATATTTTTCTTTATTAATAAATTAAACCGAAGTTAGCAGCAAGCATCAAAATGTCGTTCTGACAGTTATCAACTCATTTGAAACACATAGTACATTAATGCTACAAAATTTCATTAAAAAAAAAATCTAATTTATTTTTGCATTTGAAGTTATACTCGTATTTTTCTTTTTTTAAATGATAGTCTTGGCTAAAAGATGAAATTGGCTGTCATTAACTTGTATCACGAGTTGTTACGAAGGGTCACGTGAAATTTGGTCCCGTGTCGTTTTACTTAGAGGCAGCAACGAAGACAAAATGTAAATTGTTTTGATCATGTTAATTAGGTATTGAGTTATATAATGACGAAGTAGACAATGGACTCATTAATCACTAGAAACAATGCCAACATTTTTCATTATTGTTTGAAATAATTGTCATCTTATTGGAATTTTATAGCAATTATAAAAACTATGTTAGCTATTCCTATAAATAGGTGCCATTCATTATGTAAGACTATTTTCGCTAGTTTTTGATTCCTTATTATTTTACTTAGTTATTTATTATACACTTTTATTGTCTACCGAGTAAAAATGCATAGTTAAAAACTATAAGACTATGGAAGCTGTACAATGGGCGGCTTTATCGCTATAAGCGATCTCTTCTAGACAACTTATAAGAATGATTAAAAATAGGTCAATCCCCTCCCCCTCTGTTTAATAGATATTTATTACGTAAGGAAAATTAATATACATTTAGCAAACATTAATGTTTCACTTTTTGAAAAAAGAAATCATAAGTACCTACCTGTGTTATTTTTTGATTTTTGGTGAAGTATATTAGGTGCCACTTTGGTTTTAATCCTTCATCTTTACCTGCATACGATTTTCAGTCCAGGAGTTGAAAACCCATTCGAGAAGTGGATTGCGCTTTTTTAAAGCATCATTTTGTAAGTTGTAACATCGCGCATTTTTGTGATGTCATGTAAGAACTATCAAGACTATCTTCTTCTCCACACCCTTGTAAGAAATCATAAGTCAAGATCGGACTTGCAAGTGAAGGCTCTGGTAGAGTCGGCGAATCATCATATCTACGTGCTTAAGTACGTAAATACCTTATCGTTTTATCACCAGTAGCCTTAGCACGAAATACCATCGAATTTGTAATGTAAAGGTATCGACAGAACGGAGCATTGCGATTGGTGGACTACACACGCACACAGGTTCACAAGAGGCAGACTGCCAATCACAATGCTCCGTTACCTCGAAACCTTTACATTACGAATTCGATAGGAATCCATGCTAGTGCCACAGGTAATAACCACCAGCTTTTAAGTTTGATCGTAAAAAATGAGCAATGGATTATGATAATCCCCTTAAAATCTAGAAATAAATCAAAAATCGAAAATAAGAATTTATTTCCTATATCGAATCAATTCGCGCATATTGCAGTCATCCAAAATATCGGTAACGTAATCTAATCGTTCACGGATCACGGACAATCTTCGTAGAGGAAGCAATATCCCGACGGGAGGTGTAATACGAAGGGGAAATCACAATCACATCTCGACCAGTCGCATATCACGCCCATGGATACTGCGACCGGTTCGTCACAAGTTCGCTGTGACGGAGTTGGACGACATTCGCTGTTCACACGATGCATATTCTCTGGACATTCTTTTAAACCTGAAATATATAAAAAGGTATGTAAAACGGGGTGAATAGGGATCCAAGGGTGAATAGGGATTAAATGGTCAGCTAAATTCTTTAGTTATTTTCTTTCAACCGTAATTTCGGAGTAGTTCATTGTAATAACAGAATCATCAAATATCTGATGAGAGGCTTATTTGAGATTTAGTAAAAGAAATTATGTAAAATATTCCATTGACCTTTTTATTCCTATTCACCTTTGAATCCCTATTCACCCCGTTATAGCGTAGTTAATGATTGTATTAAAATATTTGGATATGAGTAGATAGGTGCCTTTACATTTACTAGCTGAAAAGTCTAGAAGAGCGTTGTTCATTGTCAAATAAGCATCACATCATAATTAGGTCCACATTTGTGAGACGAGCAAAGGACTGGGCTGCGATCACAGGACAGGATATGACGTTGAGTGTGGACGAAACAACTCGTGTCGTGTCAGCTCAAACTAGAATTGTGCTGAAGCTACGAGTCGATCTATGGTTCAATATAAACTATCACGCAGCTAAATACGTCCATAATATCGGACTGACACGCGCATCTGATACAGTCACGGTAAAATGTTATGTAAATGTGAACAATATAAATGGATCAATAATGCGAACCTATTAAATTATTGCTTACCTTACCACCAATGTTGATTGGTGGATTTGACCTCGTCCATCACCGATAGGCCCTATGAGCTATTATGCTTGAAAATCATCGGAAAAAACGCTTAAAGAGCAGATTTTGAGCACATTATAGGTCAAGATATATGCCCCGATATATACCATTGACATTACATGCTAGACACAAAACCAATAAATTGTATAGGTATCATATTTATATAGTTCCTCGTTCAAAAACTTAAGCTGTAAGTTACATTCTGGAAGGTCTTCATCAGTATTACTAGAGTCAAGCATAGTTCTCGATGTACAGTCGTGACGACTGGTGTTTCAATTCTAATTTACTACTAATCATTAGTTTTAGGAATGATATAGTTAAAAAGATTAAGAAATAGTTACTTACAAGTTCCATTATAAGATAAGCAGCCTTTTTCTCCAACTGTACCGTAGTATCCGGCTTCTATGATATGCAACAAGCACATGATGACAATAACGAGATGCATAGCGACCATCTTTCACCCGATGTGAGTATAAATGCCATGAATTGGTAGCCAATACGTTTGTTAGTATGTGGGTATTGTCTCGTTTTTGAATGGTGTTTGGTCTTTTTTTCTTCGAGCCATAGCAATTTGTAAACTGGGACGATTTTGTCGAATTTCTTTGATGTTAAAGGGAATTGAGTTTGCTTTGTTTGTATTTGATTGGATAGGTACTTGTTTGGTGTTTTGTCCCTTCTTTATTGATCTCAATTTGGGGGTGAGTGAGTAGCGTATCGTTACATAAGCGACGCAACTTAAAAAAATCCTCAAGAACAAGAATGTTTATTTGAGGACTTAGGAATTATTTAAAAGATTACACTTAGATATAAATAAATAAATAAATGTTTATTGCAAAGGTTCAGAGACCGTGTGCACCCACAAAATATATCTACTTATCTAGTTAGGTAGTATCTGAAGTTGGACCCATGGTTCGCCTGGATCACCACCATTATGTGGGATATGATAGGTATAATAGTCAAGTCATTAAGTAAAATACTTCATTTATTAGAACATAAGAATTTATATTAACGCATCTTTTCCAAAACATAGATATTTTTCGTTTCCTAATTTATTATTGCACTTACAAAAATTTCAATCTATATGATTCAACCATTTAACTGCATAACTGTACATCATCAGTTGTAGTACGGGACCCCATTAGTACCGGTACTTCACCTCTGTGGAGAGTCTAAGAGAGTCTACCTTTTATCAAATTAACTTTTTATCAATTGTTGAACTTCGCCGTAATTATACTATCTTTTTTTTATTTTTTATAATATACCCGAGGGGGTAGGCAGAGGTGCTAGCACCCACATTTCGCCAGTTTATGTTTAGGTCCCAATGTAATAGGTGGCGAGCCTATTGCCATTAACCGGGCACTTATAAACCTGCGATAAATACACACATAACTTCGAAAAGTATCGAGTCATTGGTGTGTGCCATGGTAAAACCTGGGATCGAACCCGAGACCTCGTATCAGCAGTCCATTACCCATACCACTAGGCTACCGCGGTATGACTATCTATCTATATGTATGTTATATGGATAAAATGAGCTTTTGGTTGAAATAAATAATAATAAATATACGTAGCCGTAGCTATTTAGGTTCGATAAATACTTAAACAAGTAGGTATGTTATCAAGAAAATGTTTTATTTTTTATTCAAATCAGTCCTGTCGTCCTCTATCCCTTCGTTGGGTATTTTGATTCTAGAGTTCATCCTCGGCTCCGGGTCTTCTTCAGGCCTGCGGCGGTACTTGGGTGCTAAATCCGCAGAACATTCCAATGGTGGCACACAGAGTCCGTTTTCTTCATCTAATAAAAGATCACCGTTGCAGTCGCATCGAGACCAACCGCAAGTGTAGCCTAAAATTATGCAAAAAAATATATATTGGGGGAGGGAGGGGGGATTACCACCACCGCTTACCCGCGGTTCAACACTCTAACGATAACAATATATATTGGAATGTCGCACCGCCCTCTTCAAAGCAAGTAAAAGAATTCTTACCAGAGAGGAGATGTTGTGTTATGCTGTGCAATAATCTGCAAGTGCGAAGGACAAACCTGACAGAGATGTACAAAATACTTTTCGAAAAGTATTTAAATACAAAATGCAAATACTTTTTTAATATAGTATTTCAAATGCAAGATACAAAATACTTTTGCCTTTTGTATTTAAATACTAAATACAAAATATGTATTTTCAAAATACTTTATTGAAATAAAATACTTTATGGTAAAACTAGCTGACCCGCGCGACTTCGTCTGCGTCACCCCGTTTTTGCAACATTTTTCATTCCTGCTCCGCACCTGTTAGTCGTAGCTTGATGTTATATACATATAAACCTTCCTCTTTAACCATTCTATCTATTGAAACAAACCGCATCAAAATCCGTTTCGTAGTTCTAAAGATTTAAGCATACAAAGGGACAAGAAAAATAGGGACAGAAAACGCGACTTTATTTTATACTATGTAGTGATAGTGATTACTGGTTTTCTTTATTTATTAAAGATTGATATGTATTGTCATGTATTCTTCAAAAAGAGCATCTGACATGTTGCGTCTGTGTGGACGCATAATCATACCGGTTTTTTATAAATATATTTTTCTATTTCTGTATTTTTATTTGTCATTTATACATTCATAATCACTTAAATACGAATCGTTGAAAAAACGTCTTATTTTTTTAAAGACATTTCGAGCGTACAACACAGAAATGATGAAATAGCTGCCAACACTGCAAAACGTAACAGTGACTGAGGATCGTCAAGAGGGGTCGCTCATATATTTATTGGTCAGGGTTTATATGCATTTTGTTTCATTTGTCATTATGCGCATAAACTTCTAAAGCTGCCTCGCCACTAGTGGCCATTTTTGTTTTTACTGAATCGCGGAATGCTTTAAAAAAATGAAGCTAAGAATAAAAAAGTATTTTGTATTTTACAAACCATTTTACAAATACAAAATACGTCTCGAATAGTATTTCAAATAAAATACAAAATACTTTTTAAAAAAAGTACTTAAATACAAAATCCAAAATACGTATTTTGTATTTTGTATTTGTATTTTAAATACAAGTATTTCAAATATGTCACAACTCTGCAAACCTCGACACGTGTTTCGCCTCTACACGAGGCATCTTCAGAATAAAATTATGCATCGAAGTATGTTAAAATAGGCGGAAGTAGGGCATGACAGTAACCCCCATCCTAATTGAGCAGTCTGACTGGGGAAGTACCTCGGTCCTACAGAATGCCGTTAATATTCGTTTAAGTAGGGTAGCTAGAGCTCACTAGAGAGGTTTTGTGTTGACAGTAGGAAGGCTGAGAAACCCTGCCTGCTTTGTCTTATGCATTGACAGCATAGAAACTAATAAAAAATAGGTAGACACGGTCAGCGCTGTTGCAGTACCCAATTCGGGCAATGCGTTTATATACTGGTAGGGTTAAATGCAGATGTAGAATAGGTCTTTACGACCCTAGACAGTGTAAGTAGTAACAGATATTTTACACAGTTACCTACCGCTTCACAGCTCATATTATTTTACTGAGACATAAATAAATAGTCACGAATTCCCGACTGACGTAGAAATTAGAAACTTTGACAATAAGAAGATTTGCTGCTCATGATAATCTGGCTATTCAAGAACTCCTAGACCACGACTGTCGGGCATGGGAGAATTCTGTCCTTAATGAAATGTTTTTGATATTCCTTCGTAGATGAAGAATTTCAAGTGTATGACCTCGAATCGAAAGCCTTGTTAGCAACTGCTGGATATAATTATGCTTTTCCCAATGTTGGGAGACTGGTCTACCGTTTCAATGCTGGCCAGACGGGTTGGTACATAGTTTTATTTCGAGTTTTCCTTCTCACGCAGAGATATCGTCTGCGTATTTTTCCGTTTCCGTTACAACACGGTTACGGTTGAGACGGGGTAGTGATATTCTTTCTCCGTTACCATTCGGATTTGTAAATATTGGAATATAATTATGTAAATGGGTTAAATAGTTACCTAAAACCCTTATCTCTGGATCATTGCAAGTCCGTTGTGATACTGTTTCACCGTCACACCGGGTGTTGTACGGATGCATCATTCGAGGACAGTGATCTACACCTGAAATAGCATTTTTTCAATTTTATGTTTGACACTAGGGTTGCCACCTTGTATAATAGCATTGTAGGTACTATGTATATTTAAGTCAAATGTACTATACAGAGTGTTAGGAAAATGCGCCCGAAGTTGAAGATAACATGGTAGTACCTACTTCTACACCATAAAAAAATTACGATTTAGAGTTTTTTTATTTGGTTTAGATTTTTTATGCCGTGTATAGCGTTATTAAGAATAAAAAAAGTAAGAATAATTGGAAAATATTCAAATTTAGATAAGAAAAAGTGAATGCTCGGACGGGATTCGAACCCGCGATCTTTTCCTAAAATATTCCACAAAAACTGCCCGACGTGGCTCGAGAAATTTTAGTTTTCAAAATCAATAAATAAGTAGGTATTAATTTGCAAAAGTAGATACCTACTGAAAAAGTATATTTTCTTCATAAAAAGTAGGTAACCCTAGATGCACGCTAAATTAGAGGAATATTAAATAAAAAAAAACACTTACAAGTATCCATGTACAATAAACAACGATGCCTGAAATCCAATTCTGCGTACGAATGAGCGGTTAATGAAATCAGGGTAACGGTAAATAAATTAATTATATCTGTTTCCATATTTCTCTTAAAACTCAATTAGATGACATAAGTTGAATGTGAACTCTTGAGTACCTATGAGACGCTTTACCATACTCCTCTTTTATAATTGTAACAGTTTACAATTATAAGCTTTGTTTTGAAAATAGAATCCGTCTGCTCTCAAGATTTCGACCGGTTATTGCCGTCAAATTGGTAATTTTATTCTCTAAAGCCGGCTCTACACTGGCTTTATATCTTATATCTTCTCCTCTACTTTTTCTCAATATATGTGGTAGACAAGTACCTACACGGCCCTCCTGATGGGAAGTGGTTACTTATTGGAGATGTTTTATGGGTTATGTATGCTATATTAACGATACTGAACACAAATTTTTAATGGAATATTTGTCTGCTTGTCTGTCTAATCGTGATGGATGCAATAACTACTGGGGGCCTAAAAAGGCCACTAACGACGAATCGTATCCGCATTGAAATACGAAGCGGATTTAATTTCGTAAAATGGTCACACACAGCGCAATTCGCCGCGCGATTCGTTTTTGGCAATTCGCCTTTTTGACAAGTTTCTATACAAAATCGTAAAACGGCTCACCAAATACGAATCGCCTAAATGGCAAATGGCAGCATTGAAAGACGCAACTCCCACATTGCGTCTAACAATTCGTCGATCGTTGTAACTTGTTTTGCTTGACTCAATTGATTGAAATTAAATAGATATAGCTTAAATATGGCTGATATATTTCTTTAAGACAATTTATCGCAACATGCAATAGCCCAAGACGACTTCACTCACCAAAACGGACACTATACTTCATCGTAACGTATTTAGTGTTCCTTGTTATTACTTACAGAATTATGAACATGAACAAAGTAATGAATTAATACGAAAAAAATATCTCAATTGAATTGAATTATTTTTTTATTTTAGCGTCATCTAGCGATTAATCACGAAACTCATATCACTTGCTCATAAATTGACACTCGTTGACAAAGCACAGTTTATTACCAGTTAATTAAATATTATGCTAAAATATATATTTATGGTATAAAATAGTTCTTAAAGTCTATTTTTTGATATAATATGAATAAATTCTTATCTACACGCTTTTATAAGTCTTTATAAGTATTATTAAAATAACCGGAAAGTTACCGGTGTATTGTTAAACGGTGTATTTTTAAACTTGCAACATTTCATCTTAATCCGAATCCTCCGACGAACCGCATTGTAGAAGAATCGTCGTTAATGTGTTTCATTTTATGACAGCCGACGAATCGTAAAGCGTTTCGTCGGACGAACTGGAAGACGCACTGCATATGCAATCCGATTCGTCTCATGAAATGGCCTTTTTAGGCCCCCTGGGGGCCTACCACCACCGTTTACGAAACAGTCTTATTGCAGGAGCGTTTTGTTTGACATTTTAAGTAATCTTGCTTATATTCGTACCACAACCGTACATTATACATATAAAGTATTCTTGTTTAGCCTTTTTGTGACGTCACTTCCATTTTAGTTCATTCAATTGGTACCATGATGAGATTTTTTAACAAAATTGTTTTTAGTAATATTGTTTTTATGTCAAAATTAGCCATCTTATTAAAGCTCCTCGAAGGCGACGGATTTATTATTGTTTTGCAAAATACTATTGAATAAACCATTTTCATAACCCAAGAAGCATGGAAACCATATTTATTCATACAAACTTATAGAATAAATGCTTTAGCTAACGATTAAACTATCTTTTTTCGTGTTTGACGGATACTCCCGTATAACCAGCGAGTAGGTTATTTCGGACTCTAACCGACTAAAGTCGCACGCGGTTTCATCGAAGTAGAGCAATAAGGCATTCCATCACTCCGATGGAGTCATCTTCCTCATATCCGGCTTTTAGATAGCCCCCTCGTACCCCGAGGTATGCTTATAAATACAAGTATAATTTGTATGAAATATATCAAGTGATTTTTAGATATTTATCAAACAAATACAAATTTAAAGATAAAGTTAACCTACCCTAATACATATTTTACTTCAAAGCAAACCTCTTTTAAATATACTCTTTTAAAAAAACTTTTTAAAAAGAAATCAATAAACAAAACACATTAGGTATAGGGCTTGACTCAAAAGAGATTTACCTCCGGTTTTAATAAACCGTCAGAATGCCTCCGGCTATTCTCCAGTAAAAGCTGAAATTATATTTAAAAGTTTAAAAATGGTCATATTCGTGAAGCGAATCCCGGACTTCTTGGTGAAAGCTTCGGAAGCGACCGGGACTAACGCAAGGATGATGATGATGATTTGTGAACATTTTAATTTAGTATTTAGGACATTGAGTTATCATCCATAACATAATCACCTTACTAAAAATAACTCCAAACAAAAAAAAATATATCAAGAATGTAAGGAAAATATAAAGAACACTATTTAACTTTACGTAAAATCTCCGAAGTTTTTGAAGAAGAAAACCGGGTCATTGGGTAAATCTAAAATCTCCGGAGGTTCTCCGATTTATCGTCTACGGGTCACAGCCCTAACGTGAATGATTTATAGCAGGGAATAGACAAAGATTATATATAGTTCATTCATTTTCGACAGTTGGCAGGAATCAAAATAATACTGTATGTAAGCTCATGGTACGAATATGAGTAAGGTTGTTTTCAAGATTGAAACAAGAAAAAGGATGAGTGTGTGAGAAAGAGATGGAGCTATATCAATTGTATAGCGCCATCTCTTTCTAACAGAAAATTATGTAAATCGTAAAACGTTTTTGAAGAAATACTTACCTTTTTTAAATAACTGGCAGAATATTAAGTCAAAAACCATGAATATTCAAAAAAGAAAAAAATATCAATGAGCAATCAAACAGGGCCGTAGTGAGTAAGTATATAACTAGAAATTCAAACAGGGCCGGTGCAAGGGACCTTCTTGATGATAATTTTAGAAGAACCGGGTGGGTCTTCTAAAATTTCATATTCATTTCATGAAATGGCTGGCGCTAGCTCAACCGCGCAACGAAAAAGATGACGGTCCACCCGAAGTCACTTACAACTTGTAATTAGCAATATTGTGTCCGTACTTGATGCCTTTCGAGACTTTAACTAAAGGCTCTCGGGTCACGATTAGATAGATAGTTAAAGTTCTTTAGTTCATGGCATTCAAAGTTTCCGAAAGAGAAAAAGCTCCACATTATTTTTTAGACAGCAGTAGAATTTTTCATTATTTAATAATTTATCCACCTCTGGCTGCCCCTCCAGGGATATAGGCGTGAGTTTATGTTATGTTATTAATTTATTTGTTGTTGAATTCATTATTCTCAGGACAATTTGTGTGATTTTTTTTTTAAAGTCTATGCAATGATATATATATGTATAATTAAATGTGCACGGGGGCGAAGTCAGGGCGCGCAGCTAGTTTGTATATTATTATAACAATCGTTGCTATGGAAACGGACATCATAAACATGCGCACTGTGTCTCTATCACACATCACATTATGTCTTTCATTCACTTTTGTCTTTTAGATAGGGAGATAATAGCTTGGATTTTATTAAATGAGGCTGATAGATTTCTTGCTGAGCGGTAATCGAACCCGCTTCCGAATGCTCTATCGCTACGCCACAGCAGTTACCAAAATAAATAATGATAATAACCCCCTCATGGTTTTCATACACAATCTAGATTAGATTTTTTTAATTTAAAATAAGGACAATAAAAACAACATAACATACACCAAATAGTTACATAAACCAAATAGGTACTTTTATTTCACAGGTGATTTTCGATGTACGAGTATAAAAAGTGATTATAATCTTAAAATAAACTTTTATGTAGCCAAACACTATTGGAAAGGGATGTTATTTGTTCAATTGAATTGTCTTATGGCTTTAATTGGACTCCTACTTGTCCGATAACATCTTCGAATCAGTTGCATGAATTTATAATCCAATCAATGGCAATCAACATCTAGAACATAAAATTTGATGTTACATACATAGTAGATACAAGTGAGGGGCCTAACAGAGACTATATAATTACTCCTATATTGCATTTACCTAGGTCTCTACAAATGTCTGTTGAGAAATGGTCCTTCGCCGGAGGCTTTAATTCATCACACTGGATATAAACCAATGTCTTTGCGATTTGGTAGTACCATCAATTAATACATTCCGCATTATTTCCTCCAACATAAAGGGTTCACATTGCTCACGTAACTGCGTAGCTGTTTTCATAAATGGACTTGGCGTTATGAGTTTCTAAACACCAAATATTTCGTATACAATCGCCATCCAAACAGTAGAAATTTGTAGGTACTAATCATTAGATAGTTTATAATTATTTATTCTATGAGTTCACATAATTAAACACGGTACCTACACTTACTTCTTAGGACAAGATAATGATTTATTGAGACGTATTTTCCATAATCATTTCAATAAAACTATGTACAGCTTCTTGTTATTTTTACTTTGATTGACGTTTATCTATCAAATTGAATGAACCATATGAAGGTGACGTAACAAAACTGCCGAGTCAAGAATGTGGTTTGCAATCTTGTTTTAAAGAGATGATGGTACCAAAACACGAAGTAAGGTTGAAACAATACTGCTTTAAGAGATGGTGGTAAGGCCCCTGAAGGGATTATGACGAATAATTTTATTTTATTAAAAATTTTCATAGGCAACTTGGAATCGTAAACATGCGCCCTAACGTTACTTTAGTAATAATAAAAATGAGTAAGAAAAGTACACCTTAAAATATATTAAAATCAATATTATTAGAATCTCTCAACCCAAGCATTCTGGGATATAAAAGTGAACCTATTGTAATATCGTGTGGTGATGAAGAAAGAATACTTCCCACCCCATCTCATCTAAATGGTGTCGTAAAAGACGATCACTGCAAGAGAAGGATAACTCGAAATAAAACCTTGTACCAACCCGACTGATCGGGGATTAGCCCGCCTAACATTGTGAGAGGCCTATAGGGAAGTGCGATAGACTTATTGATTGATTGGTATAAATATACATACTTACAAATACTCACGCCTGTAGGTATCCCCGAAGGGGTAGGCAGAGGTGCTAGCACCCACATTTCGCTTATTTTTAGGTCCCAATGTAATAGGTGGCGAGCCTATTGCCATGGACCAGGCACATATAAACCTGCGATAAATACACACATAACTTCGAAAAGCATCGAGTCATTGGTGTGTGCCATGGTAAAACCTGGGATCAAACCCGAGACCATTACCCATACCACTAGGCTACCGCGGTTATATATATATGCCTGATATGATATGATATGAATAAATATATGCCTGATAAAAAATAACTCAGTGACATAGCCATAGTGAATGTGGTTTTGCGAAAATGTAACACAAACATGTTTTAAATAAACATTGAGTCATTGTATTTCCCATGCTCATTCCGCATTGACATCATTCATTGTGTCGACTTTTACCAACAAACAGTAAACGATGTGAGAAGTCACAACTGTGTCGGTCTGCATACACACACACACACGCGAATTTATCTGTGAGTCTTTTTATACCACTTAGACGGCAGACAAGCACGCGGCCCACCTGATGGAATGTAGTTACCGTGGTCTATGGACGTTTGCAACATCAGAGGCGTCAGATTCGTGCGGTCGACCTTATAGAGAAGAGGTGGGAAGGTGAAGAGGGAAAGGGGGACACGAGCGAGGAGAAGGTCTTTGGAAGGAAGAGAGTCTTTGTGCTGTCAGTGAACGTTGAACATTGAACGCGAGAACGACACTTAAAGTGGACCACCAAACAGTCATTACGTCATTTTAATCCCAGTAAATCTGCATGCATACATTAATTCTCTGTCAGTAAGTATAACGCAAAACATTGACCACGGAAACAGTGACCAGGGTGCCCGGGGTGCCCTGGTAATTGTGCCTGTTTTTATTAAAGAATTACCAGTCATTACAATTATTCACTAGTAACTACGAGTTACGAGTTTATTTTCTTTAATTTTTGATCAATTGTAGAACTAAGCTTAATAGTAGCGTAGTGGTATGGATAATGGACTGCTGAGACGAGGTCTCAGGTTCGATCCCACAATTGGTGTGTGCCATGGGAAAACTTTTCTATGCTTTAAAAAAAAAAAAGAATTATCGCAGGTTTATAAGTGCCAGGTTAATGGCAATAGGCTCGCCGTCTATTACATTGGGACATTAAACATAAACTGGCGAAATGTGGGTATGGCTTCGGGGATATAGGCGTGAGTTTATGTTGTGTTAAAATTGCTTGCATTAGGAGTGGATTCACGTCTCGGTATGACCTCCGTGGGGTGTGTTAACTCGTGCTATCGTTTTCGCAAATCCGACACCTTGGCAACTGGGCTACCATAGCTATTACACATATTTTTTGGGACGTGTCTATTTTACCTTTATGATAATCCTACACAGGGTCTACTGCTACGAACATAGGATACATTATTATTATAGGTCTACTGTGTCAGAATTCTGCGATTGCACGCAACGTTATCATTGTGGTGTTTTATAAAAAGAAAATGCTTTATCATAATAACCGACAACAAAATTATTATTTTATTATTAAATTGTGGGTGCTAGCACCTCTGCCTACCCCTTCGGGGATATAGGCGTGATATTATAAAAAAAAAAAAAAAAAAAAAAAAAAAAAAAAAAAAAAAAATATTATCAAGTTTCAAGTATACAAACAGCTACCAATTAATATGAAACATAGTTACATAAACAGTTATACCTAACCGATTCCGAGGAGAAACTTTAAAAGTGTTATCAGAAATTTCCTAGTAAGTGGTATCAAAGAGAAACAGCTGTTAGTGAACCAAACAAATGAGCTTTGATCACGTAACTATGACCCGTTTAAGGCTATGAAATATAGGTGAGGAGGTAGGAGGTAGTAGATATACCTACACAGGTATGTAAGATATGAAAGTGTGCCTGGTACGAGGCACACGGCGTGCGGCCTTCCTGCATAGAATCGTTGGTAGAACCAGGCACATTAATTCCTTTGTACCTGATGGGTAATTTCGCAATTTTTAATTACTATTTGTTGATTAGTGTAGTTTGGTTTTGAACAGAATAACAAAATAAGGTTATGTAGTAAATATGCTCTGCTCTTCTACACTATCTACATCCACACTAATATTTGTTTTGTTTGTGACGAATAAACTCCGTAACTGCTGGACCGATTTCAATAACTTTTTTACCTATAAAAAGCTACAATATTTAGGAGTAACATAGGATATATATTATTACGCATTCACGCTACCATCTGAGGGAGCGGAGCAGTCCCAAACTGGACAGCAAGAAGAAATAGTACAGAGAGGCAAGTAGAAACTCGAGTAGAGTCGTATAACGCCATAATCAACACCCACGCGGGCGGAGCCACGGGCAACAACTATTCGTAGAATAAATTGTTATATTTAACACTAAATGGATTACCTAAAAGAACTTACCCAATAAAAAGAACCAATAACTACCTACTATATTCCCAAGCTGAATAATAATGAATTTGTTCGTCTTGTTAAGTAGTATCGACTTATCAAACCATTTAACATAACGCCTTGTATTAAGCAGGTTACCCACCCAACCAATTGCTAGAAGCATTACAATAAAGAAGCACGAAACCATCTATCTGAAGGGCACTCAGTAACTAGATACTAAACTGTCAGTGGGTTTAATCAAAGTTAGATTATGGCACCGTGCCATGTTACATTCAGATAGATAGATAGAAGAAACCGCGGTAGCCTAGTGGTATGAGTAATGGACTGCTCAGACGAGGTCTCGGGTTCGATCCCAGGTTTACCATGGCGCACACCAATGATTGCGATGCTTTTCGAAGTTATGTGTGTATGTATTGCAGGTTTATAAGTGCCCGGTTAATGGCAATAGTGCCCGGTAAATGGTGGTGAGCCCACCTATTACATTGGGACCTAAATACAAACTGGTGAAATGAGGGTGCTAACACCTCTGCCTACCCCTTCGGGGATATAGACGTGATATTATAAAAAAAAATCACGAATGAATGGTAAACCGATTCAGGCTATGATATGGCGCTTAGTGAACTCATCATATCGGTAATGGTATCATTGAATTATTCATGATTTTCCTTCTCCGATCGCCTTTTATTACCTGACTGCGAAGAGAGGGTTATGTTTTTAACAACTCAGTTGGTGCTCGGCTATCAGCTCAGGGATCTTCTTTAACATTTAAATATTGATGATTGGTGGCTTGTATAGATTCCACGGCGTGGCGGTAGTGCACGCGACTGCTACGCACAGGGCGCGGGTTCGATCCCCGCTCAGTGCAAAAAGTTGTATGCATGATATGGCTGTTTGCACTGGTCTGGTCGTGCCTCGGAGAGCACGTTAAGCCGTCGGTCCCGCTGCGACTGCCATACAAATATCTATGGCAGTCGTTACGGGTATTTGGAGCCCTCAAATGTCCAACCAGTCTAACTTGGAACTTCGATATCGCCATTGATCATTGGACCATTGGTTGTGGAGGTCAGATGGCAGTCGCTTCACGGAAAAAATCGAAGTTCAGTCGCATCACAGTTAGACTGGAAAGCCGACCCCAGCTGAGTTGGGAAAAGGTTCAGAGAATGATGATGGTAGCTTGTATAGATTGGATGCGGAAGATCGGGAGAAATTGCGCAGATTGGGAGAGGCCTTATTTCAGTGCTGCAGTGAATGCTATAGACTATTGACGATAGATGATTAAATTAAACTATTCTTTTTTTCAACAACAAATAACCAGGCGGCCGCCAGACGAAGGTGTTAAGTCTCGGATGCGCAACATTGGGGGAAGAGGGTCATCTCAACAGAGATGTCCCCGGGTCTGCCGGGGTGCGAGAGATATGTCTTGTATAATCTCACCTCCGGCAATCAAGGACCCATGGACGGCGTGCGTTTTGATCGGTTCGAGTCCGACAATCACCTCCGTCGGTTTTGTTGGAGGTGGTAGGTATCCGTGGGGATTTTGCGCACGATAATACAAAAAAAGTATGACAACTAGACGTAAACAAAACATATATACGCCCCTATGGTGTACACGTCCATATTAGGCCATTGGTAACCACACCACTTTCTACCAAGTAGGTCGTAGGCTTGTCTGCCACCTGAATGGTATAAAAGTACCCACTTTCTAGGAGCCTTCACAGAGTCCACAAGTCTCGCACAGTCGCAAAAAAAATAAAACGCATTAATTTTTTTTTAAGTAACATAACCTATTTCATAGCTCGACAAGTGGCAAAGGAAATTCTTTTTTCATTCCTGCACGAACTGGTTTAGTGCAAAAACAAAATGGCGGAGAAATTAAAACAATAATGTGACTGCGGGCTCATGCTATAAAAACCGCGCTTTGGAATAGCACAAACGAGAACGTGGTTAGAGGTGAAGACAGTAAAACCCCGTGTTAAATATATTCGCACCGATCAAAGAATCATTTTAAGTGATAACATACATGTATAAAAATGACAAGCGATTTGACACGCTAGATTAGTTATCAGGGGAATGTGGGGTTGGTCAGGTCAGTCCTAGGTCGGGTTATTGTCCATGACCCAATTCCAACCCTATGTGGTTCAAACGCCTTGGATTCGTAATGTAATTGTGTGAGAAATTTATCATTCCATAAATGCTTATAGGTATGTTTTATTTACCAACCTTCATAGCTTGTGATACCCTTGGAATTATCTAGACGTTTGTTAAATCTAGATGAAAGAAAGAAAAGAAAGAAAACATGCTTTATTTAGCCTTTTACTGCACAAATAGGTGTACATCTGAACACAAGTAAAAAATACAAAATAAATTATTATAATTTAGTGCATAGATGTGCACAAAATTATAATAATTTTTTTGTATTTTTTTACATCCAATTGGTGCGAAGCAGAAGTGAAGTATGTTGCAAAAGTGGGGTGACGCAGACGAAGTTGCGCGGGTCATCTAGTTAAAATAACTATATATGATACGAAATTATACCAATGTTAATCTCTTATTGAGTCCTAGAGATATTCGATATTGACTGCAGTCTATGTGAAAATCGATACCTCAATGGTTCTTTGGCAGTCATATTGGATTACCTAAATTCGATTTAGGCACGTAGGCAACGAATTCAATCACTGAATCCACTCTCCTCTTGAACGTAAGGACATTCAAGTAGGAACTGTGTTGAACAAAACTGTTGAAAGTTATTATATGTATTACAGGTCATCTCCAAGGTGGAGGTGATCTGTGAGAGTTAGGTATAGGCTTCTAATAATTATAGATATCTAATTATATTCATCCATACTCTGTGCTAGATATCTTCTTTGGGAAAATGTTTAGAAACGTTGTAAGTTTTTGTTTACCTAATAAAACAAAGATTACCCATAGGTAGGTACCTAAGTTGGCAAGTTACCGAAATGATTATTTTGTTTTCGAGTACTGGGTATTTCTTGTATGAAGCTGTTTAGCAGGAAAAGGAGAATAAGCAAGACAGTATAGTAGATTCCTTCCTATATAGTAAATAATATTGTGTAGGTTTTATAAAACATATATGTACGAATACCTATTCCATTTGTTTAGTGTCTTTTTTATATTAGAAACACTTGTTTAAAAACTCAGTATATAATTATTATAAAATAATTATATAATACTTTTCTGTTTAGTAACACATTTTGATGATTAAAATCCTGTATCGAACCACTAGTTAGTCAGTTAGGAAGCCAACTAGGCTTACTAACTTTTAACTCGTGTTCTTATAAAAAGTAGCCACAAGATTGTTTACCTTTCTTTAAGTACTTAAACAAATGAAGTATAGTTAATGCCCATATAACTGTTTGCGTACGATACGACTGTGCTCTACATTGAATAGCCAGTAAGATCCGAAATTATAGACTCAAGTAAACCTTGCGAATCGAAGTCTGCGAGAACAATCCAAACGGTTTCACTATCAATGTCAGAATCGAACTACTTATAAAAGTGCTATGAGATTCTAGTGTCTGATACGGTCGGTCGTCAGGAACGACTTTCTCTACAAATTACTGTATAGCAGTCTCCATTGAGTTGTGTGAATATACTAAGACAATAGTAGTTAATACGTCATATTTTTCACTTACTTGGTATTTGTTTACTTGAATAGAATTTCAAGTCAAGTCGTGACCACGGGTGCTGCAACGCACCCGAAACGTCGACAAAAGTAAGTGTTCAAAAAGTACCTATATCGCGTGAAGTCCCGGAACTTATAAAAACTATGAGTAAACGCCGCGATAGGTTAAAAGTTACATTAGAATTTATGAATTCATATTTGATCAAAGTGAGTGTCCACCAAGAGATACAAGATATTGACGACCTCCTTGGCATGGCGGTAGAGAACGCAACTGCTACGCAGGAGGCGGGGGTTCGATTCCCGCTCAGTGCAAATATTTGTGTGCTGTGCTTGAATAGGAATATCTGCATTGGTCTGGGTGTTTCTATGTATGATATGTATGTATATATAAAACCAAAAAAAAATCTATGTATGTTTATCCACATTCTAGAACCCGTAACACAAGCTAGTTAAGTTACGCTATGCTTACCATGGGTCTAGGTGACGTTGTGTAGATTGTCCTACAATATTTATACATATACCTCTATCTACGTAATTAAGAAGGTTGTCTTTGATATCAACCCTAACTAATAGAAAACATGGCTGACTACTCCAATGAGTCGAGAACGTCTTTGGCGGAGGTTGATATTATTGGTTGCAAAGTCAAGCCGAAAAGCGGAGAAAAGGTTATTATAAAATTAAAGATTATTTACATGATAAGCAGGCTAAGAGATGAGCTGATCACTCAACTTACCATTCAAGCAAATTATTGTAGCTGGACTAAATTAAAGTCTGTTAAAGCCCGCTGAGTTTTTTTGCCGGTGTGTTCTTAGGTCGAGGCCACGTTACAAGCCGGTGCCGGTAGTCTGTTATGATGGATTATTAATTTGGACGTTTTGCAAGTGCCGTTTAATGGTATAGGTATACATAATAGATAATAAATATTGAATTTTGAAGTCATCTGCTCGCCTACTGAGACCCTTTATTTAGGTGCCAATCATGACGATACAAGCACTTTCGTATCGGACGGTTCACTGTTCAGTCATTGGACAGTCTGTCGAAACGCAGATGCTATTTGAAACATCTACTTATGATGTACATGCCGGCATTATTATTATTATTATTACATGCCTATTAGCTAAGTGGTGAAGAGTTCGATTGATAATTCAGAGGTTGGATTATGGAAATAAATGTACACTCAGCAAAAAAGAGAGTATCCCACCTTTACATGTCTGTGTTATTCCGATATGTATTATTCATCAATAGTAGCAATCGTGATCAAGTATATTCTCAACTCTCAATTAATTATAATGGTGAAACCCCTCAGCTTAGCTATAACCACGTTTAGTATTACATAAGCACGTTAGTGTCTTCCCAATTCTACCAAACAAAAGAGTCAAACAAATATGACAGGATAACTTATACCAAACTTAGTTGAAACTAACCGCGAACAATAACACTATCATATTTTCCGATCAGACGTTTCCATTTTCCGTTTGCTAAGCAGCATAACATCAAGTAATGGCTGCACGCCATAACTGCTTTGTTTTTGTAGTTAAGGTTTATAACCTAGCATAATCTTGACGGCCTGATTACGTAGAAAGGTTAGGTTATGGTTAAGTTAGGTCTTGAGTTGATAGTCTAGAGTTTCTTTATACCACTTAAGAGGCAAACAATGTCGCATCCTTCGCAACTTCGAAATCCAGGGTCCGCTTTTTCCAGTCTAGTTCAGTCACCACCACGACCCACTTGATGGAAAGTGGACACCGTGTCCTATGGACGTTTGCAACACTAGAGGCGTCACACTCATGCTTGCGACGTAAACCCACAGCAGGGAGTTCATTCCATAGTTGCAGTGATTTTAACTAATTATTTTTTAATCTAGGACACGGCAAATTGACTTCACCTTGCCTGATGGTAAGCTGTGGGCAAAGTTTCAGGAAAGAGGGTCACCTTTACAAAGACGTACAGTGTTACAATGGTGGAGCTCAGCTTGACGGCCTCATCAGATGCTTTTCACGCCCCGCTTAAGGGACCCGGGACTGTAGAAAGAAGGAAACACGTGCGCGCAGGTAAGATATCGAAATGTTGTCGTGAAGATAAAAAAAATTATGCCTTTCGGCTCGGTGCTTGGGTCGCCGCCGCCGCTGTCAGGCAGCTGCGGTATGACCAACATTTTCCTTTTCGTCATGAATTAATAATTGGGTCAATATCAACAATACGTATTTTTTGTCAATTTTGGTGGCGGAATTTATTCTTTGGCTTTTGTAAAAAATAAGGACGCAGTTTAAAAATAGATAGTCAAAGTTAGAAGAATCTGTAAGAGGGCTGCAAATCTATCAATAACTTTATGAAATAATTCAGTTTTAAGTTCAGGTTGGCACCAAAATTGAGATTCGCCCACCAAACTTGAAAATCAGTGGAAGCAAAATTTAATTTCTTTCACAAACCTCAATCTCGCCAACTCAAACCCACAGATTCTTAGGAGTTTAGCAGTATGTATTCAAAGGATAATAAAACTCCATTGTGGAAAAATATTTTTCAATTTATGTAATCACAAAAACCATAATTCTATTTATTGCAAACAAAATTAGGTAAAAACTAAGAAAACTAATATGATTAAATATAAAAATATTTTAAATATTGGATTTTAACCCTTTAACTGGTAGAGGAAAACTAGTCATGCGATTGAGATGAAACTCAGTTATGGGATGTAGGTCTTTATGTTTATATTAAATATGCCATAAAAATATAAAAATTAAGAAAAACTTGGAAAAATTATGATGAAAATTTTTAAAACAAGGAACAGCACACCAGGGCACTTCGCATTTGCCACATTGTATGTTGGACCTTTTGTTTGTGGTCGCGCTGCTACAAAGTCGGCAGCGCCTATAGGTGTCTTTACCTTCTGGTAAGTGCTCACTAACATTAGCAAATCGGATATCTTCAGGAATTCCAAAAAGTTTCTTCTTGCGACTGACTGCCTCTACACTATAATTTTTTTTCTTTGCCAAAAATTTTGGAACAGATGAATATTTTCGTTTTCGAAATGTCAAGCTATTTACAAGTTCTCTGGCAAGCCTGAACATCTTTTGGCTCGTAGGATTAAGCACTCTTGAATTTTTTGAGCATAATATATTGGAATTTGTGATTGCCACATCAAACAAGAAATAAAACAATCATTTCCACCATTTCCTGTTTTGATGAGCGACATGGATGGGTGGAGTCGATAGATTTGACCAGCAAAAAGCCGTGTAACTTTTTGCTGGTGTAATCTATCGACTTCATCCATTCGCTTTGAGTATTCTAAAACTGAGCGTCGACAGGAAAAGGATCTTTTACTACAATCCTTTTGTGTTCGGTGACAAATAGCCTCCTCTTTTAGATGGAAGGCTATACTCAAAATGGTCACTAATTTTGTCTCCTTCCAGATTGCAAACCCCACATAGTTCCGAACTCAACTCAAGACATCTGGGATTTTTTTGGAATCTCTGAAGTGTCATAGTCTCAGCAATCTCAGGGACACATAATGCTGTATTACTAGACCAGTAGTCTTCAACTGATCGTAATTTGTGTATCCCCATTTGTATTAGCATTCCAAGTTAATCCTTTAGTTCATTTTTAGTAATTTCGGTATAGTTTCTTATATTTGATTGGCTTGCAAACAAGTTCGTTTGAACTAGCAGGTTTTCAATAACTTCACTATCAAAAATGATTCGAAAAAAGCAATTGGTCTTGATCTACTTGGAAAATGAATCTGCGATTGAAGTTAGTTTTCATCAAAGGAAGGCACATTTACATCATTTGTCCTTCTTCTTTTTCCAGTCTATTTCATCTTCACCAGAATCGGGTTCCTCCAAAAACAAAAGGCCCTACCTTTTGTTGGTGGTGGTGACACGAGATGTAGAATTAAGGGGTGCGGTAGTGACATGAGTTGTAGAATCAAGAGGTGGTGCGGTGGTGATACGAGATGTAGAAGCTAGAAGTTGGGGAATGGCAGCGCTAGATGTGGCAGCACAAAGTACTCTGACACTTCTTTCTCCTTCTATTTCATTTTCTTGACAATCTGTTGTATTATCAATATCCATGGTCCTGTTGTTGCTCTCTGTATCGGTTTCGTCTTCACTATCATATTTAACATCTTCTTCCTATTCATCCGTTGCTTGTTCGGGCCCATGCTTTCCACGTCTTCTCCTTCTAGTATATATTTACTAACCATTGGTTCCAAAATAACGACACGATCTCATCATCGTGCCAAGATACGACGTCATTCATCGTCGGACGACACGATTGTGGTTGTTGGATAACACGCCCGTGTTTTCCAGCGATGAACGTGACGTTGTACCGTTGTACAATGATGAAGTCATGTCGTCGTTTGCGGGCGCACGATTGAGGGATGAGCAGTAAATAGGTCGCATCGATCTCACACGCACGTAACTTTGATTTATAGTTAATTGAAAAAGTGATACTAAAATTCAGATTTTTGCTTGGACAAACTTTGATTCGGGTATCCTGCGCTTTTAAATAATATTTTCTGATATGTTTAAATTGTTTTAAGATAATGTGTTTTGTACATATAGATACGAAATAGTTTTTTTTATTAATCCTTTATGGTTTTGGTGTAGTGAATGCATTTATGTAAAAAAAGGGAAATGGGACAAGCCACCAAACTTGAATTTTGAAGTGATTTTTTTTATTCCTTAATTACTATTGTACATTTATAATAAAAAAATGTTGCCTCAAGTAGATCAAGTTACACAGTTCACATTAAAAAAATAAAAAGTTAAATTCTGTCATTTTACACCGCGATTCCCAGTGAAGACATATAATATTTGCCGTTGGGATATTCACCCAATTAGACCCTTGTATAATCGCCATACTGGAATAATTGCCTGGAAATCATCCCGGTCTACAACCCAATTTATTTAATACACACAACGCTTATTTATTCAGAATGATTTCAAATCCTCGTAACTACTCTAAACCAAGTAGTTACTGCCAAAGCCACGGTATGACAAAGACTCGGTCAACAGGTATCCTATCCATAACCACCAGTTAATATAAAGAAATCGATACAGTTTTAATATTGAGGGCATTGATTAAACTTCCTTAGAACTATCTTTTCCTGTCGTATAGCGTTGTACAGTAAAGATCTCACAGAAATATATTTTATGTAATCAACCACATTTGTGTCACTGAACTACTGTTCCGTGAGATAGGGATGAGGAAAACTGTTAGCTAATTTGTTTTGTTTGGCCTTCAGGGTGGAATACATAATGTGTAGCTTTTACCATTACCACAGATAAAACAGCTTTAGTAACTCTTCGCAGTTCACTTGTGTTGTTAATATTCTGTGCCCCATAGTAATAAAAAAATGTTAGTAATGTGTAGCATTGTCTGCTATACGCTCCACTTGATGGCAAGTGATTACCATGGAGTATGGACGTGCGCAATACACACCTCCCATCTCGTGTTGTTGCCAATCTTGTAAGAACCAATGTACTTTTTGAAGAATCCTCCCCAAATGGAAGATCTCAAAGTCTGTACTATAATGATTTCCCAGCTGTCTAGGCCAAAGATACGTCTTTTTACTTTTTTATTTATTTCACATTTGAAGATTTAATTACATAAAAAGCATGGTAATACGAGTACAACATTCTTTAAACCACAAAGGTTTGTGATGGATGCCGTAGGTTAGTCCTTAAAACTAAATTGATATAATTTAATTACTTATATTTAGGTATACCACTCTGACTATCTAAGTACCTAGATAGGTAAACTTTATAACGAATTTAACACATTTCGCTGGTCTATGTATCCAGACTTGCGTCAATTCTCATGCAATGGCTTCATAGCCATATACAAACGAACATATTAATGCAAATATCGTCGTTCGAAAGGGAAATATGGATATGTGCCAAATCTTAAGTAACTAATTTAGATCTTATAATTACACATTTATATGTGTATCGCTGTATTTGGTATTATAAACAATAAAACTGGGCTGGCTGTGTATGGACCTTCAAAATTCTACATTATTAAACCTTGTATCCAAGAGACACAACATTTGAGACGTAACGTGTTGCTTAACATGTTCGGCAACATTGCGCTACTCTAGGTCTGTCAATCAGCAAATTTAACTCTTTGCAAACCATTTGAGCACCTAAGCGCTATGTATCGTATAGGGAAGGTGCGTGTGGAAGTTTATATACCCACCGACCGTCCAATGCCCGCCAACGTACCAACCTACTAAATTCGCACGCCGTCTCTAAGGACACAAATGGCTAGGATGTGTAGGGTGACCCACTAAGTCATTTGACTTGCATCCTAGTTGACCCTGTTAACGTGGATTATCCAATTCTAACACATAAGTAATCTTATATATAAAATTCTCGTGTCATAATATTACCCGAAACGGCTTGACCGATTCTCATGAAATTTTGTGAGCATATTGAGTAGGTCTAAGAATCGGCCAACATCTATTTTTCATACCCCTAAATGCTCGGAATGGAGCAGCGGGAACGGGATCAGAAGTCCACGCAGGTGGAGCCGCGAGCAACAGCTAGTATTAATCTAAATAAATACCTTCAAATCTGGCTAAAGCCGCGTGCACAGCTAATTTAAATATTTTTATGACTTTAAAGCACCCTCTTAATCCAAGTTACGCGATATTAATATCTGTTAAGGTTAATTCACTGGTGATTAGCTCGCGAAACACTTGTAAAACATTACGTAAACGAGCAATGAATTGAACTATTATTTTTCTAGTATTTCGTAGTAACTTGGGTAATCATTATGTAGTAATAGCACAGAATAAATAAGAGTACTACATAATCCGCGGTAGCCTAGTGGTATGGGTAATGGACTGATGAGACGAGGTCTCTGGTTCGATCGCAGGTTTTACCATGGCACACACCAATGACTTTTCGATGCTTTTAGAAGTTATGTGTATATTTATCGCAGGTTTATAAGTGCCCGGTTAATGGCAATGGGCTCGCCAATTACATTGGAACCTAAACATAAACTGGCGAAATGTTGGTGCTAGCACCTCTGCCTACCCCTTTGGGGATATAGGTGTGAGTTTATCTTTATGTATGTACTAAATAATACATATAGTCTAAACATGACCTAAAATTAGGTGGACTCGACTGCTACACAGGAGGTTCGATTCCCACTCAGTGCAAATCTTTGTATACGTGAATTTGTCTACGTGCAGTGGTTTGGGTATTACCGTGCTTCGAATGGCACTCGGGTAGGTGTAGTGAAGCCCTAAATTGTCCAATAACTGATCTAACTGCAACACTTTCATCATTCTCTGAAACTTTATCCCAACTCAGTTGGGGTCGGCTTTCCAGTCTAACTGTGATGCGGCTGAACTTTGATATTTTCCGTGAAGCGAATGCCATCTGATCTCCACAACCAATGGTCCAGTGACCAATGGCGATATCGAAGTTCCAAGTTAGACTGGTTGGACTTTTGAGGGCTCCAACTACCCATAATGACTGCCATAGATGTTTGTATGGTAACCGGGACCGACGGCTTAACGTGCTCTCCGAGGTACGTCCAGACCAGTGCAAATCGCCATATTCATGCATACAACTTTATGCACTGAGCGGGGATCGAACCCACGCCCCGTGCGTAGCAGTCGAGTGCACTAACTGCAATACTTTGATCTCGCGAATGAGTTGAGCGGGTCATATGGTAGTAGCTTCGCGGAAAATACTTATCGAACTAAAATAATAATTACTTAGTGATAAATGAAGCCTTTTCCTTTGGCCCTTCTCATAATTAAGGGTCGGCCTGGGTTGTATGATCGTCAATATGAAGGGTCACCTAAGAAAGCGATGTGGCGAGTGGTCGACCTTGGCCGTGCTTTTACTCGGGTAGGTATTTAGGTTTATGAAGTGTTGCCTGTGTTAAAATATGATTTATATCTACTATTAAAAAACTTTAAACCATCAATATGGCACTTGGTGAAGTTTTTTTCTGTTAATTTGATGTATGTCGTGTATTAATGTAAACAATTGTTTGTTGGTAGACCTAATAAAAAAAAATAATAATATATATATTGATAACACACTTGTACTTCGCCACAATATTACAAACAAGTTCATAACTGTCAATGTAAACTTCACTTTACTCCTGATACAAGCCATTGAGCTTTGCTGGAGGGGTTAGAGGGAATATTAATAATTTCGGTTACTATATTATAAATAAATATTCTATATAAAAATTCTAGGACAATCTACATAACGACATCTAGACCTATGGTAAGCATAGTTTAACTAGCTTGTGTTATGGGTTCTAAAATGCGGATAAACATAAGTACTCAGATATTTTTTTTTTGTAAAAACATACATATTATACATATTCATACATTATTATACATAGAAACAAAAATACATAGAAGAAAATTAAATTTAAAAAATACTGGGAGTATTTCTCAGCATCCTCTACAAGTCGGTCACCCCGAGCGCCAGGTTCTAATATTTGTTTTTATTAAGATAAGAATTAATATTATTATGTAAAAATAGTGTACGGTAGAGTAATAAAATTGATAAATTGGTTACTTTTGTCGGGGGCTTCCTTCATTATTCTTCCCACCTAGCTTCCAAACTTCATTCCGAGAAAACGTTTCTGAGCAAACACAACATCAAATACCAACCTTGAATTTCTGATGACAGCTTTGTTTAAAGTACGCCGGTTGCGTGACTTCAAGGCCAAAAGCAAACCCTTAAACTTAAAGGTCAAGGGGCACAATATTATACTACCTATTAAATACTTGCCGAAGTACGTTGATTATGTAGGCGATACTTTGTTTTATTATGCTACTAGCTAACCCGCGCAACTTCGTCTGCGTCACCCCGTTTTTGCAACATTTTTCATTCCTGCTCCGGACCTGTTGGTCGTAGTATGATGTTATATAAATATAAACCTTGCTCTTTAACCATATATCATAATCTCATCTAATGGTGGACCATTAGATGAGATTATGCTAGATGATACCATCATATCTCATCTATCATAACGAATTAGTTGGACTTTTTAGGGCTTCAACTACTCGTAACGACTGCTATAGATGTTCGTATAACAACCGGGACAGACGACTTAACATGCTTTCAGAGGCACTACCAGCAAAATGCAAATGTCCATATTCATCATACAAATATTTGCACAGAGCAGGGATGGAACCCACGCTTCCTGCTTAGCAGTTGTGTTCTCTATCGCCGCGCCACACAGGCTGTCTTAACTTACTCTACATATTATAGTTAGGTACCTAATTACTTGAGCTGACCTCGTTTGTAACGGTGGCAAACTCTGCCAGGAATTTCTACAGAATTTAAATAGGAATGTAGTTACTTTTATATGTATTCTAAACACACAGTAGACTACATAATAGTCCTAGTGACAGCCCTAGGGGTGGGAGTTGTCGCGCTCGCCACCTTGCTCACGGTGATGGTACGATGCGCGAGTGCTTGGGCAGCCGCCGCCTCCTTCTGCGAGCAAGTAATGCTCGAAAAGGAGGGCCGGAGCGGGTCCGGAGAAGTCTCTGGGCCCGCACTGCCCGCGATGAGCGGAGGCGACTCGGACGTCGGAGGTCGCAGAATGACCTCCGTCCCCCATGAGCGCGGGCCTGTGGGTGACGGGTGGTGCCACCGGTCACCCTAGCAGAAGCAGGCCACGGCGATGGCGCAAAATGCCACCCCATACCCAGGGGCTAGATGGGGACACAATGGTCCCCACATTGGGGGAAGAGGGTCATCTCAACAGAGATGTCCCCGGGTCTGCCGGGGTGCGAGAGATATGTCTTGTATAATCTCACCTCCGGCAATCAAGGACCCATGGACGGCGTGCGTTTTGGTCGGTTCGAGTCCGACATAATCACCTCCATCGCTTTTGGTGGAGGTGGTATCCGTGGGGATTTTGCGCACGATAAAAAAAAAAAAGTAGACTACATAATAGGATAACAAAATAGTTTACATTTTCTATTTAAAATGAGATTTTCTATTAAATTTACTTAATTTCTGATTGTAACTGTCCTTTTTAGTACACTGGGTCCATTGAATGAATTTTGAATTTCGAATTTGCGTAGGGGTCTTTTGAATTAGGTATATTTAAATTACATTTAGACCTAAATTGAAGGAGAACGCAGTACCCCGTGCTATCTTCAAAAGATATCCAAAAATGCGTGCTGAGTGTACCCACAGTTATTAGCACAGTTTAGTTGTAAGATATCCCCACTTAGTTATATATTATATATTTTATAACTCATAGGAAGCATAAAATATATTCATAACTACCTAAGGTGAACCCAATGATTTCATTAAATTAAAAAACAGAAGAATGCAGTAGGTACTGGTACTTAAAAATCACGCAATAAATCATTTTGGTGCTGTGATAAAAACAGTCATTCAAAATGAGGCTAATGCACCTGCTTCAGCACGAGTGCAACAGGATATACTTACATCGAGCCAAGGAACAAACTACATAAATGCCGATAGGTATATCTATTGAGATTTATGACATACCCAAATATATAGGTTCTTGTATCGAAGATTATGACATGAGCAAGTACCTAATAATTTTGATAATTTTGTAGGAAAATGAAGAAGTTGATCAATGTTGGCGACTTTTGTGACCGAATAATGAAGTGTTCCACACAGATCGTGGGATCAGTTGCCGCTATGTGTAGGTATATATTTGTTTATATATCTTTTAATATTTTAGTACGTATATAGGTACAAATAATCTTGAAACAACATGAAATTAGAACACAAGAAATTAGGTCTAAATATTAAATTAGACTTGCTATACTTACAGAGTGTTAGGGGAACGCTCTCGAAACCGAAAACACACTAAACTGACCATTTTAACAAATTATTAACAGGTTCCATGATTTTTAAACCTTTTCCTTGGCGTATTTCACGCAATAATACTATATAAATGGTTTAAAAATCTGGTTCCTACCAAAATAAAGTATTGCAATCAAAAAAGTAGTGCAATATTATAAAACTGGTAATGTAAACTGATACCCCTGTGTTTTTGGGAGCGTTCTCATACCATCCTGTATATGAAATTTTTTTTTAAGTTTTCAGAACATATGATACCTATTCATTGTAGATATTTTTTGTAATACCAGATGAAGAATTGCAATAAAGCTGTTGAAATGTATCGTCAAGAAAGAAAGTTTGCTACTTACGACTGGAACATTTGCGATAGCATTATATCTACTTGCTTACTGCACCCTAATGTTTTCCAAATATTACTGGGGCTACTAGGAGCTAAGTAGGACAATGTTTATCCTAAATAAGTACTGTAACCTAAATTTATCGAATAAGTTATTTATTTGTTGATAGATGCTTAGGTAAGTATTTTAAACCAGCCTAATAATAACAAAGTTATTCTATTGTACCAAGTCATAATGTTATTGTACTGTCGTCGATGTTTGAAATTGGTCCCCTATAAACTTTCACTTCAAATGATTTCATTCAATCAAAACGTAAACAATATAAACATAACTTACCCGGGTATGAAAGATCCATTTGTTTGCGTGATATAGTTTTGTTTTTCACGCGCACTTACATCTACCCACATTTTTCTTATTTAGAACGAATTGTTATTTAAACAAAAATAAACCATGGTGAACGTATCGCGGCGTTTGTCCGCGAAGCGATCGCTTTCGTGACTACAGAGTTTCGTTTTGTTATGAATGAAAGTTTATGTGATACCTACTGTGCTAAGGATTACTGTTAAATTGCAATGCGCGCGCAAGGGAAACCCCTACATAGTTTCTAAAGGTATTTCGAGCACGCAGTAATGTCTCCTATCGCTCATTCTTTGCAATAAGAGGGGAATTTAAATGACGCCTGTGAATAATAGATGAGCAAGTTGTGTTATTTCCAAACGTAATGTTTGTCAGTTGTGTTGCTGTACTTATTGCATAAAGGCGTTTTATTCAACAGAAATTCAGACCTGATTGTTCGCTACTCTTTTCAAATTCATATTATAAATAAATATACACACTTATATAATGATGATAGTTTTCTACTTTCTTTCTATTTTGATATCTCGGACAAAACAATAATATTTTTTTTAAATGGTAACTCTATACGTACTGTCACAAAGTTCATAAACCTTTCAGGATTTTTTATCTGTGTCAGAAATTGTTGTGAGTCAGGCGGTCTATCGGCGTTTTATTTTGCTTTTTTTCCTATAATTCGGCTTCTTTATTTCGCGTAGAAGTTAGTGCAAATAATGTAAAATGGCCATAAATTTAGATAAACACAAGGAGGCGTTAATCACGGCCTGGAAAGATGTATTAGACGAGAAAACTGAAACGAACTGGTGAGTGCAAATTTTGGTATCACCGACCTACTTGCTGGGGAAATTAAATAAACAGTCGTCACTCATTAAAATGATGAATTGAATTCATTAGCGTGTCGTTCACAATGAACCATGCAAGTGGTAACAATGACTTCAAGCTTAGGACAGTGCACTTGCATTGATAATGCACATTGGTACACCAACTACTAAACATATTTAAAATGAAATTTATAGCTTCGAGAAAGGGTTCAGATGAAAAAGTAGTTTGTCTGGTTGCTGTTCTGACTTTTCTCAAACCAGTTACGACTTTAAGTAATAATTTAGCCCTAGAATTTCGCATTCTTAATTATTCATTACTATTTTAGAAACAAAACTTATGTATAATATAGAAAAATGTATTTATAAGCCTTATATATGATAATTTATTTCGTTATACATTACATAAATCAAGATATTGTCAATACATACATACAGTCTGCCTCTTTCCCAATAGAGTAGGCAGAAACAATATGTTTCTTCTTGCTATGATCTTGGCATAAATCTATCATCAATATGTCATATCCCCTTTTGTTTCAGGGCCTTATTTGGTTATGACGGAATGACAAATGATTTAAAATTTGTCAGTAAAGGTGACGGAGGCTTAATAGAATTGATTGACGACTTCAACAGTGGGAAAATACAGTATGCATTCCTAAAAGTTGATGTTCCAACCGGAAGCGTATCTAAATATGTTCTTATCAACTGGCAGGTAAGACTCACCTTAATATAGTATGTAGATAAGATAGCAATGTTATTGTCATAATCTGTTTGGTGAGTTTAATCTGTATTGAACTTTGTTTCATGTGTTTTTACTTCCTAAGTAATTGACAAAAATGTATACCGAATACCCACCTTTCCCTAATAAGCTATATCAACTCCAATTACCTATAATAATTGCCATAAATGTTCTGTAAGGGGAACCGATGACATAACATGCTCTCCACAAATTAACATCGGCAAATTATTCCTAAATAATTTTTTTTTTTTCAATAAAATAAGTAAATGACTTGTTTTTGCTAGATCAAGCATCGAATCTAGGTACACAGACAGTAGTTTCAGCTTACTGGAGATGTTTTGTGTTGACAGTGGGTAGACCGAGAGTCCCTGCTTTGTCTTCACTGACAAAGCAGATACTTTATTCACCTCTCCCGCTTACCCACTCCCGTCTACATTGTTGGCAGCTTTAGTGTGGCACCCCTGGTGTTCCAACAATCTATTGGCCTTAGAGTCCACTTTCCATATGGTGGGTCGTGCACTTTTCTGCCACCAAAGTGGTATAAGTAAAAAATAAATCTATTTGCCAGTTGTTGCTAGCTGGATCCTGCAGAATGCATTAGTTGATCAAATGAATGGATATACTCGATTGCCAGTCAAGTTCAACATTTAAGATATTAGTAGCATTAATTTTATATGTTTTAAAACTTACAATATTTTTATTCTATAGTCCTAGTATTTAAAATCAGAACCTTTTGTTTTTCTATACAATAGTCAGATAACAAGAGAATGTTATGATTGGTCCATCTCCAAATGCTATTGTTTACAGTATGGTTTATTGATGGCTCTGTCATTTCTTAACAGAATATGAAGCCAGACTTTAGCGTAAAATAAATAGGTTTATGTTCGTAATTATATTCACTCCGGTATATATTTGAAGAGGTAGGCAGTAACTTATTATGGCCTGGAGGTGATAACTGGAATGGATTCGCGGACCGACCCCGCCGCCAACAGTGTTGGGAAATGGCTCAGACCATGTCATAAATTGTTTTGAAAAAGTATAGAACTTATTTATAATTAAAATGAGAGAAAAGAGGAAGCCTTCCCGAAGAGCGAAACCTATTCTCGGGCCCTCTCCGTGAGTAGCGACGCTGCCGTGGAACAAATTACTACACCACGATGACAACTCACAAAATGCCGTCGATTCGACAGAAGATAATTAAAATCTTATTTTCTTAAGGCTGTACTATCATAATAGTAAATGTTGTGTACATCTGTTATAGGTATACATATGAGAATAAAATAATGACGCATGCCAAACCATGTAATCGCAATATGTACACAGTCAGGTCATAAATTCTGTCACAAGTTTAATATAAAATAATTGAGATTGGTTTATTCATTAAGTAACCATTTATATACCAAAATGAACTTAACAAAACATAGATTCTTATGAGAATAAAGTTTATTCAAAATGACCTCCGTGATTTTGAATACAGGCCTTCAATCTGCGCGGCCAGTTCGTCTATCGCAGCACGAACAAGGTCCATGTCAATATCGGTGGCTGCCTTAATCAAGGATGTCTTGAGTGACTCCAAATTGGGATGAGGCTTTGAGCACGTCTTTACCTCCAAGTATTGCCATATCTTGTAATCTAATGGACTCAAATCTGGACTGGAGGAGGGCCAACCTTCGTGCCGGATGAAGTCGATTTCACGCGCCGCCAGCCAGTTTGAGTGCTCTTCGCTCTATGAGCTGGTATCGAATCTTGTTGGAATACCCAGTGCCTGTTATTGAACATGGTATGAGAAACAGGTTCCACAAGGTTCGTCAGGACTGTGTTTTGATACACAACTGCATTCGTTTTTACACCTTTCTCACAATAATGTACCTCTGTTAAGCCCCAATAAGAAACTCCCAACCATACCATGAGCGAGGATGGAAAATGACCTCGTTGAACACGTGGAATACGGTTGCTCGCTTCTTCACTACTGTGTGCGTACACCTTATCATTTTGTTTGTTGTAGCTCTCTTTAATGGTAAAAAATTTTTCATCCGAAAAAAGAATTCCCCGATATTTTTTTCCCGTGTACCGCTTCAACAAAGCGCGGCATCTCTTCAGTGTCAGGTACATTAGACGAGCATTCAAATGATGTCCTGTCTTCATTTAAAACCCTTTTCACCGTGGTTCTGCTTAATCCCGTCTGAAGGACCAACAGTTTCTGCTTACGTCTGAGATTTCTTTGAATTCGCGCCTTCACAGCTTTTATCATTGCTGGAGTCCCAACAGACCGAGGGCGACCACTTCTTGACTTGTCATCTACACTAGAGTCTTCATTGTATCGTTTGATGGTACAATAAACGAATCTTTTGGTTGTATTCAAATTTTTCAGTATGTCAAGAATTTGAATTGGCGCGTACGGTAACCGCAACGATGCAACGCAATAACTGCAACACGGTCTTCTTTAAGTGTCCACTCCATATTTAAAAATGCGTAAAATTCTAACAAGTATACATTTTTATTTTCATGAAAAATTGGGAATTCGATTTCATTAAATTTTTTTGTGGCCTGCATTCTAAAAGAAAAGTTTTTACTGTGTGACAATACTTATGACCTGACTGTGTATACTGTTGATGTGCCTAAATAAATAAATCAACTTGGTTTCTAGAATGATCCTGAAATTGAGTCTTTTTCAGAAGTTGTTCTAGAAATTTTGATTATTTGTGCATAGTTTCATTCACACTGATTTTAAAATAAGAACATCGTATAACTGAACTGTAGAAAGTTTATAATGCTTTGCGTTTAATTGAAGTAATAATTGACGTTTTTCAAATTCATTTCTTACACTTATTAAACAGTAAATCGTTTCTACACCATAGCTTCATCTTACCAGGTTATTTAGACTAATATCTCTCTATTTTTTATAATAATAAGGTGATAATTGAGTAAACAGTTAGCCCGAAGATAAACGCTTACCGTTACTTAAAATCTCCCGGCATCAAGTGTATTTCGCATCGCATGCAAATGCTATTAAACTACGCGCCAAGTCTCAGTGACGTCATCTCTCAATCTGTGACCTGGGGTTCTAGCCAAAATGCATTCGTTCCAAATCTACATTCGTCATCGCTCTGAAAATGTATGGGAGTGACATTTGTTGTCGGAATCGGATCACATGACATTCGACCACAAATGTCACTCCCATAACATTTTCAGAGCGATGACGAATGTAGATTCGGAACGAATGCATTTCGGCTAGAGCCCCAGCACACGTATTTAATTCTTCCTACAGTCCCGGAGCATGAAAAAATAGACAGCTCTTTGTACTGCATCCCAGATTACCATCAAGTAAGCAAGGTGCAGTCAATATGACGACCTAAATACAGGGTGTTAGGAGAACGCTCCCAAAAACGAAAACCGTTACCACTGACCATTTTAACCAAACTGAGCTAATGTTTTTTTTATGCAACACTTGTTTTTTGTTATGTGCCATGATTTTTAAACCCTTTTATTAGTATGATTCACGCAATAATCCTATTTAAAGGGTTCCCATTTTTTTAAAAAACATAGCCTAATTTTGTTAAACTGGTCAATAGTAGGTCAGTGGTTAGGTATCGCCTTTTTTCGTTTTCGGGAGCGTTCCCCTTACATCCTGCATAGATAAAAGAAATCTCGGTAGGCCCCTAACCTCCAACAAAGTAGTTTAACGAAAGAATACATAATAACTAAATGAAAATATTACGTAATAGATGATTATGTCATAATCTGTTATCGTAGTTAGGAAAAACGTTAGGAAGACAAACAATAATAAATAATATTTGCATACATAATATTATAATAATGTATAAATAGCATAAGGAAGTTGTGATAAGCATTATTAATATAATTGTCCTACTAATATTATAAGTGTGAAAGTTAGTTAGAATGGCTTTGAATGTATGAATACCTGTTTGTTGCTCTTTATGCCAAAACGGCTGATTGAGTCTGAATGAAATTTAGCATTGAGATAGATTATAATCGGGAATAGCTCATAGACACTATGAATTCCATATTATATAATTTCATATATATGTATAAGGAAATATGTTTCTGAGAGTTACGGAAACGGCTAAAAGTTAATATAACATAAACTCACGCCTGTATCCCCGAAGGGGTAGGCATAGGTGCTAGCACCCACATTTCGCCAGTTTATGTTTAGGTCCCAATGTAATAGGTGGCGAGACTATTGCCATTAACCGGGCACTTACAAACCTCCGATAAATACACACATACCTTCGAAAACAATCGGAAATTCATTGGAGTGTGCCATGGTAAACCTGGGATTGAACCCAAGATCTCGTTTCAGCAGTCCATTACTCATACCACTAGACTACCGCGGTACCCATAACAATAGGCTACCGTTATCTAGGCTAAAAGTTATCTGTGACCTTAGCACGAAAAGCTATCGAATTCGTAACATAACGGTATCGAGAGAGCAGAGCATTGCGATTGGCGTGCTTCACACACACTGAGGTTCTCCAGTGTGCAATGATCGCGGAGACTGATATTCGTTCACGTATGCAGCGTAGCGTTCAGTAGCTGTAGGTATGTACTTACACATGGCAGACGAGATAAGTATATCTATTTTTATAATTAAATCGTCCAATTGAGTGCACCTCACCTGTAGGTAAACTGGGGTGCAGTCCGAATATAGTGTCTGTTATCACGCCCTGCTTAAAGAATCCATATCTGGGAGGGACACGTGAGGGTAAAGCGTTCAAGATCTTTATCGTTCGATGAATAAAGGAAATTTCATTTTTTACATGTAAAGCTGTAGCTGTAGCTATACACCAATAACTTTTCGATGCTTTTGGAAGTTATGTGCTATAAGTGTTTATAAGTGCCCTGTTAATGGCAATAGACTCGTCACCTATTGCATTGTATTGGGGACCTAAACATAAACTGGCGAATTGTGGGTGCTAGCACCTCTGCCTAATAACATACCAATAAATATCAGCGTTTTTTCTGCAACTATGCAATTGACACATAATGTGTTGTCAATCATATCGATGTTTAATAAATAGCTTTGAGTGTAGGTAGTGTTATTGAACTCTCTTTGTATCACCAGTTCCCGTCAAAAAGGGAAAACATTAAAACGATAAACAAGTTAATTGACCTCTCCTACTTTACTCTTTTTATACATATATTCACGCCTGTAAATCCTACCAATATGTATTACTAGCTGTTACCCGCGGCTCCGCCCGCGTGAACTTCTGATCCCGTTCCCGCTGCTCCATTCCGATCATTTAGGGGTATGAAAAATAGATGTTGGCCGATTCTCAGACCTACTCAATATGCTCACAATATTTCATGAGAATCGGTCAAGCCGTTTCAAAGGAGTACGGGAACGAAAACTGTGACACGAGAATTTTATATATAAGATAAGTGTGAAAGCAAAGTGTGGAACTGTATGTTTACTGTCATAGGCAGAACAACCCTATCCGACTACTAGGACGTCCACGGGAAGAAATGGTTTGGCCCCGGAAACCAACGGGCGGAAGAAAGAAGCAGTTATTACTTAATATTTCAGTAGATGTTATCTCATTTTTATTTTACATTGTGAGATTATTGTTATTTTATCGATATTTATTAATATAAATGTAAACTTAGTTTTTACATTATCTGGTGAAGCTATTATGTAAACATGTAGCATAATATTATTAAATTTCCTGTAGATATGGACTCGGTGACCTAATCGTTGCGATTAGTGGCTGATAATGAAATATTAGCTCTGAGCCTATTGCCAACGAGTTGGGAATAGGCTCAGAGTATGATGATGACTATTGGTATATAGGTAAAAGATATTTTATAGTGTGGGCAGGTGTAGGTATTAAAATCTGGCATAGTGCCAGAATTGTGGGAACTGCAGTATACTGGTAATACTGCTTTATACAATTATTAAGCACAGCTCCTAGCGGACCAGTCCAATAATGCTGCAAAACATACCTAATTGGACATTTATGTGCCTCGATGTTGGGGTATACACCCCAAATGGAGACACTGTTTGGTAGGACTCTGATAAACCACATCGTCGTATTCTTGGCGAAATCGTATCCGAGGATAAAAAATAAACCCCGGAGGCCGTAGAACAATTCTGGCACTCATGAACCAGTTTTCCGTTGCACACTCTAGAGATAAGTTTTTTGGAGAGCGTCATCCATCATCTTACAAAGGCGCACTTTGGGAGTTCGCTCTTCTCTTACTAATGTGGTTCAAATTGACTTTTTACAAGTCTGACTTCCGAACTCCGTCAATCAGCACTCGTACTAAGATTGACTTGGTCTTCAGAGATCTTTGTAGGTTCGCACTAATTCCTCCAATTGTTTTAGGGAGAAGGGGCTCCAACAGTCCGCAAAGGAACATGTGCAAACCACGTGAAGCATATCGCGAATTTCTTCCATGGTTTCCACCTGACGATGCACGCGCGGACAGAAGACGATCTCGACGAGAAGGTCATCCTCGACAAGCTAGCTAAAGCTGGCTCAGCATTCAACTTTAAGACTAGTCGGCCTGAGGAACTTCCACCTAGCGGACCTGTGGGGACAGTTTATCACAAGGTTAATCCAGGTAAGAATTGATCTCTTGCTTATTTTGTTCCTTAGAATCAAGACAATGGAAGAGAGGTTATGGTTCTGGCAAACCGGCACTCATAAATCGGAGGAGACGCGGCCGCGCGATTGTTGCGCGCGAATTGTTTTAATATTTATCTATGATTGGGGACTTAGAGCACCTCGGCCGTCGCAGCATACCCCATGCTATCCTTTAAAGAGACATTTATACCTGAAAGATACATTTTCTTGCGTATTTGAGGGTTTGTGCCAGTAACTATAGTACCACGTCCGGATGCGGTATCCCATAGGCCAAGTGTGGAAGCAGTAGGCCCAAGCCTCCCTACATTGGGAGCCTGCAATTGGTTAATTGTTTGAACTAATTCTCTATTCACCCTAATGTTGGTATATGTGCTGTGCTATATTCAAAGTCAAACAAATATATTAAATTGTGTTCACAGTTCAGAAAATTAATAGTACAACCGTAGGCAAAGATTAAAAACAAATAAAGGAAGTTTGTTATAACTCTGACCCTTCTGGTCGATCTAAATGTAATCATATGCAATGGAAAAGGATGTTCTGCCTTTATATGTCGCATTTATTCATCTTTTGTTACACCACATTTAACACTTAGTGACCTACGCTAATGGAACTCGAAGGAATCATTGTTCCTATATTAGATTCAGAAATACGACCTCTTTCCTGAAGTCGCATTAAAAGAAAAACATAGTGTCATTTGTTATGTAAAAACTAAGTAAGTGCCTACAAGGTTTCTACAATGCTAGTATTTGAATCTCATAAGCATATAACAGAATTAGTACGGTGAGGTACATTTTTATAACAATTATTGGTTGATGGTATACGTAAATATTAGGTACTCGCCGAAAGAAAACTAATTTAAACAGATTCTATCGGGATTTGGGTTGTTTTTTATTAATATGTATTTTTAAGAGGCAATTTCAATTGACATACATCTACACAGACCCATGGTAAACGATTATCATGTATTTTAGTGACAGACAGACTTTAATATTACTATCGTTAATAGACCCACAGCCTCCTTCATTACTGCATTACCGAATTTAAAATGTCAGTGACAGTGACTTGTGACTTTAAGTATAGAAACATTGATGTCACTGCAATATATATTTCTGTCAAAGTTGATAATGGTTCATAAAAACATTTCGCTATTCGTATATTCTGCCACTTTCTCACGCTAAGGTTTTGTGTAAAGATACCTACTTACCTACATATTATGTAATTCGCACCCTTTATCCTCTCAGGATAACTTTATGATGCTTAATATTATGCACGATATAAAAAAAACACAAAAAGACCGCGGTAGCCTAGTGGTATGGGTAATGGACTGCTGAGACGAGGTCTCGGGTTCGATCTCAGGTTTAACCATGGCACACACCTATGACTTTTCGATTCATTTCGAAGTTATGTGTGTATTTATCGCAAGTTTATAAGTGCCCGATTAATGGCAATAGGCTCGCCACCTATTGCATTGGGACCTAAACATATAATTGGCGAAATGTGGGTGCTAGCACTTCTGCACCCTTCGGGGATACAGGCATGAGTTTATTATATAAAAAATTGCCACTGTTTAGAATTTACTCTGCATATTTTCCAGAGGCAAATTCTGAATATTATTGAAATGACGTGAACCACAGTTCAATAACCGCAATCCACAACCAATCTTTTCCTTAGTGTCGATCAATTTGTCACATAGAAAGCCGATGTGAAACGTCCATCGTGTTATTCGTGATTCGTGTAAAACAGCGAAGTGCTAAGTTTTATTATGTAAATATAATCCATTCACAATTTCCAAGAGCTATTAAAACCACTACACAGCCGACCAATTCATCTTGGAACTCTGTTTACAATCACTTCAATAACAATACTGTATCATACAAAAGTTTTATTTACTGTTATAATAGTTTTAAAACACAAATAAATAAACTTGGATGTTATTTCAAAAATCTGTGACACAACACCAATGAGATAATGTTCGTAGAAATTATTGTAATGTCGTGAAAATGACCGGGGCGGTCGCGACGCATTCGCACTATTGCGGTGGAGTTATGTTACGAAAAAGCGCAGAAGATATTAGGAAGAGGAAGAATAGTTTGAGACGAGGTACGTCTTCTTTTAAAGTATAGAGTAGAGGGTAAAGGGTATTATGATACCTACGTGGATCTCTTGTATTGAATATGGAATACGGTTGTGTTAGTGTTTCTACCGTGTGGTTTTTGTGAGGGCTTTGCTAAAATTCTCAATGAAAGTGAAATTAAATGGTGGAGATTTGCAGGGGCGTACATTCCATACAGAAAAATATACACTGCAATTCAGAATGATGTACTTTACACAGTATGTATGGTAAAGTAAAATACAGTAAATCGGGGTGAATAGGGATCCAAGGATGAACAGGGATAAAATGGTCAGCTAAATTCTGTAGTTATTTTCAATCAAGCGAAACTTTGGACTAGTTCATTGTAATAACATAATTATCAAATATCTGATAACAGGCTTTTACTTTGAAATCTAGTAAAAGAAATTATTTAAAATATTCCATTGTCCATTTTTTTTTTCTTATTTATGGCACGACAATTTGACTTCACCTCGCCTGATGTTAAGCTGAAAGTCTCATGAAAGGAGGTCACCATTACAAACACGTTCACTGCTACAATGGTGGCGCTCAGCTTGACGGCCTCATCAGATGCTTTTTCACGCCCCGCTTAAAGTACCCGGGACTGTAGGAAGAAGGAAACACGTGCGCCGGCAAGGAATTCCAGGATTTTATCCTTATTCACCCTAATATTAGATATATGTGCTATATTCAAAGTCAAACAAATATATTAAATTGTGTTTACAGTTCAGGAAATTAATAGCAAAGAGAGGGACCAGTTCTGGTTGAAAGAAGAACAGGAGGAGAAGAAACGGGTAGAAGCTGAGAGGAAAAGGAGAGAAGAGGTATGGAATAATATAATTTCTGTTTATATTTGTACGTCAGGTTTAAAACTATATTTATCATTGATTTACATACGGTCACGCATATTTATCTCCGGGGTAGGCAAAAGTGAATTAGCAGCACTTTCAACCAATCATTGTATGCCGTCCCATGTAATAGGGGGTGAGGCTTTTGCGGTATTCCGGGCATTATTGTTTGACTCGAGCCCTATCCCTTAGTCGCCTTGTGCGACTCCATAAGGGAACAGATGGGATGGCTGAAATTTTATTCTGCCGGGAACCACGCGGCATATTTTATACAATGTAGAGTTAGTGAAAAATATATAAACTGCACTAGATTTTCATATATAAAAACACATAGGTATAACATCTAAAAATGTTATTTTCACTACATAGGAAAAAAGGAAAGCAGAAGAAGCCGCCAGAAAAAGAGATGCGCTGGAAGCAGAGAGGAGAGCTAGTGCCGAGCAGAAGAAGTTTGTATTCTTCTTACTTACCTTTATATTCTTACGTGCTCAGCCGCACAAGCACTACCAATTAGCGTCTTGGAGAGTATCAGACTTTTTAACTTAAGTTAAATTCCTCCTTCTGGTATTTAATTTATTTTATTAATTATTGTTTCTTGTATTTTATGTCTGGAGTACTAACATAGCTTATAAGTAAATCTATTAACAAAGTATGGATGAATTTGTCTGATAGTAAACTATTATTCAATTTAATCTCCCCAGAAGTGTAACGACGTCGGCGCCTCCGGCCGGTGCGCTGAACTCCAGCGAAGCGCTTCGGCGGCAGCGCTCAGCCGAAGCGCGCCAACTCATCGGCGCTTCGACCGCAGCAGCGCGCGCTATGTTCCAACAGAACTTGGCGCAAGGACAACTTAACACCTCCAAGTTAGTTTTATGTTGTATTTTATTTGTTGATTGGTGATTGATGGGACGAGATTCTAGACCCACTTACCTCTCGGGGTCTGTGAGAACCAGGAGGGAAGGAAAGGGGTGTCAGACGCCTCAGTCTCTCCAATAATTTAACATAGAAAATCTATCTATATCTACTATATATATAAAAATGAAACCCGTTTTCCATTGTCACGACATAACATGAAAACGGCTTGACCAATATGGCTAATTTTGGTCTTGAATTATTCGTGGAAGTCCAGACAAGGTTTAAAAGGTGAACAAATATGAATATGCTCGGAATAGAGCAGCGGTAACGGGATCAGAAGTCCACGCGGGCGGAGCCTTGGGCAACAGCTAGTTATTATATAATTGTAAAAAAATTATGTTTGTCCGCGATGGACGCAAAAAATACTGAACGGATTTCGATGCTGCTTTTTAGTTGAAGGGGTTCAGTCCAACTTAAAATCTTACGTTTTTTTGATTGCAATCGGTTAAGTAGAACCAGAGTTATGATTTTCAATATAGAATTTAAGTTGCACAGATGGCACCTAGGTCGCGATAACCGACAGACACGCGGGAGGAGCCGCGGGCTTAGGCTAGTAATAAAATAAAAGAACGTAACGTATCGTAGAACGTAACGTAAACCCAAGGTGACAAAAAAATATGAGCTACATTATGCAGGCGTGCATATTGAAACACATTTAGGTGTACAACCAAAACGTCATACTAATATTATGAAATAAATGTGGAAGTATGTGAAGATATTTGGATATTAGTTATTCAAACATGCTCTAATGGCTGAACGGATTTGGCTGAAATTGTGCACAAGGATAGATTATAGTTTGGAATGAGAGGTCAGTTTATCCCGGGAATCGGTTCCCATGGGTGCCAGGAACAAGATCAACAATCCTTTACGTAATTTATTTATTTCCTGACTAAAAAACCCATTGTTTCCTTTACAGAACAAACGCCAGCACACCAGAAAAGCCGGTCCGCAGTTCTGTAATCGCACAACGCATCAACACATTCACAAAACCCCAATCACCACCAACATCACCAATAAAATCACCAATAAACACAGACTTACCAAAAATACCCATTCCGGAGATCACTCCGGACCAGACTAAAACCAGTCCATTGAAAAATATTGACAAAATCAAAATGAGTCTTGAAACCCCATCACAGATACAATATGAACCAATAATAGACCCGTCTACAGACTTAAGTCCCAGTACAGAGACAGAACCAATTGGTTTTAGTGCCATTACAGAATATCCGGAACAGAACACGTATAGAGACATCGAGCCGTTGAAGCAAAGTGAACCAATGATAAAACAGAATATTCTAGAAAATGATATGTTCGATGCGTCGTACTCTAGTTCTAATGAAAATGACGATGATGATAGTGATAATAAGTTTAGTACGATAAAACGTTCACCGTACAGTAAGAGTAATGTTACGGAGGAGAAAGAGAGGTCTGAGTTGAGTAGGCAGAACACTGTTATAGAGAATGTTAATTATAAGAAGGAGTCTAATGGGACTACGCTTGATGGTGAGTCTTTTGAAACTGTGTACATTGTATAAATATGTATAGGTTTTATATACAGGGTACCCGCAATACTTTTTTTTGGTAGGTACCAAGATTTTTAAACCCTTTTATAAGCATAATTCACGCAATAACACTGTTTAACATGAATACATACATACTCACGCCCGTAATCTCCTAAGAGGTAGGTAGTATTAAACACCAACATTTCGCCAAATATGATTTTCGGTTCGACGTAATTGGGGGCGAGCCTATTGCCGCTAATCGGGCATTTTGAAAACAAAGGGTATGCCGAAAACGTTGGGTGAATTACGGCCATGAGCATATGTATGTATGTATGTACTATTTTTATTGTATGTCCAGATAGAATATGAAGTAACGAACATTTTGTTACAAGCATATTACCATTACCAGTTCCTTTCATATTTTTAGTTATCATTGAGGAATTAAAATATTCCTAGACAATTTTGAATTGTGTATGTATAGGAATAGTCTGCGTCAGAAGCTGTTGAATACTAATAAATTTATTACACACTGTCATATTGTATTACAGACGTATCACCTGAAGGTCTGGAAGAAGAAGCGATATACGAAGACTTGGACGATGATCCCGGCCTGGCTGCGAGAGCCCTGTATGACTACCAAGCTGGTAAGGCTCTTGACTGTGTCGAACATTGGGTAATGAAAGGGTGAAAGGCGAAAGTGAATGGTGAAAGGGTGAAAGGGAGAAAGTGAATGGTGAAAGAAAGGAAGGTGAAAAATAAACCAACTCTCTGACTGGAGAATGTATTATTTGAGGTGACAATAAATTCTTTGTGGGCACACCTCTTATATCCGCCATATTATTAAAATATTTTACAATTACCAGTAAATTAACTGCATTATGGTTGCATTGTGTCAAAATCGCCAAAAAGAGACTTAGCCTTAGTTGCACAAATTACCTGTTAAAGTAAGCGTTTACGTCAAATTTAACATTAACAGTAACTACTGCTAAATATGTTGCACCAGTGTATTTAGCAGCTCGGTTAAAGTTATATTTTTGATAGAATTTGACGTTTACAATTTACAGTTACCGGCCGACCGTGGCCAGTTACAGGTAGCGTCTAGTTGTGACGTCATTTTAACTATTGTCAAATGGTGCGACCTGTTTTATACCTGACCGGTACTTTAACTGCACTGTTAATGTTAAAGTAAGATCGTGCAACCCAGCCTTACTTATAATAACTTAAACGACGATTTGCCGTTCATCATTTTATGTATTATGTAACTATAAATAAACTAAAGTTGTCAAACTGCAGTTACAATAAACAGTATTTTTTTTCTCTCCCAGCGGATGATTCCGAGATCACTTTCGACCCCGGCGACATCATCACCCACATAGAACAGATCGACGCGGGCTGGTGGCAGGGGCTCGGCCCCCAGGGTGTCTTCGGACTGTTCCCCGCCAACTACGTGGAATTACTGCCTTGTCAACCGCGCTGAGGCGAACAAGGGTTTGTAGTATAGGTGCGATATTGGTCTGAACACTAGTGAGCTTCAACTTGTGCGTTTGCGTTGCGGCGTTGCACCGGAGCAAGTCATACTTAGATAATTATAAATAAATATTAGACAGACTTCTGATCCCGTTCCCGCTGCTGAACGTCCTCGATAGTGTGACGATATATAATCTATGGTACTCACAGATAATGTCACAAAAAATCCTATTTAGTCATGACGGTATCCCTCGTCCTAACGGCCGCCTAGGGAAGTACCTTCGCCCTACAGAATACTGCGTCTAATTGCCAGCTAGAGCTCACTGGAGAGGTTTCAATGGGAAGACCGAGACCAATTAGGTAGGGCGTGTGCTTGTCTATCACCTAAAAAGTGGTATAAAAAATATAAAATTTAAATTAAACCAATAACACAAATTCGAGAGTGACCCTACTCGTTGCAACGACTCAACGCAAACGCACAAGTGGATCCTCAACCTAATTCTGTACCTTTATGTTAACTGTTTCGTGTTCGAATACGTTCATTATATAACTCTATCAACAGTTACATTATTGTAACTAGTTGGACATTTTTGTTCAAAATAGTTATTTAAGAATTTAATTTTTATGTAACTAATGGGACATTTTTATTCAATTAGTTATGTTTGAACAAAAATGTCTAACTTATTTCAATAATGTGACTTATAGGACAAAAATTTCAATAGTAACACTAACAACAATAGTAAAAGAACTAGCAAAAGGTAAAAATAAGCGAATTCGATCACATTATTGATTGTTATTTTATGTATATTTAGTTTCTTGTTAGGTTAAATAATGACGTCATAACTAGTACTCGTTTTAATTCATGAGATTTTTTTTATACTTGTATCTATTTCTTTAATTTATATTAAAAAAAATGAATATACTTAAATATAATGAAAACAGAAACGTATGCGCAGATTTACACAGGCGATATTCACGGTTTTTATCGTGCGAAAAATCTTCGCGGATATCCCCCGCCCCGTGGTTATGTCGGACTCGAACCGACTAAAACGCACACCGTCTTTGCGGCTCTAGTTGCCGGAAGTGAGATAGTAGCAAACGCAACTCTTTCGAGATGGCCCCCTTCGAGTGTGGGGACCAGTGTCCCCACCTGGCCCCCGGGTCGAGCGTACTACCGTGGACGTGTTCAAACAAATCACAATACAATATAGCCGCGTAATAAATGACGCCATGAGAAAGTGGTTTTGCCTTTTTAACATAATATTATAGTAGTATTATATGCAGTGGTGTGCGTTAACATGGAACTCGCGATGTATTTTATTTTAAAAAAATATTAAATTCATTACTATGCGTTTCAAATGAGTTTATAACTGTCATGACGCCATTTTGATTCCTATTGCTAACTTCGGTTTTATTTATTCACTGTTAAATCTATCGGGATATTCACCATGTTTGTTGATTTCATTGCGTAATTGATATTTATATCCCGATAGATTTAACAGTGAATATGTAAATGACCATGTCAATCTAAAATCATACATTTGGTGTTATTTATTAGTAGAGAAAACTATTTTTTTTATTTTAGTTATTCAAAAATATAAAAGAAAATAAACATTAGGTCGTTGTCACTCGCTATTACGAAAGGGACTTTTTGCGACCAGTGGACATTCTGCGTCTGAGCCTACCATACACGTATAAACCTATTTGACAAGAAAATTTTGTTGTTAGCTGTACAAATTTTGATGAGTAGGGAGTAAAGTTGCCGCGATTGCGATTATCTTCTCATTTGAAATGCATAGTATTGAGATATATTGTATTATATAATGTATTGTATTTGCTTTATGTACTGACTTAAGAAACAATGAGTTGATTTGTATAAGTAAATTCATTAATAGCTTATATTCTTGTTTAGATTTTAGTTTTATAATTTTAACTGATTTAACGAGTCATTTGGACTGCCATTTATTTATGAATTTTAGGCATAATTGTTATTTCAAAAAGACTATTTTGCATTTTTATTATATTGAGGTAATTTATTGACTACGCGCAAATTGGATGTCGCCAACGTTTCGGCCAAAGTGAGAATGTGTATATTTTTAGGAACTTTTGTATAACGATGACATGTTATGTTAATACTAGACCTTTATTTGATTGCTTTAAGGTTCATTTACACATGTAGTTATATATGAATTTATGTCAGTGTTTTATTTCAGAAGGTCGTATCTACGTGTCCGTCAGAATGGCTGGTTGCCTACCTCATTAAGCATCGAGACAGTGATTAAAAATTGCTACCTAATTGCTACCTCATTAATTTTGAAAATATAAGAAATAACGATGGTCAGCGTATTGCAGGTAGCAAATAGTAGCAATTAGGTAGCAATTTTAATCACTGTCTCGATGCTAAATGAGACAGGCAACCAGCCATTCTGACGGACACCGTATCTGCCTCTTATTTTTTTAAAAATTTTGATAAACCTTGACTGCCTCAGCCTACTCACAACACACAAATAAATTTACTCACTATTATTTCCTAGGGGCAGGATTTCGATTGGACATCCTGTGCTATGTATGTAATACTCGCCATGTGTATATGAACCAGTATAGCTATATCTAGTTTTAGTTTAATTTTTATTGAAGCTTATAGTTGTATAGTAAAAGAAATATGTTTGATAATAAGACAGCCGTGTTAAACAATTACATTGCTTTATTAAAGCTTATTTTTAATCAGTATAATTAGGAGTATATATATATTTTGGACTGGTGTAGGTATATGTAGTGCCAAAAGTCTATCACTATAAAGCAATGGTCACTGTTATGTCACAAAACCGTTATTAATACTAATAAGTAACACAAGTAGATTGGAAAAATCGCACCCAGGACTCCCGAAGTGATAGTTTTAGACCAGGATTGATACAAGGATGATGATGATGATGATGATGATGGCTAATAAGAGTAACACGGTCATATTGTTTCTTTATACGTAATAATTATTGTATCTTTTATTGTAACTATAGACTAAGCAAGCACCTTAGATTAGACAAGTCAAACGAAACTCGAGTTGATGGAGTTGACTCGAGAGTGACGTCCCTTCTTCCGTCGAATCGACGGCATTTTTGAGTTGCCATCGTTGTGTAGTTTGTTTCACAGCAGTGCCGCTACTCACGGAGAAGGCCCAAGCATATTTTTCGCTCTTCGGGAAGGCTTACTACGTCACCTCCGTAGGCTCACTAACCAATCAGAAGCTCCCAAAAAAATCAGCAAGATGGCGGATACCAGGGATTGTACAAACTCCCGATTCCTCCCATTTGCTTAAGGTAAGATAAGAAAATTTAGTTCTTTTTACGACTACGAGGTTCATTTTTGAAAAACGAGATCGGAACTCGGAACACCCAATAACAGATTGTCCAATACTTAGTGACTAATGGGTCCAGTAGGTACTATACGTGTAGATATGTATCTGTGTACTTAGCACACTAAGTACACCCTTAAATACTTGATGTTACTTTACTTCTTGCATCTTGTTGTATAGACCACTAGCTGACCCGCGCGACTTCGTCTGCGTCACCCCGTTTTTGCAACATTTTTCATTCCTGCTCCGCACCTGTTAGTCGTAGCATGATGTTATATACATATAAACCTTCCTCTTTAACCATTCTATCAAACTGCATCAAAATCCGTTGCGTAGTTCTAAAGATTTAAGCATACAAAGGGACAAGAAAAATAGGGACAGAGAACGCGACTTTATTTTATACTATGTAGTGATAGTATGTACTGTATAAAAAAAATTTTAGTGGTGATAGAATATTATCAACTGAAATTGCTAATATACCCGCTTACCCCTCCAAGCTAAGCTCAATGGCTTATGTTTGGAGTGGGTCCACATCGGTAGTGTAATGGCCAGGTTTCGAATCTGGACCTCGATCGTAAGGCCGACTTTTTAACCACTTAGCTACCGACGCTGTAAGTTATATCTGATAACACTGCATTAACAATATGGTTTCACTTTAGTTAGTTTTATTTGTCTATAGTTGTAATAAAAGATATCACAACAATTTTTTTATATTTTGTCGTTAACAATACCAATTTTAGTAAATACACACGTTATTCGGTTATATTTGATTGTATAACAACAGATACTATCCACAATTATACTGCATTTTTGCCCAATATTTAAAATATAAATTGGGACTTTGTGCTAATTTTACAATATCATGGTTTAATTAAACTCACTCTTTTTATTGTTTAGCCCTGTTTACTCTTTGTCAAAAACTTATTAAGTCTCTCTTTATGTCAAAGTTATTTCTTAATATCTTTGGTTAATTGTTCATTTCACAGGCGAGAACACATTCAAAGAAATTAGTTACTAGGTAGGTGTTTTGAATAGCTTATATCCGCATATTCAGATGCTAGAAATATTGTATTGCTTAGTTTAATTTGCATGATTGAGTAGCTGTGAAGCGAAGTGAACTAAATAAAAGTCAGACATTGTACAATAACAAACGATATCAAAATTTACCCGAAGATGTGGCTACCATTTTGAAACGCAAACTTACTAGCTTGAGTTTCAAAATTGTGATTTTATTAATCTTAATAAAATAAACACCATATTAACGATGATTAAAAATCCACGATTCATTGTATCGTAAAACAATGACTGTACAAATTCACTTCGTTTGATATTTGTTGAAGTGTTCTCGCCAGTTTGAAGTTCACCCTTACAAAATATGTATAAGGAATATTAGACTAAATGTGCCCCAAATAGGAGATTATCTAAGACTAAGCTTCGCCTTTAACCCTTCAATATACATAATAGGTAAGTTGTGTAAGTATATATCGTATTATGTTGAAAGTGTATGTTCTGTGTGACAGTGTACACCAAAAGTTTCTAGACAATTTAAAATAAAAATTGTATGAAGTGACGCCACTACCAACTACTAGTCTTAGAAGCTACTGGATAATAGATCTACTTATTAATGTTATTAAGTTTAGGCTACTACTTGCATGAGTTTACTTATTTTCTTATAAAGAAACAAGACATCGATCAAATTTAATTTACTAAGGCTTAGTTGCACGAACTATCTGTTATGGTCATCGTCAAAGTTACGGTCACCGTCAAATTTAACAGTTTGATAGTAATGGTTTGGTTAACTCTATGGTTAGTACACAGAACAGAAAAACTAGTAGAAGTGCGATGCGATAGCTGCAGTAGCGGAACCGATGTCGCCAAACTCACACACATAACCGTTAATAATACCGTGCTCTACTAGTAAATAATTGTTCTTTTTTGCCTACCCTTGCCGGGATATAGGCGCGAGTTTATGGTATGTTATAATACATTGAAATATTAAATAATTTAAATAAAAAACATGGTTATTCGTTTTACAAATACCTTTCAAATTTAGAATTTCGAAATTGGACCTTCATATTTTAAAGAACTTTCTAAAGAACGGCCAAGGAATAGAGTGCAGCATGTAGTTGGAAAGTTCATCGCGGAACAATTCTTTTTAAAATCTATGGTTGGCACTGTTTATAGAAAAAATAAAAAATAGGTATATATTAAAAAGTTACTTTGTCTCACGCAGTGGGCAAAATCGCATTTTGCACACTGTTGTTATGCAGTAAAACTTACTTGTTTGAGCTGCCGTGGACTATTCACCATTGTTCTACTTTTTGTTATACTAGTATAACAAGCAGGAAAAAAAATTCCTATCTGTTCTACTATGCATTGTGACAAAAAATGTTCACCATTTGAAAAGTGTAATATTATTTATTGATTCCTAGTTGTTATACTGTATACCTACTAGGAATACAGGAAACATACACTGTTGCGACAGCTGGTACTTTTTTTGTTAAATAATAATAATAAACTCACGCCTTTATTCCCGAAGGGGTAGGCGGAGGTGCTAGCATTTGTTAAATAGGTAAACTAAAAATATTTTTTTATTTAGATTTATTTTCTTAGAAATGAAATATCAAGCTTAAAACTATAAGAGAATCTCCGTTACCTACTTCATTAATTCTTTATAATGACCTGAACAGATTTTACCGTTCATCAGGTCAAGTGTTAATCTTAATAAGATGGTATCATTTTGGAAACCATTAAGGGATCTTGGTTTGATGTTTTGACCCTCTTTTGTCTTATTGAGATCAGCGACTACGTCTTGAGCATCATCACGCAGTACTTGCAATACTTGCATTATATTAGTTTTCCTAAGTTTTCTGCAAATGTAATTTAATTTCTGATTCCATCCTTCAGCATAGTTACCTAGATGTTCTGTGACGCTCTGAGGAACCAGTTCAAAATTGAATTGATTTGATGTCTTAATGCTAGGTCGCAAAACACTATTACTCGAACTCCATTGCTGTTGTAATCTCCTAGCATGAAATCAGAATACTTTGGGAATATTTCAACGTTTTCTGGTTTTTCGAAGTTTATTTTCGATAAACCCTTTGTTTCTAGCAGCAAACAAAGAATTTCTATTGGAATTGAATTTCGGTACATTAGAAATTATAATATCCAATTCACTCTCTCTAAGAGATTTCTCCGTTCACTTATAAATATTATTGACCAACAGTAGAACAAATAGGACAAATTAATCATCTAAAAACATTTCCGGATTATTGTTCTAGTAGAACATAGGGTACATTTTACTAATTTTTAAATACTTCCTATTTGTCATACCGCATAGTAGAACAGATAGGATTTTTTTTCCTGCTTGTTATACTAGTATAACAAAAAGTAGAACAATGGTGAATAGTCCAGCTGCCGTAGTGAAAAAAGTATTTATGGCATTTCATACTTTGAATTGAAAAAGCTTGAATATTTACGAAAAAGTTTAGACGTATTCTTATCAAAAACGTTCATATTATCGAATTTATCCTTCGTATAAATACGCCAACCAATGACACGCGTGCACCGACTACATGCCGCTTCCACTTATTTTTGTTTTCCATGTTTTTGTAGCTCTGTTTTTGACAGAATTTGACGTTTGAGCGTGGCTGGTTATAGTTACAACCAAGGCTATGACGTTTTATACCTGACCGGTACGTTGACCAGCTTTGTCACGGTCAAAGTAAGATCGTGCAACTAAGGCTAACTCTATTACTTTTGGCAAATTTCGAATTAGGCTGTCAAAGGATTATAGATCTTAAGGTGTCTAGGAACTTTTGGAGCCCACTGTACTGTATTATGGCAATATAATTTTATGTGTATGGTGCTCCATTGTATTGTAACATAGGTTTACAATTGTATCGTAATAATAAAAAAATAAAATCCTAGATTCCGGATGAACATATTTTTATTTCCTAATTCTTTTTCAAGCAGATTTGATCACAGATCTCTTTCCTACGATTCTCGGAGCCTATTCTCGCTATGAAGAACCCTATGTGCATTTCCAGACGAATTCGCTCAGAATTCCAATACTATTAATTGATAACCAATGTCAAACCACTACCATTGAATTTTCGCAATTTTTTTATACCAATATGTTATGTTATTATGTACCAGGAGTGGGGCCTTCGGCTTAGGGAGAGTTTCCCTTACAGCCGTATACATAGATTATGAACATAGTATTTAAGTTCATAATGAAATGAAACAGAGTTCATTACATAGTTTCCTTCACTTTACAGGACGCCATTTAATTAATAATTTTTGTGTGAAATAGTAAGTATCAAACCGCCGTTCATGTTCATAATCTGTCACATCTATATAAATAAAAATGAATTGCCAAATACGTTGTTAAAAGCAAAATTCGAAGATGGCTGGATCAATTAGAGTAATTCTATTTTATATTTGTTCCTTGAACTCTACGGAAGGATTTTATAGAGCAGCGGAAACGGGATCATATTTTCACGCGGGCGGAGCCGCTGGTTTAATATAATACCAGTAAGATGATTAACTAAACAGCTCTAGACTTGTGCGCCGACAGCTCTCCAGTTGGGCTCAGTAGAGACCGTGAATTGTGTTAGAAGGGTAAAGTAAACACAAATCATACGTTCTTATAATATAATACTAACTCATGATCAACAAAACTTGTACATAAATATAACGACTGGCGAACAGCTCATCCCTGGACTGCGTTTGCCTTCAAAATGTCTGCAAACACACCATGTCGCGGCAGTGGAATCTTATTTACTACATCGGGAACAACCTGAAAAGAAAAATATTAACATGTTTTAGGAGTAATAAGAAATGGCTTCTTTAAAATGAAAATAATGGTAGAGTAGGAAACAAACTACCTCTGTAGTGACGTGGTAGAGAGAGCGATGAGTGTGTCTGTGGTTACAGGTTATATTCTCGGGCCATGCAAAGTGTGTGGCCACTAGACTGTCTCTAGTGGCGGTAGCGACTGTTACGCAGAAGGCGCGGGTTCGATTCCCGCTCAGTGCAAATATATATGGATGAATATGTCTATTTGCATTGGTCTGATTGTTTCTAGGTATGAGCAGTAGCGACTGTTACGCAGAAGGCGCGGGTTCAATTCCCGCTCAGTGCAAATATATATATATGAATGAATATGTCTATTTGCATTGGTCTGATTGTTTCTAGGTATGTGTATGTATTTTTTCAATATCTAAGTATGTATATCCACATTCTAGAACCCATTACACAAGCTAGTTAAGTTATGCTTACTATTTTTCTAGATGGGCGTTGTAAAGATAGTCCTAGAATATTTATTTATTTATTATTGTTGTTATTATTATTCTTAGTACCAGCATGGACAGCATGGAGCGGTTTAAAAGGTGAAATAATGAAGAAATGACAAAGTGCTGTTGCAAGCAGCTCCGCTCCCGTAATCCCGTTCTGGAACCCGTGAGAACCCATTTCAGGAGATAAAAGTAACCTGTGTGTGATACCAGACTGTAATCTATACCTGTACCAAATTCTAGCCTGATCGGTTCAGCTGTTTTCAGCATGATTGAGTAAGAAACATTTTCAGAAACACAGTATTATAATCATCATCATCGTCCTAGCGCTAGTCCGATCGCATCTAAAGCTTTTAATTTATAAGTCCTAGGTCCGCTTTCCGCCCTTATCTACTATTTTTTTTTAAAAGAATATTAGCAACCGATGTTACTAATATTCCCTAGCTAAGCTCAAAGATTTGTGTTAGGAGTGCATTCATGTCGGTAGTGTAATGACCAGGATTCGAACCCGGGTCCTCTCGATCGTAAGGCCGACACTGCTTAACCACTAAGGAGTCGGCCACTATGCACAGTGTTGCGTACCTATGATGGTAAGTCGCATTTCATCCTCCACGACATCAAGCCAACCCTTCACGGGTATATTATAACACGTCATTTGATTAATTGCTTACCTTAACTCTAATTTCTCTAGGCATAAACTCATGGAAGAAATCATAGAACTCGAAGTGTGTCTTCACTATTCCGAGCCTGGCCAGTTCATGCTTCAGTACATCGACCGAATCTATTGGGGCCACGTTGTGTCGACGTAGGTCTTTGGCAAAGTGGTATATCGTTTCTACTAACTTCTCAGCTCGGACACGTGCCTTGTAATCGTATCTGAAAGTTGAACATACTAAATTAAAGCTTGAATCTATGCAAAGAATATATGGTACCAACACAAAGGTATCCTCAAAGGAACAGAGTGTGCGAGTGTATGTTTACATAAAACCTTAGCGTGAGAAAGTGACGAGTATATGAACCATGAAACATTTTTTTATAAACTATTATCAACTTTGACAGAAATAGATATTGTTGATATTGTTTTATATTATACATCTATGTTTCCTCACTAAAAGTCAAAAGTTACTGCCACTGACCTTTTAAAATCCGTAACGCGGTTACGAAAGAGTCTGGATATATTTACGCTAGTAATATTAATGTCTATGGGTATCAAATACTCAGCGACATCTAGTAAAAACGAGCTAGACTACATCGGAACTGCTGATTCTGCATCGCGGTATTAAAGTTCTCATAAAGAGTTATTTTCAACAACATGCTAATATTAGTATTTTTAAACAGATTTTTCTCCTTTTTTTCAAAATCAATCGTTTTCCATTTTCCTATCATAGGTTGGCAATCCGCGAGTGACACCTAAATTGTTGCCTTTGATGATAAGTCGTAGGGTTTTGGTATGGCTGTGCTCCGAACCTCACCTCATGGCGCGGTTGGCTAATTCAACGTGGGCCGTAGAGCTATTTATATTCTTAGTATTCAATTTTTTGTAGTAGTATTAAGGTTTTGTTCAATGAAACGAGTCATCTTGATTATGTGTTATAATTCTCAAAGGCACTCGAGAGACTAGTCTTCCTTGCCCTGCTAAGGCTGCATTGGAACTAAAATTAATTCTTAAAGAGGTGATGTAAATAATGTGGTGTCACCGCATAACGTCCTTTTCTCGAAATGTCCATCCTCAAAATGTCGTTCTCTCGAAATGTCCTTTACGTGAAATGTCCTTTTCTCAATTTGTCCCTTACTCAAAACATGTGCACTACAGGAATACAGTCTTTATACTCCGAACTCCGAACTTTAGACATTCTGAGAATAGGACATTATATGATGAGACGAATAAATACAAGTATACTTACTTAGGTTCTAATTTCTGTTCCAAGAACTTGTACAATCTCTTAGTAATCCACGACGCGTTGGATGGCTGGAACCGCTTAGGAGGTTTATACTTCATGTCTTCGATAACTTCTGAAGGTAACTCACCGAACAATATCGACTTCAACTGCTTCTTTGGTTTGTTTGAGGTAGGTTTAAGCTTACGTGGAGCTGGTTTTTGTGGTATTTTGAATAAGTTTAGAGTATCTCGTGTTTGAGGGGCTTGCAAAGAGTTTCTTATAGCTTCATTCTGTAAAGAGGGAATGCATTAGTCGTTCACATAGTTGTGTGATATCAACATCTTCGGGGCTAATGCCAATCTCACCTGCAACCCAATACATATGCCAATTAACAGACATGGTTTTGGCATAGTCTTTTCTCTTAGGGTTTGGAGGTTTGAAGGGTTAAGTTTACGAGGGGCTGCTTTTAAGTAAGTAAGTTTAGAGTATCTCGTGTTTGAGAGGTTTGTAAGGAGTATCTTATAGGTTGATTCTGTAGAGATTAACAACGAATGAATTAGTCGAATACTACTTGCTTTTAATGAGCGTGCGCGTGCATTTACTCGTAGTATTAGTGTACATTACATTACGCATTACATTTATTTTATTTACACTTTATGCACGTTGTACATAGACGGACTTCATTCCGTAGGCATTCTCTGCCAGTCTACCATAGGGTGGTGCAGAGCTAGTACGAGGTAGGCGCATATTAATGTAGAAGATTTTAGATATAGATGACTTACTTATACTTACATAACCGGTACATAGACCTACATTAGTGTGTGTGACTTTATGGAGGGTTTTTTCGAGGTTTTATACATCTGGCATTATGCGTTTCTGTCAATTCGCTAATCTGTCATTTTGCGTTTCTGTCATTATACGCCTAAACCATATTTAGTGTACTAACACGACATGAACACAACTAAATGCCTAGAGCATTCGTAATATGCAACAACTATATGTTATATTTGTGTGACACCGACACCTTCCGACTCAAGTCCCAACCGCAAGCCGAGGTAAAGATTTGCGGTTCCTCACTGGGTTGGGAGATCTGTGTGATCCTAAGGAGAAAGCCTTGGATGCACGCTATCTGAGATGATTAATACAGTAAAATTATTTATTATTGTTCAAATAACTCACCATTTTCAATTTTTTCTCCATATTCTGTTGCTTCATTTTCTGTAAGTATGTTTCTAATGTAGTCTGTCGCGTTCTTCTAGACAGCTCATGATCTGATTCCACAGTTAGATCGTCTTCAGCATTAGAATGTTCAGGAAATTCTGTAGAATTAGCTTGAGGCAACATTGTCGTTTCAGAATGTAATGTCTGCACTTTTGTACTTTGTTTTGCGGATTTCTCCATTACAAGCGCTCTCAAGGACTTTCGAGGAGTAAATTCTTTGCCAAACGTTTGTCTCAGAGTTTTCCGTGTAACTCTATGCGAATCCCAGCCCGAACCTTCAGCACTAGAATCAACTGGAGCAGTGACTTCTTTCAAGTCGTTAAATTTATTACGTACATCTTGGTTTTGTTTAATTTGTTCATTTTCTTTATTCTCATTACACTTATCTTCATGAGCTTTAACATTTTCTTGGTTTTCTTCTTCACTTTCCTCGTATTTCATTTCTTCAACGTCACTCTCATTATCATGTTCCTCTACATTAGACTCGTCGTGTTGATTTTCTATTACTTCTTCGTCTTTTTCATTATCAATAGACTCTTCTTCTTCAGTTCTATTCACTTCAGGGATTTCTTCTTCACTTTCTTCATAGTTAATTTCTTCGTCGCTCTCACTTTCATTGTCTTCTACTTCTTCACTAAGCTCATTAGCTTCGTCATGTACGTTTGTTTCATTCAAATCTTCATCATTTTCATCTTGAATACTCTTCTCTTCTTCACTTTTATTCAGTTCATTTATTTCCTCGTCCCTTTCCTCATTATTATCTATTTCATTATCCTCTTCAAGTTCGTTAACTTTATTATGGACTTCTAGGGATTTATTCATTTCCTCATTGTCTTTTTCTTCATTGCCTGCCTCTTCTATATCATTAAATTCCTCATTGTCATTAACTTCATCGTTGACTTCTAAGTTTTCATTCATTTGACCATCGTCTCCTTCATTTTCTGCCTCGTCTTTGTTATCAATATTATCATCATCTTTATTAAACTCGTCAACTTCATTGATTAATTTATGGCTTTCATTTATTTGTACGTCTTCTTCATTTTCTTCTTGACTTTTATTTACCTCTCCTTCTTCGTCACTTTCTTCATAGTTCATTTCTTCATCATTTTCACTTTCGTGACCGTCTTCATCTTCATTGTCACTTGCAATATTTTCTTGTTTATCGTCACCACTTTGTTCATAAATTTCTTCATCTTTATTTTTTATACACTCTTCATGGCTTTTTTCTGCTTCATCAATTTCTCCATCGCTTTCTTCATAGTTCATTTCTTCATCACTTTCGCTTTCAATAGCTGTTACATCTTCATTGTCATCATTACTTTGTTCACAAATTTCTTCTTCGTTATCTTCATTACACTCTTTTTCTAAATTTTCTATCTGTTCCGGATTTTCATTTTCATTTACAATTGCTTCATGTTCGTCTTGAATGTTATTTTCTATGTCTTTTTGACTTATAACCACTTCTTGATATAATCGAGAAGAGGTGTTTTTCAGGAATTCCGATCTTTGTTCAGCTTTCATAGTATTATTTTCTATACTTTTTTTGGATTCCATCTTATCTTGCTGCACTTTTTCACTTATATTAATTTCTTCATGTTGGTTTCCCTTCACACTTTGTATAATATCTATTTCATTGATTCCATGTGCTTCATTTTCTTGGTCTTCATTTGTTAATGGAGCCATGGCAGCAATGGAATCATCTTTTTCTTGGGCTCTTATTTCAGATATTTCATGTTCACTTTCTGATTCGAGAAAGTCAGCAAATATATTTTTACGTTTGCCAGGGGATCTGTTGCCAAAGATATTTTTAACCAGTATTTTTGGATCCAGAACATTTGCTTCAGTTTTGTCTATAATTGTTTTGTTAGGAGAAATATGAAGTAAGGTAGATGAAAATACTATATTCGATTTCTTGCTACCTTGAAACAACTCTTTAGTGCCTGCAGTGACTATATCATCGTTATGTGAAATGTTGGTTTTGTGAAGTTTGTCCACAGCTTCTCTTGAGTCAACTAGTTTGCGAATTTTCTTTTGTGGCTGGTTTGATTTAAAATTTTCAGTTGCTTCAGAGTATACTTCTTGGCATGCCTCAATTCTATCATCTTCACTTTCAATATCATCATCATCCCTTTTTTGATTTATTCTATCTTCTATCAGCATTCTTTCACTTTGCTCAGTTTCAAGTTTTTTGTTTTCATTTGTTTCATTCGCTTGTTTTGATCTCGTCTTATCAATTGCACTAAGAGTTTTATGGAATGTACCTTCTTTTATTGGGGTTTTTATTTCAGAGGTTTCATGTTCACTGTAGGACACAACAAAGTCAGCAAATATATTCTTACGTTTTTTATCAGGTCTTTTACCAAATATATTCTTAATAGGCATTATTGGTTCACTAGTCATATTTATGTTAGTCTTATCTGTAACTGTTTTGTTTACGGACATATTTAGTAAGGCAGATGACATTACTGGTTTTGATGTTTTTGAGCCTTGAAACAAGTCTTTAGTGCTCGTAATAACTATTTCATCATGTGTGTTGTTGGCTTCGTGAACTTTATCCATTGTTTCCCTTGTGTCAATTACTTTACGAATTTCCCTTTCGGGCTGGTTTGATTCCCTATTATCTTCAGCTTGTTCAGTTATCATTTGATCAACATCCTCATTGCCATCATCTATTTTTTGATTCACATTCTGTTTTGAGTTTCCTTGGTAGCTTTTGTCGGTGTCCAATTTACTCTTAACTTGATCTTGTTCATCATTTGCACTTTGAATCTCTTTAACTGTACTTTTTTTAATTTCTGGTTCATTTTCTGGTAAAATAAATTCCGAAAACATATTCTTGCGTTTTTTAGCAGGTCTGTTACCAAAGATATTCTTAACTACCATTTTTGACTCAGCAGTAATGTTTTCTGTAGTTTTATCTGCAGCTGTTTTATTTGCAGATACATTCAGTAATGCAGCTGAAAATACTGACTTTGATCTTTTTGTGCCTTGAAACAATTCTTTAGTGCCTGCAGCAATACTTTTTTCATGGAATGTAGTGTTACTTTTGTGGAGTTTGGTCAATGTTTCTCTTGCACCAACTATTTGGCCAAATTTCTTTTGGGGTTTGTTCTCTTTCTGAGTGAATAGCTTACGTTGAGGAATTACTATGCTATGAATTGATTCACTGCCACTACTTTCTGGTAAATCTAGAGAATAATTCTTGTTTTCTTGGCTGTAAATGAAATAACAAACATGTATTATTTCAAATTAGAGTAGGAAGCTATTGCGAGATGATACAGTTGGCCTCAAAAGTAGCTTCACATTTAAAATTACCAGTCACTTTACTTTTATAAGAAAGGGAGAATGTAAGAAACAAGTATGTGACACCAGTCAAGTACAGTTTGGGGACTAACAAGAGATACGTCACTTATTATGCCATGGGTAACAGTGTTGAAATGTTAAATAGTCAACGAAACAAATAAACATGATCATTATATGAAACAAGAAATATGAACAATAGTTTTCTGTGCTTATTTATAACTGATGCAAGGTGCTAATTTAATAATAGAAGAAAAAGACGAAGTTTTTTTTTATACCACTTAGCTGGCAGACAAGCACACGGGCCACCCGATGGGAAGTGGCCTATGGACGTTTGCAACACCAGGGGCGTCACACACGAGCTGCCTACTATATGAACAGATAGACAGATACACAACATAGGTTGTTGATCAGGTTAACGCGGCGTGCACAGAAGGCGCAGTTTCGTTCCCCACTTTATGCAAATGTTTGTATGCATGAATGGTGATTAAATACATTGCATGTCTAGTCTTCGGTGTCCCCACCGAAAGTAGCGTCAGTAGTTGCTCACATTATGAAAATTGTCGAAGTCTATTCAAAACACAGTTACACTGAATTAAAACTACTTCACAATTCTTACAATATTGTAGTTAGTCTACATGCATGAAGAAAATAAAATTAGATATGCACCTCAAGATTTCCAGATCACTGAGATCTTCAACAGAATTGTTGGATTCTGGAGCTTTATTGTCCTCTAGCACCATCATTAGATCTTGTGAGTTCTCATTCAAGTTTTTCCACCAGCTTTTACCTGAAAATTGCAATAAAATTAGTATCACAGCACAAACGCAATGGTATTTTTGATATTGAAATCAATGTGGCCATGATCTTAAATATTTCAAGTGAAACTGGTTTAATACACACACAGTGACAAGATTACTGGTATACACTTATATGCAATTGAACATTTATATTTTTAATGAATTCTATCACAGATTTATTTATTACTAGCTATTAAATATACTATCTGCCAGTGAAATTCCCATTCAAATTGGTCAAGCCGTTACCAAGATCAGCCGGAACAAACAGACAGACAAAAAATTAAAAAATATATATTTTGGTATGTGTACCGTATATACATTCATATGCATGTAGTAGAAAGCGATAATATTAGAAACATATTTATTTGTATAGATTAACTGTGCCAATACTAAACTGTTTAGAACAAAAAATGAGTCATGGTCCTTGGATGAGGCACGCTACATAAACACTAATAGAGTTAGTAAATGTTGACACCTATCTATTCCTCTTTCTAAGCACAGAGTTAGCATAAATAGAAATATTAACACCATCTAAAGCATGTATTGTATAAGAAAAAGAATAAGAACCTTTATTTTCTAGAATATGGTTGGTTACAGGTGTTGGGGTGATTTAGAATATACAGCATATTCTGTCATTTGTGGCGTGTATAAATTAAATTTAGTTAAATGTAATACATTTACTTACGTCTGGGTTCTTCAATATCCGTATTATCTGTCAACACAGACCATCTAGTTCTCATCGGTGACATTCTGAACGAGTCCATTTCCTGTTCTTTAAATTGGTCTATGATCGCTGTAAGCCTGCCAGAGGCATTTGAAGGTGCAGGAGAGTTTACACTGCGGCTGCCACGATGTTTGTGGCGTCGAGGAGTTGTGGTCCCAAGGGACCGGGATGGCGAAGGTATCCTAGTTTTCGGCATTGTTCATACGATTTCGCCTAGTAATAAAATACAGCCGTGGTTAAAGAAACATGTTAATAAAACTATCAGTAATAATTGCTTAATCGATTCCCTATCAGTTCTATTAGAACAAATAATATTGATATCCTTCAATCATTAAAAGGTACAAGAAACTAAATATTGTTTACAAAACGAAATTTAGAACAAAAATTATGTCGAACAAGTTTTACGTTTATCACATATCTTTTTATTCACATACCTCTATTTATACTTAAATTATTGTCACTTCATTAACTCTGTTATGAATCTTTTCAAATTAATCAAAATCGTAACACAATCACTGGAATACAAAACAAACTAAAAGTATGGAGAACCGTTTTTGTTTGAAGTTTTTGAAATGTTTGAAGTTTCATTTAAATTAAATATACGTTTCGTTTCAAGTGATGGAACACTTTCCACAAAAATGTTATATAATTCATTATTCTAAATCAAAAAGCTTTGTGCATAGAAATAATTTATTAACAATATTTTAATACTTATTTATAGAATAATATTTTACAGTTATTATAATATAAAATTAATTGCTTCACTTTATTAAAACGTGTAATGAAACGTAATGAGTGCAATGCTGTATTTTTTCAATTTTTTTTGTGACCTGGTAACTAGAACCTTTAAGTCAAAAAAGACAAAATAATTTTTTAAGTGTCCAGAGATCTATCAAATCGAATTTTTCTGTATTATAAAAAGTGGTTTCTGTGTTCGACAACGTATGTACTTCAGAAATGGTTAATTACTTATTTTTAATAGTTAGGTTTTTCGCAACGTAATCCTCGTACTCAATATGATGAACGCCTTACTTACTATGGCGTTGCTGCGTTTTACGAATGTATTCTTATGCAAATCCAGGACCTAGTATAGGTAGGCCGGTAGGTAGGTACTTATAAAGTAGAAAATATAAAAATGTTACGTGATTTGATATAATTATGTAATACTTCCTTCATAATTCTGAAAAGATATTATTTTATATTTTTCTACCAGTTCTCTAACAGTTACCAGTTTGACGACTTCCTCAATAACATATTCATATATATTTTTCCACAGAAAACACATTCATGATCATAAAATGTTAGTCGAAATCTTATAAAAGCTGTCTCGTGTACATATATGCTCTGGTATCTATATAGTAGAGGAATCTATTGTTTGCAACGCCTTATACTATTCCTAATGTACCTAAGGGTTCATTTTTACCTATGTTATAAGTTATTAATACTGTTGGTACCAATGTACCTTCCCACAGCTTTGTCTATTTTAAAATATGTACACAACTATCTTTCTAACGCAGGTAGATAATAATCCACTAAGAATAAAGGATAGTGAAGCTCTATTTACGTAGGTACTTACCAGTATTTTACAAGTCTGTGATGAAAATAATTCATAATCCATTCTATTTTAACTGAGTCTTAACGGCAGTAATCTTCTTGAATAAAATGATATTGCGCTTCCCGCAGTCTAATACCTGCTTTATTACAGATTATGAAGCTAGTCATATAACTTCAGTAAAGATATGAAAAAATAAGTTGGTACATAGGTAGGTATACCTACACTTAGTGATAAGGAGAAATTTACTTACTAAAGATAAAAATATCTATATGAAGCGGCGTTTGAAGTTTTGAAGAATAGTATGTAAAGATTATCTCGAAAAATGGAAGAGGATCAATTGAATAAGAATTTATAAAGGTACTCTGTTAATATTTACCAAGATATGTATAAAGGCGATACTAACACCTGCTCTGAAATACTTTAGGTACAAATTGGTACAGTCAACAAAAAAATAAACATATTTGGCGCTAAATTGCGCAATTTTGTGTTTGAAGATATGATAAGTAAAACTTACACAATAGAAGCGAATCTTATGGCCTATTTTCAATGGCCACAAATCACATCTAAAACGGCATCTCTGGTTCTCGTTGAGATCAATACTTACGATTTGTTCCCAACCGCTGAATAATGGAATTCGGCAGTAACACGATGACAGGGCCTTCCGTCATATTTCACGACACTGAGTTATCATTTTCATTTCCTCTAAGACCAAAATTGATTATTAAACTCCATCGAAGACTCTTACGAATGACGATTTAAGAGACCCCTCTCTAATCAATCAAAAGAATCGATACCTACGTCAATCGTACTAAGGCAGCCTTTGATAAATAATCGCTGTCTCTTCAGACGCGCCTGAAGACGGTCAATATTTCAAATGTAATGGTACCTACTATCAAATTGGCGGGATAAATTCAATGACGAAAAACGTGACTTGAATTTCGACAACATTTTGATTTTGGGACAAACCGATACAATATTTTGACAAGGTTCTTTATTAAACTTATATTATTGTACCTACTAGACAAGCTGTTTTGAAAAAAAAATCTCACGGTTCTAGATATTTGAATGCCTACCGCATAATGTTATGGTTATGAGTGGTTTTTTTTTTTTTTTTTTTTTTTTTTTTTTACTAGCTCCTTCCTCTGCGTGCTGTGCACCTCGAGGAAGCCATTTTTTCCTCTTATTTTAATTATTTCTTATTATTTTAAAACATATTTATAAGAAGTACCCACTTGGCTGTTTCTCTTTCTAAGCTAGGTGCTTCTTTCATTCTATCACTTTCATTTCCTTCCTTGCTTCCATCCCATTGCTCTCTTACCAACTCTTTTAAAAACCCTCTCATACTAATCATACATCCCGTGGGGCGTGGGGCATCCGGGTGATCAGCAAACTTCCTTCAGAACCACAGACAGCACTTCCCAGTCCATTTTCCCACTCTTGTATCGGCCTCTCTCAGCTATTTCTAAAAATAGCTGTATGAGGCCGATCACGTCTTGTTCCTTTTTAAGACAACCCTAATTGCCCTTTCCCAATACTCTAGGAAGTGCTGCCTGTAGTTCCTTGTCACCAGGACTGGAAAGTTTGCTACACAAACCTCCAGTTGGATCCGACACTCCAACTCGTACCTATCCCTAGCGAAGATGGGACAGTCCGCGACCAGGTGCGCAACCGATTCCACGACCCCTGGCTCGCAGGCGCATGATGGGTCCTCCTTACACTTGAAGCGACTCAAGTATTCAGAGAACCCACCATGCCCCGTTAATAGCTGGGTCGTGGTGCCGGCTATCTCCATCTTACGGACGGTTCTGTACGCAGCCACAGCGCATGGAAAGAAAAGCTTGGTACCAGAAGCAGTCGTACCCGTTTTATAGCGTCCGTTCCACTTGTCAAGCGTGATCTGACGCAGGCCACGCTTGACAAATGAGACGGGACACAGGTCATAGTTCGGCCTCGTCTTCGACCTCAAAGCCGCCTCCTTAGCGAGCTGGTCCGCTCGCTCGTTGCCCTCCAACCCTACGTGGGCCTTGATCCAGAACAGGGATATTTCCTTGTTCTGGACCAAGCCCCGCTTGATGTTATCTCTGGCCTCAACGGCCAGAGGGTGGAGGGCGCGGGGGTTGATGACCGTTTGGAGAGCGGCTTTGCTGTCGCTGAGGATGCCGAACGTCGTGGCCGCGCCGCGCCTAAGGACCTCACTGGTCGCTTTGCATAAAGCCAGGAGTTCGGCCTGGTAGACGGTACAATGTGGGGCGAGAGCAAGTTTGAGGGTCTTTGTTTCGGCGTCGCTATTCCAAATGGATAGCGCAGCGCCGACACGACCCTCAATCTTGCTCCCGTCCGTGAAGATGCGCACCTGGATGGTGTTGGTGCGCTGGTAATCTTCCTCGTCTACCAGGCTGGTGAAGTCCAGACTTATATGCTCCGCGGGGTGAGGTACCTCCATTGCTGAGGCCATCCGTTCGACCTCTCTGTCTCCCAACCATGACTGGGACACTCCTCTCTTGGCCTCATAAAGTGAGGCCACCTCGCGAACTCTGAGGTCCAGAGGGAGCATTCCAGCCAAGATTAGACTTGAGTGCAGAGAAACCGTCCGGTAGCCCTTGCAAAGTTTTTGCGCGAACCCGCGCTGCACCACGGCTAACTGCTTCTGGATACCGAGCTTCTCCACCGCTGGACACCAGCTGCTGGCTGCGTACAGCACCGTCGGTTCCACGGCTGCGGTGTAGATGGTCCGGATCACCTCGGGATGTAGTCCCCAACCGATCCGGGCCATCCGCGCCAGCTTGTGGTAGATGGCGATAGCCTTTTTGCATTGGTTGGTGACGTGGGTGTTGAAGGTTAGCTTGTGGTCGATGGTGAGCCCCAGGATCTTGATTTCCTTGGACATGCCAATGTCTATCCCGCCCATGCTGAGGCGTGGGACATCGTACTTAAGCCTCCGCGTGATTACCATCGCACAAGTTTTGTGCGGTGCGAATTTCAGCTTCATTCCGATGCCCCACTCCCGCACATGCTCGAGAGAGGCATTGGCTTGTCTCTCAATCTCCAAGGCGCTGTCACCATCGAACACAAGCACCACGTCATCCGCAAATGCCTGGACGCGAGCTGCCCCATCCTCCAACCGTCGCAGTAAGGGATCCAACAAGAGGTTCCACAGTAAGGGTCCGCCAATAGAACCCTGGACGCAACCCTTCCCCGTAGGGCGTTCGCACTCCTCGCCCGCATACCTTACCCTCACCCTCCTGTCGCTAAGGTAGCTGTTGATAACTCGTCTCAAATTTGCCGGACACCTTTCCTCAGCCAGTCGTACCTTTATAGCCGGCCACCAGGCGCTATCGAAGGCGCCCTCTATGTCCAAGGACACCATAAGGACTATCCTCTTCTCATCAAGTCTAGCCCTTATGTGGCCCATGAGGTCATAGAGGGCGTCTTCGGTACTTTTCTGGGGCATAAAGCCGTACTGGCGAGTACTAATCCTCGGCATTAAGTAAAAGTTGAGACGAGTTACCAACATCCTCTCGTACACCTTCCCCAGAACCGGTAACAGACCAATAGGTCTGTACGATTTGGGGACGGCGTACGAGTCCTTGCCGGGCTTCCTCAATGCCACCACCACGGCTTCCTTCCATATTTTAGGAAAGTAGCCGTGGTGAAGGCACCGATTCAGCAGCTCCAAGAAGAATGAGGGGTCGGCCCTAATGGCGTGGGTGCAAATGTCGGCTGTGAAGCCATCCGCCCCCGGGGCTTTCTTCGGATTGAACTTCCGAAGAGCACCGAAGAGCTCACCCACTGTAAAAGGTGGGTCATCCTCATGATGACCCTCATCCCGCTCCAACCCCTTGGCCTTTTCGTTCGTTCTTCGTTGTCCTCCTCCTCCCGGTCCTCCGGGTAGAAGGTCCGAGCTAACAGCTCGGCCGAACCTTTTGCGTCCAGGTAAGATCCATTGGCGGAAAGCAGAGTATCCTCTTCCCTTACCGTGGCCCTACCTATCACCCGGTAGATGCCCTCCCATAGTCCCTCCATGTCCTGCCTTCCGCAGAAGTTCTTCCAACTTTCGACTTGTGCCTTTTTTACTTCACTTTCATACATCTCCTTTCGTTCCAGGTACTGAGCTATAACGAACGACCTGCGGACCGGTGCGGCGTACCTGATTCGACGCTTGAAGGTGACCATTACCTTTTTAAGGCCAGCGAGTCTTTCCGACCACCACGGTGCAGTGGTCAACCCCACTGGTTTTTTCACTGGGATGCTTTCGCGGCACGCGCTCCCAACAGCTTCCGTATATGCTTCGGCCAAGGCATCCAATTCGTTGGTATGCCTTGTTTCGCCTATCGCAATATCCGGAAGCTGCCGGGCCATGCTAGCCCCGAAAGCCTCCCAGTTGGCCTTTCTGGTATTATAGGACCGAGTGGTCCTTTTTATTTGCGTACCACTCGCCTTTATTAAATTGAGGTTGAACACCACACCGTTGTGGTCTGAGCTCGGGCATAGGCTTGGGTCCACCCTCCAAGCGTCGACCCAGGGAAACGCATTGTCCGTGCAGGTCGTCACGTCTACATAGCTACAGTACCTATGTCCACCCCTCACACAGTCGAAAGTTGGAATATCCCCGCTGTTCAGGACATGGAGGTCCATTTCAGCGAGTACCCCACTCAATAACTCGCCTCTGTCGTCTTCGGTTGGGTGCCCCCACCAGGTGCTATGCGCATTTGCGTCACCACCCAGAACAGTAAGCCGGGAACCTAGGCTTCGTCTCACCTCCTTGAGCCGCTCCAAGTAAGGAGCCAACGGCGTTGGCCTCGGTTCGAAATAAAAGGATACCAGCGTGATCTCCCAGGCACTGGTCCGGATCCCCACCACCGCGATGTTGTCGGTGGTGAGTTGCGGGTACTGTATGACGTCCACATTTGGGTCAAAGACGGCAATGGACGCCTTTACAGTCCCTCCTCCTTGTCCAGTGTTCTGGAAGACCCTTACGCCCTGGTATCCTTTCATTCTCCCGGTATTGCCGGTATAGGGCTCCTGAATTAGAGCGGCTGTGGCCTTGCGCCTCGAGGCTTCGAGAACGAAGGTTTCGGTTGCCAGCTTACTCCTCTGGAGGTTAGCCTGCAGCATCCTGTGTGGGGTCACATTCCTCGGATCAACTTCAGCACTGGTATTGAGTGGTGGTCCTCGCTATCACGTCCCATCTCTGTCGCACTGGGCACAGATGGCTGAACACACTGTGACATGTGCTGCTGAGCCTCTCCCTCCGGCAATTGGTGCAGGTAGGCTCTGCACCGGCACTGTAGCTCGGGCATGCGGCTTTTAAATGCCCTTCACCGCAGTGGCTTAGGCTCAGTGCCGGTGCAGAATTTCCTGGTATGCCCGTAACCCAGGCACAGGGAGCATTGCACCAACGGTGACTGATCTGCAACCCTAATGGGCTGCAGATCGACGTGGAGCTTCCCTATGCCTAGGGCACGGGCCCATATCGCCGGGGAGACCCTCAGCACCACATGGCACGTGTGGGGGTTCCTCGCCGTCCGCCGGTACAGTACGGCCATCCTCACCTGCTCCGGTGCCAAGTTCCGGAACACATCAGTGTTCCGGGCCTTTACGGCTCTGAGCAGGTCCTCATCCTTGAGGCTTTTGAGGACGCCGTACAGTATGAGGAGCGGGTCTTTATTTTTGACCTCCTCGACGGCGAGGTTTGACTCCCTTTTCGACAGCCTCTGCTGTGCCCTCTTTCTTTCATCTTCTGTCTTATATCCTATAAATACCTTCCTGTCTTTCGCCTTTCTTACTTTCTCAACTGTTATCCATCCCTCATCTTCGCTTGCAATCTTCCTCAGTCTTTCCATCACCTGCTCTCCCGTATCACTTTCATTCTTGGACGTGACCACCACGGAGAAGCAGTCGGTTATGAGTGGTTATGTAAGCTTTGGCTGCGTGCGTCGGTCGGGATAGTACCTATGTATGTTTTGGTTCTCAGTAGCTGTACGCAGTACGCAGGCATGCGAGCCTATTAATGGTAATTCGGTTATGTTATTTATTTTATCAATGGGTACCTAACCGGCGCGATGCTCGCCCCTCCCTATTCGGCGAAAGGTGCCGCTTTTCGATGGCCCGGGGTCAATCGGGGACTGTGCAATATAGTCCGAGACGGTTGTGTGGTTTTAGTTTTCGAGTCGCTGAGAAATAATCAGTAAAAAGAGGTAGGCTAAAGGGTACGTTACTTCATGAAATTTTGTAGGTACTTTTTTAGTTCTCATGATGAATGGAGAGATGTGATATGACCTTGGCTTTGACCTTGGCAGCTATTAGTATTTAGTAATCATTCATCTATCGTAAGTACGTTAATGATAGATATGTAGAAGAAAGATGGGTAGCCCCATTGTGTTGGAGTCTTTGTGTCAATAAGAATTAGGTGACTGTGTACTGGGTAACTCCATCAATGAAATTGAAGTAGACACTTGATAGGTTTCGGCAACAGAGATACCTACTGAATACTAAACATTTTCGACCCTTTTTTCTAAAGCTGCTGACCGACTTGTGCTTGTATATAATAGCAGAAAATTGAGCTTTCTTCGTTAATAATAAAGTAAGAAACAGTGCTAAGCATAGAGAAAACCTTCTATCGAACAACTCGAAGTAGATATACTGAGCTTCTTGTTGTCAAACCACTGAGATTACAAAGAATGCCATTGAACTTTAGACTTAATTGGTATGCTGTTAGAGTATAAAATCAAATGGCATCGTGTAGAGTGAATGAATTGAATGTAGTAAACTCTTTTTCATTTGATGAGAACTTTAAACATAATTATGTGGATAAAGCTGAAAATTCAATGGTAGCTTTTGTAATCTCAGTGGTTTGACAATGGTTAACATTTAGTAGAATTGGGGTTCTGCTGTTTCGTTCGAATGTTCACTAAAAACCTTTTCTTTTGGTCGGATTACTTCACAGAATGATACAATAATACAAGTAGTGAATGCTTAAATCTGTCAGCACCTTAAGAAATAAGGATAAAAGGATTACTTTACAGTTTTGACTGACAATGGACTCACAGAATTCCATCTCAATATTACGACGAGATACAATCACAAAGGTATCTTTTTTTGTATACGTCAGATAGGTACATCACAGATTACGAATGGCCTAGACGTCGCCAAAATAAACCAATTTACGGAAAGAAAGTGAGGCAAACTTCGGATGAGACCGGGCTCAATTGCAACTGGTTAGTAGGTAAAATTCGATATTTATGCCGATTATATCGATTGACCTAGTCCAATTATCAAATTAGAATTAAACTGTACCTAAAACCGCGGAATGGTGTGACAAGCGGGCAAGAGGGCTAGTGTACTGTATCAGTTTGATGATACGCTGCAATTGGGACGGACGGCTTTCTTGGCATATCTAGCCTATTTCAAATCTGTGGTAGTACAGACGACTTTTGGTGTTGTACCTATCTGGTAACATTATGTTGGACTGTTCATGAAAATGTTTGAAAGTTAATTTATTATCGAAATATATTGTAGGTAGGTAGGTACGTGTAAATTATGGCGGAGTCGAATAGTTACAAAAGGACTTCACCATGGTAGCGTTTTGTTGTGTTATCATTGTTAATTTAAGAAGAATGAACAAGAAGAAAACTATTTTTTTATCTGTTTCGGGTCTAACATATCAGCAAATATTTAAGTAATAATGTTGGCTATACGGTCAGAACGTTCCACCAGTTTATTTTATCCTGCATAACATAACAACCTGTCTGTATTAAACATTTAGCTACTTTCTTGTCTTGATCTGGGTGTGTCTGGTTCTATCTGCCGTGACGAATTGTCCATTGACTATTGTCACTGCACGTTAGCAAATCGATTTATGAGATTCGGAACACTGTTCTTTCTCAATCTTGTGTGATCAACACTTCCGGAAACCCTTAATTTGGCGGCTATAGTGCATTAACATTAATGGCTAATTTTTGTTGGTACTTTTGACTATATGCAGCGATTTCTTGTTTCACGGTGTTAAGGCCCAGATCATGCAGAATATATCTATTAGAGATGCATTTTGGTATGTTGAACATGGATCCCCCCAGTAAGGGAAAGATCGCGGGTTTGAATCCCGTCGAAGGTTTCACTTTTTCTAACTAAATTTGATTTAATAAGACTTGTATCTACTTAAGAGTCTTAGGTCTATGATGCTTCGTGTACAAAGAGGTGAAAAAATGTCGAAATTGGTTCTTCGCACTTGCAGAATATTGCACATACGATATCATATTGTATTTTTTTTAGGTATTTATAATTGGAATACACGTGACAACCCTGAATACAGTATAGATACTCTCTCGCGCATGCCTTTAAAAAGTAAATCTCAAAATGTGAATGCATTTTCCAACGATAAAATATTCATGATATTATTTAACGAGGAATCTTGTACTGACGCCATTATGAATTGTAAATTGCACTTCAGCAAGTTGTTATGCATTTATTCCTTGAACTAACGGTATCAAGATATCACTTAGTCTAGACAACATTTAAATTGAATAATCAGAACTTTCCTTATAGATTGAGTTATGGCTGTGGTTTATGGTTATGGCTGGGTTATTTAAACCACGCCTAATTCAACTCCAAATCCTATCCAAGACTACAATATCGAAGAAACCCTTATACCCCTTTCACTCCCACACAACCCTATGGCCAGTTCTGCCATAAGGTGTAGAACTTACACCGGTCCGAAGATGGAGATCCTCGTCTGGAATGGACAGTCGAAGATCTTCATTAAAGGCATCAACAAGAAAAAGACGAGCCAATTGATCAAACTATCTAGAGCCAACATAAGACTCGTCATTGAGATAATTACAGGGCACAGCAGACTAAACAGCTAACAGTAATAGGAGTGAAGACCGATCCCAACTGTCCAGAGTGCATAGAAAGCGAGGAGACCAGCTTCCACCTGCTGGCCGAGTATCCTATGTACTCATTGATCAGATGGAACATGCTGGGCTTGGACACATTGGGCACAGAGGAGCTAAGGAATCTGAAGGTGGACTCGATTGCGAGCTTCTGTAAGCAAACAAAAAGGTTTGAGGGGGTGCCATGATAGCTGATTAAACTAGATTCTCCACAAGGGGAGAGATGGGGAAATGGATGAAGTGCCGGTGTCCTCGTTTAGGAATAATAATAACTTACACCGTCCGCTGCCGGCGCAATTTCTTGACAACCTTAAGGCGGATTTCACACTGGCGCGAGTTGTCCTTTTTTAAGCACAAAAGCACTTGCACCGTTGTCTACCGCCGAGAAGTGAAATTCGCCAAAGCAATCGCTTTCGAGTACTCATAAAACAAATCACATGTAAACATAATCTAAAAGATATTTCTATAATATATATAAAATAACCAGGAGTACTTAACATTTAAGTAAGTAAATACCTATTTAAATACTCTTAAAGGAATAAAAGGAATCCGAATCATTGTTGAAGAGATTCTCAGCAATTATTTGAACATTTTCTTAAAATATTAATCTAATTTTAGATTGGAGCATATCTGTTATGTGTGATCAAAGGTGTTCCCATAGGAAACGACATAGAGGTCATGACATCTAAGTTCTGTTTTTTTATTTGTTGCAAGTTTAACAGACATTCTCTCGAAAGCAATAAATCTAAATATTGCTGCCTTTTGTCTATAAAAAGGTTTGGAATTTAATCAATTCTCATTGACCGAAATACCTATGAATGAACTTCAATTTTTTATGGAGAACGCTAGGTGGTAGTATCTTTTTTAATTGAAACAAAATGTTTCTTTTTTATAATTCAGACTATAAAAGACCAGTGTGTCTATTTAATTAAAAAAAAGATTAATTATATTTTAGTCGACCTTTAATAGGTAGACCGGGAGATTATGACACAAATTTTCCGGTCGTTTGTTACAGGGTGGCGATTATACTGGGGTCTAATCACCTCATGACGAAAAGGAAAATGAAGTTCTTAGTACTGTCACGCGATGGAGCCACCGCATCGCGTACACATAGCGGGACGAAAAGGTGTGACTTTTTGGTAGACGATTTGTACCTACCAGATCTAAATTTAGAATTAAATCCTTGAACAATAGCCCTACTATAACAGATAACCTGTTCCCCTAAACAAGTGGCAATGCGTTAGTGGTCGTTTCGTAGAAGTAAATATTCGTTCACATAATACACTCAACATTCTATTCTATTCCATTCAAAACGAACGAATTACCATTTGTTTAGGGAGGCTGGAAATTTGTGTCCCTATCTACTGGTCTATAACGTGAAACTAAAAATATTTGCACGACTCGAGGATTTTACTGTTTATTTTGTTTCTTAAAATACGACTAGGATTATTTATAATGAATGTTTGTGGTTTCAGTAATTAGTTATAGCGAATCTCTTGAATCTCTCGAAAATAATTATGGGATTATGAAATTTTAATGAAACATAAGGTTTCATTTGGGTTACATTTGATTATTATATGGGTAGACGACGAATTTAAGGAGCGACTTTTGCCACTTTATTTTTAAAGAAAGTCAATTTGGTTATAAGTTTATGGGGGTTTTATTGACGGGGGGGTGTCACTTCACTCAGTTTTCATTTTCTAATATGGTATGAATTCGGGATTTTCTGTATAGGAATGGTGTAGTTTTAGCCAAGGTGCACGAGCCTTAGGAAAGTAGCATATTAAAGTGAATTGATTTTGCGTGTTGGAGTCATCATCATCATCAACAATCATTCCAACTAGATTATAGTTAGTAAAGCTTGCAAAATAAAATGTGACATAAATCTTTTTTATGACACTAAACTAGGAAGTTACTATGTCATAAAAAAGATTATTGGATTTCTCTTATAAAACTTTTTTTTATACCACTTAGGTGGCAGACAAGCACACGGCTCACCTGATGGGAAGCGGTCACCGTGGCCTATGGACGTTTGCAACACCAGAGGCGCCACACCACACACGTGCTGCCTATCCTGTAGAGAAACCTTCTAATGCCCTTCTTGAAGAACCCCATATTGTAGTCGCTTGGGAAAACCACGGCAGGGAGCTCATTCCACAGCTTGAACGTGCGCGGGATGAAATTCCCGCGTAAAGTCGGAATGGGTCGCTATTTATACAATCAAATATCGAAATGTATTTATTTGTTCAGGCAAATGTTAACCCTAACTACTAGAAATATAATAGTTAGGTTTGGCAGCCATTTTGATTTCTTTCGGACAGTGTCTGTGTCTGTACATTAGTTACGTTTTGAAGTGTTCTTGGATGCGATCCAAAGTGCTGTCGATTCTTTGTATTTTTAAAAGAAACACTTAGCTTCAGACATCTTTGATTGCACTGGATTTAAGTTACATTTTTTCATAAAGGAACTTGATTCTCTATTACGAATGGCATGAGAGATTTTTTGTGAATTATATTTTGATGATGGTTGAAAGTTATGCTGTGTTAGTGGTTTTTTCTAAGAGTTAAGTAGTTGTTGAGTTGTACCGCCACTTAGAAGGACTGTTGTAGGCGCCAATTCATAATGCAAGGTTATTAGAAGGTATAGCGATCTAATTGATCTGCACTTTCACTCAGTGGCCCAAATTATATCTACCCTTTTGGGCTTACCCGATTTTGAGTGAATTACATAGTTATTCTTCTCTCTTTTTTTTAGTAAGTTTCTATAATAAGGTGTAGTGTAATGTTAGCTTACTGTTTGTAAATTCTATAATAAATTATATGCGGTGTTTACCTTTAAGTACTAGTAACTAAAGGCAAAAATACAACGGATGCAGGAGTCGCACTGGTCAAACATATATTTGATCCATGGGAGAAGAAGCAGGATGCCATTGATTGTGTTCATCATGAGACTTTGTTATTAAAGTTAGGTTATTATGGTGTCTCGAATATCTCACTTAGCTTACTCAGGTTTAACTTCACTGGCAGAGTGCAAAAAGTAAACGTTAATGGCACCGATTCTTCTGAAACCCCGCTAGTCATGGGAGTACCCCAAGGTTCGATATTAGGATTACCTGATATAATATGTAAACGACCTTCCTTATTTCATTGAAAATCTTTGTGAAATAGTATTATTTGCTAAAGTAATACTTGACTTGATGTGAATTTCTGTAATATTGCATTGGTTCACGAGAATAAACTGCTACTTCATGTCAAGAAAACTAAAAGTGTAAATATTACGATGCCAAATGTAAGACTCATACATTATAATGAAATTACAACGATAAAATAAAAACCGACGCATTTTAATGAACTCCGTTAAATTATATATTATATTAAGTACAGGCAAATACCCAGTAGTATTTTATATTAAAACCTGTCTGTATATAACGAGTTTCTAGTGCAGCATTTCCGCCAGTAATCAGCTCTTTGCTCCAATCGTTTTGTTTTACAAATATTAAAACCAACTGCGAACGAAGACTCTATTGTTTTCTGAGAATGTTGGGTAATTCGAACTGGGGGACTGTTCCTTCATTATATTCCATTTCGCAGCCATTCCAATGCTCTGCTTTGTTTTATTTTTTTCATGGCAACTTATTAAGTATGTTCCCTATTTAAATAGTTATTTTCACAACAGCAGCTCAAGCAAGTGAGTTTTGCTGCGTAAAAACAGTGTGCAATACCGATTTTATAAACCCGAAAATTTTGTGTGACGTTTTTTAGTCAATTAAGCTCAAAAAGTTGAACGTAACTGAAATTTGGTTTAGGGATAGATTATGCATATTATAGTCGTCATTCTCAGAGCCTATTCCCAAACACAGGCTTTATAGTCTAACTAAGATGCGACTGAACTTCGATATTTTCCGTGAAGCGATTACCTTCGGACCTTCACAACCAAAGTGGTGATATCGAAGTTTTGTAGTTAGGCTAGTCGAACTTTTGAGGGCTTTAACTACACGTTACGACTGCCATAGGTATTCGTATGACAACCGGGACCGACGGCTTAACGTGCTCTCCAAGGCGCCAGACTAGTACAAATAGTCATATTCATGCATACAAATAGTTGCACTGAGCGGGGATCAAACCCGCGCCCCCTGCGTAGCAGTCGCTTTCACTATCGCTAAGCCTAGTAGGTATAGTCTATAATAATACGAAACTGATCTCTGATAATATCGTAGGTGAAATCAGCTCTTAACCGTTGTCGCTGACTGCATATTAAGCTTTATGAAATTATAAGAGCCACCGCCATTTTATTTACATAACGACTAAGATACTATAAATCAGTGACTATCTCTTTGCAGCGAGCCATGTACGGAATATTAATGTGTCTCTAAGTTTTAATATGAGTGGAATAAGGTGCAATTTATGTGCAGTGAGCTCACGTACTGCCTGTGCTTATAACGTTACGGGGGAGCGAAGGGGGGTTGTTAATTAAGGGTGCCGTCTATTTGGTAGAAACTTGATACTCCGAAACCTATTTGGGATAACTCACTTCGCAGAAACTTCTTTAATCGATCATTTATTAGGCATAAAAAATATTTGACATAAATATTTTTAGGCATAATGTGCTTATGACCGAATTTAGAATGGCATACATTTAAGATAGTAGAATTTTATTTGGCATAATTACCTTTGGCATAGTTAAAATTTTGTATAACTTCATTTAGCATAACGTTCATGTAGAGTACAGATTATTTGGCATAATTTGACTAGGCATACTATAAAGAGCAATGAATTTCAATTAGAATAATATAGATTGGGTTACTTTCTTCTTTAAAAATGGGTAGGTTAGGTTAGGTTAGAACTGTGGCCAGAATAGATAGTTGTTTGCACCCCGACACAGAGTACCCCGACTCGGATAGGTTAGGTTAGGTTAGAACTGTGACGCCAACAGCGCGAGCCGAGCGAGCGAAGCGAGCGTGCCGCGGTAGCGGCCGGCGAAGCGCCAGAATAGATAGTTGTTTACACCCCGACATAGAGTACCCCAACTCGGATAGGTTAGGTTAGAACTGTGACCCCAACAGCGCGAGCCGAGCGAGCGTAGCGAGCTTGCTGCGTTAGCGGCCGGCGAAGCGCCAGAATAGATAGTTGCTAACACCCCGACACAGAGTACCCCGACTCGGATAGGTTAGGTTAGGTTAGAACTGTGACCTCTTATGTGCCAGAAACGAGCATGCTCTCATAGGCAAGGATATAAAAACCAAATAATTATCATTAAATCAACTTTCAATGGTTCTTCTTTTAAATAGTTATGGATAAGAAATATATACCAAAAGATGAATCTGGTTTTGAACTTTCTGCGATGTGATGGTTATACATTGTGATTATTATGGATACAAAAATTATGCGTACAGATGATTCTGACTTACAAAATTATGGGTTTCAATGTATGCAAAATGAGTTTATGCCAAACGATATTCTGCGAAAAGAGGTTTACGCTATTAGTTGTTATGCAATATAAAATTATTTCTTAAAAAGTTCTACTATATGAGGTGTACCCGTTAATTAAAGAAGACGATTATAGTATATTTGTAGAATAACAGGAATGATGGAAAGATAAGGTGGGCCTTGTGCTTGTCCACCTATATGTGAGCTGTAGCCTCAGGATAGTCCTATCGTCTGTCACCCTAGCAGAAGCAGGCCGGGGCTAAGCGCGCCTCCCCATAACCGGCTGGACGGCGACACCGTGGTCCCTACACCCGACGGGGGTCATCTTGAAAGAGACGGCCCCGGGTCTGCCGGGGTGCGAGGGATATGTTGACTACTATCTCACCTCCGGCAACTAAAGACCCAAAGATAGCGTGCGATTTGGTCGGTTCGAGTCCGACATAACCTCTCCAACCGCCCTCGGCGGAGAAGGGGGTATCCATGGGGATTTTTCGCACGAAAATAAAAATAAAAAAAAATAAATAGGATAGTCCTATCCCTTAGTTATATTCTCCAACTTCCACTGGAAGTGATGGGGCGGCCCTATTGTCCTCCACCAGGAAATAAAACCTCAAAATATAACTATTATACATTCAGGTGTAATACCTGTTACTATTACTATTACTAATAACAGGCATCATATATACGCAACTCTAGCGTTTTAATACCAGTATAACTGAGCCTTTTTATACTCAGTTATTTGTAGTCGAGGTACAGTCGAGATAGTAAGTGACAGCAATAAATCTCAAGTTATCTTCTAGGTATGGTGTTCTACACGCGAATGTACTTAGTACAATGTTTTATTTCATTCGTACACTCGCATACAAATGTGTTTTGTATTGCAAGAATGTACAGCATTGTACCATTTATTTTCTACCGAGCTGGATTTTTTATATTTCAGAATGAATAAAATGCGATTTGTTGGATAAATGTGGGACAGCCCATGTTTCTAAACCAGTGTGTTTAAATAAATTAAATAAACATCAAATACTATAAAAAATCTTTTTAATTTTAAGCCACGTTAGTTCGTAATATAGCCTAGCTGTTGCCCGCCTATACCTACCGCGATGCAGTTAGACTGAAAAAGGAGGACCCCAGACTCCGAGGTGACAGCTTCGACTGAGAATAACGCAAAAAAGAAATTAATAGCCTTAAAAGGCAGCGTATCATTTCAAAATCTATAGTCCATCTCTCCACACCAATAGACTGACAAATTAAGTCGGTTAAAAATATTTGCTACGAATTTTGCTACGCGCCTACGGCTACGCCACTGCTACGACACACGTAGATACCTTACAAGAACATTAATTATCACGTAGACATACGTTTGTTCCTCAATCACGCACAAACGACGGAACATATCTGGCCGAAATTTGATACAGAAATAGATAATAGTCCGACATAACGCAATACGTCGTTTATTATCAGTATAGTGTAGGTTCATCATCATTTTAATTGCAGGCATAGGGAGTCCACAGCTGAACTGAGGCCTCTCCCATCAACTTTCAATCCAACCGGTTGGAGGCGGTCTGCATCCAATGGATACCCGCGATTTAGATCCATCCATCGCACAATAGGCCGTCCCACGCTAAGCCTACCGGTACGCGGTTTCCATTCGAGAAACTTTCAGGTCCAACGGTCATCTGTTCTTCGGCTACGTGCCCCACCTACAGCCCCTTCAGCTTGCTAACCCTGTAGGCTATGTCAACCACTTTCGTTCGTCTATGGAAGTATGGGACATTACAGGTATTATAAAAGTCAACGGGATAGTTACCATATTTATTGATTTTGGAATTTAATGGATATTTCGATGCTGTTACAAGTGCCATGATCACGGTGTACTGACGAACACCGAGCCTGCGTTCCCGCTTCATATCTATATTATCCTTGAGGTCATGGGTAACATGGTCGCCAAGGTATACAAAGAGGTCAACTTTGCAAAGTGGTACTCCATAAATGGACGCTTCCGGCTCTATATCAGGACGCTTAACTTAATTTATAGCTTCATTACATAGTATTAAACAAAGTCGTGTTCTCTGTCCCTATATCCTTATGTCCCTCTGTATGCGTAAATCTTTAAAACTGCGCAACGGAGAAATTGAAGAGGAAGGTTTATATAACATCAAGCTACAACCAACTGGCGCGGAGCAGAAGTGAAAAATGTTGCAAAAACGGAGAAGTTGCACCGGTTAGCTTGTAACTTATATAATGCATCTGATCTAGACTTAACCAACAATGTAGGATATTAGAAAGGTCAGGCTATCTCCGGTTACGTCCCACTGGGTTCATTGATATTTCAGGCCTTTGTGGTCCGACTACTAAAAATATCCGTTCTATATTAGTTCAGTTTGAATGAAAATGTTTTACGAACAAGCGTGGAATGTCAAGGGATTAAAGTTCGTTCTTTTTTTAAATGTTCGTTCGCACCAGTTGGCCCGTGACCCACCATCACCTTTTAAAAGTAATACTAGGTATTAAATTCCAGTCCCTCATAGTGTGATTCGGACTGTCAGGCTAATAGTATTATATGGTTAAAATGGGCGAAACAGTATCTTATTGTAATGGATACATTTATTTGTTTAATTTATTTGAACTTTTACAGGATATAGATACAATTTTATATCGATGGACGACTACGGTTCCAGTCCAATCACACTATGGAAAAAAGGTAAGATTGAAATTATATTACGTTTATAAGGTTCGAGGTAGGCCTCTAGATCCATTATTTTGTTTAGAAATCAAGTTTTAATATATGAAAAAAAGGAACAATATCTAATTGCGAGTCAGTCTCTGTGATGTAGTGTTTGCACTAAAAGAAAACCAATCTGTCGAACATTTGCACAGATCGCTCTCAAAGTTACACGTGTATGAATACAATCCTATTAATATCTCAATTGCAAAAGTTGGAGTGTGTGTTTGTATTGTCTAACTACATTACAGAGCTCACTGGAGAGGATTCGTGTTGTCAGTTGGAAGATCGAGAAACCCTTCTTTGTCTTATGCACTGACAGCATAAAGACTCTCTTAACATTCTCCCCACCTTCTCTATATGGTCGGCATCACGAATGTGACGCCCTTGGTGTTGCAAACGTCCATAGGCCACGGTAACCACTTTCCATCAGGTGGACCACATGTTTTTTTATGCAACCTGAGTGGTATAAAAAACATCACGAGTTAACTACTGTGCACACTATTTTACTTGCGAAAGTCATCATCATCATCGTGCGTTAATCCCGGTCGCATCCGACGCTGTCACCTCGGAGTCCGAGGTCGCCTTTTTTCCAGTGTAGCGGCGTTGCGGCTGAACCTCGATATTTTTCGTGAAGTGATTGCCACCTGGCCTCCACAACCTACCGGTATAGGCAACTGTAACGACTGCCATAGACATTAATAATCCAACCAGGACCGACTTAACGTGCTCTCCGAGACACGACCCGACCAGTGCAAATAGCCATATTCATGCACACAAAATATGTGCACTGCACGCGCCTCCACTGCTTAGCTGTCATAACGCTGTCTATTTGTGTGTCTTTCGCTTTCACGCCTAAACCACACTGAAACGATTTTGATGAAATTTGGTACCCAGATGGACTAATTTTGATTGGGAAATCACAAAGGTTATGTTTGGTCGCGATAAATCCACAGGTGGAGTCGCAGGTAACAACTAATAGTAGTGTAAATTCTATTTAATGCAAGCGTGAATTCTGCTAATTATGTGATATTTAGTAAATAACTCATAACCTGGCCCCCTCATCTAATAGTGGTCAAGCATTGTCAAACCACTGACACTGCAGAAAATACCATTTAGTCTGGTCCAATGATTTTGTGGATTCGGGGTCCTGGTTTACTCCAGGAATATTTTATAAATGCACAATAGATCTTCCTTTCAATGTTAAGCCAAAATTCTGCCGTCATAATATCCGTTTGGATTTAATGACTCACCGGATGAGTCAGCCACGTAATCAGTGCGCGTGATTTTTTCATTTTCCTGCAATGGCCGTAGTTCTCGGATTCACCCTGCCCAGCACTTATTAGGTTACTCATTCCTTTTGACGCGTGCTTCTCTTTGTGTGCAGGGAAATTGCAGGGAAATTTACGGCGATATTTTTTTCCTCTACTATTTATACCAATTGTTATATATCATTCCAGGAAATACTTGTTGTTATCACAATTTGGTTTCTTTTGGTTGTTCGGAAGAAGCTCCTCATAGTATTGATTCTCAGAATCAGTGTAATCAGGAAGAGTATTTACTTTAAATTATATTGTAAACAAAAATAAAATCGTAGCATTGTTTTTAAATTTATTATTACTCCTAACGAATTTACTATTTCTTGGCACGCTAAATATAATTGCGCGCTTATGGTAGTAGGTTCACGTCGGTAGTATAATGGTCAGCAGTGATTATTTATACTGTTGATTGATGGCACTTGGTGGAACTTATTGTTGTACATTATTGATAACACACTTGTGGAGGAACGGGATGTGATGTCCCTCCAACACTAAGGGAGGATCCTACAACCAGGCAAGGTGATCACGCCTGGCGGGCCGCGGCCCAACGGTCGTCGTTGGGTTGTTGTATGTATATCGTACCTGCGCGAGAACTTCACTTTCGCGATGCAGGATCCGGAGCATCGTAGTAGTTACTCTTGTTGTCGCTGGATGGCGCTGGGTACATGTGGTATCGCCACACACTTGTACTTCTCCACTATATTTATTATTATACCTAACCGGTACAATAAAAAATACAGTGGAGAAGTACAAGTTTAGTGTGCTATCGATAATGGTCAGCAATAGCATGCATATACTTTTGCAGTAGGGTAGCGGTGCCTATTAGTCTCTATGGAATGCACACCAATGATGGTCTGGTTTCGAACCCTCCTCTCGATCGTAAGGAAGATTCCTTAACCACTAAGCTACAGGCTTAGTGATTAGATACTCAAGGAATAAAGGTGGTGGATTGAGTGCTATGTCATCGTCAGAATTGTCATAAAATATTATTCATTCACCCACTGTAATTTTATGTTTACTCTTCTAACTAAAATAATTAGGGTTAAGCCAAGGGAATTCTCCTGCGGTATTAAAATTGTGTAATAGTTTTAATTATACCTGTTAAAGTTTTAAGTAGAGACCTATGTATGTAGTTACCCAAATGGAGGCTAATTGGGTAAAAGTATTCAATTAAACCCTTTTTAGCAAGCTGACAGAAGCTGTTATGTTTTTCGTGCGTATCTTGTATGTATGCATGCTTGTCTTCAATCTTTATTACCTATTATCTTCTTCTATCCCAGCCTCCGTGGCGAAGCAGTAGTGCACGCGACTCCTACGCACGGGGCGCGGGTTCGATCTCCGCTCAGTGCAAAAAGTTGTATGCATGAATATGGCTGTTTGCACTGGTCTGGTCGTGCCTTGGAGAGCACGTTAAGCCGTCGGTCCCGGTTGCCTTACAAACATCTATGGCAGTCGTTACGGGTAGTTGGACCCCTCAAAAGTCCAACCAGTCTAACTTGGAACTTCGATATCGCCATTGGTCATTGGACCATTGGTTGTGGAGGTCAGATGGCAGTCGCTTCACGTAAAATGTCGAAATTCAGCCGCATCACAGTTAGACTGGAAAGCCGACCCCAACTGAGTTGGGAAAAGGTTCGGAGAATGATGATCTTCTTCTATTCCTATATTATCCATATCTTTTTCGCTTGGAAATACAACTTTATTCCTTCCTTTCAAGGGAGGAGGGAATTACAGTGTTGTTCTAATGCTCAATGGGCGACCTTATCGCTGGAGGCGATCTCTTCCAGGTAACCTTGGAATAGACAGTTCGTATGATGGTCGGTAGATGGCTCCCATCATCACCCCAAGGATGGTTCTATAGGAGAATTTCGAATGCTTCAGAAGTGGCTTCGTGGCTTAACGGTCAGAGCGTTACTCCTGTGAGGGAGTAATCGCGGGTTCGAAACCCGTTGTTACATTCACTTTTTGCGATCTTGTGATTGGTCTTAAGATAGTTGTTATGAAAATCGGTTGATTAACTCCGGAATTTATACCTATATTACAAAAAATAATTTCGTTATTATAGTATTAATAATATTTAATATCTATATGCATAAACAGTCTCTGTGGCGTGGCGTTAGTGAATGCCACTGCAACCCAGGAGGTGCGGGTTCGATCCCCGCTCAGCTAAAGCTCAGTAACCGGAACACACTTTTTTGTTTATAAAATTTTAACTCTTCTTTACTTTTTATAGTCGTTATTTTTAATTGTATCGCAATACAAAATGTTGCACGTATTTCGCGCCTGCTAATAGAATCGGCAGGAATGTTACAGATTTTTTCAACATTTTTGTTTTACGTACGTATTTTTGTTCTTTTTTTTATCCCTTTTTCATTTTTTTTTATGAATACTAATATTATTTGTTCGAAGATATAAACCCCCGCCGCTCCTCCGATGACCCGCCGGGAGCAGATTGCTATACATTATATGAAAATTAATAATATACTACGGTAAGTGTGCCATGGGTGAAGACGGGGTGAATCGTCTAGCTAGTAAAATATGATTTTATCATAGCTCCGCGTCACTTTGACATTTGATTTTGAATTTACATACATATGCTGACGCCCGTAATCACTAAAGGAGTAAGCAGAGGTGTATTAAACACCCACATTTCGCCAACTATGATTTTCGGTCCCACGTAATACGAGGCAAGCACATTGCCGCCAATCGGGCACTGTTTAAAAAAATGGGTACGCCGAAAATAAATTCCTAGCCAAAAAGCAGCTAAATAAATTTGGAAAAAAAATTTGACCCGATTCTTTGCTATGCGGTGTAAATCGCAAGGAACCTAATTACGGGCTGGCTAAGCACAAGCACTACAAATTAACGTCTTGAAGAGTATCAGACGTTTTGAATTTTATACTCAGCATAGATTTTTTGCTAGTTTATACAGTAGAATAACCTTTACCGGGTCACCTAGTTGTCATATAATGTACCTACTATGTTAGTTAATATATAGGGTGTTAGGTAAACGCTTCTGAAGCCGAAGGCACAAGGTAGTACATTTTTTCTGAGTTGTTTTATTTGTCTTATACGCTTTCTGTCCCTTTTTTCATATAGCATTCATTAGTTTTCTAATTCATTATGTATTTTCTTTACTAACACAAAACATGCGAAAACTTGTAATTGGCCATTTCATGTTACAATTTCACTAACTGCTATGTATTTTAGCTGTACGTTTTCTGAAAGAATAAAATAAAATAAAATAAAAAAATACACTACATATTGGGATAAAAGGTTACGATTATATACAAACAGTTGAATGAATTACATACATGTCTAATCATTTCAAATGCATTAGAATATGTACATATGGGCTATACAATACAAATTGGGTTTAATACACGGTCAAATGAACAGCTCAATGGCTTTGTTTGAGAACTATTGGAACATGATTATTATCATTGGCGATAGAATCTGCTTGTGTCGTTCATTAAATTACCAATGCATTCGAACAAAGAGCTTCAGAACCATTTGGGCATTGATTTAGGTACCTAATTTACATAATATCAAACAATGAACGTATCTAAAGGTGAGTCTAGAATGCTTACTCAATCTTGCTTTCGTACAGTAATCGTAGCAGGGTATTTAAAAGATAGATAGATAATTCTTTCTTGTACACAAGAAAAAGATCCAGTAAAGAGTAAGTCTTAAGCGCGATTCACACACAGCGCGGGTGCGGGTCGGGCGCGGGTGTTTTTTCCATACATCGCCGTTTACAGAAGAAAGTAAAAACATTACCTTATTAAGAAAACGGCAATGGATGGCAAAAGCACCCGCGCCCGACCCGCACACGCGCTGTGTGTGAATCGCGCCTTAAAGTTACACGTAAATTACTGTGTGTGCAATGGGAAGCCCTATCGTTAAAAGCGATCTTTTCCAGGCAACTTCCTTAAAAAGTTACCGCGACACAAATATCTTCAAAAAGTAGTTTTAGTGGGGATCTATAATTGGTAAAGGACTTCCAAGACGACACGACACGATTTTTTTTTTTTTTCGAGGTAATTTTTTGTCAGGGGTTTTGTAAATCTTTAATTTAAGTTTCATTTGAGATAAATTTTAGGCATAGCCCTTTCCATAGCTCGCTGTGTGAGCTTGAGCTTTCTTATGAGGCCCATCATAGTGAGGGTCTACGTCTCGGCGCTATAGGTCATCACTGGCAACACGCACTGATTAGTAAGATATAGAAAAAGTCATTGTCCTAGTTTATTACGATTGTTACCAAAATACTCATACTATTCAAAAAAAGAAGCAGCCATTTTTATCGTCTAACAACAGTGTGTTCGAAGTTTAAAAACGGCCATAAATAATATCCACCGATAAGTAAGTCACAATAATCTCGAAGTCACAAATCAAGGAACTTTTGCCATTTTTCTTCCTATTCCGTATATATAAGGTCGAAGAGAGTTTTAGATATCTTGACAGCGAGTACAGTCATCAACAAAATGTAATATTTAATGGTAACTAATAGCTACTATATATAAAATAAAATCAAATTGGTGTATTAAAATATTGAAACTACGAGTTTGACTTCTATCAATGTAGTAAGACTATGTAATTTCTTTTTTGGTGAAGTGAAACCGTTGAAATACTTGACATTGGCGACTCGCCTTTCATTTTATATTACGTTTACCATATTTACTAGACTAAGGACCAAAGGTCCCCGAGATGATGGTCCCCCAGAGATGGGACTCAGTGGTGACCCTTAAGAGAATAGCCATCTTGATAGAGAGGGCTACCCCTCCTTTGATCTGTGGCCAGGGTGGGGTCAACACAAGGGATCCAATAGAGTCCAAGTGTCCACAAAAGCTCTAGAGCACGCACCCCAATAACATAAAATAATAAACTAGAGACTGGCCGAAATGCAGCCTTTTTACTTCAGAAGCTATTTTAAGAAAAAAGACGAAAGAAAGTAATTTTTTCATTTCATAATTTTGTTTTTGGTTGTACACAGGTGACTTATTTAGTTTCTGGTACAAAGTTTATTTATATTTAATATCAAATGAATAAATATTGTTTCTCCACAGCCTCCACACCTCGTAAATATAACAGCGATATATACATATTTTATCAGAGAAGACTTGGCACAATTTCCACATGGTGCCTCACAAACAATTTAATTCTATTGTTAAAAAAAACAGGAAATTCATAAGCTTCTATAAATCTATGTTCCGTATAAAAATGGCGAATTTGATCTGTCTCGTCAAGGTGCACATTTGAATCTATTTGGGGCAAATTCCGAAGCGACACATTTTGAGTTTTAATGAGTTACAGGTATGAACCTTTGGTATCTCAATTCTTCAGTCGAAAGAGATGGCCCCGGGTCTGCTGGGGTGCGAGAGATATGTTGGCTACTATCTCACCTCCGGCAACTCATCATTCTTTGAGTCCAAACCCAACTCAGTTGGGGTCGGCTTTCTAACTAAGATGCGGCTGAACTTCGATATTTTCCGTGAAGCGACTGCCATCGGACCTCCACAACACAACTTCAACAACTAAAAATCCAAAAACGGCGTGCGTTTTAGGTTTTAGTTGGTTCGAGCCCCAACCGGCTTTGGGACGGCAGTGTTCATAGAGATTTATTGCTCGATATAAAACGGTCAATATAGGTGTATCCAAAATAATTCTCTAAACTTTATAAGACTTGAATACTACTATCGGATAATATGCATAGGAAAATTATAAAAAATATCGGGTCACCAAATTCTCCAAAATTCTATTGCAAAGATTGCTAAAATCGACATCGATGCCTATGCTAAATTCCGTATCACATTGATATGTATAGTACATGGGCTGCAATGAGTAGTTGATTGGGAGGCACTGGAACTTCACAGGCATGTTTCGGGAGCACAAGGCCTAAAAGGGTGAAAATAAGCGCTAAACAAACATAATGCGAGAGCGGGTCGGGTGCAGCACGGTTTGCCATCCATTACCATTCAAGAAAATCGAGATGGATAGCTAACTAACCCGCACCCGACCCACTCTCGAGCTTATGCTATGTACAAAACGTACGTTCAAAAGAATCTTTCAAAAGAAACCTACATCCCCGAATGATTTTTATATTGACGTGATTTGTGACCACATCACGTTTTCCAATGAATCCGCGGCAAATATGTTTTTCGCGCCAACATGCGTCCAATATTTTTGTTTCCGAACGAGCGAGCGCCAAAAGCGTTGTGTGTTGTTTAATTTCTTATATTCGATTTCTAAATTCACGGTGACGAAATAAAAAATGTGTTATTTTTTTTTAGAACATATCCATAAATATATAGGTAATTGTGGAAAATGACTATGATTTTTACCTAATAAATACTTTTCCTACTCCATGATTTGAAAGTGGCGTAGCCGGCTATGGAGCGAGCTATGCTCGGAGTCTCTTTGAAGGATTGAATATAGAACTAGGTCATTCAACATAGAACTAAAGTAATTGACATAGCTCGTAGAATAAGCAACGTGACGTGGCTATGGGCTGTGCTCTACACGCGCATTAGGCACGCGTTTTTGAGTGTCCTTTGGCGATAGCACGGGGAGCTACGGCGTACTCAAATTCACCAATCATTATATTAAAACAATTCGTGCACGCCCGGACCTTGTTAGGTCCAAATATGTGGCTCGAGGTACAGTACGAGTGGTACTAGGTATCTACATTCGATTGTAATACCTACAAACTGACTAACAAGCCACCCTGCAGTCGGTAACGAACGTATTCACTCAAACGATTGGCGCGTGAGAGAGAACATGTTCAGTGGTTTTTACAGAAATATTGACTCATAACTTATTTTTATGGGTGGAAATCTAATAGGTATTTTTTTTTGACCGCGGTAGCCTAGTAGTATGGGTAATGGACTGCTGAGACGAGGTCTTGGGTTCGAGCCCATGTTTTACCATGGTCACACCAATGATTTTTAGATGCTTTTCGAAGTTATATGTGTATTTATCGCGGGTTTAAAAGTGCCCAGTTAATGGCAATAGGCTCGCCACCTAATACATTGGGACCTAAACATAAACTGGCGAAATGTGGGTGCAAGCACCTCTGCTTACCCCTTCGGGGATAAAAGGGTGAGTTTATGTTATGTTATGTTATGAATTTAAAACTATAATGCTACAATGCAACAACCGATGACAGTGAAATGAACTGTTTGTTTAGCTAAATAAAATGAGGACATATTTTTGAAAGTTTATGCGAAAATACTTATGAATATTCTGCTGCCCGCGGTGTGAAACTTTTGATTCTGTTCTTCTTCCGTCCTATAGATGAACGTAATGACTGCCATAGATCTTCGCATGACAATAATACTACACAATACAATCGCATCAATAAAATATTATTGATAATAAGTACTTTACTATTATTCAAAAGGTAATTAATAATTGTCTTTTCGATTCAATTTGCAACTGTATCTTGTATAAGCGATGACCTCTATTCCTGTAAACAAAGGTCGTTAATACATCAGCTCGTAAGGTATAATTAATTTTATTTGGTGTGATCGATCACGTGATCAGCGGTACTTGATGAATGATAGCCCGTTAAATATATATGTAGGTAAAGGTACACTACGATTGATTAGATCAGAATTAGAAAGAACGGAACGGATTTATCGCAGGTTTATAAGTGCCTCGGAGAGCACGTTGACATACAAACATCTATGGCAGTCGTTACGGGTAGTTGGAGCCCTCAAAAGTCCAACCAGCCTAACTTGGAATTTCGATATCGCCATTGGTCATTAGACCATTGGTTGTGGAGGTCAGATGGCAGTCGCTTCACGGAAAATATCGAAGTTCAGCCGTATCACAGTTAGACTGGAAAGCTGACTCCAACTGAGTTGGGAAAAAAGTTCAGGGAATGATGATGGATGTGGAACTCGTGGCCCAGTTAAGCTGAAGGCAAAGTCTCATGAAAGAGGGTTACCATTGCAAACATTTTCAGTGCAACAATGGTGGCGCTCAGCTTGACAGCCTCATCAGATGCTTTTTTCACGCCTCGCTTAAAGGCCCCGGGACTGTAGGAAGAAGGAAACACGTGCGCCGGTAAGGAATTCTAGGACTTAATGTTGCGGCAGAGAAAAGACTCACCGAACCGCTTGGTTCTTGATGGAATATACTGCACCGTATGCGGGTAACATGTAAGCCCTGCACGTGTTGTCCTGTGTAGGAAAGCGGAGGGATTAATTGGAAGAGCTCATCAGAACCAATAATAGTACTAGAGTCACCGAAAACACAATCCACTTGGATTGCGTATTCGGTGGCCCTTATAAGGTTCTTCGGTGTACAGGTATTTGGACATGCAGAACACTCCATCAGGTGAGCCATGGCCAGAGTAACTCTGCACATACACCACAGTTCCGCGTCATCCGAGAAACCGACCTAGACCGGTTCTCCTTGCTTTTCCTTCTTTCTTTTCTACTAGTAGCTAAAAAGTACCAGATTTTTTTCCACTTAAAATCTAAATAATAAGCCAGAACGCGGCCTACATCTTCCCTGACAAAATACGACAATAGGAAGGAAAACTCAAACAATACTCGAAACAAGTAGAATGACAAGGATTTATGATGATGACACCGTGGAAATAAATGATTGATCGCCGGATTAAATTTTCGTGACGCAAATGTACAATGTAAGAGAATAATCGGCTTATTTCGTAATCACCTACATGTTACATTTTGTTGTTAATATATTGAATATAGTGAGCAGGTTGAGGGTTAACGCGTTATTTTAGTACGTGTATTTTAGTTTCAGTTGAATTGATAACACTAACTGCTATAAGTAGGTGTTACATGGAGGAAATATATTACAAGAAAATATATTGTGGGAAGAAGGGTAACTCATAAATAAATAAATAAATATTCTAGGATAATCTACACAACGTCATCTAGACCCATGGTAAGCATTGTTTAACTAGCTTGTGTTATGAGTTGTAGAAGAGGTACGGATAAACATACTTAGATAATTTTTTTGTCAATACATTTTATACATAGAAACACACAGACCAATGCCAATATTCATAATCATGCACATAATTTTTTGTAATGAGCGAGAATCGAATCGAGAATTCACAATTCAATTCACACTGCCATGCTACAGAAGTCATCACTCACCCACGGTTTAACAATCGCAAAATTGTCATTTAATTGTTAAACAAATGAATGTCAAACAAACATGGCATGTTCAGGACCGCTACAGGTCGCTCTGTCGCGGTCCTGAAGATGCCTCGCACCTCGAAACACTTATCGAGGTTTGTTCTGCCTACACAGGCAGAATTTTCTCGGGTCAGAAGTCGTTTTAGTTGTTATAAGGGGCGCGGTTTGCCATTCCTTTCTATGACAATTGGTAATATCTTGCTATTGCTATCTTTGGTATTGTTAAACTGTGGGTTAGTGGTGGATTCTGTTCCCTCCCCTAATATATTGTCTTATACTAACTGCCTCTTTAGAAGTAATTTTGAGAATAGTTTCCGTGTTTGAGATTCGTTCTTTGCGTGATTCGTTTTAAGTATATATAAGATTTCGTAAGTATTTTTTAATTTGGACGTTCTAAAAACGTAATTTGGAATAATCGGGAATCAGCCTTGTGGCCATACCAATGGACTGCTGAGACTTGGTATCGGGTTCGATCCCAGGTTTACCATGGCACACACCAATGACTGCGATGCTTTTCGAATTTTCTTGTGTGTATTTACCGCAGGTTTTTAAGTGCCCGGTTAATGGCAATAGGCTCGCCACCTATTAAATTGGGACCTAAATATAAACTGGCGAAATGTGGGTGCTAGCACCTCTGCCTACCCCTTTGGGGATATATGCGTGGTATTATAAAAAAAATATGTGAAAATATTTAGCTAATGGTGAATAAACAATGCTATACACATAGACCTTTAGTAATTGTTATCCTTGTGTGGTCGGACATTGCTAATCAAAACGAGACAGACGAGGGTAAACCCCAGACGCCCTAACATGATAGTTAATAGATATTACATTGTTCTATTACATTGTAACATATTACTATAGGGTAAATACTACAATAGTCTTATACATATGTGATATTACTGATATAAATATTGAGTGGATGGATGTCAGTCCCATTTGGCTTAGGGCATGTCAGTATCTGGTCGCAGAATGAATTCCATCCTCCATGACCCTCCATGGGCCTGGGGGTGACAGGAGGAGCCACCCGTCACTCTAGAAGAAGCAGGCCGCGGCGGCAGCGCAAAGTGCACCTCCCCATACCCGGGGGTTAGACGAGGACACCGTGGTTCCCACACCTGACGGGGTCATCTCTAAAGAGAGGGCCCCGGGTCTGCCTAGGGGCGAGGGATATCTCACCTCCGGCAACTAAAGAACCAAAGACGGCGTGCGTTTTAGTCGGTTCGAGTCCGACATAACCTACCCAACCGGCTCCGGTGAGGGTATCCGTGGGGATTGTTCACACGATAAATAAAGGGCATGACGGTATTTCCCGTCCTAAATGAGCAGTATATATGTTACGGCTAATACCCGAAGTGTGGCTGCACCCAGTTTTAGCCGGTTAGAACTAGGTGTAGCCACTTACTCTTGGTTAAACCTAGTACGAGCCGATTGGTATTCGTTATTTTTTTCATGTTATTTGTGTTATTTATCTTGGATCGATTTCCATCGAACATAGCTAAGAACATTCCCGACTAATTCAGCTTTCAAACAAACTACATCGAAATCGCTTCATCCGTTTGGGAGCTACGATGCCCCAGACAGACACACACACACACACAGAGATACGTAAAACTTATAATATCCCGTCGTTTTTGCGTCAGGGGTTAAAAAAGGAAGCGGTCGATGACAATCCCCTTTGGGAATAAGATAAAAAGAATATTATGAGTTTATGATTTCATATTCCCTTTATACACTGATTCGTATTAGACGGAAAAATTGTATAATGAAATGTATTCTTTTTCATACACGATTCTGTTCGTGACATTTATTACATAATAAATTGTTATTTTTGCTAACTTTGAACAAATGAAATGCAAATTTAATTCAATTTGTAGCGGAATACTTACATCGTTTACTCAGTAGTAGATACCTACTGATGCATGTATTTGTAATTAAATCAATTATTTCATTCACATTCTAAATATCTGCTAGACCGCGGTAGCCTAGTGGTATGGGTAATGGACTGCTGAGACGAGGTCTCGAGTTCGATCCCAGGTTTACCATGGCACACACCTATGATTTTCGATGCTTTTCGAAGTTATGTGTGTATTTATCGCGGGTTTATAAGTGCCCGGTTAATGGCAATAGGCTCGCCACCTATTACAGTGGGACTTAAACATAAACTGGCGAAATGTGGGTGCTAGCACCTCTGCCTACCCCTTCGGGGATAAAGGCGTGAGTTTATGTTATGTTATGATGTAAATATCTGCTATTTAATACACTCTTAATAGACTGTCTGCTACTCTCCAAGACGTTAATTGATAGAGCTTAGCTCGTAATCAATTTTCTTGCGATTTACCTACACCGAATGACAAGGTATCGAGTCAAATTCTTTTTTCCAAATTTATTTAGCTGCAACATTTTTGGTTAGGAATGTATTTTTAGCATACCCATTTTGTACAAAGTGCCCGATTGGCGGCAATATTCTCGCCCCCTATTACGTGGGACCGAAAATCATAGTTGTCGAAATGTGGGTGTTTAATACACCTCCGCCTACCCCTTCGGGGATTACGGGCATAAATGTATGTATGTATACACTGTTAAATATTAGTTAAATTCAACCTTCTTTTTAATATTCCCCAGATATTCACCACTAGGCCAGCGACATTTGAATTTGAATTATCACACGCATATTAATATCTTGACATCGTTTCAGCCATAGGACGTTCTCTGCTGAACATAGGCTTCCACCATCGACCTCCAATCCGACCGGTTGGTTGGGTTGGTTCATTCGTTAATCTGAAGAAGAAGAATAAATTCGAGTGCAAGTTATGTGCTTTTTATGTAAGAATTTAATGATGCAAAAGGAAGCAGGAAAGGAATTATGGAGCAACCGATATTTGGAAGCTGTTGCAAGCGCCATGTACTGACCATAAAATCCACAAACATGGTAAAAATCTCGAAGTAACTTAACAAGCAAACATATTCAAAAGTTTTCCACATTTATTAACAGTATCCCTATTACAGTCTGAACAGTTATAAGATCTCAATCCAGAGACCTTGAAACATCGGACGTAGTAACAGGCTTATCTTACCTATTACTTGGCATATAAGAGCCAGCTGTATTCGTATTCAAAAGGGTATAAAATAAAATACAAAGGAGATAACGGTGGTGAACCATTACATTTTGTAACCAAAATCTTGAAACGAGCACTTGAAAACTTATTCAAAATGGAACACCAAAAACCGTTTTTGAAAAGAGAAGCTGTAGCCATTTTACATTTAAAAGTTAATGAGAAAAATTTGCATACTTAGATAGGAATTTGCATAGCTTATGTGAAATTTCCTTTATTGTAATCGAGCCTTGTAGAACGTATAGGTAAAGGCACGAGTTATGGACCCAAAATGTGCTCTATAAATACGCGCAGTATGCGTTTTTTGGGTTCTCTTTTGAGAATAGCACGAGGTGCTACGGTGATGGACGACGTCAAATCCCACAATTATAGATTATATCAAATTGTTCTGCGCGAAAAGGCTTTGTTTTTATCGAGGCGAAAGCTGAATATGACGAAAGCAGAACATAACAAAATCGGAAAAGGACAAAAAGTGAATTTGAAAAATTCATGACCAACAAACCCCAAAAATTCCCTTAGATGCCCCCGCCGGAGCAATTTGGGGAGGTTTTGTCGGACTCGAACCGTAACCTAGGCTGTTTTTAGGTCTTTAGTTGCTGGAGGTGAGAAAATAGCCAACATATCCCTCGTACCCCGTGTGGAAATCAGTCTACCATACCATACCGGACATTCCGAAAAACCACCAGCAGTGTGAACAGTCTACTGGCGATCTTCGACAAGTTGGGGTGGATTGACTAAATCACCCACCACTCCTCTGCTGCAGAATGAAGCCTTGGAATTCCTAACCAGCGCACGTGTTTTCTTCTTCCTACAGTCCCGGGTCCCTTAAGCAGGGCGTGAAAAAGCATCTGATGAGGCCGTCAAACTGAGCGCCACTATTATAATGCTGCACGTGTTTGTAATGGTGACCCTCTTTCCTGAGACTTCGTCTACAGCTTACCATCAGGCGAGGTGAAGTCAAACTTATGATATATAACAATGATGATAAGTAAATAAAAAAAATCCACAGGCATAAACCGGGCCGTGATTTCGAGTTGCGTAAACCAGCCCAACACACCGGTCAAAATTTACAAATACGAAAATGTAAAGACAAGTTATAAAGCAAATTTAATATCAGAAGGCAACCCTTTACCGCTATCAAAATACTTCACTATATCTCAGCACTCAAAGTAGATAATATTCATATCGCAATATCTGAGACAGGAAAATAGTTTGTCTCCATTTCCTAAGCGAACGACAGTAGCGACAACTTGTACAATAGAACGCCGGTGTTAAATGTCAGGGGCCTGTCGAGACCTGTTCCATTTTCGCTATCGTAGAATACTTAGCGATGGTAGTTTCGATTCGCTTTGTGATGATTTTTATATGTATTTTAAGATTGTTGCGCGCGTACTTACACGTTCAGACTTTGCATGTGAAAATTTCATGAAAAAGAAAATTTGGTGAATTAATTGCACTGTTACTTACCGGGTCGAAATTATGCTTATAATTTTTAAGAAAGTATTATCACAATCGAATAAACCTTTAGTTTATTTTTAGGTTTCCGAATCTAAGGACTTATAGAATCGCTGTGTGTGTGTGTTTGTTTGTGTGTTTTTAGAATAGCCGATGTATAGTCAACAAAAGAGATACTGATTCATTTGCATACAAAATTACATAAAAAAGTGGTACCGTATCTTCTTCATCGACAGTACCTATATGGTAAACATTAGGTAAATCGAACTTGGTTCCAAGATAAAATCATAACCCCATGGTTATGGTTTTATCTTGACCATTCACACAGAGTATTTAAATTTGTACCGAATCACACTTAAAAAAACCAAGGTATGCATACATGTTCACGAGATATGAAATTTCCAGGTCTTACAAGTTAATTTATAACAGCCAAAGTCTTTACTATATAAGAACCAAAGCTCACAAGATAAGGCTATCATTAAGAGGTTTATTGTAGTTAAAGTTTATTATGGACACTAGAGAACCTTGTGAAAATGACAATAGAACTGACTACATTCTTGTACCCCTTCTCTGATTAGCAAAAGTAAGCCTTATGTCCTTGTAACTTTAGGTGTTATTTTTAAATGCTACCGAGCAATTAATTTATTTTAAAGACCGATATAAACCTACCGAAAGTACGTACACATATTCAAGATTAATTACCGAGCTACTTATCTTATTAACAACTTGATAACAAGCATCATACGTTTTGTAGCCTAAATAAAAATATTTTAGGCAATTACTTTCCCTAAACAAGCGAATTGACATCATTCTATTAATCAAACCTTATTATTTTGTGGCAGAAATGCTAGTCACGATTACCTGTCAAAACTTCGCCTTTGACGCGACCGGGACAGGGCAAGCCCCTAAAAATTTCCGATACAGGATAGTGAGGCGGAAATTTCGCTGAAATAATTGCTCCGTTGTACTTACCTCACCCTTTTCTGCGCATGCGTGGGACACAACCGCGCATGTCATCATGTCAAGTGTGTAGCTCTCAATTCTTCCAAAAACAAATACGTTTCGAGTGTTCTTTGTATTTTGAAAATAGAATTAAAGAGGTTTTAATTCGTTTTTAATTAAAGTCTGTTTTATCTGTGGTTTCGTGACAGCCTTAACTTCGATTTTGCGTAAGTAGACACGTAGACGTTCTGCCCATACTAATAAATAACCTTAAAATTTTTGGTTACTGTCAGTTAGTAATTGATTTCGTTATACTAATTTGATCTTATACTCGTAATGGCACAAAAACTTTCTAAGACATCACTTTTCATTATATTTTATCAGATTTCTTTGTTAAGTGTGTAAGAAAATAAGTAATAAGCCGACCAATTCGTTTTAACTACACGTGTCTTTATGATTTATAGATACATAATAAGTAGTTGTGATTTCATTTTGATTGAGTGCTAAGCCCATACAAAAAATACGTAGCTATTTGAAAAAATTATACAATTCGAATGAGGTTAACGTAAAAAAAATTAATGATAAAATACGTGTACAAGTAAACGCCAGGAAGATCTTTAATGATTTTTTGACTGTACATTTACCTACCTTGCTGTACCTTAAGAATATACATCCTTTGCCACGTTGAATGGCAATGTTCTTCTTATTTTTTATGCGTGATAATGCAAATAAAAAAACGAAAATCATAGTAGGCACTAGTTGGTCATTATCTTTTTAAGCCGTTTGGGGTTCATTGGGATGCAGAAAGTTACAAAGTTTTATCAAAGCGATTGATCCACGCAATAGGTGACAAGATGAGTCAATTACATTTTGTACAAAGAATGAGCATAGTTTTCCCTTTTTCTATTTTTTATACGCTTTATTATAATGAGTTAGATTTAATCTTTAATTTATTGCGGCTTAGAAACTATCATAAATAAAGAAAAAGGAAAGTACCTAATTAATCTTTCGTTGAAAAAATTCGTCCTACGACTTTCAAAGTACGAAATTACTTCTATTATAGGTAACCCCAAATTCATGAATCGAATATATTCTAATATTTGATTAATTCAAACATTAGGATCTAATATAAGCGAAACAAAGAAATAAGTAAATTCACAAAGATGCTAAATAAACTACGACTGGCCAGTCTTCCTAATTTAAACTTTTGCTATTCATTGTGTCATTAAAAAAAATCTCCAAGCCTTAGTTGTGTAGTAGTTGAGATAATATAACATTCCAATTTTAGAATTTCAATGAACAATGAAACTCGCCCTTTATCACAGCTATTTATTTACTTGAGTACTTCAAATATATTTGATTGAACTAGGTTTCATGAATTGACTCGACTCGATCAAAGGTATTTATTTATATCAGTACTTCCAATAAATCAACTTGATCAAAGGTACTTATTTATTTTAGTACTTCCAATAAATAAGTGCGTTTCTTTGATCCAGTCGAGTTTCACAATTCAATTCAATTCTTCGTGCAATAAAACCATCTTTTTATACACGTAGTGAATCGTGGAAATTATAATGATTTTTTACTTAAGCTAAATGTCAAAGGTTCTGACGCGAAACAGGATGCGTTTGTCACACCAGCCTATATTTAACTAAGTTTTTGGTAATTTTAAGAACTTATCCGATATTTCGGCGCTGTTACAAACAATGATCACGGATCTACCGGAGAAAGCTCTCGTTTTCACCAAAAAACAAGTACAAACATGTTTGATACAAAACTGGTTGAAGACTTGTTAAAAACTTGTCAGAACACCAATATGTACTTAACTCAAACAAGTTGTAAACAAGTTTAAAACACACTTGTTGAACACAAAAGACACACACACTGAAAACTGTAACATACTGCAACTTGTCAAATACATGTTGTACAGCTTGGTGAAAAAGAGGCTTAAGTTTCACTATTAGGTAATCTGTGGTTTAGATGTTATTGTATGGATGATCTTCTCCTCCATACTCGATTTTTCGTCATTCGTCGTCTATATCCATATATATGCTGTCCTCCGTGTCTATATCAAATCATAAAGATGCGTTTATTTTGAATTCATTCGGATTATTTGAATTTGACAGACGGCCTGATGCAATGTGGTCATCGTGATCTATGAACGTTTACAACACCAAAAGCGTCAAACTCGTACTGCCGACTCTGTAGAAACCTTCTAAGCCCTTTTTTGAAGAACCGCATATTGCTGTCGCATGGAAAATTTACAACAAGCTGTTGCGCGGGGTGAAGTTCCTTTCGTACCATACCTTTCATACAGTGCGCACCGTTTTCGATTGTACCTTCGGATGTCAGTTCTTCTTCTGTCGTATCGACGGCATTTTTGAGTTGCCATCGTGGTGTAGTAATTGGTTTCACGACAGCGCCGCTACTCAAGGAGAGGGCACGAGCTTTCGCTCTACGGGAAGGCTTACTACGTACCGGATGTCAGTGATGTATATAAATATGCATAGGCATACTTCAGGATTCAATAAGTTTCAGAAAAGTTACGTAAAGAAATATTGTGAAAGAAGGGGAATTGGTAATATTCTCATAATCCTCATGCTTTGAAAGGTTTGTATATTGCCTCGTAGTTAATATACGTGCGTAGTTCGATATCATTGACACACCCTCCATTACTTAGATTAGAACACCCAAGTTGACGTCTGATTATATGACTAACACCATTGTTCCTCGCGACCATTGTTAAATATGATTATAATTTATTATGACTATGATTAAGTATATAATTATAAACGCGGTTGACAGTCATAATTTCTGTTACGCTATTTTGTTCATATGAAAACTTGACATAGGTACTCTTCGAGCTCTTTGCCTTTAGAGAAAGTGACAATTTATTGATCGAATCGCGTCGAAGCGTACCGTTTTCAATTTATTTTTCATGGATTACTTGACACTGCGATAATTTTAGTAAAACCAATTACAAATTCTAATCCCAATGATTCAATTTTTATTTTTTTCGACTAAAACCACACGCAAGCATACACTCCCCAACACTGATGTATGTACTTACGTAGTAAGTAAGTAACAAGGAGGTACCTATGAAGACTAACTTCATGGTACTCGTTTAAGTTTAGCTACGCAAACACAGGCTTGTGCAAATACACGTTAATGAAATTTGAACAAATATTTTCTAACAATTTATTTGTGCACGCTTTAATTTGCGCAATTTCTAATTTAACAGTCTGACTGGGGAAGTACCTTCGCCCTACAGAATACCACGGTTAATAATAACCTTGAGTTGTGTTTCCGGCGGTGACCAGAATAACCAGAGCTCACTGGAGAGGTTTTGTCAGTGGGAAGACCGAGTTTTATCTTCTGCACTGGCAGTTCAGAAACTCTCTTAACCTTCACCCCCGCCTCTCTCCCCTCTACATGGTCAGCAGCACACCCCTGGTGTTGAAAATGTCCATACTCCACTCCGCTACGGTAAACACTTTTCATCAGATGGGCCGTGTGCTTATTTGCGACTAAAATCACTACATAGTATAAAACAAAGTCGCTTTCTCTGTCCCTATATCCCTTTGTATGCTTAAATCTTTTAAACTACGCAACAGATTTTGATGCGGGATAGATAGCATGATTAAAGAGGAAGGTTTATATGTATATAACATCATGCTACAACAAACAGGTGCGGAGCAGGAATGAAAAATGTTGCAAAAACGGGGTGACGCAGACGAAGTTGCGCGGGTCTGCTAGTAGTATATAAAAACATACTGTAATGTGGCTACCATTGCTCATAATATAACATTTTTATTAAACCTTTAAATTTATGCGTGGTAGGTATAATTAAGTACGAGCTTATTCACGGCCACACCGAAAATAGAACGGCCGGAAAGAATAGCGTTGCGAAATTAATTAGTTTCGTGTTTCGCGCTGAACCTATTTTTTAGGAATATTTATACTCTGTGGGCCTTAAAAGATTTTCAGGCATAAATGAAGCATCGTCATTCAGTTTAATCAGCTTTAAGGATTCCTTGTGATACCTTTTGTTGTCATCTTAGTGTTGAGATAAGTTTGAGGTTTGAATTTCAGATTGATACTTAGTTTGAATATCGTTTTATTTGAAGACAGATCGTATAGATCATAAAGTTATTTACTATCGTAAATAGAGCAACGTTCTTCTCATCCCTCTGCCGACTATATCTGACAAGTAGAAAGGTTTTTGGCTTTATGTTCTTTGGTTTTGGGTCACTTTGTTACAAGTAGATTTTGTCGAAAGATATATATATGTATATATTATTAAATGAGACCATGTGTCCCCCAGTACATTGTACTTTTTACTGTATCTTCTCATATTGGTGTACAATAAAGACATATATTATTATTATTATTATTACATTCTCGTTCAATTTTGAACTTACGGGCCATTTTGTTTATTCGGTTCACCGGTTTTGTTCGGTTCAAGTACAAAACCGCACGTTTCTCTGGGGGATTAAAACCTGAATTGTCGTAAACCTATCAGTATCATCAGGCATCAGAAACCTAGGTATTATTCCATACCATAATTTATGTATCAAATTTTGACCAGATCCTTTCAACCATTTAAGTGTGATTGAGTAACAAACAAACGCGTTTGTAATATTGATAGGAAAGTAAGATATTGATAAGAAGTTTTCCATTCAATATGCGTTAATATGCGTTGCTTCAAATTCAACTCCATTCACTCCAACAATTACAAATTAAAATCTTTAAGTTCTAAATACAGAATTCAAAATTTGGCCAAATATTCGGGATTTTAAATTGCGGTCTCTCGCTTACTCTTTTTTTTTCTTTCCGTGAAATCCCCGCGGTAACCACCAGTATCCCACCGAAAGCGGTGAGAGATGTTATGTCGGTCTTTTGGCCACTGATTAATTATGAACTTCGTTATTTTATGAAACTGTAATGTGTAATGTAAGCAGAGGCGGCTCGTGACCATATATTATGGGTGTTCACCAAACATAAAAAGGAAAAAAATGATAATGCGAATGTTTTTCACTTTTATTGAAAAATGCGCTAAATCATCTTCTCCCGTAACCGTCCATGCCGATTTACCACAACTGCCGGCTTCATCGCCTAATACCAAACACGGGACACAAAACAATTCATTGCTGTCTTTAGGGATGTCGGAAATGGAATAAAGTATCGATATATATTTGTATCGATATTAAAAAAATATATCAATATCGATATTGATATTTTTATAATAAAATATCGATATATCGATATATCGCTATGATTTGCCAGAGAATAATGGCACTCTGAATATTTATTTTATTTTTATATACCTACGTATATATTACCGGCAATGTGTATAAACCGGTTTTCTTTAAATGTCTAAGCAATATATAGAATGCCCATTGTACAGCCAGTAATGTATGAAATGTTATCAAGAAACATAATTCAAAGTTAAAAATAAAAAAAAAACATTTATTCTGTATAAACCAAACGGCATTACAAAATTTGTCAAGAACAACAATATTTTATAAATTAGTGAGCAAATGGACCACCGGTTCGAATCGCGGCCCCGGCCTGAGAAGAATCCGGCAAGAAACATAGCGGGCTTTGATATAAATAAATGGTGGTTACAAAAAAAAACTACCACGAAGGAGCTCAGTTTCTACCTTCGCTTTCTAATCTATATCTATCCAAATTGAGGCGCAGTGTCCACACCGAGTAACTTGGCTTGGATAGATTAGGTTAAAAGTAAGCTCAAGGTAATATTTATATAACGATGTAGAAATTGGATTTCCGCAAAGTCATTCGCAAATACAGACGTAAATGTATTTATTTCAAACATTGCCGTAGCAACAGCAGGCATTCTATATAAAAGCATACGTTGCCTAAAAGTGTTAGTTGAAAAGCTTTCCTTTCAGGACTTTTTTATCAAAATAAATATCGTTTTTTATACGTTTTCGATACCTGGAATTTAATATCGATACATCGATGTATCGAAGAATTAAATATCGCTCAAAAATATCGATGTTTAGAAAAAATTATATCGATATATCGATGTATCGATATTTTTTCAACAAGCCTAGCTGTCTTTACATCCGCACAACCATGGTGTCTTCAAATATTGTTCTGATATAACACACGCGTAAAAGTTTTTCTTTAGTACATTTTTGAGAAAGAGCAGTGTCAGGCCGTGGTGGCTTTCAAAGCGAATCTCAAGAGTCTTTTCACAATGTTTAATAAAAGATACACTGTATTCTTCCATTTTGTACACAAGGTTACGCACAAACAACTTTCCTAATAATTATTTAATAAGCTAAAAAACCGAAACAATCACCCGCGCGTACGCGTCACCTGTTACTGTTTTGTTTATTTGAAAGAAAACATAAGAGCGGCAACAACGTAAATTTGTCAATCAGATTGCATAATGACCATTTGGCAACAGGGTGCGTGAGCGGCGCTCCAGGATCAGCTAATTTCTCCTATGAAATCTTTTGTTTCACGCGTCGGGACATATCGATGTTTCTCTTTCGCACTCATTGAATTCAGTACTAGGATTTGTACCAAGATTTGTTTCATAGGAGCGCAATCGCTAGCGCTCCTCCCGTAACCCGGCCGAGTTAAGTTACATTTCGCTGCAATGCGATTCTCTATGCGCTAGGTGTACAGTTAATTTGATCGGGTTGTATGTTTGAAAACTTTATAGGTAAGTATGGAAGAATGTATGTTGTAGGTATTATGTAGGTACCATACTCTAGGATGTACACACATTTTTTGTGGGAGTGCACTGCACCAGCGCTCTTTAGGACGAGCCGCCTCTGAATGTAAGTAGTCCAACGTCATCATTTCTTTTTTATAAAATAATATCGATACTCCGCGCATTTTGATAAACCCTCTCAATTATATATTCAGCAAATAATGAGCACAAAAATATGATACGTAAATATCAAATATCATTTTCCTCCAACATTTTGCGAATAAGGAGTTTGTCGAATAAAACTCAAACGTCACGTAATTACTAGGGTTCGTTTTTACCCTCCAGCTACGAATATCTTTCCAACTGAGGACAAATCAAATCTGTGGTAGTGTGTTTCCTTAACTATACGTAAGTATGTGTGGTTTGTTGTTTATAAGAGCTCTGTATACAAATTGTAAAAAACGGACCACTATTATTCAGACTAGACTGTCCAACTCCATATTTTAAGGGGGACTCCTATAAAAGAGATTTTAATAGAGGAGGGGTTATATTAAAAATACAGAACTCTTATTGCCCGAGTTCCACTTGCACTTGGCTCCTTCTTTTTAATCTGAGACTGCAAACGAATATTTAACAGATTGTGTTACTAGTAATTCGCTGCCAGACTTATCGAGCGTATCTTACTGATAATCGAGCAGGTACGCAGGTCATAACATCAATAAATATAAAAGATTGTACTACAAATAACAGTGTCCGGGCAAACTACAAATAATACCTATAACTTTTAAAGACATGTTTAGATACGTAGAAACATTTTCTCTAAACCTTAAATGAGAAAGGTTAAAGTTTTCACATTATCCTTATCTGCATATATAAAACAATATGTTGTGTGGGTGTTCCCTATACCTAGGCAAAATAAAACACAACGCTAACGCAAAAGGTCACTAAACACCATATTTAGATGGTATTAAAGATTCCTAACCTTTGATATTATTTAAAAATAGTTACCATAAAATTGCAGCCAGAGAGAAGGAAAATTCGAAAAAAAAGCCCTGTACCTACCTGCTAGGCCAGCGTGGTCACAGTAGACCAATCGCACTGCTCGCCATAGAGAGGGAGTTCATCTTCACACACTAGACCGGAAACGGTGCGCACTGTGCTGTATGAAAGGAGTTTCATCCCGCGTACGCTCAAGCTGTGGAATGAGCTCCCTGCCGTGGTTTTTCCAAGCGACTACAATATGGGGTTCTTCAAGAAGGGCATTAGAAGGTTTCTACAGGGTAGGTAGCACGTGTGTGACGCCTCTGGTGTTGCAATCGTCCATAGGTCACGGTGACCGCTTCCCATCAGGTGGGCCGTGTACTTGTCTGCCACCTAAGTGTTATAAAAAAAATGGCTTTGGTCCAGCAGTGGATTACGTTAAGCTAATTGCTTGATTGATTAAACAACTATTTGTGTTGTGCACTTAATGGTATATTATATAAAGCTTTAAGTTGTCTATCAGACCTTTTTTAAGAAGTGCAACTTTATCCGATTGATCACACAATAGTCCATCTATCTCCGCGTCTAAATATGTTTTTATTTCAATAACCAAGTAACTATTTGCTATTGAAGAATTGCCATCACTTTGTAAATCAATTGGTAAATAATTGTTTTTACAGTAAAAGTACACGTATATGGATATACTTTCAAATCAGCTGCGTAAGCATCTCGCACTACATTTGTTACATTAGCTAAACTTTATTTGGTACGTGCTATAACATATCTACAACTTGTCAGGGCCAACAATAAGCATATTTTGCTAATTCTCTATGACCGTCTGGTATGGTCTTGTCACCGTAAGTTATATTTGTAACCAGCTGAACTTGACCAAACACAGTGACTTTTTCGCCATATAGCTGTACTAGACATGATCATGATGCTTTTTTAAATATCGCAGTGTATACTCATACTTTTTACATCGGTTCGAATTCAGTGTTTAAAATACTCTAACCTAAGTAGTACCGTTAAAACTGATATACTGAGTGTGGTGAGTCGCCAGCCTTACCATTTATTACAAAATTAATAGAACAGAAATGTTTCACACACCTCTTTAATTTAAGTTTTATAATTATAAGTTTAGTTAGTTACTTAGTGAGTGAGTGAGTGAGTGAGTTAGTTAGTTTATTTTTAAAATTTCATGTTCGCGATAAGTCCCGAACCGATGTAAAAACAGGATCACGATAATTTACAGAATCATTGTTTAAGAACATTGTAACAACTGCTTGTTCTATGGTTGATAATCCAATGAGGAAATATACTTGTTCGATTTGATTTCTGGATCAAAAACTCTTCTTTGACTAATTTGTAGGCTACATCTATACGTATAGGACGCCAACTAGTACGCATTTCCATCGTTTTGTATTTGGAATATGTTCAATAATAAGTAATGGTTTTATAATAGCAAGAGTGGAATTATCAGAAAACCAGCCAGTTATTTTGAATGAACAGCTTGTATTTAGAAGAAACGTGAATATCTTAAGTAGGTATCCCTTTGATCGATGTAGGCTTCTGTGATAGAGGATTTAGATATGAGAAAGCTTTATTCAAAGTATGACGTGCATAGCATACAGCACTTAACTTTTGAAGTACTCTACCGTATTATATCAGATTAATATTGTTTTGAATACAGCTATTATTATACACGGTTTGATTACTATTATAATCATTGCTAGTATTCATAAGTGAGTTAAAGATTTTATTTCTTGGTTGTGTTGCTTCGTTGTTAGAGAAGGAAATAAATCTCTGTATCAACCTGTCAGACCAGCGTGGAAATAATAGACCAAAGCTTGCCAGTTTAGGGAGAGGCACGTCTCCTGTTATGGACTATGGTTAACTGATTAAGTTCATAATTTATCCTGCTTTTGGTTTTGGTTGGTATGGGTAATGGACTGCTGAAACGAGGTCTCGGGTTCGATCCCAGCTTTTACCATGGCACACACTAATGATTTTTCGATGTTTTTCGAAGTTATGTGTATATTTATCGCAGGTTTATAAGCGCCCGGTTAATGGGAAATAGGCTTGCTACCTATTACATTGGGACCTAAATATAAACTGGTGAAATGTGGGTGCTAGCACCTCTGCCTAACCCTTTCAGGGATATAGACGTGAGTTTATGTTATGTTATGTTAGAAAAAGCTATCACCATTAATTCTACACCTTTTTTATGCCAATATGTAGTGTACCCAGAGTACTACCATGTGCCTTCTACTTCGGAAGCGTTTCCCTAAGCACACACGGCAAACACCATAAATAGACATACAAATATTATTCATAGTATTAGCACCATGTATAATATTTATGGTGTTTGCCCATACTATGACAAGTTTTTACACTAACACGCATTCAGCTTGACTGTGTACGTAACGATACATCTCGTTTCCTTTTTTGTATGAACTCGGATGATGCTGACAAAGTCTTTCCACAGTTTTTGTTTGACACTCGCATTTGTGAGTCCTTTTCGTAAATTACTCAAAACACTAAAAGTACACATTTTTTGCATGATAGGCGTTTTCCACGTCCGCGGTAATAGGATAGTTTTGTTTTGTCAAATTAATTTATTCAACTATGCTTAACAAGGTTGCTGTGTTTTAGACCCTGGTTTCAGAATGCCTGAATCGTTTGGATTTTGATGGCAACCTTTATTTTTTTTATTTTCCAACCTTTATTCTTTTTTTTAATTGTACCTATAGTCAAATTTGTGTTTAATTAACGTGAGAATTTCACACATTATAATTTAGTTCATGAATTACATCAGCACCTACATTAGACGCATTCTTAATAAATAAAAGGTTAACAATAATTATGATTATAATTGCAAGAAATGTAAAGCAAACCCTCTCCTTTCCTATACAGGACACCACGTACCTCAGTGCTTAGATGTCTCCTGCATACGGTGCAGAATATTCCACCAAGAACCAAGCGGTTCGACGAGTCTTTCCTCTGCCACCCCATTAGGTCTTGGAATTCTTTACCAGCACACGTGTTTCCTTCTTCCTACAGTTCCGGGTCCTTTAAGCGGGGTGTGAAAAAGCATTTGGTGAGATCTTCAAGCTAAGCGCCACCATTGTAACACTGTACGTGTATGTGATGGTGACCCTCTTTCCTAAGACTTTGCCCTCGGCTTACTATCAGGCGAGTTGAAGTCAAATTGACGTGCCATAAAAATATGTGTTATTGATATTATTATTATATTTATATTTTTGTTGTTACTTTTGTCCCACATCAAAATACACACAATATCAAATGCGGCACAAATACATTGTATCAAACACAATAAGTAACACAACAAAACACGTGGAAGCCATGCGATTTCTCCAGGGGTTTCAGCATAACAATCAAAGCGTTGGAATTTGGCATTCGTCCAGTACGGTTGTAGGATTATACGATACGTTGTAAATACTAGTTGAGATTACAAAGAACCCAGTTTATTGCCGTCCTATTTAGACCACAGTACCTACTCTGGGAATGAACGTAACATTTTAAAAAAGAAAAACGACTGCAAAAAAACTAAATAGGAAATGCCGCTAAGAAATACTCGAGCACTCGCTAGATAGTAAGTAAACTCGACTACCTCTGTGGCGTGGCGGTAGTGAACGCGACTGCTACGCAAGGGCGTGGGTTTGATTCCTTCTTTATTTTTAAAATGTACAGACTGGCAAAATTGGGATTCAACGCATAATAACATTCAAAGAAAAGTTATTGGGTATTTAACTCTACAATATTATTAGACAAATAGCCACAAACACATAGGCAATAAAAATACTACTTTTCATCATCATCATCATCATCATCAATTCAGCTAAAGGTCGTCCAAAGCTGAACATAGGCCTCCTCCATCTACCTCTAATCCGACTGGTTGAAGGTGGTGTGTATTCAACGAGTTCCTGCGACTTTGACTATGCATGTTTATACTAATTTAAGGGACTATTTTCCCCAAGCAAAAATGTGGTAATATTGAAATACAGAAATTATCAAAACACCCAGTAAACTATACATAATTGATAATACACTTGTACTTCTCCACTGTATTTACACAGTAATACAGTGGAGAAGTACAAGTGTGTTATCAATTATGTATAAAAGTGTGCTTCACCAAGTGCCATCAATCAACAGTACACTTTTCAGGTAAAACTACAAAATGACAGGACTATTTATTGAACAATAAAAAATGTCATGACACTGCATTGCACACTTTCCACTTCAGAGCTCAAATCTTTTATAAAAATCGAGTGCCACGCAATCGCTGTTTTCTGTGTTCATGTCAATAGTATGTCATCTGTCAAATTCCGTGTGTCAGCGGTGTCAGTGGGTTGTCACCCTTAATTGCGTTTTCGCAGGCACTTTACGTATCCCTCCGGAGGGAGAACATGTGTCAATACAGTGCATAGTATGTTGGCCATACTCTGTTGGCATACCCTGTTTATTTTGCCTTCTGATTTTTGTAGTTTAGAAGGTAGGACATGACGGTATCTCCCGTCCTAATTGAGCAGTCTGACTGGGGAAATACATCCACTGTATAGAATACCGCGACTAATGATAACCTTGTGTTGTGTTACCGGCGGTGAGTAGAGTAATCAGAGTTCACTGGAAAGGTTTTATGTTGGTAGTGCGAAGACCAAGAAACCCGGCTTTGTCTTCTGAACTAACAGCATAGAGACTCTCTTAACCTTCTCTTCTCCCCTCCTTCCCCTTCCCACCTCTCCTCTATATGGTCGGCAGTACGAATGTGCCATCCCTGGTATTGCAGACGTCCATAGACCATGTTAACCACTTTACATTAGCTGGGCCGCGTGCTTGTCTGCCAAAAATATGCCTAACCGACAATGTAGCAGCTAAATAAATTTGGAAAAAAATCTCTTACAGTCTCTTACAAAAAGAATGGTCTAACCGCTGAGCTATGGAGCCACGTCTTGACTATTATCCTATACAATCATTTTGGGACTGTTGGGATTGTCAAGCATTAACTTTTTTCGATCTAAATCTATGTGAGGCATGTTGACGAGTACTATATTCTGAAATATAGCATTTGTTTAGCTAAGGGACGTAGCCGTTTACTTGATTTGGTCAGAAATATTGGATTTATTCATAAAATACTTTTCTATAAACTAGAGTCAATAGTTGTCACTTGAAATATTAAGTCCTTGAAATACGAACAAAAATAAACCGCGTAAATTTCCTTACCACCAAATGAGCAATCATTACATAAAATCAAAACTACTAGTCTGTATACACATAATTCAACGCTTTCAGTTAAATAATGGCACAAGTAGTCGTTAAAATAACAACGTTACGATGTTTCAACGTACTCCTGTAAAGGCTGGCTTCATGCAGATACGCGACCGCGACTATTGCCAGTTAAGCTTTGTAGGGGTCAAAGTGACAATATAAAAGATTAATCAGGTGTTTACACATGATGGAGAAGGTCTTCCATGGCACTGGGTCAGCCGGGGCGTGAGGGATGTTACTTGAGGCTACCTCACACTCGGCAACTGATAGCCCGAAACGGCTGCGCGGTTTAGGTCGGTTTGAGTCCGACATAACCACCCGCACTGACTTCGTATCCGTGGGGATTTCCACACGGGCAAAAAAGGGGGTTATCATACCAAATGCACTGTTTACGCATGGAATAAAATTAAACGAAATTTCGCAGTATAACAAAACGTAATTCTATCTTCACCGTAAAATAAAACAGAAACCAAATACCCCACACAACTAATTCAAGAAATAAGCCCCATCAAAGAGATGTCTGGAATGTTTAATTTAAATTGAATTTCGCGTTTCGGTAACACCGGTCTGGGCGGACCAGTTGAACAGACAGTTGTAAAGACAATTGTTTACTGTTACCTTCCAACAGTAAAACAATATTGTCTTTAAAGAACAAACTTACAAATAAGTAAACAGGTAAAGGATTTTGTGACAACGGTGGCCGCAAAAAATTTTTTTTAATTTTAGTGCCTTTGATTTTACTAGGCTCCTTATATGTAGTGTAGTACTAGCTGACCCGTGCAACCCCGTTTTTGCAACATTTTTCACTTCTGCTCCGCACCAGTAGGTTGTAGCATGATGTTATGTACAATAAACCTTCCTCTTTAATCACTCTACCTATTAAAAAAATCGCATCGAAATCCGTTGAGTAGTTTTAAAGATTTAAGCATATAAACGGACATAGGGACAGAGAACGCGACTTTATTTTATACTAACTATGTAGTGATTTATTTGTGTCTGTGAATTTTTAATACCCAATAAAATACGTTTTTTATTTTTTACGATAATACTGAAAGATTCAAGTATGTCTTTTTTATACAACTTATGTGGCAGACAAGCACGCGGCCCACACGATGGAAAGTGGTTACCGTGGCCTGTGGATGTTTGCAACACCAGGGGCGTCACACTCATAGCGATCAATGAGAGAAGAAGGGGGAATTGAATGGGGGAGCAGGTAGGGCGAGAGGAGAAGGTTAACAGAGTCTGTGCTATCAGTGCAGAAGACAAAGAAAAGTTTCTCGGTCTTCCCACTGACAACACAAAACCTCTCCAGTGAGCTCTGGCTACCCTACTTACTGCCGGAAACACAAGGTTATTATTAGTTATTATTCCCCAGTCGGACTTCCCCAGTCGGACAGGAGATACTTTCATGTCCTGAAAATAAAATATTGATAGATATTGACAATGTACTCTGTTCATTATTGAAAAAACTATAATTTTATTGTTTTGAGTGTTTCATTGCTTGTTAAGTAAGATATAGATGTTAAAGGAGGCCTTTATTTTGTTACAGGTTTCGCCCAAGATAAAATTGAGAACGCGAACGCTCGTAAACTTAACGCTTTAAAGCCAAAATAAATTGGTATTCACACTTTACAGCGGGAAAACGCAGTAAAAATGAACACAACAGATTCAGCCATAAATTATACAGAACTGTATGTAACGGATAAAATCAATTTGACTGACATACTGCCCACTCAAATCAACTATGAAAATATCATCTCAAATAAAATCGTACAAGCCATCTTCTGCGTCATCTATACCATTATTTTCGTGCTTGGATTGCTGGGCAACTTTCTTGTATGCTTTGTGGTAATCAGGAACAAAGCAATGCAAACTGTCACAAACCTCTTCATAACTAACTTAGCTGTCTCCGATATTTTACTTTGCCTTTTTGCAGTTCCTTTTACTCCATTATATACATTCGGTGGAAATTGGTGTTGGGGTTCTTTGCTCTGCCACATTATGCCTTTCGCACAGGGATGCAGTGTATACATATCTACTTTGACGCTTATGTCCATTGCGATTGATAGATTCTTTGTAATAATTTATCCCTTTAGACCTAGGATGAAGATTGAAACTTGTTTATTGGTCATTGTTATGATTTGGATTTTTGCTATAATAGTGACCATGCCGTACGCCATTTTCATGACATACTATGACCTGGATATTGGTCGATATTGTGAGGAAACATGGCCTTCAGAGAGACTGCGGCGAATATTTGGCTCGGTGACATCTGTATTGCAATTTGTATTGCCTTTCATCGTGATTGCTTTCTGCTATACCTGTGTCAGTTTTAAATTGAATGACAGGGCTAAAGCTAAAGCTGCCAGCAAAAATTCACGTAAAGAAGAATTGGACAAAAATAGGAAGCGACGTACTAACCAAATGTTGATTGCTATGGTCACTATATTTGGTTTATCATGGTTACCGCTGAATATTATAAATCTATGTAATGATTACTATATGTATGCCATTCACTTAAGATATTACTATTTATTATTTTTCATGGGCCATGTGATTGCTATGTCTTCGACGTGTTACAACCCTTTTATATACGCTTGGATGAATGAGAACTTCAGAAAGGAGTTCAAACAACTAATACCATGTATTGATTCTTCAGTAAACTTGAGAGGTAATATGCAATTAGAACAGTTAGGAGTTGGTCCTTCTGAGAAGACTTTTAACGGTAATACGACGACAGATAGTTATTTGGGCTCGAGTTCCCAGCGAGCGACATCGTTCAGACACAAAAGGAAGCCAAGCGCAGCAGCTGATGTGGAAAAAAGTGGTGTGGAATTGAATGAAGACTTACTAAATGTTGATGTCAAACATTGCCATATTTCTACGAGTTATAACCTTCGAAGAGAGTCTGTAAAGTTGAGGCTTATTAACGAGGAGTCATTTGATGGGGCGCCGACGCAAAGTCAATTCTAACAGTTGGTGACACGGGTGAGTGTTGCATGTCAAACCAACAAAATTAAAAATAACAAGTTTAGATCAGTGTTTGTCAATATTTTAGTTACCATCAGAAGAAAGTCTTATGGACAATCAACAAAAGAGATACGGTTTAACATTTACGTACAACATTATTTGAACAAATGGTACCGTATCTCTTTTGTCGACTGTACCATGTTAAGTTGGAAATACAACATTTATGCTCCGTACATTGTCCGTACATGTGTGATTTTCTGATTATATTTGTTTGACGAAGATTTTATAGTCCATTCTCATATCTTTTCGTAAATCTGGTGAGCAAGATAGTCTAGAGATTTAAACAATACTAAACCGTAAAATCATGACGTGGGTTTTAGGTATGCTATATAATTTGCTGTCATTTCAGGTCACTCATCATTTTTATTCCCCACGGCTTCAAAAATCGTTTTCTTCAGTGACATTGTGTGTCTGTTTGTCCTTTAGCTTACGCCCTCAGCAAATAACAATGTTCATAAGGTTCATGTAGAAATGTTTTGACATTATGTAAATTACATACCTAATCCTATTTTCTTATTTATTTTGACAAGAATTTTCTTACAATGTATTGCCAATCAGTAATTTTATTTCTAAAATATTTGTAAGGTTATCTACACAATGTGATAAAAGTGGGATTGAAATATGAAATGATAGTAAGTAGTTAGGTGATGATATCAAAAGTCTAGAATCATATCAGGTAGTTATTGATGGAGGCAAAGATAGAGTTAGCAATACGACTGGACGGCCTCTGTTGTGTAGCGGTATTGAGGGCAAGGGTGATATGGTCCACACAGAAGGGCTGATCACCCGTCCGATCAATGGCGTCCCTACTCATAGTGGTAATAGTAGTAACATGACTTTCATATTTTAGGCTAATACATTCTTAGTGGTAACAAAAGCTAAATGGCTTGGGTAACTGGATTTTAGCTGTTAAAATACTCAGTGGTATTCGAGACTAGAAAGTTTTGATCGAAAATCTGACGCCGTGGGTTGCTTTAACAATACTTGCAGACGTCGCAGTACTATTTTATGGCCGTTCGCTAGAGTTTCATATTTAGGTGCGACGTCGTTCTCTCAATAAGATGTTTTTACGACGTGATATCGACCAAGTACAGTATAATCAATGATGTCGTGAACTAGCGAAAATAAGAACCATATTTGTCACTCTCAAATACGAGCATATACATTTTTTTGCAAATCAAAGATAAATTGCCCCGGATTATTCCCAAAACGGTACAAAAGTGCGTACTGCGTCTTGAATTATTTGTGAAAGTCCAGAGAAGGTTTAAAAGGTGAATAAATATGAAAATGCTCGACAGCGGGAACGGGATCAGAAGTTCACGCGGCTGGAGCCACAGGCAACAGCTAGTTCATGATATAAATAGATTGTTTGTGTATTTCATTAAAATGAAGTCTTCTATTCAACAGGTGCGGCGTTGGAGAAACTCGCGTTCCCAGCTTTGAGAAAAACATTAAACATTTAAATTACCCGATATTTTTGGAGTGAATTTATTTTTTACTGAAAAAATATCTATACTATTGTGCACAATGACTACTAAATTACGCTTATCGATTTACTAAACCCTAGATAAAATATTAAGTTATAACATTTACCTAATCCTAATGTATAAAATTATCGTTCACGAAAATGCGACGGTGAAAATATTAATATAAATATAACAGAAATTTCCAAGATGTGTGAAAAAATTCCAGTGTCATATTTTCGTGAAGATAATAAATGGCCTTTTTATTGCAGGTAGACTAGATCCTGCATAGAATTAGTCGATAACTAGAATACCTAGACCCGTAGCCTTATCATAATAATAAGAGAAGGGCCCCTGTCCTGTAGATATTTAGTATAGCTTTAAAGAAACTTGAGAGTTATTTACTATTTACTGTCCCTAAGAGCACAAGTTTTATAGAAGAAATATTTTCTTATTTCGTAATACCCGATGCACATTATTACATATTTCGTAAATCGGGTTAATTTACACTTGAGATTAACAATCAGTCTAATTCTAAAGCGAATGTAACATACACATGTTTAAGACAAAAAAGATACCAATTAGATTGATTATTAATTTCCACATTATTCCTTACACGTTTAATCTTATGAATTTTGTTAGTGTCCATTATATGTAGATATGTACCTATTTAAAATATATTAATAGGTATTTAACTGTAATATTTTCAGCATTTTAGAATAAAGTGTGAAACGTTCTCTTTCGGTATGTTAGATACATAATTAATAAAATACATATTTAGCTAATAAACGGTGTAACCGCTCATTGTGAGACTAGTACCTAATCTGTGTGATTACTTATTGTATAAATGTAGTGTTTTCAAATTTTCCAAATTCCTAGTGATATAAAATACCTATTTTAAAGGGTCAGATTGCAGTAGATTGATAATGACGTCAATCTGAAAAACAGGGATAGAGATATCGACGGTTGGTAAAATATGTAGGTATAAATTAAAAATAACATATTTTCAAGTATAACAATTGAATGTTATCAGTACCTAATTGTAATATGTTTAAGAACATCATCATTTGCATTCAAGGGTTAAGTAAGCAGAAATACTTAAATTGAAAACAACATCAATTTGGAAGGGACAACGTAAACAGCCGGAAGAATCAAGGATAAATATTTTTTATTGATCTTTAATGTACTATCTAACGATTAAGAGAAGGAATTGGATATTGTTTAGCTGAGGAATATGTATATAGAGAAAAGATGATCATTACTTGACGTGTAAAGTTAACTACTTAATCTTTACAAGTATATACATACGTAGCTAATAGTTAAAGATTAAATGGGTATTGTATGCTTACATCATCAATTGCACACCAAAACCAAGATTGAATAGTACCTAAAAAAAGTTTTGAGTTATTGACAAGTAAGAACAAGTTCATAAAGAACTACTTGCAAACTAAATAATATCAAAAAATCATTCCATTCTTATTCTTTTGCAATTCTTGATGTTTTTTTTTGATTCTTAGATTGAATTTCTTTTTTTATTCCCTTTGTCAAATAAACCAGAATGTTCAATAGTCTGGCAAAAGATTAATGTGGGTAATTCTTCAATATGTCTTCCTTAAATTCATCTTTATTATAAACACAAGTTAAGATACCCTGCGTTTAACTCAAATCTATATTTTAATAATTATTATAATCATATTTCGCAGGTTTATGACCTATGTGACAGATGTTATACGCTTTATCCATTTCTTTGTTGATTATCTGTCAAATCCATAATTTTTTTATTAACTACCTTAAGGGGATCAAATACAGTTCCATATTCTTATGAATCATCGAATGTAATATTGTTAGGTAAATAATTGAGTACTTGGGTAACAAGAGTCATGGAATTGTGTGTATTGATGGTAACAATATTGTCAATCATGGAATCAATAGTATTGAAACAATTAACGTGTCAATGACTATCAATTTTTTAAAGATAATAGTGTCAAATATTAATGTGAGTCAATGTTTAAGCAATATGTCTAGAACTAAGATGGTAGATAATTGTTAGAATTTTGAAATCATTTTTATGTCGTCCAATAACTGCCCCTTATTCTCAATTTGATTATGTAGTTTTTCGTGGAATATGTATAAGTATATTAACCAATGGAAACTTTGTAGAATCAAATTTACGGCACAATATTGTAGAGGTGTGTGAAAACGATTTTCTTTGAAAATTGTAATGTAATAAGTTTTGACAGATGTGCTGAGGTAATATTGAATGAATAACTTGTTAAATTACTATTTCCACTATTATATTTAACCAGCTCACGTGTTGCCTTCTTCCTACACTCCCGGGTCTTTTAAGCGGGGCGTGAAAAAGCATCTGATGAGGCCGTGAAGCTGAGTGCCACCATTGTAACACTTTACGTGATTGTAACCGTGACTCTCTTGCCTGAGACTTTGCACTGAGCTTATCATCAGGCGGGGAATTGACGTGTCCTAAAAAAATAATAAAAAAAAGTTAAATGTAATACGCAAATTGATATTATTTACAAAGATATTTATGTATAGCCTCAACCATTTTTTTTTTTTTTTTTTTTACGTGGTGGAATGCATTTACGCACTTCGCTCACCCCCTACAGGGGCGGGGGCGAGCTTTGTGTGGGACTCCTGACCTCTACCGGAAATCAGACTACCCACTAAACCACCACGGTGTCCGTCGTCATCGCATATCGACGATGGCGGGAACAACATCTTCCGCCATCGCCGTGCGAGTCGCCCGCCACTACTCAGTGGCAGGCCCGTCTCTGGTGCGGCAGAAGAGGAGTCCTTCTGCCGCCCGCCTAGGCAAGGCACACGCGACACGACGTGCGCCTTCAACCTCGAGGCCTATGTAAGGGCAGCAGACGCCCCCGCGTCTACTGCCCGGCCTACAGTTAGGGGGGGGAGGAGTTGGTGGTACCGCCTCCTCCGGACCCCGGTTCGCTTGCGGCGCTGTGGGAGGGAAAGTGGGTCTTTTTCCCTCCCCCTCTCCGCCGCCTCCTTCTGCGAGATAACGGTCTCGCAGAAGGTTTGAACCGCCGCCCACGCCTCATCGCTGCCGACCATAGACAGAACTACGGCCGGCAGCGAGAGGTCCGTCCCCACTTCGGTGATGAGAGCACGGCGCTCCCCAGCCCACGCGGGGCACTCCTCTAGGGTGTGCTGCGCCGTGTCATCATCGCCGCCACAGTGGTGGCACCCACTGGTCGGCTCCCGTCCCAGTCGGCACAGGTATTTCCCGAAGCATCCATGCCCCGAGAGGACCTGCGCCATTCGGAACGTCACCGACCCTCGCGATCTGTCCATCCAGTCTCTGAGGACCGGACGGATCGCCTCGACGGTCCCTCTTCCAAACGTGGGATTGGCCAGCCGCCGCTCCCACTCCAGAAGCAAGGACCGTCTCGCCTGGAGCCTCCGCTCTCTCACCTCCGAGGGTGCCGGGAACTCGCCCCGGCCCCGGGCCTCCTCGCGCCAATGATACACTGACGCGAGGACACGGGCCTCCAGCTCCCACGGAGGGGAGCCCGCCATAACGCAAGCCGCCTCGAATGAGATGGAGCGGTAAGCTCTTACCGCCCCGGCGGCCATCACCTGCTGCGGACGTCGCAGCAAGGCGACGTTTTTCGCCGTCAGGGCGTCGACCCATACGGGGGCCCCGTATAGGGCCATGGACCTTACCACTCCCAAATAAAGGAGGCGGCTGCTCGTCTGAGGTCCCCCCAGGTTCGGCATCAACCGCCGAAGGGCGGCGGTCGTGCCGAGTAGACGGGGTCCCAGGCGGTCAAAATGAGCGCGGAAGCTCCATCGGGGATCGAGGATAAGCCCAAGATACCTCAATTCGGGCTTAACCTCGATTCGGGTGCCACACACTACGATATGGGAGTCCAACGGTGGCGCTCGCCGAGGGCCATGGAAACATATGGCCTCCGACTTGTCAAGCGCCACCCTGAGTCCCAAAATCGTTATTCGCCGCACGACCATGGCCACCGACGCAGTAGCTAGGCGCGCGGCGTCCCTATAGGTCGCCCCCCGGGCAGTGACCAATGTGTCGTCTGCGTAGCAGGTCACGTTGGCGCCCGGAATCACGTTGGCGCCCGGAATCACGTTGGCGCCCGGAAATCACGTTGGCGCCCGGAATGTATAGCCTCAACCTGCAATACTTCGATATCACCAGTGGGTTGTGGAGATCAGATAGCAGTCACTTGTCCGAAAAAAAGTGATTTGACAATGGTTGAAAATTAGGAGAATTGGGGTCGTATTATGAGACGATTGACAAATATGGACATTGCTTAAACCTTCTTGGATGTGAAGTCTCTTAAATTCGATAGCGTTTCAATATACACTAGTATTATAAAGAGGAAAAATTTGTAATTTTGTGTGTGTGAATGTTTGTAACGAATAAACTGAATAACTACTGTGTCGATTTCAAAAATTCTTTTACCATTGGAAAGCTACATTCACCCCGATAGTCTATATTTATTTTAACAAAAGATTATTCCCTTTTATATTTTTTTATAGAGAAGATTATATTGGGATCCTTACTTTAATTTAAGTAACGTAACCCAAGGTATAAAAAAAATGGCCTAAAAGTCTATCGAAACTATTGATGATGGAACAAAAGTATTTTCTGAGTTTATTCTACACGATAAGCCGCGGACAACAGCTAGTCCTACTAATATTATAAAGGCGAAAGTTTGTTTGGATGGATGGATGTTTGTTCCTCTTTCACGCATAAACGGCTGGACTGATTTGGTTGAAATTTGGTACAGGGGTAGATTAGAACCTGGAATAACACATAGGCTACTTTTTATCCCGGGAAAAGGTTCCCAAGGGTTGCGGGAACGGGAACAAAATTCCACGCGGGCGAAGCCGTGGGCATCAGCTAGTAATCTATAAAATTACTTTACCTGTAATATCACCAAAGCAATCTATTAATAACTGTTTGACTAAAATTCTGAACTGCTTGGCTAGGTATTTGCTATACATAAAAATCTTTGAGTATATAGTTAATATGCATAGTTTATTTACAATCATTATAGAGTTACCTTCTTATTCATAGATATTTACGAACAAACGGTTGAAGCACAATTTTATCATTAGGAGAGTGGAAAGGGGGTTTCTGTGATTACAACATACATTTTAATGCACCAGGTATAACGTCTTTTAATATAAATATTAGTGTTTCTGTCTCGAAGTTTATATTTTTTAACAATTAAGTGTTAGCGATTTAATAAGTTTAAGTTATATGTCTTTCATCTTTCGAAATCTGACTTTGTTGTGTTCATTATAATTATTTCAATAAATTTATATTTAGATCAGTAGTTATTCTTATTAATTCATCCTTATATACCTGTAACGACATGGCAAAGAAGAGAGCGACTGAGGAAATGAATCTGATAGGAATGTGTGAAGGAATATTACATTGTTTCGCCGACCCCAATTAATTGGGACGGGGCAGGGTAGGGGATGAAGATGATAATGATACCTGTGAATGACCTACTATGATACGTACACCTCCGTAGATATTGGGCGAAATTTTGGGAAATGAATATAAAACGGTACGGGCCCATGGTGCCATATTTGTGATACTTTGGACTAACTTTACTGAACCGAAATCCGAACAATTTTTCCAGGTTCACACAGGTGCGAGTACCCACATTTTACCAGTTTAGGTTTAGGTCCCAATGTAATAGGGGGCGAGCCTATTGCCATTAACCGGGCACTTATAAACCTGCGATAAATACACACATAAGATCGAAAACTCATTGGTGTGTGGCATGGTAAAAACTGTGATCGAACCCGAAACCTTGTCTCAGCAGTCCATTAGCCGTACCACTAGGCTACCGCGTTCTACTGCGGTCTAGCCAGAGTTTCAAAGGTCCGAAATTAAAATATTCTCGACATAGTCATATATACAACTTTTTAATTAACTCAGAACAAATATGTTCTGTTAACATTTTAGCAGTATCTGTGGCTATATTTAAAGGTCCTTTATTAGGTCGGGATTATGTAATGATTCAAAAGCCAATTTCAAAATACCTCAAGGGTGACCTTTATCCTATTAAATAACCGAAGTTCCTTTCGCAACCTAAATCGTAATAAAATATATTACGGTTTGTAATTAATACTCTTCGATGAAAAACAGTAAAATTCTTTCTTTGAAGTCTTACATTCATTTTTCATATAAGCATTGTTGATTTTAGTAATGGCGGAAAAGGTACACGTAGGTATATAAAGGAAAAATATACTTTTTTTATATACCAAAAATAGAGTGCAAATCGATGTACTGTGTGAGTTGAATACGCAGCGATCATGCGGTCAAGCAAATCGATTTAAATTGCTTGTTCGTGTAGGTACAAACGTGTACGTATGTGGAGTGAATAAAAATATTGGTTGGAGATTTTATAGAATTCTCCAGACATACAAATACTCACGCATTTAGGGTAAGCAAAGGTGGATCAACATTTTATTCCCACTAGTTCATTTGACTGAACTAATTGGATTATTTTTCTCACTTGTTCAGTTAATTGAACTAGTGATATTTTTTTTCTCACTTGTTCCGTCAACTGAACAATTGAGAATAGTTTTTCTCGTTTGTTCAGTTGACTTAACTGGTGAGAACTGTTTTCTCACTGGTTCAGTTTACTGTTCAATACTTTATTAAAATTCAAAATTCAAAAATCATTTATTCTGTTAGACCACCAAATGGTAATTAACAGGTGATGCATACTTACGTTAGTGAAGGTCACATTAGATGCCTACTCCATGGAGACCAAGGTCTGCTGCGGTACCATCCTTTTTTTTTTTTTTTTTTTTATCTATGGCACGTCAATTTGACTTCACCTCGCCTGATGTTAAGCTGAAGGCAAAGTCCCATGAAAGAGGGTCACCATTGCAAACACGTTCAGTGCTACAGTGGTGGCGCTCAGCTTGACGGCCTACTCCCTGTACTCAAAAAATTGATTCTTATTCAGTGCGATTATATGAACCGCTAGCTGACCATGATTACGGACTTTTTTCTGTGTGGGAATCCCCATGGATCAGTTGACGAAGGTGACCCAGGGACATCAAAGGCCCTCTCGGGTGTAGGCTACGGTGTTCACATCTTTCTGTGAGGGAGGGAGGATCGCGCGTCACGCTGTCACCGTGATCTGCTCCTGCTAGGGTGACAGGTGGCTCCACTTGTCATTCTTACAATGAAGGTGGTCATTCTTCGAGATCCGACGCCCGAGTTACATCCGCTCGAATGAATACGGACTGCAATCGCGTAATAGGATTTTACATAATATGTTTGTTTTTCATCGTACTACGTTTAATAAAATTAAATTATTGATGTTTTTTCTGTTCTCGAATAATATAATTTGATGTGTATTTCTTGTAATATTTATAACTAGCCAGAGGCTCCATCCGCGAGGATGTCATATTTTGGACAATTAATTAATCTTTATAAATTGTAGCCTATGTGTTATTCTGATGTATAAGCTATATTATTGTAAAGTTTCTTTGGAATCCATTCATTAGTTTTTACGTGAAAGAGTAAAAAACATCCATACATCCATTCATACTTTTAAACTTTCACGTTTCTAATACCTAATAGTAGGGTGTGGAAATAATGATATGAACATTTAGGTACTAACATCTGCAAACAAATTTTATCTGGATTTTCCCGTCGTACCTATACTTATATTTGGGAACAAAGAGTAGGCAGTTTCACCAATATGTTTGTATAAGCAGATTTGTATGTAGTAATCCGATTTGTATTTACACAATATTGTCAATATTTAGAGATTATCGTATCAATATCTTTTGTAACATGAAGAATATCTGTTATGTGAAATATCTTTGTGGTAAATCGGGAAACCTTTTCAGTAAATATTTCTATTTTCAGATAACGTAGGTACGTAAGAGCAGGTTGACGGTAGGAGCCATCTACTAAAATATACGAACTACCTATCACAATGGATTATATTACTACAGTCATTTTTAAACATGGTTTTTGATAACTTCACCCAATCGATGGTATCACCTCAAGATGGTTAAATAAATGAATTTCGCATGCTTCAGACGCGGCCCCGTGGCTCAGCGTATGCTCCCCAGTAAAGGAAAGTTCGTGGGTTCGAGTTCCGTCACAGTATTTACTTTGTCCGATCTAAACCAATCTGAAACACTTAGCACACTATTACTTTTTTAACATACCCTATGAGAACTAATTTACAGATGAAAAGTAGCCTGTATTATCCCACTAAAACGGAGATTTTATGTGTCTAGTGCTAATATTAAAATTAACATGACAAAGTGACTTTTGTCCAAGTGCAAAAGTTTGGATAATTAAGCGCAACGGTGGTAAATTATCTGCACTTAAGTGTTTTTAATATCATGTTTGTTTTACTAACGAGCCAAGTTTGCTGCTGCGTTAAGATGAACCAATTAAAATTACCATTAACTTAAATAGCCCTTTCTTCCAAATCCATTACCACTACACACTAAATAAAAAAAATAATCCATCGTAATCTGATGGACGGAGGTAAGACATGACGGTATCTAAAATTGACCAGTCTAACTGGGGAAGTACCCCACCCTACAGAATACCGCGGCTAATAAAATAACCTTGTGATGTGTTCCCGGCGGTGAGTATGGTAGGCAGTTAGAGCTCACTGAAGAGGTTTTATATTGTCAGTGGGAAGACCGAGGGCTGAATGGTTTTTGATGGTATAAAACCCTGCTATGTCTTCAGCGCTGACCGCACGGTAACTCTCTTAACATTCGACCCATTCCCTTCGTTCCTATAGGGATTGCAGCACGAATGTGACGCCTCCTGTTATAAACGTTTTTAGGATATGGTAACCACTTTCCTCGTGCTTGTCTGCCATCTGAGTAGAATAAAAACGTCATAATCATCAATCTCACCTTTCGAAATGTCAAAAATTGGTCTATATTTTGAACATCAGTTACTACAGACTAGCTGACCTGCGCAACTCTTGGTCTGCGTCAACATTTTTCACTTCTGCTCTGCAGCAGTTGGTGGTAGCATGAACTTTCTTCTTCAATCACTCTATCTACTAAAAAAATCTCATCAGAATCCGTTCGTAGTTTTAAAGATTTAAGCCTACATTGGGATATAGGGACAGAGAAAGCTATTGTTTTATACTATGTAGGGATTAGCTGTGCCTTCACATCTTTTTTGTCCTGTTTGGAAATCCCCGCGGATATCCTCCAGCTGAATCTGAAATTATTTACCTCAAGCCTACTTTCGTCATAATTCAAAAAGGACTGTCCCTTCTATTATTAAGAAAACACATTCGAATTTAAAAGGACCGTACTACTAAGGGATTTCTCGACCTTAAAATTTCAGTCCGCGTTTCAAGGGGCTTACAAAGTTTATGAGCCTTCGTTGCAACTAGCTAAAACATAATAAAAAAGAAACATTTTACAATGTAGACAGCAGGTATCATCTCCTTAGGGAGTAGAGCGGCATGTCAGGTGAGTTCCGTTTTCTCAAGAAACATTTCTGTTACAATTGTGAACAGTCCGGGTCCCTACTAAAAAGATACAGGAGGGAGATTTTCACATAATTTTGTAGCATAAGATTTACGAAATTTTCTTTCTAGAAAATACTTATTTTGTACATGATGAACACGTGACTACTATTATACCAGTCATCATCCTCTGAGCCTATTCCCATCTCAGATCTCAGTCATCGGACCTTCACAACCAAATAGGCTATATCGAAGTTCTTTAGTTAGGCTAGTCGGACATTAGAAGACTCCAACTACTCGTAATGACTGCCATAGATGTTTATATGACAACCGGGGCTTAACGTGCTTTCCGAGGCTCGACCGGCATCGATCCATGCATACAAATATTTACACTGAGCGATGATCGAACTCGCGCCTCCTACGTAGCAGTCACGTTCACTACCGCTACGCCTCAGACCACTAAGTATTTAATAACATGCAATATTAGTCATGTCAGTTAGAATCAGTTAGAGTCATGCTTAAAGAAACAAAGTGTAAGTAACATACGTATCTTTACACAAAACCTAGGTGTGAGAAAGTAACAGAATATACAAACCGTGAAATGATTATAAACCATTATCAACTTTGATAGAAATAGATATTGCAGTAACGTTAATGTTTCTATACGTCGTTAGTCACTACCACGGACATATTGAATTCGGCAATGCGGTAATGAAGGAGTTTGTAGGTCTATTTCTGCTAGTAGGTATTATTAAGGTCTATGTGGTGACCATTCTTAACACAGCGAGACCTCTTCGTGCATTTGTGAGCGAAATAGACAGTTATGGTTACGTGTACCGGTAGTTGCTCGAAGGTCTTTCTTCCTTAAGGCGAATTAAAAAAAAACACTATACGGGTTGTTGCTTTAAGTTCGTGCGAATTCTAAGCGAATTGAAAAAAAAAACACTACATTTCGTGAACTCTGATTCGATCATACTTTGCCTATTGCGTGCACAAGCATTTACTAATTGACAACATAGATGGCGGTACTAGTCTATATTTTAATGCTTTAGAATTAAGAATTTTTAATTTAATTGAAAATAAACCAACTAAATAAATTTAAAATAAAAGAAATAAATATTATTTTTAACTTTTAGTGAACTATTATCAATAATCATACTGGTTTCACATTACAGAATGCGTTAAATATTCTACTTTTTAGATAGAAGTGAAACATATTGACGAATATTCGAAGCAGTTAATTGTTCGCGATGTATTTTGTGCATATATATCACTCCTTGAATACAAAAAGGCCACAAATAAAAAATAAATGAAATTCGTTTTATTGCAAAAATGAGAGTCGGCCGACGATCGAGAGGGTCCCGGGTTCGATTACGGTACTGACGTGAACCCACTTCTAAACACAAGCCATTGAGCTAAGCTTTAGTGGTTAGAGGGATTATTAGTCATTCTGGTTGCTAACATTGATCAATGTTGACTTTTTATCACAGTCGGTAAAATTTAACAAGTTGATAGGTTTATAAAAAAATGTTTCACGGTTCGTATTACTTTATCGCTTTTTTACACCTAGTTTTGTATAAAGATAATAATTATGTATGTCTAGTATGTCATTCGCATGCTATGTCCCTCTTAGTTTTATTAATAACTTTATGACTTATAACGGTTCACAGACTAGGTGAGAGATGTAGCAGACTAGGTGAAAAATATAATCAAATAATATTTACCTAACAGTAAATCACTGGTAAAACCTTTTCATAAAATATGCAAAATAATAAATAAAATACATCAAATTTTATTAATAAAATCAAATAATAACCTAACGGTAAATCGCTGGTAAAACATTTTAATAAAATATGCATGATATTAAATAAAACACATCAAAGAAGGGATTTCTAGAAAACTGAAAGCCGCAGGTGAAGAATAAATGGTTTCTCTCTGTGTCATGTAAGTGTGATTTTGATAAATGTGATACCCCGGAATACTAGAATTTTTTTTGTGGACATGCCCTGGAGGACACCTGGTTTGTCTCTAATATCTTTTGACAAATAACTAGTTTGCTTTATGATACTTGCACGTGAAAATTACGGAAATAAAAAATAATTCAACCAATTTTGTAGACCGAAACTTATAATATAATATATCATTAAGTTCTTGAACACAGAACAGTAACTAAACAGGACTTAATAAAGGAATCATAAAAGGTTTTTTACTTATTAACCAATCATGCTCACTAGCTTACTTTGATTTTTTCAATTCATCACGAATGTACATTCTTATGACATATTCATAGTTTATATCCATATAAAAACCAAGTTTCAGTGCATGCTTATTATCAAACCTGCTTGGAATGATGGCGTTAATACGAGCAAGAGTTTCATCCTTTTTATAACTGACTAAAGAAGCCACTGCATCTCCTGCCACTGCTTTCAAAGCTGCTACCATATTACCAACTGATACTGTAATTCCAGGAAGATTAACAGTACGCCATGGACCGAAAGCTGATTTGGGTAAAGTAGCAGCATAAATAATATTACGTACTACAGTCGCTGGACTTGTTAACCACATTTTTTGTTCAGGAGGCACAGGACACACTGATTCTACTCCATTCAAAGGTTCTCGGATGATTCCACTGGCAAATGACGTCACTGCTGTGTTTGGGGCTCCAGGTCGTACGCTTACTGTTGGTAGCCTGACAGTACGACCATCAACAAAACCACGACGACCATAATCATTAACTAGCAATTCGCAGATCGCCTTAGCAGTACCGTAAGATGTTGGTGGCATAACTGCAGTTAAGTCATCCAATATAGGTGGTAGATTACCACCGAAAACTCCCACAGAACTGGCAAAAATAAATATCGTTTTAGGTGATTTCTTCCGTAGGGCTTCTAAAATGTAGCGAGTTGCATCCAAATTAGCTTTCATGCCAAAATCAAAGTCTGCTTCAGCCAAACCGCTTACAACCGCAGCAAGATGAAAGAATACATCACAACCGGATCCAATAAGAAAATCTGCAGCTTCTGGTCTTGTAAGGTCAAGTGCTAGGTTAACCACACGAGCATCTTTGCGAGGTGATGGTGCTTGTACATCAGTAAGGATTAGCTCAGTAACTTCCAGGACAGATGAGTTGCTAAGTAATGCATCTGCCACTTTTGAACCGAGGAAACCAGCAGCGCCAGTTACTATGACCTTCATATTTCATGTAGGTCGATTAATTTCAACGTCTTATTAACGCCAGTGCGCACAATTAAATAAACAAATGTATCAGAGTATAAACTGTGTTAACAAATGTTGTGATTTTGTTGATAAATCGGATTTGTTATTTAAACTTTGACATTTTCAGATAACTGTGAAGAACTAGGTTAATGTATAACAAGCGATTACGTGAGCATTTATTATATAAGAGATTTTTTGATGATTGGTATTGTAAAATGTCAACAGCAATAGCTCTACTGTTATCTGTTTTCGCTCGTGGGTCGCGTTACAATAATTGGTGATGAAGATCACAAAACGGAAAACAACAATTAGTAATATGACACGACAGATTTGGTAGCGGAACCGATGTCGCCAAACTCACATATGCAACCGCTAATAATACATTGAACTACTAGTACTACTAGTGAACGATTTATTAAGATTAGTCGTATTTATATACTACCTTTAATGCCAAATTAGCTCAAATTGTAGTACATATCTACATTACGAATACACATCTTAACCGTTCAAAAAAGAGATTACTTTGATGTAGATAACAAAATATTTGTGACGTCTTTGAATTGCAAATCTAAAATGATTACGAAAAAATTTAGACGTATGTTTGTTTTACTTCTCATTTGTTTTTTGTTTATTTCATTTTGTTTTTTATTTCGTTTGCACAATATATCAATTAATAAGTAATCTACTTATATTAGAATTCAAATTTTACTAACAATAGTTAGTAAGTAGATATCTATAACAATTTGTAAGATAAACCATTCTCTGCCAAGATAAACTACTTTGTACTAATTTAATCTTTTGATATGAAAGCAATAGGTGATTTGTTACCACATTTATTGTTATTTTCATTATTACTTTCTAATATTGGAAGTAAAACATCAAACGTACAATCTTCATTCTTCTTCATAATGTTATTGTACTTTAGCCACTTATGTGACTTGAAAAAGAAAAAGGATCAACAAAGTTACTTATAACCACACAATATCAAGCAAATAGAAGTATAAAAGTTTTTCGTCAGCCCATGAGTGACATAAAGTTGCTGAAACTTGTGTTGTAACTCTAACATTTGTAGTTTTGCTATACTTTGGGTCAGCGACTCGATAGTTCAACAATGTGAACCTTTTTGATGGAAACTTTTCGAAAGACTTTGTAATGGAAACGAAGAGGAAATTATAAACTATACAACAAAATTGTACAAGGAAGTGACGTCGTACGAAAGTAATTAGTTTAATGAGGAATCTAAAATGTTATGAATTAGGACTTCACTTGATTGTTTATATTTTGATTTACTATGGGAAGGCCTACATCGAGCAGTATATACTACATTGTATATGTGTAAATAGAGATTAGTGTGTATGTACATATTGTTCATTAAGTGTGAATATACCTGTGCACTAAAGGTCTCAGGTTCGATCCCAGGTTTGGCACATACCAATGACTTTTCGATGCTTTTCGAAGTTATATGTGTATTTATCGTAGGTTTATAAGTGCCCGGTTAATAGCAACAGACTCGCCACCTATTACATTGGGACCTAAACATAAACTGGCAAAATGTATTGGTACGGTCCTGTATACAACTATTTGGTATAGTAACAATCTCCTAAACGTAATATATGGGTCATTTAAAGCCTATATCTGGCCTATGTATAATGTTATGTTAAATATGTAAGAAGGACATCACGGTATATTTCGTCCTAATTTGTAACGCAAAATTGTTAGTGGCGTTAAAATTTGATTTCGGTAAACAATACGTTGTACCTATGACGACATCTGTAGGGTTTGGGGGGAACTTTTCATCGATCACCAATTCGGTATTGATGAATGGTTTCCCAATCTGACAACAGATGTCGCTAGTATGTTTACCTATTTCAAATAGAATTATAATATCGTGATAGGTTAAATTGTTTGTGATATTTTATTCAATCATATAGCTTAATGTCTTTAATTTCAAATTGTCATAATCTAAATTCCTAGTTGCCCAAATTAATTAATCACGGCAAGAATGTCGATAGTTTATGCTTGTAGTTCTGTATGATCTGTGGTATGTTTTTTTATTTGTTTCGCGATTCGATCAGGTGAACGAATAATTCGTGATATCAGATTCATTTACTAGAATATTCCATGAAAAATGATATAAATACACCCCTCCCGGTGGATGCGAACACCTCTGATAATTACTCTGAAGATTAAGCACGAAACTCTGTTCGTATTTCATTGATTTTTCTGATAAGTTGGAACTCTGAATTATATGTACCTACCTACATATAAATTAAGTATCTTAGATTCTGTGCATCCTTCCCGGACTTCTCTGGTAAGATATGCTGATTTGTCTTTCTCTAGTAGTGATTTCTTTATATCTGTGTCGTTCGTTTGCGTCAGTGATATAGGCTTTTTGTACTCTTGATGCAGGGTCCCAAGGTTTAGCGGACGATATTAGTGTCCTATCACCAGCGAGTTGATATTCCGTTGTTGGAGTCCCTATTCGGAACAGCTGTATTTCGCTTGGCTCGCGGCAGTGCGGGCAGTTGCTAGCAGCGGGCAGGTGCCTACGCAAGCCGACAACCGACGCCAGGGGTTTCTGAAGAGGAGTTCCAAAAAGGTCACGTAATCTTAACTTGTACAATAACTGTAACTTCATATACCCGCTACTTTGAATTGTAATTACGAGATCAGCTGTGTGCTACGAGGGAGGCGCACAAGCATCTCATACTATATTTATATTTCTATATCTCTGTGCCTGTGATAATTCTACTGTATGTACAACTGTGTACCCTATTGAATATATGCATGTATAATATCTTAGTGTTGTTTCATTAAGGGTATCTGGAGCACGCACCCACTATCTCCACTCTGAGATAAAAGGCGCCCAAGAGTCTCTTTCGTAAGCTCTTGCCTGGGTTAGCCGGTGGAGTAGCTGGGGACATTTCCCGGGTTACACAGTGGCGCCAACGTACGGGCAGTTCAAGAATTCCAGTACCCACTGGATTTCTCTTGGTTCTGTGTGTGTGTGTGAAAGACGCCTTTAATGAATTCAAACCTACTATCCGTCTGATACTCTCCAAGACGTTAATTGGTTGTGCTTGTGCGGCTAAGCACGTAATTAATTTCCTTGCAATTTACACCGAATAGCAAGGAAACGGGTCAAAATTTTTTTCTAAATTATAAATAGCTGCTACATTTTCGGTAAAATTCATATTTCGGCATACCTTCGTATTTTTTTCTTTTTTTTCTTTTTTCTTTTTTTTACTGGTTGCTGGTTGGGTTGGAAATATCATCTCAGTAGTTTGTCCCGAATTTTAAATAAAATTAATATACATGCATATGTTTAACTTTGTGTTTTTTCTGAACTTAACTTTTAATTGTTATCGACATTTTCTATAAGTGCCGATATTTATGTAACTCTGTGTAAGGTGGTTTCCATTCGGAATTACCATTTTTTTTCTTTTTAACCTTGGATCAGTACAGTAGCCGGTACCTATACTTGCTACCGTACATTTTGCTCTTAGCCTTTTAACTGTTTTTTAATTTTTTGTAATTTCATTTGTACCTATACGTACGGTACAATTTTTATGTATATTTTTTTTCAATATTTTAGTAATTGTCTGCAGGGCGGTACATCTCGGGTACCTACCCGCTATTGGAGAATTATTCTCAATTAGAAATTTTTAAATAATTATATTATTAGGAATTGTCTGCAGGGCGGTACATTTTAGTTCCCTACCCGCTAATGAAAATTGTTTTATGCTGAATTTTTTTATACCTATATTATTAGTATAGAAGGCGGTACATATTACCTACCTTTACGTAAATTATTTTTGTAATATTCTCAGTATACATAGAAGGCGGTACATTTACATACTGTCCGTTCAATTGAATACCCTCTTGGATTTATATCCATTTAAACTTTCGTTAAATAACGGAATTGTTAGTTAAATTTTATTTTTATATTCTATTCACTTAAAGTTCATTTCTTATAAGATGGCAAAAATGCACCAGTATGTAAACTATTTAAGAAAAGATGAGCTGTCTAATGAGTTGTCTTACATGGGCATTTCAGCGGATCCTGAGGCTACGGTTGTCAGCTTGCGTAACGAATTGAGGACGGCATATCGGCTAGTTCGCCGTGGAAGTCTGAAGCCTAACACCACGAAGTCCACTGATGCTGCAACTGAACGCACTGTCTGCGAGCCAAAAGTGAAGGAACTCGAGGATTTGCTATCGTCAGGTGACTTTGATGCCGATAAAAATAGTCGCACTAGGGCTGCTGTTAGGGCTAATTATCTTTTGACTAGGCTAGCTCGTTGTGGGTTAGATTGTTCTGAACTTGTTAGTATTCGCAACAGATTAGTTAAGATTGTGTCAGTAGCTGAATCGAATAGTGACTCAGAATCTGAGGTGTCAGATAATGATGATCGCGCTTCTCGTGTCCGAGTTGAATATACTTCACCTGCGATGAGAAATGAACGCTCGATGCGGGGTAGCTCGCAAAACATTAACTTAAATAATGATAATTTTATTTATAGGGAACGCCCTATTAATTTGAATAGTTTTAATTTAAAATATGATGGATCTGCTTGTGTGCGTGTCTTCATTGAGAGACTGGAGGAACTCCGGTGTGCTAGGGAAGTCTCCAAATCAAAGGTTCTCCTGGCTTTCTCTGACCTATTGGACGGACCAGCTTTGTCTTGGTTCCGCACCAATAAAGCCAACTTTATGTCTTATGAAGACTTACTAAATGAATTAAGAGACACCTTTGATATTCCCGATTACGATTATCGTTTACGGAATGAGATTAGGCAACGTACCCAAACCCGTACCGAGTCCTTGGTGAACTACATCTCCACAATGCAGGCCATGTTCTCTAGACTAACTTGTAAAATGCCCAGTGAAGAACAACTGGACATTCTTATGCATAACATTAGACCTGATTACATGAAGGAACTAGCCCTTCATGAAGTCAACACTATTGATGATCTAAGAAGGTTAGGAAAGCGTTTGGAACTTGCGCGTGCTAGGGCTGAGGCGTTCCACGAGCCAGTCTTGGACAAATTTGAGATCTCCTCTGACTTACATTCACAGAAAGCAAAGTGCACACCAAAAGCTACCAAGCAGGTCTCTGCGGTGGACAGCTCGGCAGCCTCGCACGAACGCAAATGCTTTCGTTGCGGCGGCAGCGATCACACTGCTAATAACTGCTCACAATCAAGGGAGTTGGTGTGTTTCCGATGTGGTCTCAAAGGAGTCAAGTCACCTGACTGCCCCAAATGTACGTCGAAGTCAAAAAACGCGTAGGCCAGGGCCTTATTAAGACAATCTCAAGCTCTGTGTCTGAGTCTTCTTCTGATAAGGTCCTGTTTACTAAACGGGATGACGATGTTAGACCGTACTTAGTTGTTAGGGTTTTAAATTTAAATGTTCTTGGTCTTCTTGATTCCGGTGCCTCCTGCTCTGTGCTAGGAAAAGGTGCGCACCGTAGCTTCTTAGATTTAGGGTTTGAACTAGAAAGTGTCAACCCAAATTTTAAAATTACAACTGCAGACAGTTCACATTTGAAATGTCTGGGTTCTATGTCCTTACCCTTAGAATACAACTATGTTATCAGGGTACTTAAGTTTTATGTTGTACCAGAAATAACTACCTCAATGATATTTGGAGTAGACTTCTGGCAACAATTTCAATTAGGTGATAGATTAATTTCTCAAAAAATTAATATGAATAATTTTAGTGATAGCTGTCCTATTGAATCTTTGTCTCTTCACAGTGGTCTCGAGGATTACAACAACCTGACCGAGGATCAGCGGTGTGTAATGAACGGGATCATTGAAAAATTTGAGTCAATTAATACGGATAAGGTGGGCTTAGGTCGAACTACGCTTGTGCATCACGTCATAGACACGGGTGACAGCAAGCCGATCAAGCAGCGGTATTACCCTCTCTCACCTCTCAAACAGAAGGCTCTGGAGACGGAGTTGGACCGGATGTTGGAGATGGGAGTGGTGTCACCATCACAATCCGCGTGGAACTCACCCGTGGTTATGGTGGAAAAGGCGAACGGTGATCTAAGGCTGTGCTTAGATTCACGTAAGCTTAATGCTGTTTCCAAAAGTGATGCTTATCCCTTACCGTACATCAATCAAATTTTAGACCATCTTAATAATGCTAAATATTTGTCCTCTATTGATTTAAGTGCAGCGTATTGGCAAATCCCGTTCGACTCTGCCCAGTCTGCTGAGAAGACTGCGTTCACGGTGCCGAGGCGGGGTTTGTTCCAGTATAATGTAATGTGTTTTGGTCTTGTCGGAGCTTCAAGTACGATGCAACGACTGATGGACCGCTTATTCGGCCCGGAATTCGACAACAGAGTGTTTTGCTTCCAAGACGACATAATCTGTGTGGCCAACACCTTCGAGGAGCATGTGGATCTCTTAAATAGAATCTATCAGCGACTCAAGGATGCGGGCCTAACGATTAATATGAAGAAATCACACTTTTGTCGAAGTGAATTAAAGTACCTTGGTTACTATGTGGATAGGCATGGACTACGTACTGACCCCGGTAAAGTCGAGGTCATCCTCAACTATCCCACACCTTCTAACGCGAAGGATGTCAAACGTTTCCTAGGTATGGCCGGCTGGTATCGTCGTTTCATTAATAACTTTTCTAAAATTAGTAAACCTCTTTGTAAACTCACCTCTAAAAATGTAAATTTTATTTGGACATCTGAAGCTGAGGAGGCTTTTAACCTTCTCAAGTCAGCTTTGGTCTCTGCTCCTATATTGAAAATGCCTAACTACTCTTTACCGTTCCGTATACTAAGTGACGCGTCAGCTTACTCAGTTGCTGCTGTTCTGACCCAAACACACGATGGTGTGGAACACCCCATCGCCTATTGCAGTCGTTCTCTTAATAAGAACGAGGTGAACTACAGCACAACCGAGCGAGAGCTTCTGGCCGTGATTTTTGCGCTGGAACAGTTCAGACAGTATGTGGAGGGACAGAAGTGCACTGTTGTCACTGATCATGCCTCACTACTGTGGTTTCACAAGCTCAAAAATCCTACAGGTCGTTTAGCACGTTGGAGTATGCGACTCAGTCAGTTTGACTTCGACATAGAGCACCGTAAGGGAAAAGATCATGAAGTACCTGACGCTCTATCTCGCATAAAGATTGACTCCATCGATGCGAGCTCCACCAATGACCCGTGGTATCTTCACACCATGGAGTGCGTGCGTAGGAACCCAAGGCATTACCCTAACTTTAATATTCGTGAAAATTTGTTATATCGATTTTCTAAAAATAAATATTCTTTGACTTCAGATTTTGATTGGAAGTTAGTAGTACCTCAAGAGGACAGGCTAGCACTCCTCACCAAATACCACGATGACACGCTTAGTGCCCATGGTGGTGTTTGGAAAACACATAAGAGGTTGTCTTTGAATTACTACTGGCCAAAGATGTACAATAGTGTCAAAGACTACGTGGGAAATTGTGAGGTTTGTAAGATGTATAAACCCGTAAACACTTCGCGTCCTGGTCTAATGGGAAGTGCGAAGCGTGTATCTAAACCTTTTGAAGCTATTTCGTGTGATTTACTTGGACCTTTTCCAGTGTCAAGCAACAGAAATATTCATCTGATCGTTGTTTCGGACTACTTTAGCAAGTATGTCATGCTGTGTCCTATAAGGATTGCAACAGGCGCTGCAGTAGCGAGATTCATCGAGAAGAATGTGTTTCTAGTTCATGGAGTTTGCAAGACTATCTATATTGATAACGGTCCTCAGTATGTGAGCAAGCAATTTAAAGATATGTTAGCTAAATATAATGTTCCAAACGTATACTATAGCCCGCGTTACCACGCTCAAACTAATCAAGCTGAACGGGCGATTCGAAATGTTGTTCAAGCCATCTCATGTTATGTGAAGACTCAGCACAAAAAGTGGGATGAACATCTTGTTGAGCTGCAGTGCGCTCTAAACACTGCAGTAAACGAGGCCACTCGATTCTCTCCCTATTTCTTGGTACACGGTAGGGAATTTATAGGTGATGGAGTTCTATATAGACAGTCTGACATAACCTGTCATCCGGACTTAGTCTCCATTGATGAGCCCTCAGCCTTCGGTGCCAAACTGAAAGAAATGCAACACATTTACGATCAGGTGAGGAAACATTTGATTTCGGCTCACCAGCGTAATGAGAAGTATTATAATTTCAGGAAAAGGCATGTCGAGCTGAAAGTTGGTCAAATTGTTTACAAACTCATTATTTATCTAATAAAGCTAAACATTTTACCTCTAAACTCGCTCCTAAGTTTACTAAGTGTGAAGTGTCTGCTAAACGTTCCTCTTTAGTGTATAGGTTAGCAGATTTGGATGGTAAGGACTTAGGCGAGTATCACATCAAGGACATTTTAAAATACACTGATGAGAATCAATCTGCGGTACCTTCTCTGCCTAGCGTCAGCGCTATTTCAGTTCCGTAGCACTGTCGATTTATACTTACTTTACCGCGACTCGATGAAGTATGACCTTGTTGCTGTAGCTTGGGTGTCCTCGTATGGGACATATTATTTGTTAGGTACACCTCATCGAGTTTTCGTTTCTCATCCTCCTCTTCTCTGTAGTTGTGTTGCATATGCGACCATCTGACTATAGCAGTTAAGGAGAGTTTTCTTTCTAGTGGTTTAGGGCATTTAGACTTAAAGTAAAAGAGTCTGTGTCAATATTTGCCTCTAGTTAGTTCTTAGTAGTTCTGTTTTGTACTTTGATCTGTTCTTTTTTTTATTCGTTCTATTTTTAACTTGTTAGACTTTTGACTTGTTTTATTCCGTTGTGTATTCCTTGCGTTACTTGTCTGTCCACACAAGTAATACTTTCAAGGGGGGGGATTGTGTAACGCAAAATTGTTAGTGGCGTTAAAATTTGATTTCGGTAAACAATACGTTGTACCTATGACGACATCTGTAGGGTTTGGGGGGAACTTTTCATCGATCACCAATTCGGTATTGATGAATGGTTTCCCAATCTGACAACAGATGTCGCTAGTATGTTTACCTATTTCAAATAGAATTATAATATCGTGATAGGTTAAATTGTTTGTGATATTTTATTCAATCATATAGCTTAATGTCTTTAATTTCAAATTGTCATAATCTAAATTCCTAGTTGCCCAAATTAATTAATCACGGCAAGAATGTCGATAGTTTATGCTTGTAGTTCTGTATGATCTGTGGTATGTTTTTTTATTTGTTTCGCGATTCGATCAGGTGAACGAATAATTCGTGATATCAGATTCATTTACTAGAATATTCCATGAAAAATGATATAAATACACCCCTCCCGGTGGATGCGAACACCTCTGATAATTACTCTGAAGATTAAGCACGAAACTCTGTTCGTATTTCATTGATTTTTCTGATAAGTTGGAACTCTGAATTATATGTACCTACCTACATATAAATTAAGTATCTTAGATTCTGTGCATCCTTCCCGGACTTCTCTGGTAAGATATGCTGATTTGTCTTTCTCTAGTAGTGATTTCTTTATATCTGTGTCGTTCGTTTGCGTCAGTGATATAGGCTTTTTGTACTCTTGATGCAGGGTCCCAAGGTTTAGCGGACGATATTAGTGTCCTATCACCAGCGAGTTGATATTCCGTTGTTGGAGTCCCTATTCGGAACAGCTGTATTTCGCTTGGCTCGCGGCAGTGCGGGCAGTTGCTAGCAGCGGGCAGGTGCCTACGCAAGCCGACAACCGACGCCAGGGGTTTCTGAAGAGGAGTTCCAAAAAGGTCACGTAATCTTAACTTGTACAATAACTGTAACTTCATATACCCGCTACTTTGAATTGTAATTACGAGATCAGCTGTGTGCTACGAGGGAGGCGCACAAGCATCTCATACTATATTTATATTTCTATATCTCTGTGCCTGTGATAATTCTACTGTATGTACAACTGTGTACCCTATTGAATATATGCATGTATAATATCTTAGTGTTGTTTCATTAAGGGTATCTGGAGCACGCACCCACTATCTCCACTCTGAGATAAAAGGCGCCCAAGAGTCTCTTTCGTAAGCTCTTGCCTGGGTTAGCCGGTGGAGTAGCTGGGGACATTTCCCGGGTTACAAATTGAGCAGTCCGACTGGGGAAGTACATCCGACCTACAGAATACCGCGGCTAATAATAACCTTGTGTTGTGTTTTCGGCGATGAGTAGGGTAGCTTGAGCTCATTGGATAGGTTTTGTGTTGGCAGTGAAAAGACTGAGTAACGTTGCTTTGTCTTCTGCACTGACAGCCCAAAAACCTATTAACCTTCACGTATCTATTTCTAAATATAAACCTCTATTTCTATCAGAACAGAACAAGCGTCAAATAACTAACAATTGTTAGATATTTGTTGAAATATTATTTTTAACCAACCCAATTTGCGATATCGCGGTCTGGTCATTTTTCGACAAAGGACCGAGAACAATAACTTCAATAACAAGTGTTGCCAGAGACTTGAAACTATATTGGTACCAATTAAAATGTAATAATTACGAACAAAAGCTATATAAAGTTATTTCAAGCTCTTAAAATAAATTCTATATTTCGATTTCTAACGAACAAGCATTGAGTTATAATTGAATGGCCTAACCGTTGAGCTACGAAGCCATGATGTTTGGAAGTTTCGAAATTTTCCGTTCAGTTCGTATGTTATCGGTAGATGACTCCCACCAGCTCAGTAGTTATAGCATTCCCCCTGTAAGGGACTGGCTGCGGGTTCGAATTTAGAATTTTAATATAAATAATATTAAAATTCTAAATTCTTTTATTTTGCAGGAATAGATAAATAAACCAAACTTACGAAACGCTGAAATTAAAAATATAATATAAAGTAGTAACCAAATGGACCACCGGCACCGCACCGGTTTGAAACGCGGCCCCGGCCTGAAAAGATTCCGGCAAGAAACCTAGCAGACTTTTCTTTTTTATTTTGGTCTATTTACAAACATTTACTTAGTCTGTCAATTGTAGTCTACAATAATTTGCTTGAGTAGCAAGTTGAGTGAAAAGCTCTTTTCCAGGCTTGCTTCTCATCCAAATTAACTTAGATTTTTTATCACACGGAATAGCTAAACCATATCAGATTTCCTTCAACAAAATTTTCTCCTGACATAAGTAAGTGAGAGTTTACATCAGCTCCCGACCGCTCCACTCTACAGACCGACCTCATCAATCATATAACGGGGAAGCGTGACTCAGCCATACGATTTTATTTATGTGCTCTGTGAGATGAAATAGATCAGGAGCTGGTGGTTTAGATTTCATTGTAAGATGTAGAAGAGTACCTAGACACTTTTTTTTGTTCAAGTCGACCTACTATCTAATCTGTTCAATGATGGGGTTGAACAATGAAACACGCTTGTCTTGAATCTTCATTTAAATTGAATTCACTCGCGACTTAAAGTTTTCCAGCTTTTAACTTTCCGGAAAAAAAGATTCAAGTTTTTGCTTATGAGTAGATTTGTCTCTATTATTATTTTAGTCATATAATGATTAGCATAAGCTATTGAAGAAAGAAATGTACATGTGTTTGTCACCTAACTTTTTCTGATCTTCTTCTGTCGAATCAACATTTTTGAGTTGCCATCGTGGTGTAGGAATTTGTTTCACGGCAGCGCCGGTACTCACGGAGAGGGCATAGGTTTCGCTCTGCAGGAAGGCTTACTACGTTCCTAATTAAACACCGACGAGTAGGTGGAGCAAACTTCTGTCGTTATGTGCACTGCTTTCCCGAGAACGACATATACTGCATTAATATGAAGACATTTAAAGATTTATTATAATATCCTTACACAGTAGTGACACTGAATATTTATATTTATTTTTAACTTCGTTAGTTAGTTATATTTTAAAAGTTCGATTCTTTTAATTCTTTTATGCACCAGCTGGGTTGTCTGTAGAGGTAAAAAACAATGAATATTATTACACTAGGTAAGACATATACTACTTTAATATCATACAAATCGTAAAGGGTTTTAGGGAAACGCTCCCAAAAATGAAAACTCCTGTTTTCTTACATTTCTTACATACATACTTACTTACAACTGACCAGTCTAACAAACGGTTTTAAACGTTTTAAATATTAATATTGCGTAAATTTATGCTAATGAAAAGGTTTGTAAATCATGGCACCTACCAAATAAAGTGTAGCGATCAAGAAAAAAACTAGACCAATTCGTCTTAGTTCAGTAGTATCCTCTGTTTTCGTTTACGGGAACTAATAAAGTATACAAGGCTTTAGGGGACAAAGCCTTGTATACTTTATTAGTTATGCTTTTTTTTAATTTCTAAAATGTAATAGCATTGAAGGTGGTTGAAATGGCATCATTTTTTTCGAAAGAAAAGCCTAGCTCCCTGACTATTGATTGTTATGTGAAACTCATTTCGGATATTGGCAAAGTGATGTCATCCGTATATTTACAGCTTCCGGTTCGATTGCTTCGTACGAGTGAATTAATTTGGTTGGTTAACTTTGTACAATGTATATAAATATAATAGGTACATGTAAAAATTATAATATATTATATATAGTGAGCTACTATTTTTTATATTTATTATTCATCGCCAATAGTCAATATAATTAGACAGATAATGTCATAATGACAATATAAAATGTCCCACAGAAATGAATGTTAAATATTCAATGAATCGCCAAGAAAAACAGATTCAACAATTACGCATCTGAGGTTTTGTCGTTCAGAAATTCAGACAGAATAATAACATTCCCGTATAAGCATCTCTTATAGGTTCTTTGTTCGGGTGTAACCGCAGGCAACAGCTAGTTTAATATAAATCTGCCTAATATAGATGGTCCTTTAGATACATAAAGAGAACGATGGGTCTTTATACAACATAAAGTAATTAGCACATACATAAACTTTGTTCTCCCGAGCCGAAACGTATTCGTTACATGTGCGTATAATGTGTCTTTTGGGAGACATCAAAGAGTCGAAGTACTGAGTGTAGTTATTATTATTAATTGTATTTGAGATGATGTTTTTATGTGTTGGTATCTTGGTATGTTCGAAATTTGATTTGGGTGTCTAGAAGAGGACTTAATGGCTAGTCTGAGTTTTATATTTTACGAGTAGGTACAGTCACCTGCAATAATATGTATACACTTTGGAACCTTGTCACAATAATAAATGACAAGTCAACATTATGACATGAAACGGTAAAATTCGACAAGATTCATGTGAAAAAGTTCTAAAATGTATACATATTATTGCAGGTGACTGTACCTATGTGAAGTTGGGATAGGAGCTTTATGCCTATATCTCGATAAGACTAGGTATCAACTACGACTAGATCGCTTTATGACTAGATCGCGTTTGGACTAGATCTTAGTTATAGAGAACTTTGTGACTAGAAGATTCATCATCATTACACTAGCGTTATTCATTATTACATCAAGGTTTTCACTTTGGTCTCTCAATTTTCTACTTTTGCCCCAGAATGCTTTGAATAGATAATGAATACATTGTCTTTATAGACGTTGTAAACGATGTTCACGATGCCTCTCATTCCATTTCATGTAAGATATGTCAATTTGACTTCACCAAGCCTGATGGTAAGCTGAAGGCAAAGTCTCAGGAAAAAAGGTCACACTTATTAATCTGTGGTCACACAGTCACGTGGCACTGAGCTTGATGGTCTCATCAGATGCTTTTTCATCCCCCGTTTATAAGGACTCGAGACTGGAGGTGGAAGGAAACATATGAACTGGTAAGGAATTCCAAGACTTAATGGTGCAAAGAAAAGAGTCATCAAACCTTTACATTCGTTGTGGAAAATTTTGCACCGCATGCGGGTGAGATCTGAGCCATGTTGCCCTGTGTAGAAAAGTAGAGGGTGGGACTAATTGGGAGATCTCATCAAAACATTCACTATAGTAGAGACGGTAAAATACTGCCAAGTGTCAGTATAAAATGAGAACTGCTGGAGTCCTCAGCTATCCTTATTTCTGGATAGAGGAAATAAACTATTGAGATTTTAAAATATTAGTGTAACAGTGTTTACATGATGATTATGACTCCTATTTGAAAAATAAAACATTGTCATAAAAGTTGTAGGGAATTTAATTTTCTGAAAATTATCGTTATTCTAGCATAAAAATCCATAGTTAACGTTAGGATATTTGGCAGAAAGAAGGATTATTTCAGAAGCAGCTTTAATACGTGGTGGCAAAGTCAGTCGGAAAAAACACTTCAAAATCTATAAAATTACCAATTTTAAAGCTCCCGGGAAACTTTTCAAGTAAAACTACTCAAATGATGGGACTATAAAATGAAGCATATAAAAATTAACCGACATCAATAAGCACCACAAGTTCTAACGAAGTCGCTCTCGTTAAAACTTCGGGGCTTTGGAGATATTCGCGACTTATTACTGTTTTATTGTCGTATTATGACAATTCTACAATTTATGAGTCATTTTATGTTTTATATAATACAGCTACCTTGATTTTTTCCTCATGCAATCTACATAACATAATCTAATTATGGATTGTTCTGTAGGTACTGTTCATTCTAAGACTGTTTGAAAGAGATCATCGTTGGCGATAAGGCCGCCCATTGTACGTAAATGCAACTTTTTATTTACTTTGTCTTTTAGTGTAAAACAAAGGATTATCTATCTATTTATTTAACTCATTACCTGAAGTTTCGACTTTCATTTCGTTCAATCTACGGGTATACTCAACTATACCGATCAAACCAACATAAGATTTATAATCTGTACATGACCTTTTCAACAAAAATACTGTATCAAAATTTGTTTAGTAGCTTTTATGTCCAGCATGGACAAACATACCATTTTTTTAATATCTCCAGCTCTGGACGTGGAGGGAGATATTTAAAAAATCTCATCACGACTATTTTACATTTACTACTTCCACTTTACATATAGATAGATATAACTATGAAAATTATGACAGAATTATGAGGTTTCGAACGTGACGTTATGACCATGGTTTTGATTTACAATTAAGTCTAGTTCTGTTATGATTATCATTATCATACTATCTATATTATTTATATGTATGAAAATCGTTCATTAAAGGTTGATTATCCATCTAACGAACACATTACGCTGCGAGTAGGTAACGGTACAACGTTCAATCATTTCATTTGCGAACTGTTTACTAGTTAACCAAGCAAACGATACGTTTAATGGCTTCAACTCATTGTGCACTCGTAGCGTTTGCTATAATTAAACTGGATATTCAGACAATAACTAGGCAAGTAAATAAATATTATGTTACTTTGTAATATTGTTTATAAGTAATGTGTTCTACTAGCAGAGTATTATGGCACTCTTTTTGAATCCAAGCTGCCTCAATTTACAAAATTACGAAGTTTTTTTAAAAATATGATATAGCTTTATGGCTTATAACTTGTGTTGTTCAAAACTTACAGAGTATAGAATATGTCTATTGGTACTTTTAATACAGGAGCATCATCGATTTCTTTTTTATTATAGTTTTTATTATAAGTGAAAGTAATTTGGTTCTTGTGTTCTTCGCGGGAATTAATCACTGCACTACGTAACACTACTTTCAGTAAACTAACTCAATAGATCTAGTCCTTTTCAGTTTTCTTGCTATTTCCGTGATGTTGAGGAGCTGGCCTCGATATTTTTGGGATTGCCTACAGGGTGACTCGGGCGTCGGAAGTCCCAAAATGACCTCCGTCCACCATAAGCGTAGGCCTGAAGGCCTAAAGCATCAATCAGACAGTATTGCCGTAATACGTGTCTGCAGTCTTGGCTCTTTCTATTTTAGAAGTGCCTAACTTTAATTTAATTTCTAGCACTTCCCAACTTACCATAATACGAACTGTGCGCTTATTCACGAACTTAACTTTATAAAAAAGTCGCCGCGAGCACTTTCATGATTAAATTCTTACTGCAAATGCTATTCTTCACACAAATGACTCGACATTAAATTATTTCTCGTTCTGTGTTAATTTTTAGAGTGGGCAACATTGTTCCGCAAGTTATCTACTTAATTAGGTCGCGGCCGTCCGCCGCACTGCATTATTTAATTACAAATTCGTGTTTAAGCTAATGTACTCACTTAAACTATGGTTTAATGAAAGTAGAGCAGTTGCTAGTATTTGTCAGATTTTACTCATAGTTATCATCTCCTGGAGCATTCCAACTGCCTCTTAAGATACATTTTGAAGTCTTTTTTTTGCCATGCGCAACATCTCCACGGATACCGTCTCCACCAAATTCAGTGGAGGTGATTATTTGGGACTCGAACCGACTAAAACGCACGCCGTCTATGATATTTTGATTGCCAGAGGTGAGATTACACAAGACATATCTCTTGCACCTCGGCAGACACGCGGACATCTCTTTGAGATGACTCCCTTCCCCTAATGTAGGAACCTTGATGTCCCCATCTAGCCCCCGGATATTAGCATTCGGTAAGATGCCAAGCCGATGCTTCTTAGATCTTTCTCTCGTACTGTGATACGATGAAGGTAATTTGAACCTGGACTCTTAACAAGCACGAGTGTAGCGCCCCTGGTGTTGAAAACGTCCATTGACCACGGTGACCACTTTCCATGAGGTAGGCCGTATGCTTGCCGTATGCTGCCTGCTCTGCCACCTAATAGGATTAAAAAAAAGCTTCAGGACAATAATATCCAACTTTGGTACTTTATCTAGATTTAAATATAGTCTATGTGTCTGAGGTAGTAGGTAATGTTAGTTGGTTCCATAAATTTTTGTCCAAGTTTATTTTTGTTTATTCAAAATTTAATTTTACAATATTTTATATTCCTCTATAACATCTATATATATATATACAAAAATGAAACCCGTTTTCCGTTGTCACGACATAACATGAAAACGGCTGGACCGATTTGGCTAATTTTGGTCTTGAAATATTCGTGAAAGTCCAGACAAGGTTTACAAGGTCAACAAATATAAAAATGCTCGGAATGGAGCAGCGGGAACGGGATCAGAAGTCCACGCGGGCGGAGCCGCGGGCAACAGCTAGTACTAGATAAAAGATATGTCCTCTAATACTGATTCTGTAAAAAGTTCTTTCATTTAGGGTATATTAAAATGACGTAGGTAGCATAAAACTAGCAAGAATGTAGGTAAAATTTGTGTCTAACCCTAAAGGTGAACCAGGAACAAACTTAGCTTTTAGTTTTGTTACCAAATCTAATAAAAACTTATTCGTGACTTTAGCACAGCCGTATTCTTTAATAGCGCGAAAGTTGGGTAGTCAAGGTACAAATATTCGAAGAATATGCACAGAGTTTAACTCAGCTCAGAGTTAGCTTATGTTTGAAAATGCAACAAAAGAGTATTTCATTATTGTGTGTGTGTGTGTGTGTGTGTGTGTGTGTGTGTGTGTGTGTGTGTGTGTGTGTGTGTGTGCGAGCGTGTGTGTGTGTGTCTGACATTCTGTAGTGGCTGTTTATACATTAGTTTCAATCCTTCATTCGTTCTATATCACATATTATTGTGTAATATATGTTATGTTCGTGATTTTCTCTGCACGACTTACGTGCACATGTTGCAAGCGACAAAGCGTGCTGAAACCATAGATTGTGATCAAAGAGAAGGTTATGAGACTACATCTAAGATTCTAGTTATATCCGACTGCTGTAGCTTTTAGTAATGTTAATAGCAAATTGTTAAATAATACGAAGCCTAGTGGTATGGGTAATGGACTGCTGAGACGAGGTCTCTGGTTCGATTCCAGGTTTTACTATGGCACACACCAGTAACTTTTCGATGTTTTTCGAAGTTATGTGTGTATTTATCGCAGGTTTATAAGTGCCCGGTTAATGGCAATAGGCTCGCCACCTATTACATTGCGACCTAATTAAAACTGGCGAAATGTGGGTGCTAGCACCTCTGCCTACCCCTTCGGGGATATAGGCGTGAGTGTATGTATTTTATGTAAAAATTATCGGGAGGAAGAGTAACCCATGGTTTAACAATTCATACGATAACAGTAAAAAAATATTAGGTACTAATTGTTAGGTATAGAAAGGAATGTCAAGCTACACCATTCAAAGCAAGTAAAAACATGTTTTACCCGAGGAGACATATTGGTGTATATTCCGCAAGTGCGAAGGGCAGATCTCGACACGTGTTTCTCCTCTACATGATGCATCTTCAGGAACTGTATCAGGCGAAGTAAAATTTGATATCAAATTTAAATCAGGAAAGTTAATAATCAGTGGAGGTGATTATGTTGGACTCGAATCGACTAAAACGCACGCCGTCTATGGGTCATGTACTGTTCAAGACATTATCTCTCGCACCCCAGTAGACCCGGTGACATCTCTTAGAGATGACCCCCTTTCCTTAATGTGGAAACCATGGTGTCCCCATCTAGCCCCTTGATATGGAGAGGTGTTCTTTGCGGCGCCGTCGCGGCCTGCTTCTGGAGTCCGCTTTTCTACATAATTTTTCATGGGGACACCATCCCATCTAGCCTCCGGTCATATGATATACTGGCACCATCTATACCAGTTTCCGTTGCTCCTAAGAGCAGCTCTTAAAAAAAAATAACTAGGTATAAACTAGGTAAAAAAAATACAAAGAACAATGGGTAATTTTGTATGGAACCCGTACCCACTTTGTAGCATTTTAGACTAGGTGTAATTTAGAAGAGGCCTAATTGAGTAACTCGAAAATAAGTGAACGAATGAATGAATGAATGAAAGACCGAAGTTATGATAACTTCTTTGTAACATTTTCAATTGCCAATAATCGCACTTTTTCTGCTTTTTGGACTAAATAAATAGGTAACCAGTCATTTTTTCTGTCTTAAGAGAGCGATATAGCTTCCTATCGTTGGTTTTTGGTCCAGAAAAAATATTAAATAAGAACTATCAATCTTAAATTGCACAGTTTTATTAAATTGTATTGTTACTTTCAATGATTATATCATCCCAGGCACTCGCCGGACCTACGAAGTTATCTAGGTGCCTGCCAACACCTAAGTACCATATTATGCCAATAGTATGGGCACAAGCACCTAGAGTTCTCATACCCGTCATGCAGGAGCAATAATACGCTTCGATGGCTTCTCTGCCCTGGATATTAACCTTGATTAAAATATATGTGTAATATATTTTATTTGACACGTGCCTCGATAATATGCGGCCTCTAATTAACGAGCAGTTTTCGGTTACTAGCCCATGCTGCGACATTCTAGGGCTACGGCTCGAAGATACCTCAATATTATATATACCATCTCCACCTCGCAAATGCTCGGCAAATCAAATCAAATCAATCAAATCTCCATCAATATTATATACCGCGTTCACCTTCCATTTTTTTGAAGCAGATGAGTAATAATAATAATCCAATCGTACAGTAATACACTGAAGTCCGTTGTGAAAGCCGAGGTTGTAAATAAAAGTAAGAATAAAATAAACTAAGATATGCGCGAGCGCTCAAAATCAGTTCTAACAGGTACTAACTACTGACGGCACACCGACGCTAGCACAAAATAGTTCGAACTACCCACCTAATCGATAAAATCAAAAAAAATTGAACGTGCGTGGGTCGATTTTACTAAGGATTTTCGGTATTTTCAACATCAAATATCTTTTTTCCTACATAAGTTACAAAGTTGCTCCAATACAAAAAATATCTACGTTTTCAAAGACCTTTCGAATGGTACCAATTTCAACTTGCTACAAACTGGGTACGTTCTGACCCATGTCCTTTATTCACAGTTTGCATAACGATTCTCAAAAAAATGTCGCAACTAATTAAGTACCTCAATACGAAAATATATGAAACAATATGTTGAGATAATATTGCCTCATCTCATACTTAAATAACAATGTAGACAGCTCTGAGTAACGAAAACATGAGCTTATTAGGTAATTTGTGAAATGTTTTCTTTATAGATAATATGAATAATTCAGTTGGTTTTTGTTATTATTGTAACATAAATGATTTAAGATATACGTAACAAGTATTTGGTTGATATTTTACCCACAGGCGCTATTAACCATCAAAGTTTGAGTTGTGTTGTGTGTGTAACAACACAACTCAAATTAACAAAATAAGTACAATAGTAGAATAGTTCTGTTTAACATAAATTGTTAGCTTTATATTTTCAATAATCAATTTATAAGTTGAAGTTGGCGAAGTTAATATAACCAACAACTATTGGAGGTACGAGTATATTGTGAAGGATGGTACGGTGGACATCTATCGGGTATGCCACCGCCCCGGAGAAACATTCGAACATATATCTTCGGTTGATCTGGTCTTGACAACAGAGAGTATTTGTAGAGACACAACCAAATGGCTAAAATTATACGATAGCAGTTTGCCCTTAAATGCAATATTCTGACTAAGATCGCGTATTACAGGTATGTGCCTGACTCAGTTCTCTAAAATAATCGTATCACTTGTACATATTTGAATCGATCTATCGTCACTGACAAGACTATGACTATTCACATCGTCATTACTATAAACTTTTAATAAGAACCAACAGGATAATTACCACGTTTATTTGCATATAAATATATCCCATATCACGGATATACTAAAGATTTCTGATCTAGTTCTAGTCTGAGTGTATTGGGGCCAACCATATCGGTCTACCCTCTTTTTCACTGGATTTTTACGTGCGTCTTCACTACCATTGTCCGCGTTATCACTCTATACTCGATTGCGACACATAACACTCACTGTGTTAATTCGACTAGTTTTTGGGGATGCATTACTTTTGGTTTTGTGAACGCACGCAAATGCCAGACACTCAAAAATAGCTAAGTAACGTAGTTACTTTGTATTCTGATATTATCAGGAGTTTAGATTAGTGAAACCACGGCACAATTCTAGTACCTACCATGAGAAATTAAGTACCATCAAGGTTGTCAGGATTGATAATTGGTGCAACATGAACTTAAAATCAATTTTTAAAGGATTATAACTATATTGATTTATTTGCTTTATTATTTATGTACACTTAGACCCAGTTTCGTCTTCTTTGGCAGTCATAGTTACTACTATAGTAGGTACATATTCCTATCAAAGGTTCAGAGAATTACATATTCTCTGAACCTTTGGGGAACTCAGATGGGGTCGGCTTTTCAGTCTTACCGTAAATCCGACTGAACTTCAATATTTTCAGTGAAGCGACTGCCATATGACCTACACAACCAATGGTCCAATGACAAATGGCGATATCGAAGTTCTCAGTTAGACTGGTTGGACTTTTGAGGGCTCCAACTACCCGTAATGACTGCCATAGATATTTGTATGGCGACCGGGACCGACGGCTTAACGTGCTCTTCGAGGCACGACCTGACCAGTGCAAACAGTCATATTCATGCATACTACTTTTTGCACTGAGCGGGGTTCGAACCCGCGCTCCGTGCGTAGCAGTCGCGTGCTCTACCGCCACGCCACGGATGCTATCTCTGTATCTATTTATAGTTACGGAATATCAAAGAGCGATGTTCACATAAACTTCTGACTATATCACGACGTAAATATTTTATACAATTTCACGTACACGCAACAACAATTATTGTTTGTAGAGCCATTGTATTTGGTTCGTGCAACAGAAAACAATACCTTCCTGACGATGCATGTATAAAGTCAACACATACGGCAAACTACACCGTTCCAATATCGCTTAAAATTGCTTTCATTATTGTGTATGTTCATATGTAACATGGAAACTGATAAAAGGTAATAAAGTTTTGTTAATCAGACGTCGAATTATTCACAAGAGTTAATTTCTACGGCTTTGGTCGTAAGAGTTAATGTTTGGCGATATGGTTGTAGAATTGAAAACGATACTCGCTATGAGTCATTTTTAATTTTGGTCTAACTGATGAGGGAAATTAGTAATTGAGAGGCTTGCAGGTTTGTGGGTACGAAAACGAACTTAAGATTCCACGCGATGAACCAGCGGTAAAATTAATTAATTTACAGTTGAACTTTGCATATAAAAAAGGTTTTTTAACTCAAACGAATAAAAATAACTATTTAGATTCGTTAAAATTTGTCACTAAGAAAACAATATGAACGAGCGATATAGAGGACGATTTTCTTTGTGCATTATCATGAATACCTTACCTGCTACGAAGAGAGATCTTTCTGTTCTAATCCTCCGCTAATCTCTTGGGACCTGTGGTTTTTCCAAGCGACTACAATATGGGGTTCTTCATGAAGGGAATTAGAAGGTTTCTACAGTGTAGACAGCACAAGTGTAACGCTCCTAGGGCTCTAGCATTCGTCGTCAATCTACATTCGTCATCGCTTTGAAAATGTATGGGAGTGACATTTGTGATCCGATTCCGACAATGCATTTTGGCTTGAGCCCCTGGTGTTGCAAACGTCTATACACTACGGTGACCACCAGCCTTTGGGCCGTATGCTTGTCTATTTAGAAATGTTATCTAATTTAGAATTGATCAAAGATTCTCACTCTCATTCGTTGTTTTCGAGGATTGCAAGTAAATAGTAATTATATTCATAAAATTTTCGTCATCAAATTGAGTTTCGATTAATGTACCATGTGACGCAAAACTAGTGACTTCAGAAAGTAATTACAGTTCGTAGTTGTTTTTTCATCAAAGCGCTCTGAGAAATATATAGGTAAGCGTAATTACATTACTCTGAAATGATTCGACGAGTGTTCTTGTTATTGTATAATATTGCTGGTATATGATATTTTGCTTTGAAATAAGAGGCAGGCAATGAGAGGGAAGTAATCGTAGATTTTTCGGTATTAAAATTTCACGATAAAAGTTCACGATGCCTTCACAAAGTGCCCGGATTTTTTACCATTAATTTATTTCTAATGATTATTTCTAATGACCGCGGTAGCTTAGTGGTATGGGTAATGGACTGCGCAGACGAGGTCTCGGGTTCGATCCCAGGTTTTACCATGGCACACACCAATGACTTTTACGGTCGAAAAATATACATATATACTTTAATTATAACAAGAATTTCAAATTGAAAATTCACCCATTTAAGCGAGATTCAAACGTGTTATACTTCCTTTTTCGAAGTCGGTAAACAGCAAGAGAGCGTACTCTTCCACCTGATTACCTAAACACGCTCCAGTAGTGTACGGTATCATTCGTGGAAACCGTTGTAAATGGTCCGAAGTGATCTTGGACCGTGATAGTGGGAAATGCCAATATCCTATCAATCTGCTAAACAGACATACCATTTCGATAGAAGGCATGATAAGGGTGTTACACCGATATTCTCTTAACTAGATAGGGTTGAGTTGCGATAGTTGTTTTGTTGTGTAGATAGATTAGTTCGCAAATTGTGTTCGTTCGAGCGTAGGTATCTAATTGTTATAATAGGACATATACATTATATTAGGACCTCTGTAGCGCAGCGGTAATGAACGCGACTTCTACGCAGGACGTGTATCGAACCCACACCGTTTAGTGCAAATATTTGTGTCATTTTTTATGTAGGGTGCGTCATTCGCCTGATGGTAAGATGAACGCAAGGTTTAAGGAAAGGTGGTCACCATTACAAAAACATAGTTAGTTAGTTTTGAAAAAGTAAGTTTGAGGTAGGCATTAGTTCTTCAAACAATTTAAACTTTGTTAAAACATAAATTAAACTATATATTTTTTTATTGTTTACAAGTCGCAAAAGTTTTAAATCGAATACTATGTAATGTCGAGTTCCTGTATCATCCTCTATATCAAAGAATACAGTGAACATTAATGTGAGATGTATTCCTTATCGCGAATATGCTTTAGAAAAATACTTTTGTATTCTGAGTCGTTCGCGGATAATACGCGTACATTATGTTATGTTTGTACCAAAATCGTTTAAGGGTAGAGACGCTGCATGCATTGTGATTTTAACCGCGATTTTTCAAAGAATCTACGTAAAGAGATGGAATTATTTGGGAAGATTTTGAGGATATTTTCTTCTCAAGTTATTGTTGGGGATTTATAACCTCTGTGGCGTGGTAGTTAACGCGATTGCTACGCAGGAGGTACAAGTTTGAATCTCGCTTAGTGCAAATATTTGTAGGTATGTTTAAATATAACTATTTGGTTTGGTTGTGCCCCAGAGAGCCGTCGGTTTCGGTTGTCATACAAACGTCTATGACAGCCGCTACGGGTAGTTGCAGTCTTCAAAACTTCGACTAGTCTAATTAAAGAATTTTCATATTATAATCATAAAAGTTTAATAATATATAGTTTAATAATAAGTTATAATAAAAATTAAATTAAAAAGATTTTATACCTATTAGTTTCTAATAGCCATGAGGAGTTTGCAGCAGCCGAAAAGTTTAGCTAGTAGTTTTATATTTTGGCAAGTTACTCTTTGTGTCAAAACTTTAAATTACTTCGCCAGCTCCGGGCGTAATTTATTTGGCAATTGAATCATTCGTATTGAGATGCAAATCTATTAGTAGTTTGTATTTAAAAGTACTTCGATTGCTCCAATAAACCAATCAATCTAAATGAAGTTAGTGAAGTGAACGATCTAATTTACTAACAACTTTGTTTATATAAATAAGTGAATTATGTTCATTATTTTTATTGATCCTGCGATGGAATTGACGACCCCAAAAAAAATTAAATTTATGATTTTAAACGCACTCGCTTACCGAAGTGTTGGCTCTCACAAAAATAATTATCACTCATATAGAAAAGTTTTAGAAACAATTCGTTGTCTACAATATAAATATACACTCAAGTATTTAAAATGATAAATTTGTCTTCAAAGTTGCCAGTCTTTTATGGCCGCATTCCCTAATCAAAGAATAAATCAGTTTTCTAAGTATGGTTGAAAAATAGGCCCAAATTTTTATTTATAGGACAATAAGCATGATTAATGATAAAATTTTGGGATGTGCACGCTGAATTTCGCAAGGGGATTGAATATATGAATGAAGCATTTTATTACGTTGCCATAAAATGTTAAAGAGACCTTCTTTGTTATTATTATATAACGACTGAATCATCAATGCAGAGCTGAAACTACTAAATCTAGAACTAAGAAATTATACATTCACTATTAAATTCATCGGGATATTTACCATGTTTGTTTATTTCTTTGAATAACCGATATTTCGGCACTGTTGCAAGCGTCATGATCACGGTCACGGTACTGTGTACACCGTACCGTATCCCGATGAATTTAATAGTGAATGTGTAAATGACCATGTCAATCTAAAAAAAAAAATAAGAAATTAGAATTTTGAATTCTTTTTTTTTTATTCTATCACGCCTATATCCCCGAAGGGGTAGGCAGAGTTGCCAGCACCCACATTTCACCAGTGTATATTTAGGTCCCAATGTAATAGGTGGCGAGCCTCTTGTCATCAACTGGGCACTTATAAACCTGCGATAAATACACACATAACTTCGAAAAGCATCGCAGTCATTGGTGTGTGCCATGGTAAACCTGGGATCGAACCCGAGACCTCGTCTCAGCAGTCCACCACCCATACCACTAGGCTACCGCGAGATTCTTACTGTGACTATTAGATTCTTTCTGACTCTTAGATTCTAGCTAAGCACTCAAAAGGATTAACTATGAAAAACTATGAACTGAAAAATGATATGATTTATCATATTTCGTAATAATATTAAATTATATGAGTTTCCATTACTATTATGAAAGTTAATGCGACTGTACTGTACAGCGAGAGAGCGACGAATGATAGAGTGATAGTAGCAGTGCGCGTAATAAACGACTGAGAAAGAGGGTAGTTAAATATAAGGGTTATTATTAATATAAATGATCGTGTCCGTCAATTTTATCCAAAGGCGACATCTTTCGAACTACCACCAACTGCAAATGTATATTTTAGATTGACCTGGTCATTTACATATTCACTGTTAAATATTTCGGGATATTTACCATGTTTGTTCATTTTATGGAACAACCGATATTTTGGCGATATTGCAAGCGGTGTACATCGTGATCATGGCGCTTGCAACACTGCCGAAATCAACAAACATGGTAACTGTCACGAAATATTTAACAGTGTATAAGTAATTTATGCAATAAATTGTATGGCTGTCATAATACCGACAGCTGATAAATTTATTGACCTATTTTAAGATTATATGGTAAGCCTGCAGGGATTTTAATGATGTCACGTAAGTCACGTAGTCAATAAGTACTTCAAAAGTTGATGTGAGCACATTTACCTACATTGAAAGACACATTATTAAGATTTCACACATTATATTGAAGCGAAAGTTTATTGAATATTTGAGATTCTGCACAGGTGTCGGAAAACCAATAAAATAGCGATCCTGGAAGCTCACAAGTTGAGAATCTAATTTTGGGAAAAGTAATTACGGACGTCCCGGTTCCCATTTTACGTCGCCCTTCTACCAAAAGGTATATCAAGTTACAATATATGCAAGCAGTACATCTATCTAAATTGATGTATAGTTCAAATTTATTTCTAGACTTCTTACAATCAAAATCAATATAAAATGCGAAATTCGAATTTAGTTGGTTCTACACACACCAATCATACATTTTTGAAACAAACCCAAAATCTATATTATATTTTTTTCATTATAATACTATTTGTTTATATCAAATGTCGGACAGAATAGTATCTAAATGTTACGAATGCCAAGTAATCAAGCCATCAAGAACCAAGCGGTCTAGTGAGTCTTTTTCTCTGCCGTACCATTAAGTCCTGGAATTCCTTGCCGGCGCACGTGTTTCCTTCTTCCTACAGTCCCGGGTCCTTTAAGCGGGGCGTGAAAAAGCATTTGATGAGGCCGTCAAGCTGAGCGCCGCCATTGTAGCACTGCACGTGTTGATGCAATGGTGACCCTCTTTCATGAGACTTTGCCTTCAGCGTAACATCAGGCGAGGTAAAGTCAAATTGACGTGCCATAAAAAAATGTTTGAATTTAGTTTTGTTGTGTGGCAACATAGGTTATTAATTGGGTGTGTTTAGTTGTGACAGATGTCAGTTGACAATTACACGTTATTGGCAGCTTATACGCGGCCTAGAGTTCCTACTAATCGTGAGCCTGTACAGAGCGCTGAGCAAGATAAAGAACGAATGCGAGGCACCTTAGAATAACAGCGGCTGAAATAACAACTGGGACTATTTTTTTGGACTGTACCCTACTCAAGGTCATCGAGACCTGGAGCGCCAGGTCTATTATGTAAACACTTCGTATTTGGTTAATTTAATTTGCTTCGGCGACGACAACGTTCTCAACATAGGATTCGAACTTAAGTTCTTCACAAGAATACCCAGAACTCTGCCTGGTTTATCAACATGATAATATGACTAGTAGGTATCTTACTTGTTACCTCAGAACACTACGGGATTACATTAAAAATAAATACCTTCGAGCGAAGCGCTGTAGCATATAAGTATACTGCCAATTATGATGCCTAAAGTTCAACTTGTTCGAAATCCCTTCAATTTATGATGCCCTTATATTCACGAAGGGTCGCACGATGAAAGTGGATTTTTAAATTCACCTCACCTCTTGTTTACCATGGGATAATATTAATTCGACTTTAATTAAATTCTATGACAGCTTCGCCCCTTTTTTGTCAAAGTTCTACCCTTAAATTAGCTACCCTGGTGAAATATTCAATGCTGCTATAATGTGCTATGACTTTGAAAGTAGATTATTTGAAGGCTGTGATAGAATTGATTGCAATAATTAATTAATCTACACAAATAAGTAAAATGATGGGTGAAGTGCATGTCTGTACCCATATTTCCTGTTGCTGTGGTATTGGTTACATGTTTCTCACTGCCATTATACTATACGGTGTAACTTAAATATTCCGGGCAAAATGTCAAGACAATAAACATTAAATCACGGACTAGACAACTAGTTTGGAATAAAATGATGATAATAAAAATACCTAATGCATTTCACACATCTCTTTTTTCATACTTCACTCACTAATATCACAACTTATAAATGGCAAATAAAAACTATGCTTGGGTTACACGATCTTACTTTAACATTAACAGTGCCGTTAAAATACCGGTCAGTTATAAAACTTGTTGCACCATTTAACAATTTTTAAAATGACGTTTTATAACATGACGCTAATTGTAACCGGCCACGCTCAAACGTCAAGTTCTATCAAAAATATAACTTTAACCGAGCTACTAAATACTCTGGTGCAACACATTTGTTAATCAATGTTAATGTTACTGTTAAATTTAACTCAACTGTAACAGGTAGGTGTAGCAACTAAGGCTTAGTTGTACTTTAACTGCACTATTAATGTTAAAGTACGACCGTGCAACCCAGGCTTAGCCTATGATTTGTATCAATTTAACCGGAACAATAAATGTCATGTGTAGCACGTTTTGCATATATATATACTTAAGGATTCGATTTATTTGATATTAGCTGTTGCCCGCGGCTCCGCCCGCGTGGATGTCGATTATCACGTTGTACGACTCTACTCGATTCACTACTTGCCTCTCTATACTACTTTTCCTTGCTGTCATGACAACGGAAATTGTTAGCGATATTAGCGCCAATGTATAGAAATTTACCGGATCAATTGAGATTTATGATTATTACTCCACTCCCTTGTATGGTAGCGTGATGATATATAGCCTATGTTACTCCTAGATATTGTAGCCTTTTAGAGGTGAAAGAATTGTTTAAATTAAGTACTTTTTGAGCCTATTCATTACAAACATACAAACATACAAAAATAGGTACAAATCTTTCCTCTTTATAATATTAGTATAGATATAGACTACTACTTGACCTTTATGTTGCACGTAACTTCATAGAAATGAATCGTTATAATGAATTGAATTCTTGAAACTATACAGAATATTTAATACCACTTTTGAGAAATGTGGTATTACTACGAATCTATTGTTTAAGCGACTAAAGCATTAGGTTGGACAAGAACGGTTTTAAAAGGAAAGAAAGTGCGACGCTTCTAGTGTTTCAAATGTCCATTAGTCACGGTAATCACTTTCCATCAAGAGAACCGCGTGCTTGTCTGCCACCTAAGTACCACCTCCTAAAGCTATATGTACCTACTCCGAAATATACAGTTTTTGTTGGATTTATACTGTAAGCTTATATTGTTAAAATTGAAAAATTAATAAAATAAATAAGCATTACCAGTACAAAGTGTCCCGGTTGCTTCAAATTGGTATAAAATATTGTAATATTCTTGTATTAAGTTATGTTCTTCATGAAATATTGTATTTTATGAAGTTATATTTTTGAACATTATCATTCATTCATTCATGAACTTAATATGTTGTATCTATGTGACAACATAGGTACCTAGTTATGGTGATATCACTTATACCCAGCGCCATCTAGCGACAGCAATTATCACGTCGGGATCACCACTGTGGAGGAACGAGGTGATCTGATTACATAACCTTCACTTATCATATCACGTAGTTTCTCCACAGCAGGGAATAACCCGAAGAAGGAGCAGAATTATTTAAATTTGTAGAACGATCATTAAAAAATCCTAGCCTGTTATTAATAAAAAGAAACAAAAAGTTATATTTAAAATATTAATTTTTCCTGTCGAACTTAAAAAAGGAATATCAACAAACAATGACGCAAGAAGTATACCCGTGCTAAAAATAGAAAGTTAGGTCCTGAGGCGTAATTACGTACCTAATAAACCTCATCTGTTCGTTCATTAGGTAATTAAAAAAAATAAAAGGGTAAAACTTTTTTTGACTACTTATATTGCTAATTCAGCGTTAGACCGTCCTGTGAGAGGGTGCTGTTGAAATTAAAATAAGTTATTTATCTACAACAGGGCGTGTCGGTATACCTTTTTAGTACATTAATATTTTATGACTTTACTTTACTAAAAAGTGTAGGTATAATTGGCCTAAGTCCGAATGACGCGTCTTACCACCTCTCTAGGCGGGTCCACTTTTGCGATACGAACGCGGGGACACACAAATTAGAGTTGTGCTCACACGCTGTTTTTGGGACAGGCACACACTTCTGACATGGTCACGGTGAAATGTTACGTAAATGTAGACCCGGCATTACGCACACAAGTAAATTGTATTGAGTATAAAATTCATTAACATAACATAACATAACATAAACTCACGCCTTTATCCCCGAAGGGTTAGGCAGAGGTGCTAGCACCCACATTTCGCCAGTTTATGTTTAGATCCCAATGTAATAGGTGGCGAGCCTACTGCCATTAACCGGGCACTTATAAACCTGCGATAATTCATTACATTATTGACGTTTTTACTGTTTTTACACCAACGATATGAATGTGTGGGGTATCTCAGTTTAAACTAGCTATACAGGGTGTTATGGAAACACTCCCAAAGCCCATTTTACCTGGTACTAATTCGGGTATCTGGAAGTAATTACCGGGTACCAGGATTAAGTATTACCACCAAATTGTAAGAGTCGTCTTCGATGGTGTATATAGGACCTTGCCTAAGTCAACTTCACTTGCAAGCTCTATAGGTACTGATTGATGCCTTCATGTCATGTATGTCAGCCCTACCATTAGGCCGACTTCCACGACTTAATTACAGTGTAATCTTATATTTTAGGAGCAATAATATGAAGAGTTTAACCCTAGATGGGCTACCCATGTCAAATGTGACAAATTAATGAATAATTTTCGTCATAAAAGACTGAGTAGGCAAAATTAATATACTAGTAATAGGTGGTATCATTAATATTGGTATAACCATCATCATCATCCTTGCTCTGATCCCGGTCGCTACCAAAGTTGTCACCACTGAACCCGGGGTCCACTTTTTCCAGTCTATCTGCTTTGTGGCTGAACTTCGCTATTTTCCGTGAAGCGACTGCCATCTGGGCTCCAAAACCTATAAGTATAGGCGATATTGAAGTACTGCAGCTAGACCAGTTGTTGAACTTTCGCGTTTACGCCACAGAGGCTTTATAATAATATTTGTAACATAACATAACATAAACTCACGCCTATAAACTATCCCTGAAAGGGTAGGCAGAGATGCTGGCACCCACATTTCGCCAGTTTATGTTTAGGTCCCAATGTAATAGGTGGCGAGTCTATTGCCATTAACCAGGCACTTGTAAACCTGCGATAAATGCACACATAACTTCGAAAAGTCATTGGTGTGGTGGTGTCGAACCCGAGACCCTGTCGCAGCAGTCCGTTACCCATACCACTAGGCTAATATTTGTACCAACAAAATATTTATAGGAGTCAATACTCGTATACAAAAATACGATATATTTATTGTGTGGTAATATTATGAAGACTCAGAACATTATTGTGTATCGAAATGAAACCTAAAATGGTTTTCTTATTTTTATATCGACTGTGAAAAACGAGACCTTAGAAGGGACAGCTGCTTTCAAAGTAAAAAGATCCCAAGTAACTTTATTAGTAGGTAGTTTTTATTAATAATTCATTTTCTCACAAATTAATATATACTGTTTTATTTACACAGTAGGCTCTGGTAAGGAAAGGTAATTTATGTTAGTCTTACGGTCTCATTCATTTTATTTAAGATATTTTTCGTATACAACTTAGGTGGCAGATAAGTACACGACCCACCTGATGGAAAGTAGTTTCCGTATAGATGTCTGCAACTCGTGGCGCGTCACACACATGCTGCCGACACTATAAAAAGATCCTAATGCTGTATCTATTTTATTTTATACTAGCTGACCTGCGCAACTTCGTCTACGTCACCCCGTTTTTGCAACATTTTTCATTCCAGCTCCGTACCTGTTGGTCGTAGCATAATGTTATATACATATAAACCTTCCTCTTTAACCATTATATCTATTAAAAAAACCGCATCAAAATCCGTTGAGTAGTTCAAAAGATTTAAGCATACGAAGGGACAGAAGGACATGAAAAATAGGGACCGAGAACGCGACTTTGTTTTATACTATGCGTGTAGTGATAAATATGTTATAATGAATACCTATTAGTAGGATTACCAAATCAAGCCATTTTATATCTTTGGGATATCTATACGATAAAATGAAATTACGTGTAAAATTGTGAGCCGTTGTAGCCTGTTTATAATAAATTGTTACCAACAAAAAGTAAAAACGAAAAAAAAACATTAAAGTTGCTAGTAAATAGCACTTTAAAAAGGCTGCTTCGAAGAAATTCTCTTTGGCAGCTATTACAAGAGAAAATGATCTGACTGGCTTAGACAATAAGATTCAAATTAATAAAAGATGCTTTCATATTTCCAACTATTATGGAATTCTTTACGAGGTGCTGAATCAGCCCTCTTTAAGTATCAGCAAAGAACTTAGCAAACGCGTTGTTGCGCTTCACAGGAAAATTTGCATTTTATTTTGCATTTTACTCTTGTACTACGAGTAGTAAGGCCACAAAGAACTACACGATCCACTTGATGGAGAACTATAACTGTTACCTTAGCATTTGTAAAAACAAAGATGTTTTTTGTGACAATAATAATAATAATATATTCAAATTTATTTATTCTTTGAAGCATAGGTAACAAAAATAATGTAACAATTTAAAAAACCCCGACACAAAAAAAAGTAAAAAATAAATCAAACCAATGCGATCAAACCAAATAATTCAAACGATCCGAGGTCCCCCAACGGGGACACAAAAACATAAAAACATTTACATCTATGTTAGTATTGTATTGATATTGTTGAAATTAATTTAAATAATAAACAAATGAAATCAAACAAAATCATAAAATAAAATCAAATCAATAAATTATATCTAATATTTTATATATTTATCATAAATAATAATAATAATAAATCAATAATTGGGTATATATAATTAATTCTTATAATGATTTTAGGATTAACGATGCACGACTTAAGTCAACAGTATTGCTCAGAATACGGCAATAGGCTCAACCCCTATTACATGCGACCGAATACAATGATTGGGGAAATGTGTGGGAAATTACGTAGCAGTTTAAAATAAATAGGTTGTTTCCCGCGATGAACAAGCAGTACCTACTATTAAATAGATATGAGATGTAAAATTCAGGAGATGACAAATAGATCTGGTATGACAAGGGATGTAGTATTCGTAAAGTGACAAATGGTATATCTGTGTCACGTTAGTTTTATTAACACAAAATATACAGGACGTGAAGAATCAAGGAAGAAGAAGAATCAATTTTGTTTATTCAGTTTAGACACATAAAGAGCACTTATGAATGTCAAAGTTTTACAATTATGTACCTACATTATTCAACAATATTATAATTAAATATTAAATAAAATAGTAAATAAATCATTTGAAATTTTTTCTATCGCTAGTTCGGTAGTTAGATCTACTGAGAAGAGACCAGCAAGATACTCAGGTAGATTATCGTTATCCTTTATTTTTTTTAATGTCTAGTTTTAATATTTATAATAAGAAGGAGCAAGATCAAGAAATTATTATGACCATGCATTTTTTTCATCGAGATATTCGTCTACTTTATATTAACTTTTTTCATTAAACATCTTTTCACTTCTATTTTAAACTTATTTGGCTGGGCAGTATATTTAGATTCGAAGAAACATGACTCATGGTATGTCTGGATTTCTTGAGACTTTGTGGATCTAATCGAGTCGAGCGACCATTTCGATACTATGGGTATAAGTGGTCCCTCGATACTCCTGTGAGTTGTGAGCCGGGGCGATTCCGAATGACTTATTTCACCGCTAGAAAGATAGGCTCTCCATATACAAAAAAGTTAATTAAGTAAAAGGAATCTGCCTTTGAGATAATAGCCGATGTTATTCGTATTGTATAACGAGTTTAAGTTGGTAAATCATTTACAATATAAATCTTCAGACTTACAAAGCTTAACTTTATAATTTATTTATTCGAATAGACTATCTTAGTTTATTTCAGAGCTGTACACTATCTTTGTTTATTTTAAAACTGAGAATCCAATCTAAGTAGAATCGGTTTTAATTTAATTTGTTGTTATTTTATTTGAAGTATGTAGAACAAATTCGTACTCAGCTACAGAATTGCTGCAGAGGGATTAGTAATGCTTAAAGTTGAATGTGAGAAATAAAATTGTACTGTTTGCTGTTCCGTTTCAGGGTTACAACTATTCGAAAATGTGTAAGGAATTGTACCTAAAAGTCCTTTTTCTCTAGAATGCGTAGAGGTATAGTATACATATACAATATATGAGAGACTTGAGTAATTGTATAGAGGTATACAATTACTCAAGTCTGCAACGTCTCAAAACTGTGAAAACATCTTTTACGTCAATACCATACCTCTACCGGAGTACAGGAGGAAATTGCCTTTTTGTGAATCTATTGACGGGTGAAGGGAAATTATACAATTATTTATTTTACCCTTGTCGTGTGTTTATCTTTACATAATTAAACTGTAGATACTATCTGTACCCTTGACTTCGTCTATTGTAGGTTCAGGTCTGAGTTTATTTTATAATATTGCAAACAGTGTAATTTTATTTGAAAAATTACAAATAAGTTTGATTAAAGCAATCTTATTTGTTTGTAATTTTTAAATTACGTTATTACATATACAGTACGATGAAATAACAAAATCAAACGGAATAGAAACAAATTATGAATATCAATAAAACGCCAGACAAACGCTTCATTACGCCGACAAAGGTTAATTTTCTGCTCAAGAGTCACTTTCGTGTTGATTTTATGTCAGAACAAGTTTGTAAGAGGATTTTAAACGAAATATAAATATAACAGAATCAATTTTATTAGATACTACCTGCTAAGACCGATTCCTTCGGTTTGGTGTTGAGTTGAGGTAGTCAAAAGCGGACGTTCTCGTAAAAGATAAAAGTATACTCATTCATAAATGCAGGAAGCAATCGGGTTTGGTGATGGGATCCAGAAAGTTCTAGTTTTACCTGTGAGGTGCATAAGACATTAAGACGTTCGTTCATTTTTATGTACAGGACTAGAATTGGCACTAGACTGAATAAGAAGTATTGTTTCATTTATTATCCAATGTTTTTCGTGATAAGTACTTCATTTCTAATATGGACATGAGACGATAAGTCAGAGGCGTGTGACGACTCCAATGTCACTTTACCCCTCTTAGGCCGCGGTCAGACTAAACGCGATTAGTGCGGCAGCGGGTGCTGTAACACATCACAGTGCGAACGCCTAGCAAATCAAAAGGTAAATTATTGTATTTATTATAAGATCACGTAAATACCCGGGTTTCGTTAACCATATATCATAGTAACCGCGGTAGCCTAGTGGTATGGGTAATGGACTGCTGAGACAAGGTCTCGAGTTCAATCCCAGGTTTTACCATGGCACACACCAATGACTTTTCGATACTTTTCGAAGTTATGTGTGTATTTATCGCAGGTTTATAAGTGCCCGGTTAATGACAATAGGCTCGCCACCTACTACATTGGGACTTAAACATAAACTGGCAAAATATGGGTGCTAGCACCTCTGCCTACCCCTTTGGGGACATAGGCGTGAGTTTCTGTTATGTTATGTATATCATACAACGCGAAAGTTTAATACTGAACATTACAATACCAACATAAATCAATTCCTAACAAAAGCAATTTTGCTTAGCCACCATACTAAGGGAAATTCCGGTTATTAATATTATTTACAAAAATGGGCAATCAATGCGTCTATTATATATCATATTCCACACAACTACTTTATTTCATACCCTTTTTGCCACCGCATCGCTTTCATGTTTATTGTTGCGTGAAATCCTTGTCACGTCGCTGATTCGTCCACAAAGGGTGCGGAAAATGATTTCCGTGGACAATCATGAAGGGATATTTCGAATAAGTTTTTGAATATTATATTCTAGTTATATATAAATTACAGATTTATTCGTCTCAATAAATATACAAGGAAGGTACTGAAAATGTGCGAGCAAGTAATGCTGTGAGCAAGTAATATGTGGGCAAGTAAGCGAGAAGTAGGCGGAGCGGCGGGTCCGTAGAAGACTCCAAGCTCGTCGAAGCTCGTAAATGGACCTTCATCCTCCATGAGCATGGAGCCTGGGGTGACGGATGGACCCGCTTGTCACCCTAGCAGAAGCAGGCAGATATGTTTTGTATTATCTCATATTCGTCAATCAAAAACAGCGCATTTTAGTCGGTTCGCGTAACCACTTCCGCCAACTTAGACGCGCGGAATCCCTTCTAATAATACGAGTGTATTCAGCGCGCGATAATAAAATGTGCTGAAAACTAGACGTCACGTCACCTACTCAAGACTCAAGCCTACTCAAGTTTCTAGTAATTTGAAGTTTAATAAAAATAACATTCTTCCAGGATGAATTTGGTAACTGGTAGAAAAAATTGTTTTCTTGGCATTTACGACAACGACTCCTACTCCAAAACCCAACAGCCTACATCAGAGGCTTGTCCCTCGTATAGCAGGTGCATTAAGTAATACCTAATGCCGGGTTCATATTTACTTAACATTTTACCGTGACTGTATCGACGTAATTAGCGGATCTCAAAACATTAACCAAAATGAAACCATTGATCGACTCGTAGTATCAGCATAACTCTACATAGTTTGTGCTAATACAGTTCGCAGTTGTTCCATCCATACTCAACTTAATGTCTTGAACCTATTCGACCGTTGTTCGCATCACAAACATAGACCCGACTTTAGGTAGACCTTTATACACTCTATTGGTTTTAATTGTAAGTGACACCAAATAAAAAATATCTATACTACCCGCTCACCGTGGAACCGTGACCCAAATGTGAGCAGCCATTAGTGTACAAACAAACGTGTCAACTGAGGGCTTGTTGGCAAATAGGGCTTGTACAATGTTGACATTGTGTACGTTACTGTACACTAGCGGGGATTTGTGCGTATTAGTACTGGTGTTAGACAACCGTAACGTGTCATCGTCATTATCATCCACAAAGCGATTTCCCAGTTGCTTTATTTTACAGTTTTTCAGTAGATACTCAAGTGGTAGACATGCACACGGCTCACTTAGCGGCAAGTAGTAATCGTGGTGTACGGACGCATGTAATACCATAGGTGTTATACTTGTACAGCGATCATGTAGAAACCTTCAAAGACCTTTTCCGAGAGCAATTGCTTTTTGACCTGATTCAGGCCTGATAGGAACGAAGCCTGGATCATTGTTTAACAGATGCTATCGGTTCACCTGTAACAAGGTGAAGTTGAGTTGAGCATTCAAATTGTTAGTAGAATACTGTAAATATCATTAATGTTAGTAGGATACTGTAAATATCATTAAAATATCTAATATCGAACTTGATGTATGATTTCGGATGACTGTATCGACGTAATTAATTGGTTAGCAGATTCAACTAGCAGATGAGTAGGGCTTAGCATGACTTTTGTCTTCTATAAGCTCAGGCTTGGAGGAAACAAATGAAGCCGCCTATCAGAAGTGGCTGGGGCGTATCGTGATGTGTGTGTCACTTCCCGGGGGCAAGATGTGGACACTGTGGTTTCAAAGGGGCCATCTCGAAAGCAAATATCCTCTCAAACCTGGAGGGATATTTTGGCCAATCTCACAACCCGGCCACTGCAAAACCCTTTTTTTCTTGTGCGGAAAACCCCACGAATACCCGCGCTGAGGTCAGCAGGGGTCATTATGTCAGATTCGAATTGACTATAATCGCACGGCTGTCTCGGACCGTCAATAGCGGAGCAAAGACCTTCAAGGGTTCGCACTCAGAGGTCTAATATGGAAAAGACAATGCAAACTGTTCCGTGCGTACTACTATAATACACCTTAAAGCTACCTGTTCTTTCACAGGTAGCCAGGGTGTACCAGGTTTTCTTTGGGAATTCCGTGGGAAGAAAAGCCCGCTGAGTTACTTGCCGGAGATTTTCCTGGCCGTGGCCGCGTTTCAAACCAGGGTGGTCCATTTGCTCACTAACTTATAATATCAATAGTATATATATAAAGTAAATAGTATATAATTATTGATATTTTAAATATCAATATAATATCAATAATTAGTGGTCAATATAGAATAAATGACTAAAAACGATTTCTCTGTGTTTACAGCTAGAAGAGATTTAATTTAGTTAGTAAATATATGAATAGAAGTTCCCCGTTTCAAGCATTCTAAGTTTCCAAGACGAATAGCACTTTTAATCACATCTAGTTCAACAAGTTCAATCTAGGCGTACAACTTGTTGTGCATCGTGAAGTTTGTTTCGCAAATAGGATGACGTGCTATATTACAAACTGGAGTTTGTTTAAATTGGATTTCGATATTTCAGCACATAATATCCAAAGTTTCACTGAGTTTTGTAAAGTTTTCTTTAAGTTAAACAAATTTTCAACTATCAAAAGCAATTTTGTTTGTTTATATCGATTTTCGTTCAAAATCAAATCTAATAACAACCCACGTGTGTTATTAGAAACTATAAAATTTGATCAAATGCTAAAAGTCAAAACTTTTGGGACCCAAACATACCTTTCGTTGATTTAGGAAGGGACCGACCCAGTATAAATTAACTGACTGTACGTAATTAAGTTACAAACGGTATTTTAATTAATAATGTAAATTGGATCGTAGAAAGGCTACCTTTGAAAGAAATGACACAGTATTGTCTGTGATAAGATAAATACACATGGCGAAATCAAAGAAGAAGAAGAAATGGCTTATCGCGGTTCAAAGCTGGACATAGACCTCTCTCAATGTTGGAAGGTTTTGGTACTACTGTTGTATACGGGTTGATACAGGGTTTTATTTCGAATTATCTTAAGTTATTTCTACCAATTTTAACTTAGATTGGTAACGTTAATGGAATACTAAAATAAATCAACCAATCTCGCGAAGAATTCCAAGAAATTATGAATTTTATCAAAATTATTGTTTACTTAAGGGCTATCAAGGAATTTACTCATTTATTATGGAGCTATCAAAGCCTTAGGGTTGCGAAGAGATTGATTTTTAATTGACTTTTCAGAACTAGGTATTATAAATAATTTAAATTTAGAATTTTCAATTCAGCGTTCTTGTAATTTTGTAAGCTTATATCTTAACATTTAAATTTTCTATGCTTTTATCTATATAAATAAAAATGAAAGCTTCGAAATGACTGTATCAAATTGAATAATTCTTCGTGTTTTGTATTTGTTACTTACAGTGCAAAAACGGGATCAAAAATATACGCGGAAATTTGTATAGAAGCTGCTAACGAAAACGGAATCTGAATTCCACGTGAGTCGAAAAAATATGGCGTTAAAATTAAAGATATTTTTAAACTGTTTATTATATGTATAATCAATGACGTTGATGAAATTTCTGAGAATATACCGCAAAATCGTCACATATTACGTTACTCTATTCAATGAAATAACATCAGCTAGTGAGAAAACAAATATTCTTCAAGAAACTTCTCGTAAAGTGACGTCAAAATTAGTTGATCGTAACTGCAATTAACCATAAGCTAGTAATAAAACTGGTTGATAAGAAAATCAATCAAGTTTATTAATACATGTTAAAGCGATAATGCTAGTAGCTATATTCGTATCATGTTTGATAGGTTCTGTTGAATCTAAAATGAAACCTTTCGTTGTTGGTGGTAGTAATGCTACGGACAAACAGTTTACGTATGCAGCCTGTCTTCATATGCAGTGCAAGGGTGCTCTGGAAAGGCCTGGAAATTCGTGGCGATGTGGTTCATCTATTGTGAATCAGTTTATATTATTAACAGCGGCACATTGTGTATCACCAGTAATATGTGAAAAAGTAGCGATTGCAGTTACTGTTGGAAGTGCGAACAGACTAAAGGTATTCTTTATTGGTGTTTATTGATACAATTAGAAATATCTTTACTCACTTTTCTCCACTCAAAAGAAAAAAACGGAACCTGTGTGTCTGTCTGTCAAGATCTTTTTCTCAAGAATGCGAGGTATCAAACTTAAATTTATACTACATACCTACAGATCTGTGACGTTTTGAAACTGTAGAAAAATGAAACTTCTGCGTCATTCACTTGAAATATAATCATAATACATTATGTTTACATTTCAGGGCAGTATGATCTCTGCGAACCTATATAAGGTTCATGACAATTATTCATCAGACCTAACCCATGACATAGCTTTGGTGAGACTTAAGCATTCACTAACCTTTGGTCCCACAATCAGTCGAGTAGCTATAATGCCAAACCCATCACATGAAGAGCCAGCTGAAATTGCCGGATGGGGGCGAACCGACGTAAGTTAAATTTATAGCAAACTAGCTGTTGTAGTTGATTCGCCCACTTGAAATAGATGATGACTAATTTTTGTTCTTGAAGAAGATAGATAGATAGATTACTCTTTATTGTACACCAAAAACAAAACAAAAAACAAATACAAGAAAACACCAGGGACAAGTAGTGAAAATAACAGTTGTTCTAATGTACAATGGGCGGCCTTATCGCTGGAAGCGATCTCTTCCAGGCAACCTTGGGCTGGACAGTAGCGTGACATAACAATAACAATATGTTGATTGGTGTAGTTAACAATAATATAAAATAAGGCAAGACAATCAGTCATTTTTCATACCAGTGATACCACTGGTGGCAGACAGGCACCCACCTGATGGAAAGTGGTTACTGTAACCTATGGACGCTTGAAACACCAGAGGCGTCACACTCGTGCTGTGATATCCTTTCTTCACCACCACACGGATCTATAACAGTTAATTTTGATTTATGTAATGGTTTTTTAGTTATAGCTACTAGGAAATTTATACCATTCCGATCGATTTGTTGAATCATTTGTGTACATACTGGCAGTTTATACGGGATCTTTGTAATGCTAATTTATTCATTTACAGGCCGTAAAGTTAAAATTGACAGATGCACTTCAGTATACATTTTACACAGTGATGGAAAGAGAAAAATGTTTGCGTTTAATGAAAGATATTCAAGAAGGAACCTTTTGTGCTCGTAGAACTGGCCACGGTTATATATACAAGTAAGATAATGTTTAAGGTACAATAATAGGTAGTTCAATGAATACATCTATCAAAACTATTTACACTATTGACTAATGGCACTTGGTGGAACTTATTATTATACATTTATTGATAACACACTTGTATGTTTCGACGATATTTATTCATGTATCTAGAGGGTTTCACCTTGCGGCAATCTCAAAGGTTTACACTGACATCAATATATAATTTTACAATAATATTGATGTAAACGTAAACCTTTGAAAATAGTGATCTCTCATAAATGTTTTAGCACAGATATGGTAGTGTCAGAAAAGGAAGTATTTTTACTTTTAGTGCAATTTGTGGTAAATGCAGCGGCATTCAACGATATTGTTATTCAGTTCTGTGCTGTCAGTGCCGAAGACAAAGAAGGATTTCTCGGTTTTCCCACTGATAACACAAAACTTCTCCTTCCTATAATCGAAGGTCCTTTAACCAGGACGGCTTATCTTTTTACAGTGGCGACTCCGGCAGTGCTCTTGTAGTCAAAGGGTACATCCAAATCGGTATAAGCTCTTACGTCAAACTTGGATATGTCACAAATCTTGCTGTCTTCACTGATGTGGGATATCATTACCAGTGGATTACAGAACATACGAAGAACGTGCTATGTGAAGAATAACATTCAATTGTACATTACGTCATTTAAGTTCTACGACCATGCAAGTCATTTTTAGTTAGAATTTATCTTTTTCTTTCTTATTTTGATTTGACTTGTGCGTGGTGTTAGAATTTAACCGTTGATTTGATTAATTTCATTTTATACTGAATTTATTGATTTATATGTTAGTTTAGTTGTCGAGGTATATAATAAAAAATATACAAAAGAGAAAATATGTTTGTAGAAAATATTGAGTGACGAAAATATTTCGAACTCGCATTGTTACCTAACGCTACATCACGCTCCGATGATAAAGTATAGTCATTAACAAATAAAATTGTGATTATTCACTGAAAATTGATTTTAGTCTCGTTAAAAACTTTTTAAATAATTGTTCAAATCAAATTTAGTTCGAAAAAAGTGTATACTTCGACGGGATTCGAATTCGAAAGATCGCTGGTTCGATTCCCGGACTCTTTGCTCTAACCACTGAGCCACAAAGCCACGTCTGAAGCAATCAATATTCTCCTACACAACCATTTTGGACCGATAGTCACCATACTAATTCCTCAATTCATCACATAAATACTATTTACTTTTCAAATGGTACTCGTTCGTCGGATTTCAGTTCCACTGGGGAGGTCTATGATCAGTGGACGTCCTATGACTGAAATGATGATGAGGATGATAATGATGATGATGATGGTGATGATGATGATAATAATGATGATGATGATGATGATGATTCTCATGATGATGGTGATACATGCTGTTTTCACTTCAGGTTGACAGGGTTCGGTAGTGCCTCGATTTTTTAAATCCTTTATCACTGTCCTGTGTTTAATACATTTTATGAGCAAGATACACTGGGTCTAAAGTTTAAATTTTAATGCCAACCAAGATTACCGCTCGGATTAAGAAAGATCCCTAATACTTGAATAAAAATTTCATAGATTTGATCATAAATAAATATAGTGTTGTAATTCCCAGAAAGTTAAGTATAGCAAGTTTTGCTCAACTCAATAAGTACTGTTGAGCAAACTTTGAGCAATTGAGGTGTATTTGAATCGCAAATTCACCCGTTAATTAAGTTCTTGTTGTTGTCTGATATGTTTGCTTTGAATAGTTATGACGTAAGAGCTCGGTAATCCGCAGTCTTATAGACAATTTGAATATTCTGTTGTTTATTGTTTTAGTTTGATCGTATTTAAATCGAACTCAAACAATATTATGCTGCTTACGGATTAGTGAAAACAAATAATTTATGTACAATCAACGACAGAAGTGTTAAATGAATTTTAATAAAATTTATAATGATGGTGTTTTATTTTTTTATAAAATAAAAAACAAGTCCTGAAATATAATACTATGGACTCAGCACTGTAATTAAGTATTATAGGTACCTATAACTTTTGGGGTCACCTCCAAGTGACCCCAAAAGTTATAGGCCTATATCACTGTTGTGTCACACCTACAAGCTATTCGAGAGGCTATTACTCAACCGCCTCATGCCCATAATTGATAGCGCACTGATCCCGGAACAAGCTGGGTTCCGTCCAGGCAAGTCTTGCTCCAGCCAAATCCTAAACCTGACTCAATACATTGAAGATGGATTTGAGCTGGGCCACGTCACAGGCGTATGTCTTGTCGATCTCTCAGCGGCATACGATACTGTGAACATAAGACGGCTCCTTACAAAAGTGGACACTATGACCGGAGACACAAAGCTGGTAAACGTACTGGGAGAACTACTGTACAATCGCCGGTTTCAGGTCTGTATGTCAGCAGATAAAAGCAGATGGCGCATTCAGAAAAATGGTCTCCCCCAGGGTAGCGTCCTCGCTCCGGTTCTATTTAACATCTTCACCAACGACCAGCCTCATGCTCCTAATACAAAGAGGTTTCTGTACGCGGATGACCTGGCACTGGCGACACAAACTCAGACGTTTGAAGAAGCTGAGGCGCATCTCAGTTCGGCTCTGATATCGTTGGAAAGCTATTATACAGCAAATGGCCTACAACCCAACGCATCAAAAACACAAGTGTGCGCCTTTCATCTGCGCAACCGGGATGCTTCACGCCAGCTCAAGGTTGCCTGGCTGGGATCTCCACTAGAGCACTGCTTTCAGCCGAAGTATTTGGGTGTTACTCTGGATAGGACTCTGAGCTTCAAAACTCACTGTGCCAATACTAAGGCCAAAGTAAGCGCCCGAAACCACCTGCTGCGCCGCCTCACAAGTACGACCTGGGGAGCAGAACCAAACATCCTTCGTACCACTGCATTGGCTTTATGTTTTACAGCGGGTGAATTTTCATGTCCCGTATGGCACCGATCAGCACATGCCGGGCAGGTGGATACCGCCCTGAACGATACCTGCCGCTCTATTACTGGTTGCCTTAAGCCCACTCCTCTTAACATGCTCTACCCGCTGGCAGGTATCGCACCACCTGGTATCCGACGAGCCATTGCGTGCAGACTCGAGAAGGCGACACAGGAAACGGACCCCCGACACTGCCTATACGGACATGAACCACCTAATACCCGCTTGAAGAGCCGTAAGAGCTTCATTAAAAACACGATTGCCGCAAATGAACTCCCTGCAGCTATGAGAGTGTCCCGATGGAAAGAGGAACTACCACCACCCTCCGACTTCCTACCTCCCCAGGAGAAACTGGCTCCAGGGCACAACCTCCCATGGCCGGTATGGCGGTCTCTGAACCGTCTCCGTACACTGGTCGGTCGGTCGAGGCAAAATCTATGCAGGTGGGGAATGCGAGACCCGGGCCTAGCCGCATGCGACTGCGGTGCCCCTGTTCAGTCCATGGCGCACTTAGTTTCGTGCCCCTTATGCCCTGCCTCCTGCACTAAAGACGACCTGATCGGAGCTACTAACGGTGCAGTCGATATGGCAAGGTTTTATTCTGGAGTGGTCTAAGCATTGGTGGATTGTTGACACGAAAGAAGAAGAAGAAGATAGGTACCTATGTATGCTGGTATTAAAAAAAATAGTTATTATCTAAGTATATCCGCCTTTTAGATAATACAAACAATTCGTAGTTTAGATATGCTTCTTTGAGTCTAAACGATACTTTGGTTAATATCCTAGAATATATATTCACACATCAATTATTTTGTACACCTCTTTGAATGTAAATAAGGTCATTGGTTTGCGTTAGACCCGGTCTTGCATCCCAACGTGACAATGATACAACTTGCGAAGCGGATCTTGCGGGTTATAGGTGTCTGCTTTTGCGTCTTTTACGGTAAGAGAATGGCATGTGTATGGCATTTATACAAATGTATCAATAATGCATAAATATAATAAATCTATACTAATATTATAAAGATATTATAAAGAATCTATACTAAGATTTGTACCTATTTTTGTATGTTTGTATGTTTGTAATGAATAGGCTCAAAAAGTACTGGGCCGATTTAAACAATTCTTTCACCTCTAAAAGGCTACAATATCTAGGAGTAACATAGGCCATATATCATCACGCTACCATACAAGGGAGCGGAGTAATAATCATAAATCTCAATTGATCCGGTAAATTTCTATACATTGGCGCTAATATCGCTAACAATTTCCGTTGTCATGACAGCAAGGAAAAGTACCATAGAGAGGCAAGTAGTGAATTGAGTAGAGTCGTACAACGCGATAATCGACATTCACGCGGGCGGAGCCGCGGGCAACAGCTAGTAAAATATATTTGTGTTTTGTATGTCATTGTACTTTATTGCTTGCGCGTGTGATAGCAAGAATTGCAATCGATTTATAGCTATTTTCACAAAATAAATAATATTTGAAAATACAGCTAATCTAAGCACCGATATATTGGAATCTACATTAGAAAAAAATTGAAATAACCTTCAAAAGCGAAGAGAAAAACGAGAAAAGTATCATTATAATTCAATGAGTGAATATCTGAATATCAATTGATGAAATAATGAACACAAAGGAGAAAATAGGAAACACTTGTATTGTTATAACGATGGAGAATAATAAATGTCGTTTGATTAGACCCGTGCTTTGTGATGGAATACAAAAATGTTATAATATTGCGTTGAGACAGTAGGAACGGAATAGAAACCATGCATAGTACGCAAGATTTCAAGGTTGTACAAAAAACCAATCAAATCTGAGACCTCTAATTTGAACCGATACCGAATTTGAACCGCATAGTGAACCTGTAATGTGTACATTGACAATTAATTTGATTATATTCTTGTAATTTGGTAAAATTTGTACGTATTACACGTACAGTGGGTTCCAAAAGTTTCTGGATACTTTAAGACCTATAATTCTTTGACAGTCTAACACCCAGTTTCTGAAAGGCTGATCGACGCTAAACTACTATTTAAACATGTTTCTAGCAACCCAATTGCTACTTGACAAGAGATTTAACAGCTGATTAGTTAATTTCAGTGTTGATGAGCCTTTCGAAAACTGGGTGTAAGTCAATTTTTTTTTATTTTTTTTTACAATATCACGCCTATATCCCCGAAGGGGTCGGCAGAGGTGCTAGCACCCACATTTCGCCAGTTTATATTTAGGGCCCAATGTAATAGGTGGCGAGCCTATTGCCATTAACCGGGCACTTGTAAGCCTGCGATAAATACACACATAACTTCGAAAAGCATGGCAGTCATTGGTGTGTGCCATGGTAAACCTTGGATCGAACCCGAGACCTCGTCTCAGCAGTCCATTACCCATACCACTAGGCTACCGCGGTAATTTAATCAAAAGTTACGTAAATAAACTATCGATGTCTTTAAAAGAAAATAAGTATAGGTACTCATATAAGTTGTAGCCTAAAAATAATTAAATCTATCTCTATCATTCTGTAGCTTCTAAGACTAGTAGTTGTGTAGTAGCATTACATTATACATTTTTTTTTCAAATTGTCCAAGAGCCTCTATAGCTCACTGTACATATTGCACACCTAACCTACTCTTTTTCCCTTTAGCATGTTATGACAGAAAATTTATTGAATATAATTTGAATTTTTCGCAATCCAAAATTTTCAGGTTTGAATAGAAATATCAATACCTACGTGTATACCTACTATTTTCTTATACGTCCTACACTCCATTATATTCTCATGCGTAATTGGCGTGTAAGATTGATTTCATGAGTAATTACTCTTTATTTTGCTTTGAAATTGGAGAAACGATTTTGCATTTGCGAGTACCAGTACTTATATTCCTTACAGAATTTGTTGAAGGTATTTTTATGGGAATTAATTGTGAATATATATACCCCTCGTACTTATAGTACATTACATTTACACGGTGAATTTTCAGTTTTTTATTTATTTATAGCACGTCAAATTTGACTTCACTTCGCCTGATGGCAAGCTGAAGGCAAAGTCTCAGGAAAGAGAGTCACCATTACAAACACGTACCTACAGTATACCAAAGGTGGTGCTTAGCTTGACGGCCTCATTTTTTAGGGGAGGACGGACACTTTAAAGCTGGGCGTGAAATACAAATGTAGATGCTTTTTCACTCCCCGCTTAAAGGACGCGGGACTATAGGAAGAAAATTTTACTGTATGTACGAATGTATGATGTTTCATTGCGCTATCAATGTCAATTCACAGAAGAAGTTACTATCAGTAATGGTTAGGTACTATATAATACTATATATATATGTGACGCCTCTGGTGTTGCAAACGTCCATAGGCCACGGTGACCGCTTCCCATCAGGTGGGCCGTGTGCTTGTCTGCCACCTAAGTGGTATAAAAAAATAAAAAAAATAGACTAGCCTATGCCCGCAGCTCCGCCTGCATGACTGTCAGTTATCGCGACACAAGCGCCATCTATGCAACTTAAATTCTATATTACTAATCATAACTCTGGTTCTACTTAACCGAATACAATCAAACAAACGTAAGATTCTAAGTTAGATCAAACCCCTTCGAACAAAAAAAACCGCATCGAAATCCGTTCAGTAGTTTTTGCGTCCATCGCGGCATAAACTTTTTACAATAATATAATAGTATAGAGATAGATGAAAGGTTGACAAGGAGGTTTCGTTGTCATGACACTAAAGGAAACAATTTTGTTAGCAGCATGTTAAACAGTATGTTTCAGTTTCACACGACAAAAGGTAACAAAGGCTAATATAATTTGATGACTCCGTATTCATGTTACTGACTGCGCATTCAACCTTATGATACATCTTTTTAATATGCTTTTTTATAATATTTCATTTTCATTTTCATTAGAGAGGCAATCCCGGTTCTATTCAATGTTGTCACTTTTAAAGCGGGAGCCGCTCTTCAAAATGTAAATTGACATATTCACTCTTAAACTGAGATGACTGAAATTATTGTATTTACTATATACTCGCGTTAATACCTGGGTTTCGCTAACCGTAAATTGGCATATTGACATTTTCATGTCAACGACTGTCGTCTGACCCCCTGCTCTCTCTCTCACAGAAGGTGCGGTTATTAGCCCAAATATCTTAGTGAGGCCTCATAGACACAAAAAAGATAAAGAGTTGTGGACTCAAAGTGTGTTCTATATGCGTAGTATTTTTCTTTCTTTTTTTTTATTTGGCACGTCAATTTGACTTCACCTCGCCTGCTGAAGGATAAGGAACAGGGCTCTCGAGCTTCTGACTTCATATTTGAACAATAGAATTCAGAGGGTCGACGTTAACGGTACACGCTCAGCAGGGTCTGTGGTTTCTATGGGCGTTCCGCAGTGGTCGATACTTGGACCATTTTTATTTTTAATTTATATTAATGACCTCCCCTACTACGTAGGGGATAAAAATAATATTGTTTTATTTGCTGACGATACTTCGTTAATATTTAAAATTAAAAGACAGTTACACAATTATGACGAAGTGAATAGCGCAATCTCAAGAGTGGTTCATTGGTTTAGTACAAATAATCTTTGCCTTAATGGTAACAAAACAAAATGTATAAAATTTACACTACCTAATGTTACACAGGTGGAAACCAATGTACAGCTCAATGGACAAGTGTTGAACTTTGTGGAATCGACAGTGTTCCTAGGCTTAAGCATCGATGCTAAGCTGCAGTGGGGAACACATATTGAAAAAATAGCCAGTAGGTTAAGTTCGGCTTCGTATGCTGTAAAGAGAGTAAGGACTTTAACAGACGTGGATACGGCTAGAATAGTTTATTTCAGCTATTTTCACAGCATTATGAGCTACGGAATTCTCCTTTGGGGTAATTCCGCGGATCTAAATGCAATATTCGTGCTTCAAAAACGGGCTGTGCGAGCCATTTATAATTTGGGCCCAAGAGTCTCCCTCCGAGATAAGTTTAAGGAAATAAGCATTCTTACCGTAATCTCACAATATATATTCGAAAACTTGATGTATGTTAGAAAAAATATTACAAACTTTCCAAGAGTTTGTGATAGGCATAACCTAAATACCAGACACAAAAATAATCTCGTTGTCTGTGATAGTAGACTCCACAAAATTTCAAATTCTTTTCAGGGTAATTGTATACGCTTTTTTAATAAGCTCCCCTATGAAATTAGAGATTTGCCTATCAATAAGTTTAAAAATTTAGTAAAAAATAAGTTATGTCAAAAAGCTTACTATAAAATCCAGGATTATTTGGATGATAAACAAGCCTGGAAATGAACTGTTCACTCCACTTGCTACTCAGCTAAATTTTGTATCTAGACTAAGTAAACTATTGTAAATAGACCAAAAAAAAAGAAAAGCCCGCTGAGTTTCTTGCCGGAGTCTTCTCAGGTCGGGGCCGCGTTTCGAACCGGTGGTCCATTTGCATTTGATAAAATATTGTTTGTATTGACGTTTTGTAAGTGCCGTTTACTGGTCTATGCAGAATAAATGATTTTTGATTTTTGATTTTTTTTTTTTTGAAGGCAAAGTCTCATGTATGTAGGTATGTAGTATGCATTTTATGGACTGTCTTTTGAGGAAAGCGTTGCACGGTGCTTACGAATAATGTATTCTTCATTATTCGTAGCACTGTGCACTCCGCTGCACCATGCGTGGTGCAAAAAGATAATGAACGTCAAAACGGATAATACCTTGGGTTGGTACTGCCGTTTTGTATCTATATTAGTAATTTTAAGTTAGAGCTCAATATACTAATATTATAAAGAGGAAAGATTTGTACCTATTTTTGTACGTTTGTAATGAATAGGCTCAAAAAGTACTGGGCCGATTTAAACAATTCTTTCACCTCTAAAAGGCTACAATATCTAGGAGTAACATAGGCTATATATCATCACGCTACCATACAAGGGAGCGGAGTAATAATCATAAATCTCAATTGATCCGGTAAATTTCTATACATTGGCGCTAATATCGCTAACAATTTCCGTTGTACAGCAAGGAAAAGTAGTATAGAGAGGCAAGTAGTGAATCGAGTAGAGTCGTACAACGCGATAATCGACATCCACGCGGGCGGAGCCGCGGGCAACAGTTAGTTATATATATTTTGAATAATAAATACAAAACTAAACGAAAAGGAATTATCGACAATAAATTCTCAACAAGAATAACTAGTTTAGAAGCTTTGACACGAATTTTAAAAATCCATTCTAAAGAAATGGTATATGCTTCTGCAATGAGTTCTCCAATGAAATTAAGAATTTACCTCTTAATAAATTTTAAAGTCTAAATAATTGTAAACTTAGCCAAAAAGGTTACTACAAAATTCAAGAATATATAGACGACAAACAAGCCTGGGAATGAACTGTTTACTTTACAATGATACTCAAACAAAACTTTGTAATTAGACTAAGTAAGCATGTTTGTAAATAGACCAAAAAACAGCTGAATTTCTCAGTTGAATCTTCAGACGATGAAACTGCGTTGCAAACCGTTTTTGGTCCATTTGCAGAACATTAATTTATCTTGTTTTGGCGTGTTTACGTTTTGGAAATTCTATTTTAATGGTGCAAGTTGAAGTTTGTGCAGATAGGACGTTTGTTATTCTATCGAGCGCTAACGGCTGAGCGAATTTGCCTAATATTTGGTACAGGGGTAGATTGAGTTTCCTATCAATAGGTTGCTATGGGTAAGATTAATATTACATGCGGGTGGAGCAGCGGACGACAGGTATAGAGTAAATGATCTTTGACTCTGAAATGGAGGTGATATATGCATTTCTGTCTTTTTTTGGGAGCAAACCTGTATATATGTGTGTGTGACTATCTGACACTCTCCAAGACGTTAACTGGTAGTGCTTGTGCGACTAAGCACTTAATTATTTTCATTGGGGTTTATACCACATAATCAGGTAATTTCCTTTTATTTTCCCTAATTTATTTAGTTGCAACATTTTCAATTCATTTTTATACAAAGTGCCAGATTGACGGCAATAGGCTTGCCGCTTATTACGGGGGACCAAAAATCATAGTTGACGAAATGTGGGTGTTTAGTACATCTCTGTCTACCCCTTCGGGAATTACGGGCGTGAGCATATGTATGTGTATACCTCAATATGACTTTAAGGAAGAAAGAGAAATTTTATTTCGAAACTGTTTTACCTTATTCGTGGTAATATTTTAAAGTAGTCAGCGTACGTGGGGCAGGCAGGGATATCCGGACCTTACGTTATATTATATATTAATGGATTTATAATGTTTGTTTGTAAGAATGACCTCATAACTTTTTCCTTTTTATACTTAGGGGTCTAAACTGTTAAATAATTCACTATTCTAGGGAGGTAGGATTTGATGATATCTCCCGTCCTAATTGAACAGTCCGACTGGGGAAGTACCTCTGCCCTACAGAATACCCCTTCTTTGTCTTTGGCACTTAAGCTTAAGTTTCTTTTCTACCCCTCTTCCCCTTCTCTCCTCTTTTCTGTATGGTCGGTAGCACGAATGTGACGCCTCTAGTGTTGCAAACGTCCATAGGCCACGGTTACCACTTTCCATCAAGTGCTTGTCTGCCATCGAAATGGTATAAAAAAACTATGTTATAATTCATAGTTTTTTAGTAACCGAACAACAGCTGAGGTGTGCTGAAAATAAATTCCTAACCGAAAATGTTGCCGCTAAATAAATTCCTAGCTATGCGGTGTAAATTGCAAGAAAATTAATACGTGCTTAGCCGCACCAGCACTTCTAATTATCGTCTTGGAGAGTATCAGACGAGTGATTCTTTTGAAGGTATCGAAATCTTGCGCCTTAACAAGATTGCTTATACGTTCATATATGTTTCTGACAAGCAGGGTGTATTGTTGTCGTGTATGCTATTGTAAAGCCGCCATCCGTCAATTAAGATTGTGTCTGACATGGAAATAGGGTAATATTACAACAGCAGCAATTTTTAATTACATACATTATGGAGGATATATACTTGTACATAAAATCAAGATCAACAGTACTTAAACAGTACTTAAGAATAAGTTATGTTTACTTCTGATAACGCTAGAGTTATTTAAGAAAAATGTGTATTGCATGTGCGTAAAAATATCTAATCATTTGCCGAACAACATTACTGAAATACCTGTAAGATTATTTAAAAGGAAACTAAATAAATAAATAAATAAATATTGTAGGACAATCTACACAACGTCACCTAGACCCATGGTAAGCATAGCTTAACTAGCTTGTGTTACGGGTTCTAGAATGCGGATAAACATATTTGGATACATTTTTTTTGGTAAATACATACATATTATACATAGAAACACCCAGACCAATGCATATATTCATGCACACAAATATTTGCACTGTGCGGAATCGAACCCGCACCTCCTGCGTAGCAGTCGCGTTCACTACCGCCACACCACGGAGGCCGAACGCACGAACTGTTTGAAATGTTATTAAATAAAAATTATTAAGAACGACTCTTGAACATATCTAATTAAATAATGAAGGTAATTAATAATAATAATGAATACAAATGGTAATGATTATAGATTCAATGTAGATGTAAGAAATTGACAAATGTAATAAATTTGATGGCGCCATGTGATGGCGTGCCCATCACATGGCAGAATATGAGCGAACTACACTACTTATATTATTATAACACCTCTATACACCATGCTCTAGCATATAAATGAATTTGAAATTTTATTGTTAAAAACGTCATATTCCTCGAAGAAATGTATTCTTCATAAGTCTATGCTCGGTGTTGCACCTGGGTGAATATCGGGTATATGGTGTTTTGGTCATGTATCCGGTTCTCCTAAACCAATTGTGATCAAACTTATGTAAAATTTTAAGTCTGATTAAAACTTTCAAACAAGAAATCTGTATCATTATTCGTTCAGTAGTTTTTGCGTCCATCGTGGATAAACAGACAAACAGACAAGTATTCCAAAAAATATATTTTGGTGTTGCAGTAACCCAAGTTTTTTTTAACTATCTCACAGGACTTTACAATTATATGGATTCCTAGTTTTAAGTACAATGGTATGAAAATCAACTAAAATAATATCAGAAATTATTTTATATATTTAGTACAGTGTTAAGTGTTTGAGTTACTCTCGACTTGGCTGGGGCACTGGTGTTCTCTCAAATATCACTTCTATTGAACTACGAGATGTTTTTTTTAGAAAAATCTCTTGTATTTACAACGAGGAAAAGAGAAGCTCCGTTTTTTTTAAATTTAGGAGAAACAACAAATCCATTTTGCAATCTGCGAAATATAGTTATAAGTATATTCTTAGAAGGCAATCAGTAAAACGGTCTTGAACAGAATAACAAATCAAAACCAATTTCAATGTTTTAATTAACATTTCTAAAGATTTTTAAGACTATTCTTAAATGAATCATAAAAATAAGCTGTTTATAAAATAGAAAAACTGTTTTATTTTAGAATAAGTGATTAAAAATCTCTTTGTCAAGTTTTAAGCTAGACAAATTTGATGTCATTTGATTTTATGGATAAGATCTATGTAACCAATGTAACCATGCGTGCATGAGTCTCACTCACCTTTGGTCGATTTTATTCTAAGAACTTCATTTAGGGCACGTCAATTTGACTTCACCCCGCCTGTTGGTAAGCTGAGGGCAAAGTCTCAGGAAAGATGTTATTATTACAAACACGTAGAGTGTTACACAGCACAGCTGCACAGCTGCACCGCTTGACGGCCTCATCAGATGCTTTTTCACGCCCCACTTAAAGGACTGTCTAGTATAACATACATCCAAGTCTTTGCGTTTGAAGAAACTGCATGAATTCTAATTCACCGAGTAGATAGCGACGCTTGTTAAAGTAATTTACGCAAAACAGGCAGGCATACCACTCTGAATTCTCACTTTGGGATGCTTTTATCTTGCTCCACTTACTTCTAATTATTGTTTCTATATCAAATATCTCCACAATTTTTCACATTCATAATATTTTAGCAGGATATGAAAGGATAGGATAGCCACTAAGGCATGGCGGTAGTGAACGCTACTGCCACTGAGGAGGTACAAGTATTTGTAAGCATGAATATGGTTATTTGCACTGGTCTAGTCTTGCTTCGGAGAGCTGTAAGCAGTCGGTCCCGGTTGCTATGACAGTCGTTACGGGTAGTTGGAACCCTCAAAAGTCCGACTATCCTAACTACAGAACTTCGATATCGCAAAATTGGATGTGAAGGTCCAATGGCAGTCGCTTCATAGAAAATATCAAAGTTGAAAATAGGCTCAGAGAAAGCTGATATACCTGCAAATCAAACCCATGCAAGGTAGTTAAACTTTCAACACTGTTTCCGCAACATATATTCTGGTATATTACAGTTAAGTTGGTCATCGGGCATGAAAATTTATCTCCTGTCATCCGCAACCTGACTGTTAGTTCCACCTCATTAACTTTTATCAGTAAGTTCTGTGGACCATTATTTCATAAATTATATTGACCGGCCGCTGTGGTAAGCAGCTTTTTAATGACATTAATTCAAACCTACCGATAAATTGGCATGAATAAACGTAATGTATGCTTAATGTTTTGAGGATCGAATTTGAATTACGAGTAGTAATAGCATTTTTGTAAATGTAAATTGCAATTTTTTTCGTGCACGAATGTTTAAATATCTAATAATTTATAGTAAATTACAAAGATGCCTTCTTAACTTACACTAATGGAACTAGGCTTATCATAAAATAATGTCCACATTTGGATTCATTTCCAAAAAGCTAACTAAAGTTGAAGTATGGAATCAACGAGGGAGTTTTATGGATGAAGTTATTCCAGTAAGGTAATCCAATAACAGTCTATATTTATGGAAATCTAATGCTCTTAAGCCCATCAATATCTTCACAATATTTAGATGTTAAACAACATCGAAGTTACAATAACTTAATTATATTGTCAAAACAGGTCAATTTAATACAGAATAACCTAAGAGTACCTTGAATTATAATGGTTCATTTAAATATCTATTTTGAATTCAGTTCAGTGTTCACATGAACCGGTATTTAGATCAATATAATCAAGCGATCCATTAATTCGAAAAGACGATGAATGAATTAAAACTTAGGACTTTTTTTACCGTGCGCAAAGTCCCTACGTAGAGCACAGCACTCCCGTCATAGCCGGTAGAGGTCATAGACGTTAATTGGTAGTGCTTTTGCGGATAAGCACGTAATTAATTTCCTTGCGATTTACACCGCATAGTAAGGAATCGGGTCAAATGTTTTTTTTTACCAAAATTTAGCTGCAACATTTTCGGTGGGGTTTATTTTCGGCATACACATTTTATTTGACGAAGGGCCCGATTGGCGGCAATAGGCTCGCCTCCTATTTTGTGGGACCGAAAATCATAGTTTGCGAAATGTGGGCGTTTATTACACATCTGCCTACCCCTTCGGGGATTTCGGACATGAGCATAATTATACATACGAAGAATGACATTATATTCCATGCAAACAAGAAGAATGCATATATTAATAGTAGATCGTTGTTCACACTGCCACTAGTATTTCACTGATCAACGATAGCTTTTAAAAAGTAATTTGTTCGCTAAGCGTATGTATATACTCGCATACTCGTTTGTTGTTCCTAATGGGATAACTGCCTAAAGCCGTATAAGTTAAAACCAAAAGGGCGAAAAGGAGAGCGGTTCCAAAGTCACTTACTCCTTCTCACAATTCATTGGTCAAATGGGTCGCCATCTCATTGGTTTCAAAGGGACTCGTGAGACGTTACAAAAAAATATGGTGCTATAAATTCCTGAAAACTTACAATTATTTTGTACTAACATGTACCATTTTTCATTCCTGCTCCACACCTGTTGTAGCATTATATTATATACGTAAAACCTTCCTCTTTAACCATTCTATGTATTAAAAAAATCGCATCAAAATAATAGTTTTAAAGATTTAAGCATACAAAGGGACATAAGGACATGAAAAATAGGGACAGAAAATGCGACTTTGTTTTATACTATATAGTGATTCGAGGAAGTGTACGTCTGAGTCGTCCTCTAAGGTTTAATCTGTTCATTATGTACCTTGTTAAGTTAACCACGATGAATGCAGAGGTGGAATAATTATGCGATATTGTATTTCGCTTCGAGCATCGTTGTTTTCTTGAGAAAATTAATTGCTTCGTGTAAAGACCGCAACTCATAATTTTTCATTTTCTTTTCCGTTTTTTCCATTATCTCTTTAGAGCTTGCAGTACACTGAAAATATATTATGCCTAACCAATAGTATCTAATATCTATATTGAGTCGTCATTTTTGGAAACTATTTACTAGGTATTAAGTACAACTTAAGTGAAGGTTTAACGTTTTACTGTATATTGAACTAAGCAAGCCTTTAGTTGCAATTCATTTAAGTTAACACCCCTTAATTAGCAATAAAACAATTAGGTTATTTAGAGGTAAGCTCAAGTAGTCATGCGTGGTAATGGACTTACCACCATGGACGCCCAAGACGGATAGTGATCTTGAATGAAGAGTTCACCTCAGCAACGCATGCAATTAGAATTAAAAAAATACCCCGACATTAAAAATCCGCGTAAAAGTAAAAATACCAATTTTCCTGAAACATTCCTCCCAACTAATTCACCTTTCAAATAGAAAAATACTGCATTCAAATCGGTTCATCCGTTCGGGAGCTACGATACCACATTCAGATACGCACTCGCACATTATCTATCTGCATGATGATGATGAGTACGTTATTTATTATTTAGTTTAATCTAAATCTAACACACTTCTGACCTATCTCCAAATTATAGAATTTGTACTTAAAGTAATTTTAATGCAACTAAGTTAAGTATCACATGCCGTAAATAATAAATAATGATTATTTATCATTATCCAGAACAATACACACAACGCCATCTAGACCCATGTTAAACATAGGTCAACTAGCTTCTGTGATAGATTCTAGAATGTAAACATACTTTGTACTTTTTTGTAAATATATACATTTTATACATTCAACACCCAGCCTAATACAAATATTCATATTCATCCACACAAATATTTAACTGAGCGGGAATCGAACCCGCACCTCCTACGTAGCACAACCTAAGATACAGAGGTCATAAATACCTATAGATTAAAACTGAGGCCTGTATCTTAGTAGTCACATAACTTGCCACTACGAACCAAATCAAACACATTCTTACTAAAATATCTACCGAAATAGCATCAATAAAATTATTCCCATCTACATTCTCACTATGTTCTCAAATCACTTACTACCATGTCTTTTACTGTCCTTATAACTCGAGGGAATGCGAAACTTTTCAACAATACATATCTTCTGAAAGGGTTTTATTGAGCCCTGTCAATAAGGGCAGACACTTTTGGGTTGCGTTTTACTATTGTAATACGTTTCGCACTACTTGGTTTGAATTACAGGCTATCTGTCCGTCGATTTAGGCCGATAAATTGCCTAATAACATCTCTAGTACTTATATTGTAGGCACTTTTTTAAGATTGGAATAGGTTTGTACCTTTTTGAAGTGTAATATTATTTGTAGATATTTAGAAAGACGATTTTATCTTGTTTGTTTCGTAGTATGTATTATTTATCTAATCCCATACTGAAATGTCAAAATTAAAACATTAAAAACAAAAGTTCAATTAGTCTTTACGCACGAATTATCTGCCACCTACTGGTATAAAAAATAGTACCAGTACTGTTTACTTCTAGTTTCACCACATACCTGGGGGCTAGACGAGAACACAGTGGTGCCTCACCCGAAGGGGGTCATTTCGAAAGAGAGGGCCCCGGGGTCTGCCGGGTTGCGAGGCATACGTTCGCTACTATTTCTCCTCCGGCAACTAAAGACCCAAAGACAGTGTGCGTTTTAGTCGGTTCGAGTCCTACATAAGCTCTCTACTCGGCTCCAGTGAGATTTGTATTCGTAGGTATTTCGCGTACGGAAAAAGGAAGTTCCTACTATTTTAGATTGTGTTTGTTATTAGAATTTAATTAGCCACACTAACGTATTACGCGTGAAAATGGCGTTATGGGAAATCAACCTATTTAAATAAAAATGAATCGTGAAACATGTTGGTAAGCGCATAACTCGAAGACGGCTGGACCAATTCGAGCAATTCTATTTTTATTTGTTCCTTGAACTCTACGTAGTACGTAACGTAGGTTTTTATGAAGCAGCGGGAACGGGATCAGAATTCGAAGCAGCGGGAAAGGAATCAGAATTCCACGTGGGCGGAGCCGCTATCAACAGCTATAAAGTAAAAATAAATAAAAAAATGCATTATTTTATTGTTACTTTACTTTTGAAATTTAACAACATTGAGTGTCAGTTGCAAACAATTCTACACACAACAAACTATTATTGAATTTGAAATTAGGTACACTCTATAAACTACATTCCGTAACTCCGCTCCATAAGTCCATTGTACTGTATATTCGTATACCTACGTATTCTCGTTGTCCCTACGGCAATACACAAATGCGGTGACCGAAATAGGGACTTTTATTGAAAAATGTTTCTGTATAATAATTTGCATAGTGATCTTTCTCTCCAGAGATGTTCTTTGTGACTACTTAAGTGAAATGTCAGTTTCTTGAGTGGCTTGAAGAAATTGTAATATTATTTGTCGTGCGATACCCGGCAGTATAGAATTTAGGCCACCCATTCTCTTTGCATGTGGTGTCGTATAAACCGACTAAGACTGTTTAACATCAGACAGATATGTAAAGCCTAGATTCAACCTTAGATACATGACTCGAGCTAACAAAATACTACCCGGAATGTGGTAATAAGCTCACTCCCTATAACGTGAGACCGAATACTTGTTGGTGAAATGAGGATGTCAATTTCCCTCTGCCTACCCCGTAAGGAAAAGTACATGAGGGTATGTATGTATATTATGTTTATATGCATTCTAGACACAAGTTAAACTACCCTCACTTCGAGTCTAATTGGTGTCAGCGTCCTCGCTTGCCTTAGAACTAACCGTCGCCACAGGATAGATAATTCCGTCGTTCTAGCAGAAGCGGACGGCGGCAAGCACCTCTGTAGCCTTAGCACGAAATACTATCGAATTCGTAATGTAAAGGTACCGACAGAACGGAGCATTGCGATTGGCAGGCTACACACGCACAAAGGTTCACAAGAGACAGACTGTCAATCACAATGCTCCGTTTACTCGAAACATTTATATTACGATTTCGATAGGAGTTCATGCTAGTGCTACAGTACATTTTATATCAAGCTAAACACAAAGCGGTTCTAGTGGGTTCGAGAGCGATATAACCATCTTATAGTTAGCCCCGCCTCCGCACATGGATGATAAATTGTAGCTGTTTTAACAATATTTTTTTGCGCTCTGTTCGAAATCAACAAATCACACTGACATTCATCCTTACAGATAAGACACAAAAAGACATAATCTGTCCAACTTTTCTAGTTAAACACTGAGAAAAGAAAAAATCTCATTAGGTAGACCGCCATTTAATGAGATTTTCTCTTTTCTCGAACCTTTTTTTCTGCGAGGACGAAACAAAAAGTTCAATTTGTCAATGTGATACTTTTTAGTAATTACACATAATATTGTATTATCATGGTGGACAGCCTCTGTGGCGAGGCGGTAGTGAACGCGACCGCTATGCAGGGGACGCGGATTCGAACTCCGCACATTGCAAATATTTGCAATAATAAGCCGTCGGTCGCAATTGTCATGTGAACATCTACGGTAGTCGTCACGGGTAGGAGGAGCCCTAAAAAGTTTAACAACTCGTCTTACTGCAATGCTTCGATATTATCAACGGGTAGTGGAGGTCAAATGGCAGTCGCTTCATAGAAAATATCGAAGTAAAAGCTTCAGTTTTGTGGGATATTGGTATTAATTAGGTATACACTTTGTTAGGGGAATGTTCCTGAAAACGAAGACAAGGGATAGGTACTACTGACTTTTTAAATAAAATTGGCTCCTTTTGATTTTGATCGCAATACTTTTTTTTGGTAGGTAAAATAACTTTTAAGCCCTTTAAATAGTATTATTGCGTGAATTATGCTGATAAAAGATTTAAAAATCATGGCACCTATTAAATTATGGTAGCTTAGTAGTTAAGGAGTCGGCCTTACGATCGAGAGGTCCCGGGTTCAAATCCTAGACATTACACCACCAACGAGGGGTTAGAGGGAATATTTCTATTTAGGGTTGCTAATATTCTTTAAAAAAAAGTAGTAGGTAGTAATCTCTGGTTTCGTTTTCTGAAGCGTTCCCCTAACAACTTGTATACCTAATTAATACCAATATTCCACAAAACTGAAGCATGGTTATGAATAATACCTCTACTTGCCCCTTTTAAATGTTAAGGGCGCTTTGTGGCGGTAGTAAGTATAATAGCTGGTAGAACAAAAGGCTTTCTAGGCTTGCATAGAGCCTTAACAATGTGTAGAGCGCTTGAAAACCAGTCAAGTACTGGGACAAATACTTTATTACACGGAAATTAATTTAGAAGCAGTTGTGCAGACTTTATATCAATCATCATCCCCATAGATATTACCTAGTGGTATTCAAAGTTTGTGCTTTGGTGCCTAGGGTCAGTTTGTTTTCTTATTTTTGTTCGATATGTCAGATTTATGTGAGTGAACCGACTCTAAATACCGATAGAAGCTTTTGACAGTACCTGTAACGGCGATAACCATGTTTGGACTGCACACCTACTTACCATCAGACGAGGTGCAGTCAATTTGACAACTTAAGTATACGAAAAAGAGTGCGCCAGTTCCAACATTGTTTTTAATCGTAACAAGACTTATCTAACTGTATTATTAGGGATAATTGTTTAGATAATTGTTAGGGAAATGAAATTATGAATAATGAATACTGAAATAGTACCTACGGGGGTTGAGTGTTCACGGGGGAATAAACCGATTGTGGGTTTTAATTTGCACATGGTTTTTTAGATAATAATATTCACTACAGCTCATGTACAAAAGATATATGGTACCACATATACATACAATATTGTATGAAAAAGTGGTACCGTATCCCTTTTGTCGACTGTACATAAAAACTGATTTAAAAAACAAATCACCTTCGCAGGTCACCCCTTGATGGCTATGAATAAACTATAAGTTCTTAATTGACTTTGGTTCTATTAAAATTCTTCGAAGATAATATTATTATGGCACGGGGAGGGGGTAAATCTCGTTACAATGCATTAGGGTGGCTGTACGTCTGTGGCAAGATAAAATAGCGTCTTCAGGGGTGGCACCGGTGATAATCCGTCTGAAGTACGCTCGATACTGTTCGAAGTTTACAATAATATCACTTATCAACCTTCTCTTTCTACTCACTCTCTTTATGACATACTTAACTAATTGACATTTTAGTTTTAATGTAACTCTTGACAAACAAACATTGTTTAAATTCAAATGACGATTACGTATCTGCTTATTATGCAAAAAAAATCGCAATAAATCTATTCAAAATGATACATTGAAGCGGGGTGAATAGGGTCAGCGAAATTCTGTAGTTAATTTCTTTTAAGCGAAACTTTGGACAAGTTCCGGACACAGGGTGTAAGGGGAACATTTCCGAAGTCAAAGGCCCCTGGTAGTAATTCTGGTACACAACATATTGGCAAAAAAACATTACGGCAAGACCATTTCTTTTCTTTTTCATTTTTTGTATTATTTGCTCCAAAAGTCATCGACGTGGCCAGCCCACACCACTGCTACACACACTAATATTAAAAATTATGTGTGTGTGTGCGTATCTGTGTATGTTTGTAATGAATGAACTGAAAAATTACAGTGCCAACTTCAAAAACCACCACTGGAAAGCTACATTCACCCTTAGTAACATAAGCTAAATTGCACTGACAATAACCGACGTCCACACGGGTGGAGCCGCGGGTAACAGCTAGTTTATGCTAGCGTATAGCAAGAAGTAAGTAAGTATCATACCTACGAGTCCTACGACCTATAAACTTAGCTGCCAAACCATCTACTGTTATGCCATACAAGTCATTAATAACTACACTCAATTAAAAGAAAATGATGACAGTTAGGAACAAAGCATTTGTTTCGATTTATCGAGCAAAGCAATCTATAACGATTATAAATTTATTATGCACAAGGCCCTTATTAGGCTTGACCGATCATCGCATAAATACACGTGGTCTTATAATCCGAACCATTTAAATTGGTTTAGTTTTCGCCTCCTCTACCCTACTATGTTGATCAATTGAAGTTCGACGTTTACTTACGTCAAGACTGTGTTGGACACTCATTTTGTCAAGTAGAATAACAGGTTAGTGAGTTTAGTTAGATATACTAAGTACTATAATTCATGATAGTTTGCGTGCTTTGGTCCATTTGGTCGTGCATAGTATATTATGTTTGGCAGGTATAAATCGATGACATAGTAAAAGAGTTCTTTTTGATGAAACTTTATTAAATTCTGTTACGAATACGATTTTTAATATATCATAAATTAGTATTTCAGGAATCAATTTTAACTTCAGTTTGATGAGACTTTCCTTCACCGCACCATTATGTCTTGGAATTCCTTACTAGCTCAGGGTGGGATTAAATTGGAAGAGCTCATCAGAACATTCACCATGGTAGAGCTTCGTTACATTAGAGGCGTTGAGGCATACTCCCACAGATGGTAGCTCTGCACCATCATTCCCTTGACCGAGTGCATGACCCAAATATCCAAAACTATGATTCCTTTCGTGCTGAGCAGTATAACTGTCGCAACAACAAGTCATCGGTAAGGTAAAATTAACCTGTCTCACGAGTGATTCTTTCAAATGTTAGAGGTGCGTGCCTCTAACTTGGCGTGAGCTCTAATGGTGAGGCAAATTGGCTGTCAATCTGTCTGTCAAAATATATTGGCTTCTAATTTTGTTTATCAATCCTGATTAATATTATAAATGTGAAATGTTTGAATGTTTGTTACATAATCACGTTTTAATGCCTGATTGCATTTGGCTAAAATTTAGTACAAAAATATACGAGTCCGACATAACCACCCTCACTGACTTCTTCGGGGGAGTAATCATGGGGATTTCCGCATGGGGAAAAAAGATAGATACAGGATTAAGGCATGGAATAATTATTTTATCTCTGTTCTACCGATTGGACTATCCTACTAATATTATAAACGGGAAAGTTTGTATGTATGGATGGATGGATGGATGGATGGATGGATGGATGAATGAATTACTCTTTCACGTGAAAACTACTGAATGGATTTTAATAAAATTTTCAACAATATAGCTTACACATCAGAATAACACATGGCTACAATTTACGTAGATTTTGTGTGAATTGTCCAAAATATGAGATCCACGGGAGCGGAGCCGCGGGCAACAGCCAGTAGTTAAATAAAATACTAATATTGAACAGGATTACATATTAATTGAACGCATATTACATTCTTTTTGTTTTTTTATATCGATGTAGATATGATAAAATCACTTTATCCATCGAAATTGAAATACCAGCTTTGCTTTTTGTGTTACTTGTCATACTCTTCAAATATTATTTTATCTCTAGAAGAGATCCTAAAAAATTAGATGATAATCTTCAATGTATACAAAATTGTGGGCTCAAATAGGTATATAAGCGAGCACGGAATGAGGAAATTTATCAAAGGAAGCCAGATTGGTCCAGAAGACACGATCTTCAAGACAGACTTTCCAGAAAATATTAATTGAGTTTGGGAAGTTGGGAACTTATGAAGGTAAAACCTGGTAGAAGTTGTTATTGAGGTAAAAACTGATACAATTTTTGGTGGCGGTAACGTGTTAGAGAAGATAATTAAGTTTGGGAACATAACGACGTAATATCTTGACTTGTTCGTAAAATGATCATATTTGTTATATACGTATAGCACGTTTGCCACCTACATGATATAAAAAAAGAAAAACCTATTTTTTTTAATACGTATGTATACAGTGTAAAAATTTATAACAATGTTCAATATTAAATAAACAATATTGTGGCCCATAACGCTATCCACAGATTATTATAATTTGCATGTAAACTGTTGTAGTAAACCGTGACCCACCTGTATGCATATAACATCGCATTTAATAATATCATGTTTTTCAGTTTTAAAGTATACATGCTTATAGTTCAGAAATTTCCAGATAATTTATTACAAAATGCCGAATAAAGAAGTAAGTAATAAAGGAGAGACGATAGTTTTCGCCGCAAAGGTGTTATTTTCATTTGCTAGACGATTTGTAAGTACAAGTATGGTATTAATTTTGGTTTGTGGAAAGTAAGTGGAAAGTGTGACCGTTATTATACTAATAGGGCTGCTTCTAATAGGGGGATAAGATGGTACCAGCCTTGAATAACTTATTTAAGTATATTTTGATAACGTGGGGAACGTTATCAAAATACGACTGCATAATAAAATTTCCAATGTACAGTGTCATGTATCATAGTAATACGGTCTATTATGAAATATGTATTTTAATTACAGCGATTGAACAAGCACAGGTGAAAGGATAAGTAAAGGCGGCCAGAAACTGGTACAATTACTTTCTTATTTATGTAGTTGTTTAAAAAATTGTCGCCCCTAACTGCTACAAGACAACACGTTTCGAAGTTTCGTCGTTTTTACAATACAATAGGGTCCCGATATGACGCTCTTATGAAACTTAAAAAAAAATACAACTGCATGGTAAACCACGAAAATTATTTCAGCTTAAAGCCAAAGTACGAACACATCTAAAATATTAATAATTTCCGTCATACTCATACAAAGTCATATAATGATAATAGCAGTATAATTTCGGTGGTTAGCCGACGACGGCTTGTGGAAATTTTAGTAATTGGTATGTAGCTCGGCTTGTTGAAATGAGCATATAAAGAGTTAGGGAAATCGCAACCACAAAGTATGCTTAAATTACAGACGTGTTTGTGTCTTTGGTTGGGGAATTTGTGTGTTTTGAATTTTCTGTGACATACAAAATATCTGATGATAGCAGTTTGGAGTAGTTGCAGCCCTAAAAAGTAATATTATCATATCACCAATGGGTTGTAGAGGTCAGATAGCAGTCGCTTCTCGGCCAACCTCAGAGTCGAAGGTCTGCTAAAAGCGGACCCCCAGACTCCGAAGTGAAAACTTCGGATACCACTGGAATTAACGCTAGAATAAAGAAATGCATTAAAACAGTTTATTTAGTTGCCATTTTATTGACATTCAAAATTCTATAAATGATTACTAACTAACTATGAGGTAAGTATTATAGACTGGGCGAATGAAGTGAGTGAGTGTCTCCGTTTCAATATGATAGTCGATTTTGTATTTCGGGCAAAAGAAAAATCGATCTATGTCTTTATGTCAGTTCGCATCTAAAGGGATTGGCATTCAATATTAAGTATTGTTCTATAATACGGACCGGAATATTGAAAATGATTGTACATATCGGTGGACTTTAACGTAAATCTCTTTAAACCAACATCACCATGGCAGCACAGAATATTTATTTGTTCTGTCTCTATTTATAGCGCCATGTCACTACCAGCATTCTGAAAAATGAACAGCAAAATTTTCTGGGTATAAAATAAATGTACAACCGACATAATTCTCTTTCGTGAATTCACAACACTTGTAGTGAATAACATACGATTTATAATAGTTGAATATACATGATTTGGTCACCGTTTCTCAAAATGTTCGTAAAACAGTGTAAAGAAAATGTCTTTATGACCCCATCGCAAAGGGGGATTGTAGTCTTAAATTCTATGCGAAGTTAAGGGAGATGAAATTGAGGTTAACAATAAAATCATTTTATGAGCAGATTCTATAAATCTAATATCTACTATATTGCCCATATTTCATTCACTTGGTAGTAATATCTCATAAACACATAATTTCTATTGCATTTGAATGTGATTATTGACTCTTGTCTCTTTTTTCTTTTCGCTGAAAAAATACCTCAATGTCAACTTAGACAAATGAGTCATTTTTAACCACTTTGTCATGTAAGTGCCTCAAACAAACACATCCGCAAAATTATCAGTTGATATTATTGTGTGTTATTATGAAATTGCGTCCTTATTCCTTCAAATATTTGTCTTTGCTATTTATTGCAACAGAATATACACCTAATATACATAATATCCTTGCAGAGTTTTTCCAAATGACTACATTATGAGATGGAGATTTTCACGAAGGGTATTAAAAGGTTTTAAAAGGGCATTTACAGGGTTGGTAGCACGAGTATGACACACCTGAAGATGTACACGTCATTAACAACGGTGACCCCTTTCCAGCCGTGTGCTTATCCGCCTCTAATTGGTATAAAAATGTCCCCCAAATTTCCAAGACCCCAAGTTACAGATACGCTGGTGTTAAACTGTTACACATAACTTAAATTTATTGTTATCTTCAACTTACAAGTACCGCCGTCAGGAAATATTTTAAGTAATAAAATATGAAATATGTTTACCACGTACCTGAATCCAGGAAAGCATTCTTCGAGTCTTGCTCCGGTTCTCCTGAAAGTATTTTATGTGCTTGCTTTTAAAATTATTTATGAGTGTATAGTATGTTATAAAATGCAGTCATATTTACGAAACATTAATTTTCTAAGAAATGGTTGTATAAAACTTTAAAAGTACTAAATAGACGTTAAGAATATATTGTACAGGTAATCTACTCAAATTTACAGCTGAGACTTTTATAAAGTAGGTATTGCAGATTAATAAAGGGTGTTAAGTTGTGCGTAAACACCTTTTTGGGGCTCCAGATAACTTCAATTAGTAGTTAGTACCTTCTGAATAACAGATGAGACTGGTGCAGATTTTCCTTTCGGGCTTGGGGGATCAGACGGCAGTCACTCCCGCATAAGAGGTAACGGATATTGGTGGTAGTGTATGAGTATGATAGGTGACTACCTCTGCAAAGGCCACGCTTTTAACTTTTCATTTCAGTTCTTATGCTCTCGAAAGGCAACTCAAGTAATCTTAGTTTCATAGTGCAAGATAAATAATTTAGAAGTATTGTTTGAATATTAAGATTGATTTTATCTTTGATTTCAATAATGACACGTAAAATTTCGCAAACTTTACATGAAAACATTCGACAGGTCCTGAAATCAATATAAGACGTTTACCTTTATCAAACATTCTATCTAAACTGAAAAGTTTTGGTATTTCATATTTATTATCTCATGTTCAGATCTTTATTTATTTGGGCAACCAGCACTAAAGCATATAAACCTTCTTACACCAAAGTTTATTATTATACTACTTAGAAGGCTAACACACGCCCAACCGAATGTGAAAATGGTTACCGTGGCCTATGGACATTTGCAACACCAGGGGCCTTGCACTTGTTCTGCCGACCTTCACACCTTCTAATGGGGGAGGGGAAGTGAAGGGAAAGAGAACTTCAGTGAACCGCAGGAGACAAATAAAATTGTCTTCTTACTGACAGTATTTTTTTATATACCACTTAGGTGGCAGACAAGCACACAGTCCACCTGATGGGAAGCGGTCATCGTAGCCTATGTGGACGTTTGCATCCCCAAAGGCGTCACACACGTGCTGCCTACCTTGTAGAAATCTTCTAATGCCCTTCTTGAAGATCTCCATATTGTAGTCGCTTGGCAATAGTATAAAAACTCTTCAGTGAGCTCTGGCTATCTTACTTACCACAAGGAAACCAACACATAGTCATTATTAGCCGCGGTATTCTGTAGGGCCGAGGTACTTCATCAATCAGGTCGGTCAGGGTAATATAGTCGCGTCCTACCTCGTTTAAGACATAGTCATAAGAATTATCGCTGAACATATATATATCCGAAAGGAGAGCTAGAAATAAAAAGAATTGTGTTTATTTCGCCTGGGATCGGAGTAACAAAACGTTGGAATTATTTTCATGAATAAAGATAAGGTAAACAAGAGTAAGTACGTACTAAACATGACCACAGTAATAATACGATAAAGTCACGGAATATTCAAACGTTTTGCGGATGTAATCGAATTTTATACGTGAAAGGACAACATGGTTGTGAAGGATAACTGAGTTTAAGTCCTGACAGGCCTAATACACCAGACTCTGTTCATTAATATATTTCATAATGTGTGTTTGTATGTGTGTGTGTGTATGTGTTTGCTTTGCACTAGGCTGCCTCGGAGAGCACGTTAAGCCGTCGGTTCCGGTTGTCATACGAACATCTATGGAATCGAAACAGCTAGTTGGAGTCTTAAAAAGTTCAACAACTGGTTTAGCTGGCACATTCACGGTAAATATCGAGGTCCCCGGATGCCGGAGATGATGATGGTGATTGTCAATTGGTATCACTCCTATGCATAGACACTACAATTAAATAGACAAGAATAAAAACACACGATGTTCATAAACTGGTATAGGTCTTATAAAAATATTACGAAATATAATATAACATGGACGCGTGACCTCGCTCGTACTCCCAAGTGTAAACGAGAAAATGTTTTGGAAGCAAGATCAAAAGGCAGTTTTCCTTGCTAATCGCATTTATTTAGACTCGGCAATACTCGGCATGTAGTCAGTGTATTCGAGTGGGGTTGAGCCGCTAAAATGACGCTAACTTGGGATAACAGTTTTATTATAATGAGTAACAAATCAAAATAAAAAGAAAGAAAGAAAATAATGAAAAAGCATTATATTGAAGAGACATACAATGTGCAGAAAAAAAATTATTTGATAAAAAAAAATATTGTTTTATATTCTTTATTTTTCAATGTTGTAACGTTGTTATATTTTTTTGCCATCAATTCTACTTAATCTATGTTTATTTCCTAGGTGCTAGTGGAGAAGAAATGGCGCAACAATCTGATTGAATGAAATTAATGAAACCGATCTGATTTCATACATAAATATTATGGAACGGCTAACCTATACGTGATTATATTCAATATTACTACAATACATTTTGAAATAGGACATGGTGAAGAAGTAACGTGATAAGCTTTATTGTTTATTTTCCTATTAATTTGATGTCCTTTTAGTTTCAATTTTAAGCAAGAGAAACCTAATTTTTTTTCTCTTAATAAAAATCATTACCTTATTTACAGTTTTCCTAGTTATAATACTAAGACAGAAAAGTGCAATTTCAAGGTACTGATTGAAATTGCTCATAGTCAATATAATGGTGGATCATAGTATTAAGATTATAAGTACTTTAACAAAAACAGTAACACGATATTTTCACTCCAGTTGCTAAAGCGCAATTTTACCGCCGCGCTGGTAATGCGGTTAGAACGTCGACCGCATGGAGTTAACTCGATAATCCTGGCAATCTATCTACTTGATATCATCTGGACAATTCATCATTATTAATCACATATTATACATCTCTGACGACCTCCGTAGCATAGCGGTAGTTCACGCGACTGCTACGCAGGCACTGGTACGATTCCCGCTCATTGCAAATATTTGTGTGCATGAATATGAATATCTGCATTGGTCTGGGTGTTTCTATGTATAATATGTATGTATGTATATAAAAAAGTATCTAAGTATATTTATCCGCATTCTAGAACCCGTAACACAAGCTAGTTAAGCTATGCTTACCATGGGTCTGGATGGCGTTGTGTAGATTGTCCAAAAAAATAAAATTGTTGAGATTGACTGATGTGGTTTTTCGGTTAATTTGAAGTTGAATGGAGTTACAAGATTAGTGTAGTAGCGTGTCAAATCGCTTTTTCTTTCTTCCTCCAGAAAATATGTATGAATGTGCCGAATCGTTTTTATAATGTAGACATATGATATATTATTACTCTCAAAAATAAACTATTCACATACTTCAAAAGGGTTCCATAAAACGCAGTCTCTGAAGATCTTTAAATATCCGGCTTTTAATTTTTTACCAAAAGCGCAGAATAAATAAATAGTTCTACGTTATGTGGCCAAAGATTGAATCAAAATATAATTTTAATTTTAGAACACGACTGTTTTTAATATCAGCAAAAATTTGTAATAACATTAATATATAGAACGGTAGTTTCCGAGTGACGTTTAGGAATGACGTCTTAAAATAAATAAGTGTGTAAAACTGGGTTAATGTTTGTAGCTGATATACGTTATATTATTTCAGGAATATCACGGGCAGCTGACCTATTGAACACCTGATTTATGTATTTATACTGTATTTTATCCGTGTGGTGATGAAAAAACTATATTATAAGTAATATATATAAAAAAATTAACGGAAAATATCGATATTGATATCACTATACGACAGAAAGACAACTCGAAAAAAAACCCTGTACCAAACCATCAGTGCCATTAGCACGAAATGCTTTCGTATTCGTAAAGGTATCAACAGAACGGAGCATTGTGATTGGCAGGCTACACACGCACACAGGTTCACAAGAGGCAGTGCTAAGGGCACTGTTCAGTGTGGAAACTATAGGCCAAAGCTACCAGATGAGGGAGAGGCCTATGTCCAGCAGTGAACTGCGATAGGGTAATTGGTTGATTTATCTACGCGTATGTGTGATTATCACCTTTACTTTAGTCCCGGACCCCGATTCTACAATTTTTTTTCCATAGTCACACGACTGTGAACACAAAAACTGCCAAGGCTTTTCGGCTTTATTTACGTGGCTTAAAGTTCACAAAGTGAAGAGTAGTCTTATGAGATTAGTGTTAAATAACAACATAAACCCACGCCTATATCCCCGAAGGCCCGAGGGTAGGCAGAGGTGCTAGCACCCACATTTCGCCAGTTTATGTTTAGGTCCCAATGTGATAGGTGGCGAGCCTATTACCATTAACCGGGCACTTATAAACCTGCGATAAATACACACATAACTTCGAAAAATATCGAAAAGTCATTGGTGTGTGCCCTGGTAAAACCTGGGATCGACTCCGAGACCACGTCTTAGCAGTCCATTACCCATACTACTAGGCTACTGCGGTTACCTGTATAGTAGATTAGTGTTAGGTCTAGTCTTTAGTAGTCATTAAATTGCTCATTAATACAAATTTAATGACAACCAGAGAAGTCCAAATTCAAAGCCCATTTATATATTATGAGAAAAAAAGTGAAGTTTATAAAAGGACAACCTTTATTACTATTGGTAATTTGTTTGCTGACTAAGTCACTCGAAAACATGAATATGCAGTTGAAGCAGAAATGAGTTTTTGTTTGAAGACTGTAAATGAAAACCACTTATCACTCTCAAAACAAAACAAATCTTAATGATACTTTATACATATTATGTTTCTGTGATTCTACTACGTGTTTAAATATACATTATGAGATACGATTGCGAAAACGTATGTTGTAACGTATATGGTCGAACACAAATGTGCAGGGTCAAATGTAGGTGAAGATTTTGGAAAATAAACTTTCAATATTTTTTAAAGAATATTTGCAAACGAAACTATTCCCTCTAAGCCCTCCAACTAAGCGATGACTTGTCATAGGAGTGGGTTCACGTCGGTAATGTAATAGCCAGGATTCGAACCCGGAACCTCTCGATCGTAACGCCAACTCCTTAACCACTAAGCTGCGGATGCGTAAACACAATTTAAGTTTACAATGACAGTTAGATTAGTTATACACAGTTTATTATAGTTATATGCAGTACTTTGTATATCATTTTTATATTTAGAAAAAAAGTTGTGTAGACAAAACAGGTTCGTATAAAGTACTGTAGGTAAAACATCTAAAAACCTAATAATGTTAAGGTAGTCTACTAGTGTTTACTGGTTGGAATTAGATTCTTTAAAGGGTTTCCTAAAGACGGTTCTGTCTTCTTCTTCTAGTGCCTCTTCACTACTGAAAGTTGGCCGTCAGTTCAGCGATTTTTTCTCGGTCTTGCGCCAAGCGAAAAAGCTGTTCCACGCTGGCAATCTTTGTCCACTCTCGGATATTTCTTAGCCACGACTTTTTTCTCCGTCCAACGCGTTTTTGCATTTCATCATTTGTCGTATTTCTAGTGTTGCAAAACATGACCTAGGTATGCGACTTTTCTTCGATGATCTGTAATAATTCGCAGCTCTTCCAGACGGTTCATCTGTACATAATAATATAACAAATGTTTGAAATACTCGTACGCTAGCGAGTTTCTCGCTATAGAATAAATACTATTGGTGTTACTGGTGGAAAATCATGGTAGGGTCTTAGAATCATACCACACAGGCTTGGTGTAATGCCAAGTCCATTATCTCAGTGTTATTATTTTTGTTTTCAGAATAATTAAATCGCAAAAAGTGACAGTTGGCTCGAGTTGAAATGCACGAGTTGTTTTTTGTTTCTGTTAAAATTGCAGCTAGATGAAGGTTTAAATTAATTCAGTGAATATTTACGAAGTGTTGCGCGCCGAGTGAGTGACGCCAATACTGAAATTTTTAATTTTTCTGTAGGTATAGGTATCGGCACGAGTTGTGGACCTAAAATATACTCAAAATACGCTCTATACGCGCAATACCCCTTTTGGGCTGTGTTTTGAGAATAGTTTTGTATACCCCTTAGGCGGCAAACAATCACGCGGCCCACCTAACGGAAGGTGGTTACCGCGGCCTTTGGACGTTTGCAACACCAAGAGCGACACATTCGTGCTACTGACTATATAGAGAAGAGATGGGAAGGGGTAGGAGGGAGAGGAGAAGGTTAAAAGAGTCTCTGTGCTGTCAGTGCAGAAGATAAAGAAGGGTTACTCGATACGATATAGATGTAGGCGTTACCTGGCGGAAATACATTACAAAAAATATGTGTTGGGGGAGGGAGGAGGGCCCACCACTCACCCGCGGTTCAACACTCCAACGATAACAATATATATTGGAATGTCAAACCGCCCTCTTCAAAGCAAGTGAAAGAATTCTTACCAGAGAGGAGATGTTGTAGTATGTTGAGCAATATTACACAATGGCGAAGGACAAACCTCGACACGTGTTTCGCCTCTACACGAGGCATCTTCAGGAGCATTCGCTTCAGAGCGCTCCTGAAGAAGCCTCGTATAACACAATACCTCTCCAGTGAGCTTTAGTGTGGGGTGCACCGGTGGTGGACGAGATTAAATCTACCAGTCATAGATTACATCAGAACAAACCGCGCGCGTCCGAACCATTTCATTTCTCTCATAACTATGATCCAAGATCCGTGTTAATAAGTATAGTATCTCTCTCTTCGTCGTATAGCTCGCTGGGAACCAAATTGACTACACACAAAGCTCGTCTGCGTATTTTTCCGTCACCACACTAGTCGGGAAACTCATTGGAATCAAAACTTCCTCATTTTCCGAAGTTGGATAAAGAAGATTACTGTACTTACTTAGATAAGAATAAAGTACTAATCCTGTAATGTAGTTCGCACTCAAATATCTATCTTTCTTAGGCCAGGCAGCCCGATGTAATCAAATAATGAAACTTTTTACCGACTGTGTTGCGGGTACTTTAATTACATAGCTTGCTTGCACCAAACGTGTTTGTTGTTGCCAAATTCAATTGTCTGCCTTGTTTTTCGAAACCAATATAAATAGTAAGTCAGAAGGTTAGATGTGCAACGGCACTGAATAAGTCTATGGCAATAAAAGGAACTTGGTCGGATCACCTAAAAAAATAATCTCAATTGCATGATTAGTTTTCATCTTAGTGTAGTTCCCAGTTGCATCTGAAGCTTCGAAAGGGAAAAAAAAAAATTAACACGTTCCATATACATCTTAGGGAAGTTATGAAAAAAATAAGTAATTCACCATTATGTGTCATCTTGGATCTAACATAGCTATGATCCCTCATGATAAATTCAACTTTCAAACAAAAAAAAATACAGAAATATCCGTTCATGAGTTATGATGCCTGAGCTACACACACACCCACACACATATACACACACACAAACACACACACTCAAACAGACACACACAAACACACGCGCGCGCGCTCTCACGCTCATACACTCATACACGCCGACATCCACACAGACACGTCTAATTTATTATACGATACAAGCGACGGGGTGTTACAAGTTCAAAATAGATGCAATTGAACTTCTGCATATTCAACGGTGGTTTCCAACACTTTGGTACACAAAGGTACTAACTATTGTTTGGAAGTTAGTGGCACACGAGCGATTCATTTAGATTACAATTTACGAGCAGGTAACCCATTTATAACTACGACGGGAGCAGTATTTCGACACTAGTTTAAACACTCGCTTGTAAATCCCCCAAGGGGTACCTATTTAGAAGTGTGTTTAAGCAACTAGGAGATAGATTTTGCTTAATTTTATCTTTTGAGTTTCATGTATAGTCAGAGCTCATAAGTGCATTAGCACATCAAGGCTCAAAATGGTTTAGCGTGCGGCCGGCGCGCTTATATGTGTGTGTAATGTTACTATGCAATACGAGGCGACGCTGGCTTGTCTTAAAAGAAAAAGGTCACAAGTAGCGTTAGAATGTAGACGCTATAGTTGCGTAGGATTGCTACTGCACTTTTGAGTTCTACTGTACCTATATGGGGGTGAAATTATATTTTGTCTTACGAAGCTATTAGTCCATTAGTTCAGGTACTTGAAAAAACGTAAACAATCTTAGCGTGTCTTTTTAATATGTTTTGTTTAAAAACTAAGTATATGAATACTTTTCTACTAAGTAACAAATTTTAAAGACTATAAACCTGTATCGATGCAATATTTATTAGTTAGTTAGTTAGTCTAGTTTATTTGTTTAACATATGTTAAAAAGATATATTGACTTGTAATTAATTTTCAATTATAACATCAATGTGTGTACTGTAACTACTTAATTGTAATATTTAATATTCAGTCAAATATACTATTTATAACGTACGGGCAAACCCGGCGAACTGCGTTTCGCCACCAGATGGCTACAAAAAAATGGTTTTCCCGCTTTTCTGTTGACATTTCCCTGAATTTCCTTTGCTATAAACCTCACGGAGCCCGAGACCTTTCCAGCGAATGCAAAACCGTGGAAATCGGTTCGTGCGTTCTGGAGTTATAGCGTCAGGAAAGAAAACCCGACTTATTTTTATATAGTAGATATGTTTAACAATAGTATTATTTGCTTTTCTATTATATAACGCTCGTTAGTAGCACAGTCTGGAAACGTGTCCGATGAACTGAAATAGTTTATCCTTTATTACTTGGAACTACGAATGTGGATAGCCATGTCTAGGTGGAAATAGCATCTGTTTAATCTTTTGGAGATATGTATCTAACTACTACTACAACTACTACGGGTACTAAATACAAAAGTCAATGTTTGTTATTATATTAATTGTTATTAATTAACATAAGACACGGCATGCAGGAATAAGACGGCTTTCAAAAATGGTTCAAACACTAAGCCTTAGTAGTACCAACTACCTGTTAAAGGTAACATTGATTCTTATGGTTTCTGTTAGTTGTGTTGCACCCATGGAGAATTGAAGTAAGCGGAGTTGTTGCAAAGGCAATTGAGTCATAAGAATTCAATCGAGACGAACGGGCGCGGTAATGTTAGAAAGGGACGAAGTTTAGGCTCTGACGTCACTCATCAGTTCTCGTGTCACGGCATTGGGTACGGATGTCATTTTTCTTAAAAAAATTGCAGAATAAAATAGTTTTCATCGTGTTCCGTCATGAAGTGTGTGGTGTCAGGGTGTAAAAATTGTACAGCAAAACTGTCTAAACATACTGATGGTGTAGCATTTCATCTGTAAGTCCCCTGGATTTATATTTTAATTTTTATAAAAAAAATACCCTAATAGAACCATCTAGTGGAGAATAGATGTAAGTAATCTTGTCTTTCATGTATCGTAGTTGTAATAATACTCAATGCATACTGTGAAATTTTCACCACAGTCATTTTGTCTTAGTTCAATAATGATTTAAAAAATGTCGTTTTATTTATAAATAGTTAATTTAACTGAAATTTTAAATTTTAAATAAAGTTAACTAGGCCATCTACCGGACTATGACTAAACCATGTAGAGAAACTAAATGGTTTGCCCTTATACCAACAGATGTTCCAATTTTCAAAAACAATACCCCTATTTAAAATAAGTGTTGTTTATTATTATAGCTTCTATATTTACTTCTAAATGCAATATTTATTCTTCAAAAATGGGCTGAGCGAGTAATTTATAATTTGGGCCCAAGAATCTTCCTCCGAGATAAGTTTAAGGAAATAAACATTCATAACATAGATAGTTCTAGAATGCTTTGTAGCGCTTAGTGGCCAGTAGTCAAACTACAATGAAAATTGCATGTCACGTTCGTTTCCAGTTTCGCTATGTTCTGGTAGATGGATTTCTTGGAAGTAGGAGGGGTTTAAACAGAGGGGTACAAACACGCGGGTGGAGGGGTGTGATTACATGTCCCCGCGCGTCTCCCTTCACACCCGCAACTGGCCACGCATTTTTGTATAGAGAAATCTAACTGTTACATCTCCGTCATCTATATAGTTCGGTCCTCCGTGGTTGCACCAGTGTATTTAGTAGCTTGGTTAAAGTTATCTTACAGAATATGGCGTTAACAATTAACACTAACCGGCCGAGCGTCTGGGTTGCGGCCGTTTATAGTTAGCGACAAGTTATCACGTCATTTTAACTATTATCAAATGGTGCAACATGTTTTATACCTGATCGGTACTTTAACTGCACTGTTAATGTAAAAATAAGATGGTGCAACCCAGCCTAAGTATGTATAAAATAAAGCTGGTTAAGTGCTGCTCGCATGAAGGATAAAACGTCGTTTTTGGGGTGTCTTTTGAGGATAGCACGGAGTGCTATGATGGTGGATGAGCTTATATACCTATCAAATCTTATGTTTTTACTTAGCGTATTATCCATTTCAGTTACAATTTCATTTTACCATTACCATTTCAACTCCAGATCTAGAACTCAATGTCCACTGAGTAAATATAATTATTTTGATAATTACTTACCTGACCTTTTCTTTAATGAATCCATAACTTGAGCCTCCCATTTTAGCAGAAAATTTGCGAAAAGCGTCCAGAGAGGCGTGGTTACTTCATTATGCTAACAAATTGTTGTCACGAGCAGGACTTTGGAAGAAAAAATCAGTTAATAATAAATTATCTCAATTCAATAAAGTTTTAGATAAATAAGAACTAAGCCTTGAACGTAATTTCATTGTCTGCCCAACTACTCTCTACTATATATAATAATCTATGTAAATTACGTTCTAAGTCCTATTATCCAGTCTCCATAATCGTCAATCTATTTGTTCAAGTTTTGACTTTGAAAACAACGATACGATTCAATAGTTTGATAGCGAGCAGTACTTGCCCGCAGAAGAAGTCGGCGGCAGTTCACGCACTTGCACTCTGCACCATCACTGTTTAGAGAATGGTTTCCTTTTTCAGGTACCTAGCTGAATTTTTGCAAGGTGCGAAAACCTTGCATTGTTGTAGTGTAACGGCGAGATGTTTTATAGTAGGTTTTTAGCTGTAATGAATTTAAGTTATAAGTGACTATATGCACTGTAAACTGTAAATTATATTAAATTACTGGCTAGCTGAACAAGAGATAAATAAAAAGTATTGATACAATCAATAACAATATATTGCTGTTAAAAAGTCGTTACATGAATTAATTTGAAGGTAGGTAAATCACAGGGGGGATTCGTATAAGATAATCTGTCGTGGCGTTGCTTGGTCCGTGTGCAAGATGGTCGATGCACTTAGCTGGTTGACTCCGGGGCAGATGATGGCCGGCGTTCCAGGGACTCCGCTGGGCGTGCCTCGCAACCATTATACCGGCGCGAAGCCCGGTGCGAAGACCCTGGAATTAGAAAGAAGTGCGGGTCAGTACGTCACTAGATAATAATATCTTTGTGACCCGCTGAAAAATAGCAGGTGAAGAATAATCTCCCCAGCGGCTAGACAGCATAGCTAAAAGCTAAATGAAACAAAAAGGATATAATGAGCGAAAGTCAGGTTTGTGACCTCTGACCGTAGAGGTCATCGGCCTCGTGGCAATATGCATTGGTGTATGCTGAAATGAGCACATAAAATAATAAAAATAAAATAATAAGGCCATGCATAAATAGCAGGCAATAAGCTGTAGGACCACTGAGAAGTCTTCACCTGTAGAAAGAAGAGGAAATGTTGATCTCAGAACTTACCCGGAGACGACGGCAAGGTAGCCCGGGGTCAAAGCGACCTTTCTCGGCGAAGGATGCCGAGAAAAGGGCAGTGTCAGGGCAGATATTAAGCACCTGAACTAGTGATGTCCAATAACGTTCACTCACACCATAGATAAAATAAGTTGTAGAATCGATACTGCACTAAAATATCGATTAAATTACAAAAAATATTTAATTTAAAATTACGAAAAATCCACAACGTTACAGTAGTAAGGTAACCGGGTTATAACTATCGGCACAGATCTTTAAGTTGTGAAACAGGACCCTGGTACGTACGGAATTTTTAGATATAGTCTATGGTCCGTTGATTAGAACTTGTTTACCACCATGCAACGGTTATCTTCAGAAGACAGTTCAAAAACGCATTCTGCGCGTATAGAGCATGAGTACATTTTGGATCCACAACGCGTGCCTATACCTATACCATCTATAAATTTTAATTTCACTGTTCGTGGAATACCTAAGGAATATTACAATAAGTTTTCCACTTCTTAATAAAATTTCTGGAGTAATTTATTTTTATTTCATTTACCTCAAGACAAGGACTAGCCTAATAAACTTACATAATGTTCACAATCATAATTATGTACTGGCTTTTAGTGGGCTTATCCAATTTTGAATGTCATTGTTAATATCTATATTAAGAAATTCTACCGTTGCGAACTTTTCACTTTTATTCGTTCTACGTTTTAACATTTTGATTTCGGAGTTGGACAAATATATTTTGTGTGCATGAATAGGGCTATTTGCACTGGTATTGTTGTGCCTCGGAGAGCATGTTAAGCCGTCAATCCTGGTTGCCATACGAACATCTATGACAGTCGTTACGGGAAGTTGGAGCCCTCAAAAGTGTGACTAGCCTAAATACAGAAATTTGATATCGCCAATTTCGTTGTGGAGATCCGATGGCAGTCGCTTCATGGAAAATATCGAAGTTCAGCCACATCTTAGTTAGACTAGAAAGCCGACGCCCACTTAGTTGGGAATAGACTCAGAGAATGAAAATGATGTTGGTAATAAAACTTTTATTTGCAAATCTGAAAGAGATGCTGGCAGTTGTTAGCGTCTTCGTCCGATTTTGTTTGATTTAATGATGAAATACTTATTATGTATAGATTGTGGATACCTGTAATTGATCATTGTTTAGTAATTATTTACTGGTATAAACTTTTGTATACCACTGTTATAAATGAAATAAAAATAAAATAAAGCTCATGGGATCCTTTCCCGGGATAAAAAGTAACTACGACTACTAAGCGTGATCCTAAGCGTGTTTGAATAATAAACATCCTAACATCTTCTAATAATTGAGCAGGATCTCTTTTTCCCTTTTTAAGCAATTTATTATAGTTACTCTATAAACAGCTTTTAGTTTTTTTTGTGGATTGATTAGTGTTTTCCATCACATACTTTCAGTGTTCTTTTATTGATAAGAAAGTGAGCATGCTTCAAAGTTTCACATATTGCTTAGTATCACAAATGCGTCTACATTAATAGTATTATTGTCATTATATGGACATACGCTTAAATTAACAATACTATTAATAATTGCGCCCTAATGCCTTGGGTACATGCAGCGAGTAGAGTGGCAAGATAGTACATTCCTAAATTATTTTATGAGGTGTACAATACCTAATATATACACTAAACTATTTACTTATACATATTAAAAGTACCACACTTTATTACAGGTTCTAGAGTTTGACAGAGGTCAGTAACGTCTGTTCACACATGACTCGTCAAAATGACTCGCCACTTATCTCGGTGCGTGTAATCAAGGCATAAGAACTAATACTAATGCAGTGCAAAAAGGTTTTATTGTTCGAGATAATAAATCTTTTACAGTGACTGAAGGAAACAAAAGCACATTTTTGAAACGATTACTCTTTCCTTTGAACGGGGTCTACTTAGGCCAATAAGGTAAATTGGGGGATAAAAATTTATTCAAAGGCTTTTAAGGCTATTTATTTTATACGTTAATAAAGGTCATAAAATATACAAACCGAAGGGAATATTAAATTCTTTTTATCTTTATTAGAGGTGATTGAAGACCGGTCGGTTTTGAGATTTAAGCCAAGGAGTAAATATTTTTTTGTACCATTTAGGTGGCAGACAAGCGCACGATTCACTTGACGAGAAATGATTACTTTATTAATTTTTTCCTTTAGTTTACAAAAGATTTCAAATTCAAATTCAAAAATCTTCTTACTTTATAAACTTGTCACTGCTATTAAGTAAACTTTTTTAAGAATGAAATAAACAGAACATTGGATCTTGAAATAGTTTAGAAAAAGATTGAAGTGATAAATAGATATCAAAATCTATCATAAAAAATATTTATAATTGAATTGTAAATCTTACTTTATTTTTTTTTCACATTATACATACCGAACGTACGTTTGACACTCGGTGCGTGATATTAAAATATATTTTCAAAAACAAATCCCCAGTTATCTCGCGATGCACATTGAGTTTTAAACCCACTTATACGTATCCACACGAGTTGTTATTGCCCAAAAATAGGTCGTTTGACTCGTAAATACACATTACGTCTAATCGTAGGGCGACCTCGGGTACAATTTAATTATATAGGTACTATGTATGCAATAACAGGTAAAGGTTATATTTAGGAGAGTAAAATATTTTTATGACCCAGTAATGTAATGAATGGGAATAAAAGTATAATATACAGGGTGTCAGGGGAACACTCCCGAAGTCAAAAGCCCCTGGTAGTAGGTACACAACATATTGGCATGAAAAAAATTTACGGCAATGCAGTTTTTTTTCGCATTTATTACTCTCCATCGAATCATTAAAGCTAAATGAAATGAAAATTTCATAAAAAATCCTCTCTGCAAAAAGTTACAAGTGGCTCCCATCTTGCGAGTTCATGTTTTAAAGTTAAAGGACTTAAAAACAAAATTGCGTTACCGTATTTTTTTACTGCCAATATGTTGTGTACCACGAGTACTACCAGGGGCTTTCGGCTTCGAGAGTGTTCCCCTTACAACCTGTATACTTGTTTAAATATAATGTAATAAGAACACTTGTTGTAAACCAATATTTACAGGTAGGTACTATTCCTCAATTTGGATGTCATCATCATCATAATCATGAGGATATGTTTTCCTGATTAAACGCGACATAAAAATAGACGCGAAAACCTAAGTGTTGCCAATTGAATTTAAGTGTTCGTATGTGGAAATATAAAACTGCTTCTACGTAAAGACTCTTTCAAACATAAACTACCAACTAACCAAATTTATATATTTTAACAGTAATTTAATTAATTAAGATTCTCGTCTGCTGTGGGCCAGACGAACTGAGTTCATAGTCACGTTTTCCTTTGACAACATTTCGAAATTTCAACGGTCCTGCTTTATCAGTTGAAATGCGTTTTCGAACTTAAATTGAAGAACTTTCTTTAAAAATAACCTTTTCTAGTAAAGTTTAAGACGAATAAATACAATATTGTTTATAGTAATTTTTACCTGTGGCCTAATATGTACAGTTGGGGTTACAAAAGTTCAATAATCTATAATCCTTTAATAGCCTATGTGTATTTTAACCAAAGTAACATAGATAGCATTTAATAAAATAAACTATCGATGTCTTGTTTCTTTATAAGAAAATCAGTACACTCCTGCAAGTAGTTGCCAAAACTTACATTAATAAGTAGATATATTATTCAGTAGCTTTTAAGACTAGTAGTTGTGTAGTGACATTACTTCATACATATTTTTTTTCAATTTGAGCCCACTGAACTTTTGTAGCCCGCTGTACTTAGCTGGTCTGCTGTGATATTCTAGATTATAATAAATCAATCATTCATTCACCCTACTTCAGACCACTGCTCTACATAAGCGTCTTACAATAGCATACGATCGTCACTATCACACATCCGGCAGTTTCCTTCAATAATATAATCTATACCTGGATCAAATTTCATTCGATTTCGTTTCACCATTATTTCATTCAAACTTGTGCTGTTACAATACTAGTGAGATTCTTCAATTAGTTAGCTTCAGCACGTAATTTCAGAGTGTAATACTTATGTATAATGGAAGCTTCCAACAAAACATATTTATCACTAATGGTAAGTAAATGTTTTCAAACTTTTCATTTAATTCACAGGCATTACAAGCTCCTAAAGTGAAATTACTTTTTATTTAAGTCGTAGACAAAATTATAGGTACTTTGTTACTCAAAATATATCTTTTATACTACTTAGGCTGACAAGCACGCGACTCTTCGGATGGAAAGTGGTTACCGTGGCCTATGGACGTTTGCAGCACCAAAGGCGTTACATTCGTGCTGCCGACCATATAGACAAGAGGATGAAAGGAGAAGGGCTGAGGGGAGAAGGTTAACAAAGTCTCTGTGCTGTTAGTGCAGAAGACAAAGAAGGGTTTCTCGGTCTTCCCACTGACAACATAAAACTTCTCCAGTGAGCTCTGGCAACATTACTCACCGTCGGAAACAACACAAGGTTATTATTAGTAGCGGTATTCTGTAGGGCAGAGGTATTTCCCCAGTCGGTCTGCTCAATTAGGACGGGTGATACCATCACGTCCTACATCCCTAAGCGGTATAATGATTGTAGTGAATTATCGTCGTTCTGTATAAAAATTAAATTGAATATTAGGATACAATTTCATTCACGCCTATCATAAACGTCAAAAGACATATAAATTTATAAAGTTATCCTTAGAGGCTAAACGTTTTTTTAGGACACGTCAATTTGACTTCATTCCGCCTGATGGTAAGCTCACGGCAAAGTCTCAGGAATGATCACCATTACAAACATAGAAAGTGTTACAATGGTGGCACTCAGCTTGACGCCTCATCAGTGCGCGAGTGTGTGTGCGAGGGACATACGTATCTTGAAACAAAACCTAGGCGTGAGAAAGTGACAGAGTATACGAACGGTGAAATGTTTTTTTAATACAAACCATGTTGATAACTTCGTCAGAAATAATATTCCGTAGTGACATCAATGTTCTATGCTAAAAGTCACAATTCACGGTCATTTTGAATTCGTAATGAGTCTGTCGGTTTGAAACTCACGCCTATATCCCATAAGGGGTAGGCTACCGTGGCTATTTATAATTATTTCATCTAAGTAGGTATAATAAGTATACCAAGATGGTAGCACGTGGAAACATGAAACCTCTCTCTGCCACACTAGGAGGTAGCCGTAAATATGTATATGTATATCTTAATATAAATAAGCCGTGAAAAAAAATGTAATGTCCTACGTCGACGATCAAGCAGTATACTCCTAAAATCACGTCAACCATAGAGAAGCGAGTGAGACTCGTCAGAACGGTGGCGTTTTACGCGCCGAGTAAAAGGCTTTTTATTGCACATAAAATTATTTTCGAACGAAGCGCCCGCGCTTCTGTGGCGCGTATAATGTAATTAAGTCAATTCATAAGCGGAAGCGATTTTATCAATCCATAGCATATTAATTAGTTATATTTTTTTTCTTTTAAGTTACTGCATATATGTATAAAGGATGATTCGCGTTACTCGGTGCCGGGTCGGAGTCAAGCCGTGTCCGCCCATTGTGCTTCGCAACAATGGTCAAATAATATTACATATTTATGTTGTATGAACGTCCTCACACTACAGCGAGATGAATGCTTGGCTCAGACGCAGAATGTCTTTTTCGCAAAATGTCCTTTTTATTCGAGGCACGAGGAGAGTATCAGACTGCTTTATCAGTTACAGTTAATTTTACTAAACGAGGTATTTTTTTAGTCATGAGTTTTTATTTTCTAATTTTGTTTTGTGAAATAGGTACAAATTTGATAGTAGAGTAATCATAAATATTTTCATATCAGAAGTAAATGACGTATTTCATTATTTTTCAGACAAGTTTTACAACTATATATTATATAAAGCATATTTAAAAATATTTCAATAGTAAGTTTATATTAATCATTATACATATATAGGTACATTGCTTTTTTATGAATCTTTTGCTTATATCTTGTACCAGACGGTGACATGACGCGATATTGAATTCTTTTCGTAAAATGAGTGTAGAGTAGATGCGTTGAAACATATTTTTCGTTCATTAAACTAAGTTATAAAACCACATGAAAGTAAATATTTCAAACTAGCTGTTGCCCGCGGCTCCGCCCGCGTGGAAGTCGGATCGCGCGTGTCATCGCTTCAGGTCGAAAACGATCTACAGCTTATTTTTATAGCAAACATTACTGTAAAATATATTATTCCTACATAGATTTGTGTACAATTTTAGCAGTAATGAAATAAAAGTCAAACTCATTTACCTGTTTTGAATTGACCATTAAAGCGACACTTAGAAAACGTAAAAAAATATAAAATTTATGTTTAGCAAATTAGCATTACCAATTACAGTTTGAAACGTGGCCCTGTTCTGAGAAGACTCCGGTAAGGAATTAAGCGGGCTGTTTTTGGTCTATTTACAAACATTTACTTATTCTAATTGAAATTTTTGTTTTGAGTAACATGGTTAAGCAGTTCATATTCAGCTCTTTCCTCTGTCGATTCTTGAGAACGCGCATAATATCTCATTCTTTTAGAGTTTCTTGAATTTTGGGATAAAAAAGTTCTTTTTTTAGGTGGCATGTTAATATATATAAGCCTGTTATATATATATATATATATATATATATATATATATATATATATATAAAGAAGAAAATGAGTAAGTATGGATTAAAAGAATAATTAATGATCTATGAATGAATGATGCGATGTCGAGCTAAAAAGTACGTTTCGTAAGCAGTCGAAAAAATTATGTTATTGTAGTATTTATCAGAAGCCTGTTATTTAGGTAGGTACCTATTTATTTGGATTGGAAGTAAATAAGTAAGTAAAGTAAAAGTACTATTAGTATGGAATGGAAATACAATTATTTATAATTAGTGATTTACGATGAATGATCGCGCTGAACAGCACGATTTGAAAGCAAGGCAAACGGATACTTCCGGATCTCTCTGTATTCCTATTCTACACACATAAAAAAAAGTTTGCGATCAATGGCATAAGCTCCTAGAATTCTTTAAATTTAACTTTATCAAGAAAAAATTATGTTGTATGCCTGTACCTTGTTTGAAATTAAAATATAAAACTATTTTTTATTATTTATTTAAAAAAATTGAGCCATTTATCATAATGCAATTGTGATAGAAATTTCATAGAAAGAAAAAGACTGTTTAATTAAACTTAAACTACAATTTATTATTAAAAGGTGTAAATTCAATATAAAGTAACGCCTCCCCTGGCTCGAACACATGCGGAGATCCTCCTGGGCATGCTGAGGATCATGTTATCCAGCATTTCCTGGGGTAACATATCCCATTCTTCAATAGCGGCTTCCCTGAGCTCTGGAACTGTCTGGGGATGTGGCTCACGGTTCCATACAGCTCGTTTAAGAGCATCCCACGCGTGCTCTATTGGGTTTAAGTCGGGCGAGCCGGCAGGCCAGTCATATCGTGTGATATCGTATTCTTGAAGAGCAGCATTGACTCGTTGAGCTCGATGTGCGGGCGCATTATCATCGACCAGTACGAATTGGTGCCCATGGTTTACTCGGAATGGTTTGACTATATCATCAATAGCAACTGCATTGTACATGTCTGCTGTCATGAAGCCCCGATACGGGATCAAAGGCATTCTAGCTCCAATCATAATGCCACCCCAAAAAGACACCGATTTTCCGCCTTGCTGAACTGTTCCAGTGGCAGTTCTTTGTCTTTCACGGTCGCCTGGTCTTCTCCAGACACGGACACGTCGGATGAGTGGAGATTCGGGATTCGTCAACGAAGAGTCAGTTTTGCCAAATGTTTTCTTACTCACCTTCTTCATTTTGCCGAAGTCTAGCCCACTGCAATCTTCGTTGTTGACGTTGCCGGGAATTGAGCGGAGCTCGCCGTGACCTCCGTGCTCGTAATCCAGCCTGGTACAAGCAATTGCGAACGGTCTGCGTGCTAACTTCAAGCCCAGAGGCGGCCCTGACTTCTGCTTTTATTTAAGTGGCGTTGATTGTGGGATCACGGGCTGCCAGCAATAGCGCTTTTGGGCAGCTGTCAAAACAGTTGGGCGACCGCTGCGGGGTCGGTCAGCTAAATTCTCCATTCCGTGGTACCTCTGCAACGGAGCCACGACACAGGATTGGGATATAGCAAGTCTGCGTGCTATTACTCTCGTGGTGTAACCTTCTTCCCTCAAAGTTACTATTTTAGCTCGTAAAACCTCTGATAATCCTCTTGGCATTTTTTCAATCACAACTTTACGCGAAACACATCTTGAATCAGATTTCTGAATGAGCGTAAGCTAGGACTGAAAGCCTTTTTGTAAGAAAAAACAATTGAACGGTGTCATTGTTTTGTGTTCTAATTCTTTATTTAGAAATAAAAAATCTAAAAAGAAGAATAAATCATAATATAATCTACAGTAACAAAAAAGACTTCAGTTTTTCAAAGTGATCGCCAACTTTTTTTGATGTGTGTATTCCGTAGTGTTAATTGCGTTAACTGCTAAGCAAGAGAAGCAAAGCATTTAATAAAAAAAATTAAATTATTATATTAAGATATGAAATAAAAGAAACTATTAAAAACAACATCAACAACCAATGCTCAGAATAATCTGCAGTTTAGTAAGGGTGCAACTAATATCATCATCATTCCCTGAACCTTTTTCCCAACTCAGTTGGGGTCGGCTTTCCAGTCTAACTGTGATGCGGCTGCCATCTGACCTCCACAACCAATGGCGATATCGAAGTTCGAAGTTAGACTGGTTGGACTTTTGAGGGCTCCAACTACCCGTAACGACTGTCATAGATGTTTGTAGAGATGTATTTACGTTACCAGGTTTTAATACCAGGGTTTCGCTTCAAAGTACGGCGCCCTGGTACGAACAAACAATACTTGCAAGTATGAAAGTATGTGCTATTAGTCGGATGCGCTAAGAACTGGAAACAGTACACATAAAAATACTTGCATAGGAAAACGATCTGTAAGTCAATGTGGATAAGAAACACAATCTAATTTGTAAATGAAAAATACTTTTAACCTCAAAGTATTTTTTTATTTATACGATTTTGACATGATTTTTAATACGATGACCCTGGAATACGGTTCAAATTTCTATGCAAGTATTTTCAAATATTAACGCCGCCGGCGCCGCCGCCGCGGCTGAATACTTTCCTCACGTTCGCAAGCAGGATAGAATAGGAAGGAAAACGATCTCTACTCCAATGCGAATAACAAACACAATCTAATTTTTTGAATGAAAAATACGTTGAACATCAAAAAGTAGTTTTTTAGTTATACGATTATGACACAATTTTTATTACAACGACATGGAATAGGGCTCAAATTCCTATGCAAGTATTTTCAAATATGGACGGCCGCCACCCTCACGGCTGGACACTTGCTCGCGTTCGCCAACTTCGCCATAGTTTTGAATACTTTCAAGTATTTTAAAACCTGGTTTTCGACCCTAGTATTTTTATGTACTCGTACTTAGAAGCCCTGGTATGGGATTTTGCAAGTACCTATATCACATCTCTAGTTTGTATGGCAACCGGGACCGACGGCTTAACGTGCTCTCCGAGGCACGAAAAGACCAGTGCAAACAGCCATATTCATGATTATCACTTTTTGCACTGGCTGGGGATCGAACCCGCGCCCCGTGCGTAGCATTTGCATGCACTACCGCCACGCCACGGAGGGTGCAACTAATAAATTCGCATTAATCATTAGATCGCATACGGCACCTATTACAACTGCAGGTAGTGACTATCTTACGGAGAATCTTAACACCGAGTGTTGTAAAATGACGTCACTTGAGGAGCGCCATCTATTGATAAATGTTGGAATTTCATTATAGTAATGGTATAACGCTGTTTGATTTGAACGCAATTTTTTACTGTAATATTTGCACGCCTTGGTCGCAAAAACTACTGAACGGATTTTGATGCGGTTTTTTTTATTAGAAAGGTCTTGCTTAGACTCAAAATTTGCAGTATATTTGGTTGTAATTGGTTAAGTAGAACCGGAGATATGACCAAAAACAACCTATAAACGAAGCGCAGGCAAAGCCACGGGTATCAGCTTGTATAAAAAGTAGCCTATATGTTGCTCAGAACTATGAACTATAATCGTACCAAGTTTGATCAAAATCCCTCAAGTAGTTTTTGATCCATGCGTGCACATACGGACAGACAGACAGACAGAAAGACAAAAAAAATTCTGATTGCATTTTTTGCATTAGTATCGATCACCAATCATCCCCCAATAATTATTTTGTAAATATATTCAATGTACAGAATTGACCTCTCTACAGTTTTATTATAAGTATAGATTAAGTAGAACCGGAGATATGACCAAAAACAACCTATAAACGAAGCGCAGGCAAAGCCACGGGTATCAGCTTGTATAAAAAGTAGCCTATATGTTGCTCAGAACTATGAACTATAATCGTACCAAGTTTGATCAAAATCCCTCAAGTAGTTTTTGATCCATGCGTGCACATACGGACAGACAGACAGACAGAAAGACAAAAAAAATTCTGATTGCATTTTTTGCATTAGTATCGATCACCAATCATCCCCCAATAATTATTTTGTAAATATATTCAATGTACAGAATTGACCTCTCTACAGTTTTATTATAAGTATAGATATAGATTATATACACAAATAATGTTCACATAAGAAAAAATATTGCGAGAAGGACGCGAACTTACCACTTACCCACGGTTTAACAGTCCCAATCTTCTTCTGTCGAATCGATGGCATTTTTGAGTTGCCATCGTGGTGTAGTAATTTGTTTCACGGCAGCGCGGCAGCGCCGTTACTCACGGAGAGGGCCCAAGCATAGGTTGTGCTCTTCGGGAAGGCTTACTACATTCCCTCCCCACTTACCCACAATCCCAATAGCAAAAGATTATTAAGTTTCATAGAAAAGAATGCCAAACCGTAGGTACCCACCAAAGCAAGTAAAAGACTTCTTTCCCAAGGAGAGTTTTTTTTATCTATTTATTTTTTCTCCACACCACTATCTTTACAGGCTAACCTAATACAATAGTGTGGTCCTTAAATATTAATCACTATCACTACATAGTATAAAATAAAGTCGCGTTCTCTGTCCCTATTTTTCTTGTCCCTTTGTATGCTTAAATCTTTAGAACTACGCTACGGATTTTGATGCGGTTTGTTTTAATAGATATAATGGTAAAAGAGGAAGGTTTATATGAATATAACATCATGCTACGACCGACAGGAATGAAAAATATTGCAAAAACGAGTTGACGCAGACGAAGTTGCGTGGATCAGCTAGTATAACATAAAGTGCAATTTTTGTGAACTCACAAATCAAGGATCATGGAAAAAGATCTGTGCCGTCCGCCACTTCATTGAGTATATGTAAGGTGTGCGTTATCGCAGCTTTGCCTAGCAAATTAGTTCTAGCACTAGCACAGATGTTAAGTATGAATGTATAATATTCCGCAAGTACGAAGAAAAAACCTCGAAACATGTTTCACCTTTACACAAGTCATCTTCAGAACCGGTACCAAGTAACGACCGGTAGCGTCTTTTGCTTCTTATTTTCCAGCCTTTGTGAATAACAGTGTCAAAAGGCAGTCAGACAAGAAAAAAGGGTCCCCGGATTCCGAGGTGAAGGCTTGAAGAAGTTTACCAAAAGTAAACGAATATAAAACTCTTCGTGCGCATGTTCGACTCTTATTTAGCCGGTATTTTAAATATGCAGAGCAGCACGGTAACAGCTCGTCTATTTTCAGATATTGTTGCCATTTATTTGATCATTGCAATCATCACTTTCACAACGTTGTATGAATACTAAAATTAAAATTAGTTTGTCAATGACTCATCGTTAAAAATAATTATTGTGAATTGTGTGAAATATTATTTAGCGGGGCATAATATCAGCAGCTGTGTGGTTCCCGGCAAAGTAAAATTTGGACCAACCCATCTCTTTCCATGCGGTGTCTCTAAGGCGACTAAGAGATAAGGCTGTTTAACATCAGACAGATATATACAGCCCAGACTCAGCCTCAGAGGTATAGCACGAGTCAACAATAATACACTGAATACGGTAATGCCCCCGATTATATTATGGATACTATACAAGGTGTAAGGGAAACACTCCCGAAACCCAAGGCCCCTTGTTGTACTCCTGGTACATAACATATTAGCATTAAAAAGATTGCGGTAAGGCAATTTTTTTCCCATTATTTACTCTCCATCGTATAAGTAAAGCTAAATGAAACGATAATTTCATAAAAAAAATATCATTTCAAAAACAAAACAAGTCATCTTGCGAGTTCATGTTTGAACGCGCGTAGATTGTTTTGATGTAATCTTATGGGTAGATTTGAGTTCGTCCAATACCCTAGCACCCTGGGCTGTCCACAAAAAACAGCCCAAAAAACGCGTGGGTAGGGGAGCGAGGGGCTTGTTGTAGCAGGGGTAAGTAGTAACAGGCTCTTTTCACTGGGATCTTAAATTTTATTTACGTATTTCTTTGACTCGATTTGACCTATAAACCGCGCTGCATCATGTTGGAATAGCCAGGGTCCCGCCGGCCTGCTCAGTGAGCGGAAGTGCGCACGCGCTTCATTTTTGCCAGGTAATATAAAATTGTACTGTCGTAAAATTTTGGTTTCAGTTATTATTATCGACTAATTTCAAACTTTCTTTATCTAATTTAAATTCAAATTTATCTATCTCTGATAACCTGTAACAGTTTTTAAGATTGCTAAATTATTTAAATAGTTATCTTGATAAATGTTAAAAATCATACCATGGGGTTAGTTGTAACAAAATCCTGGGGCTTGTTGTAACGTGTTACAACATGCCCCAAGTTATGATGTAGATACTTTTTTCCCTTCTCCAAGGATGAGGGTGTACAAAAGAAAATCAGAGCGGGTAACACAAGGCCAAGAAGTGTACGAGTTAGCGGCAGCTGAAGTTTTGGAAAGAAATTACAGTATTCGAAAAGCTAGTCAGACTTTCGGATTATGTCACCTGTCTATATTATGTTGTTCATATCACAAATCTGGACGTACCTTAAGTGGTAAAAAAAAACACTTGGCTGTCCAGGGGGACTAGCCAAAATGAAAAAGAAAAATAATGAAAGTTTAAGAGTTGGATATGTTAAGCCTAGACAAATGTTTACTGCAGAATAAGAAGGTAAGATGGCTTCCTACCTACTCAAGTGCGCCGAAATATATTTTGGACTATTTCCTATAGAAGAACTAGCTTACCAATGCAGTGTGCAGCTTAATGCTAAAAACATTCCTTCTTCTTGGGATCGAAATAACATGACTGGTACTAACTGGTTCCAAAATTTAATGCGCAGAAATGCAAAATTAAAGGAAAACGTAAAGAAAAGGGAAAAGGCAAAGGAAAATAAAAAAAAATGAAACCGTAGTGGGCAGAGTTAAAAAAATATTTTATGTTCAGATTCAGAATCTAAATCAGAAGAGTGGTATTGTCTGGTATGTGGTGAAGCTTACACAGATTCAAATAAAGAAGATTGGGTCGAGTGTATCATTTGTAAGATGTGGGGACATGTAGGATGTGTTACAGGAGACATTATATCTTTTATTTGTATTAATTGTAACTCAGATGAAGACTAAATTGAAATACAATGAAACCTTACCTTAGATTTAAATAATTGAATTACTTAATGGGATTTAAAAGTGTCATGATAATTATAAGAAATGTTTAACTAAATAAAACTGTTAATTACTTAATTTTTAGATGTTTATTACTTAAAGAGTGTATTTAAGTTAATTTTTGATAAGAATTACATAATACTTACTTTAGAAAGATGTCGATTTTGTTAAAAATAAACAAAGAATAAATGATTAGAGGTATTATTTTTGTTTATTTTTGTCGTTACTACTTGCCCCGGTAGACGTTACAACTTACCCCAAGCACGAGGTAAGTTGTAACACCGCACTTCTTCTAGAAAATAATTAATTGTAAAATAATGACCAATAGTTATGGTATTATTTTTACTTGATTTGGTAGAGGAAGAGTTACAGCATCCATCCAATTTTAATTAGTAGCAATTTAATCAATGGATCTCAAGATATATTAGTTTTCATGAAAATTGTTACAATAAGCCCCTCGCTCCCCTACTCTGCGTATAGAGCATATTTTTGAAAAAGGAATTTCACGTTTTGCACTCACAACTCGTGCCTATTAACTATATTACGTACTGCACCATGAAACATTAGCAAACGAATCACTGAAAACATCAATAGCTAATATTGAACAGGAAAAGTCAGAAAGGAAAATTCTCCGTTTAGTAAACAGCTCGTTAGTACAAAATGACTGATGAGCACCTTTACGTAACAAAATGACATAAGTACGGAAATATACTAACGAAATAAACGAAATTAAAAGTATTGTAAAGCTTAAGTATGTAATTTACATTCCTTTTTCAAAAATGATCTTTTTGTAATAACAAGATATATATTGAGTCCCGAAAGAGATCGAACGTATTTAACTTTTTTTGGTGAATCATATTTGTAAAAAGCATCAATTAATTTATTGCATTCAAATTTTATCGCAGGTTTTAAAGTGCCCGGTTAATGGCAATAAGCTCGCCACCTATTGCCTTGGGACCCAAACATAAACTAGCGAAATGTGGGTGCTAGCATCTCTGCCTACCCTTTCTGAGATATAGGCGTGAGTTTATGTTTATGTATGTTTACGTTATTCAAATTTATATCAGTGAGAAAAAATACCAACCAACTCTAAAATTAAACCGTAATAGGACACAATTAACATAACTTTTTCTTTTAATTATTTATACAGGGTGTTAGGGAAAAGCTCTCGAAGCCGAAGGCACATGGTAATACTACAGGTTCACTACAAATTTGGCATAAAAAAGCGAAGTCTCATGAAAGAGGGTCATGGTGGCTCATGGTGGCATCTAATTTGGCTGATACATTTGCCAATTACGGTTAACTAGCATGCGTAATATTATTACATAGAAGAAAAAAAGAAAGAAATGCCCATGTTAGCACAGAGAACTAAAAAATAATAATATTGTATACGGACTGAGTTTAGCAATAAGCAAAATGTTACCGATATTAGACTATGTCTTCCTATTGGATATTAATTCTTTAATATAATTTAGAACGTTCTCAAGATCCTTTTATAACAATATCAAATCAGGCTTCTTTCAGGCAAAGACAATATCTTTCCTCTTGATATGATTTTGGAGATAATTAATTATTTTCATATTACACTCACCCTTTCAGATACTTCTGAACAAAACGTATTCCAGTAAACAAATGAATATTACCAACTCTAACAATACATACAAATGAAGTAGCTAATTCCATCGGGCTCATAGAATTAATCTATTATATATAAAATATTAATTAAATAATATTCAAGTATTTGAATTTTGCGGTTGGCGGATTATTAATAAATCCATTAATTATACGCCACGTAATATGGACATACACAACATTTATGCTAAAGAATGTACATAAAATACAACATAATGTGGAAAAGTTAATTCCATAAATTGAACAATGTGGGTTAATTTGAGTATGGTAATCCAACTCGGGTTGTATTACGAGTATGGTAACAATGTATTACTGTCTTGTAGCATGGTAATAATGTGTTATTGGCTTAATTGTTGATGGCGTGAATTTGTTTTTATGGGTGAGTGCTACGATTTTTTCATCGGTATTACAGAAAACATATTATGTTTATTTGCACCTTACTTTAAAGTACTTGATTAATTTCCTATCATATAAAACGTCTTAACTGGTTGTAGAAATTAAATTTGAATGTGGCGCTGTGTGGCACAATATGGCATAAAGTCATGAACTAAATTAGAAGCTTCCAATATAGCCGTGTTGAGTGTGACATGAAAGCGTTTGGCACATTTCATTTCATATTTTTTATAATATAATATATAAATGTCATAATATGTATACTATAATAGGTCAATTTAAATGGAAAAAAGTGAATGTTTCGAATAACAAGAAGTAGTTTCAAAGATTCAATTACTTAGCCCGCCCGAAAATGCTCTATCAAAATCGTTGGAAAAGCTTGACGTAAGGTTTTCTTAGCACGTATCGAAAATGCATGGTGCACAAGAGAATATCGCATTTATCTCGGCGTGTTTTGCCTTTACACGTGTATGATTGATAGTTCCTACAAGCCATTTGAAATTTAATAAAGAATCTAGCAAATTATAAATTTCGGCTCAATTTAATTTTTTATATTTTGCCCTTCTTTGGGAAGTCAAAACAATGAAAAGTCATAGTTTCAGTTCAGTTAGGCCATATTTTATGATGCATATTGTACAGCAAATACTAATTAGGTAAAATATTGTCATCATTCCTATTGTAGCAAGATCTGTTCAGTAATTCGAGCTTGATTTTCTCAAAGTAAATAAATTTATTGGTTTAAAACGGAATTGAATTTAAATTAAATATCAATTTCAAATTACTAATTGAAGATGAGTAAATTATTAAACTAATTGAAAATTCTAACGAACAGAATTTGTATTCACTAATTAGCGTTTTACGCTTTAAATATATTTACATTAATTTTCAATCTGTCACTCCTCATAACATAATTTAACGTTATTTCCTTGTATACCACTTAAGTGGCAGACAGGCACGCGGCCCACCTGATGGAAAGTGGTTACCGTGACCTATGGACGCTTGCAACACCATGGGCGTCACATTCCTGCTGCCGAACATATAGAGAAGAGAGTGGAAGGGGAAGAGAAGAGGGGAGAAGTTTAAGAGAGTCTCGGTGTGAGAGGGAAGAACCAAGAAAATATTTGTCTTCTGCACTGACAGCAGAAGACAAAAGGTTTCTCGGTCTTCCCTCTGACAACACAATACCTCTCCAGTGAGTTCCGGTTACCCTACTCACCGCCGGAAACACAACACAAGGCTATTATAAGTCGCGGTATTCTGTAGGGCGGAGGTACTTCTAAGTCGGACTGCATAATTAGCACAATTAGGACGGGAGATACCGTCATCGTCATACCCTGCCTACCCTATGTAAGTGGGGGTTCCCATCAAGACCTTAGGAGTCAAGTAAACCTTGCCTGGAAGCTGATTTGAACCTACTAACGGATGAATCTGTGGAGCTGGCTCCACTTTTAGGGCTAACAGGTTGATATTAGTAGATCATTTTATTTCAAATAAAATAATATCTTTATTTTACTAATGTATATTCATTTGCGGAACTGATTTTAAATCTACGCCTCTGCTAGTACTTTTTTATTCCAAGGTTTATCCGCTTAGCCACCGCGGCTATCACTGCTAGGGTGACAGATGTCTCCACCTGTCCCTTTCAGGTCTGCTTTCATAGAGGACGGAGCTCATTCTGCAACATCCGACTTCCGAGTCGCCTCTAATCATCGCAGAAGGTTTACCCGCATGGTAGAAGTACAAAGCCAATTACTCCGCGTGGACAATTATATCTGCAAATATATATTCAGTGCGGAATCTAGACCGAAATCTGAATAATGCGTCACGTATTTACAACAACCCTTCTAACTTAATGTTGAACTAGCTGCCAAGTATATAATATACAGAGAGAGGAGCCAAGAGCCACTATGAGGGTCAACTCGATTAGAAACGATAAGTTTAGGATATAGTGTCTTCTGTGTATATTAGATGTATTGATCTGAGTGCTTGCATGGACATTTTATATTTTATTATTTAATTTAATCTGTATCTTGACATTTTGTAATATTGAATTTTTCTTGACTTGACATACTTAATAATTCACTTTTTAATTTTGGTCAGTCTCAATGTTCATAAATTTAAGGATACTAAACTTAGATTAAGATTTCTATATTTTCAATACGATGTAACATTGTTCAGAAAAATAAATAAATAAATTAATAAAGATGCTAAAACAGAAACTGTCCTGTTCGAGGGTGAAGGAGAAATAGAATACTTTTTTTTTAAAAGAGTATTAGCAACCGATGTTACTAATATTCCCTTTAACCCCTCCAGCTAAGCTCAAAGACTTGTGTTAGGAGTGGGTTCATGTCGGTAGTGTAATGGCCAGGATTCGAACCCGGGACCTCTCGATCGTAAGGCCGACTCCTTAACCACTAAGCCACCGCCGCTTCGTTTACTACTTACTATTTGCAATTTCTGCTTTATTATATATCCATAGGTCGCTGGTTCATATCCGGCTCGAAGAACCAATATTTGTTCTCCGATGACTCAAGAGTAAAAGGCTAGTGGACTGTATGTGATATGACTTACTGGATGGTACAATGAAAGTAACGTAACATAAGGCGGTCGGCTGATGCGCCCCGCACGCTTTTTTTTATCGTGCAAAAAATCCCACGGATACCTCCCCTACCGGAGCCGGTTGGGTAGGTTATGTCGGACTCGAACCGACTAAAACGCACGCCGTCTTTGGGTCTTCAGTTGCCGGAGGTGAGGTAGTAGCCAAGCGCACCTCGTCGCCGCCGGGATATATCTCAGTTGAGTACATGGCTCAACAGGAACCGTTTATTGCTTAATAGTATAGATTTGATTTATTTTACTGTTTCATACTCTAGCTGCCTCACCATGGCTACTGGCATGGCGAACAAAATAGAGACATCTCTTCGATTTTATTGATTGAAAAGTCAAGGTCCGAAATACTGAGGCTACTAATAAAAGATAATGTGTTAAGGTATGATTCTGCAGCCGACTGCATACGACAACTGTAGATGCATGGCTGCATACAGTGTACAGTGAAATAGGCTTGAATGATAATATTATCATTTATTGTTTTAATTGAATACGTCTTCTCAATAGGCTCGATCAATGTGAAAGAATGAAAATGTGTAGATATTGGCAAATGATCAAATTTTTATATCTAGACTAAGTATATAAGACCAAAAAAAAAGGAAAAGTTCGTTGAGTTTCTTGCCGGAGTCTTCTCAGGCCGGGGCCGCGTTTCAAACTGGTGGTCCATTTGCTCACCATCTTATAAAGTATTGTTGATATTGATGTTTTGTAAGTTCAGTTAGTGATCTATACAGAAAAAATATTTTTTGAATTTAACAATAACAATATGTGCGGTCAGATGAGGTGTCGTACATTAATTGCTAAACTTTGATACGGATAAACAGCACCATTGAGAAGCCGCAATGAACTAAAACAGTAAACAATATTACCACATTCATACTATCCATATCACAGTACACTGTAACTACAGCTGCGGTCTGCGGTCGGCTACTAAATCATACCTTTATATGGGCATGTCACCAGAGATAATTAATTTGTGGTCAGAGTGCGGTGGCGCAACTTTTCAATTAGCGTGTTCAAGGTAGGTATCATGTTCCTTGGTCACTAAGTAATAGAGCCTTATTCTATGTTATGTTGTCATTGCGATTCTTCAGTTGCAGCAAACTTTGCACTTTGGATATTCGTAGTCCGCTTATTTGTTTTGGTTGGAAGCCAACGTTTCGTAACAATAAGAAGCAAAAACGTGGAACAATGTTGTTTGTCGAAGCATTATCGTCGCACAAAAAATAAGCTTGACATTATGTTTTTTTATATGCTCACGCCCGTAATCCCCTAAGGTGTAGGCAGAGGTGTATCTAACACCCACATGCCCACCAAGACTTTTGGTCCCATGTAATTAGGACGAGACCATTGCCGCCAATCGGGCACTTTGTCAAAAAATGAGTATGCCGAAACCAACTTTTTAACCGAATGCTACACCATACTATATACAAACAAACATAAACATAAAATCACGCCTATTTGTAGGCAGAGGTGTTAGCACCCACATTTCGCCAGTTTATGTTTAGGTCCCAATGTAATAGGTGGCGAGCCTTATAAACCTGAGATAAATACACACATAACATCGAAAAGTCATTGGCGTGTGCCATGGTAAAACCTGGGACCGAACCCGAGACCTCGTCTCAGCAGTCCATATCTTTACCCAGGAGCTATGTAGCTTTTTTTTTCAATTCTATAATCCTCAACTGCCTCTCCAACCATAATCAGATGAGTTAGGATTCATTAGAGTTTAAGAATTGTCTTTCTATTTAAATGACACCACATTGTGTGGCAGAATTTAGCCTTTGCTCTAAGTCCAATATTTGCCATCCTTTATGGCGTGTTACACTTTCTTGCCTGTTTAGTAGGTCCCTTACCAGGTCATTTCTGCGGGCTTTGTAAATGACGGTCAGTAGGTAACCGGCGATCAATTTTAAAAAATAAACTCTGCAACAATATTTATTTTCAGCTCAATGCCGAAAGCCTATAAAGTCGTTCCTTTTTCAGGATATAAAAGCTCGTGTTGCCAACTTTTTTAGCAACCGAGTTGTCGTAAACATTTCTTAGAATTTGTGGCTGTCAGAAAGCTTATGATTTGATTGATGGAAAATTCGTAGAAGCGTGTCGTTGTTTTTAAAACTTTTATATTAAAATATGAAGTTAAGCCAACTCTGTTTGCGTCGTTTTTTTATATTTATTAGGTACTTAGGTATTAAAATGGTATAAGAGTGTTTACTTATAAGACTTCTTGGAAATAAGTCACTAAAATAAAATTTAATATGGGTTTATCGGTTAGGGTTTGTAGAAGTCGATAAATGTGTAGTATCCATGAAGAGTCCTAGCTTCTGACGATACGAGTCTTTGTTAAGACTCCCAAATGCAACTTCTTTGAATTATATAGTACCTGTACAGTCAGCATCATATTGATCTTGAACTTAATGCTTTGGTATTCAGATCTTTTTGAGTAGGTACTTTTCTGGTACATTTCTGTTTAGGTCACAATCAAATGTAATAGGTGGCGAGCCTATTGCCAATAACCGGGCACTTATAAACCTGCGATAAATACACACAAAACTTCGAAAAGCATCGAGAAGTCATTGTTGTGAGCCATGGTAAACCTGGGATCGAACTTGAGACTTTTACTCAGCAGTCCATTACCCACACCACTAGGCTATGTAGTGCTAGTAGATATGAATATATTACTTGTTCCAATTTGCTGGATTAAAGACTATAACGTGGATAATTAGGGTATAATATATCACCATGTTGTACCAAATAAAAGTAATAATATTATGAATGTAGTAAAGTAGTAGATACTTATCTTTTTTATACCACTTAGGTGGCAGACAAGCACACGGCCCGCCTGTGGTCACCGTGACTTATGGACGTTAGCAACACCAGAGCCGCTACAATCGTGCTGCCTGCCCTGTAGAAACCTTATCAACTTCGGTTAAGGTTTATCGTAGTTCTTTTATCGTGCGCAAAATTCCCCCTGATACCACCCTTATCAAAGCCGGTGGAGGCAGTTATCGGACTTGAACCGACTAAAACGCCCACATTCATTTCGTGGTTGAAAGTATAAGAGTTGGCATGTAGGACTACCGTCCTGTAGTATAAACCAACGAAGTACCTCTAAAGTGTTTAGACGCAACTTCAAAATGGCTAGTCCGATAATGATGATGATAGTCTTACAGCAACAAGATTACAATACACGTTCTACGATACATTTTATGCTAAAATACAATGTTTAAAGTGTAAAGCTGAACGCATCATAAAGTTTTACTGCCCTGTTAGCTAGACTTGCATACGTCAACATTACGATTATGACGTCATTTATACGCCCGATGCAAATGTACTCATTGTATATGACCATGAGTAAAATTTTTATTTTGTAATTTACTTTTAATGACTGGTTTTACTATAGATAGTGAAAGGGTTAAAAATGACGTTCCATTAGTAATGGTAAAGCTGCTAAAGGGAAGTCTATTCTAGTTTTATTCAAGTAATATGTCTATGGATACGCATGTCGGTATATGTCCGTTGGAGTAAACCATAAACTTATTCTTAGATGAACAAATTGTGCTAGTGACGTATATGTACACAAAACTTAGGCGTCAGAAAGTGACAGAACGTACGAACCAAGAAACGTTTTTTATAAACCGTTAAGAACTTTGAAAGAAATAGATATTACTAGCTTTTGCCCGCGACTTCGTTCGCGTGGAATAGAGACTTCCAGCAGATTTTTGGTTTTACCCACATAGTTCCCGATCTCGCGGGATCACTTCAAAAATGAAATGTGGAAACTTTACCTCCAGAACAGCACATACCCGGAGTTTCCTCTTTCCATTTTAGTGCCATACAATATGTGCACTTTTTAGCCATCCGTCCTAAGAGCACTAATCGATTAAAGGGTCGTAATCAAAAGCAGCATCATGAAATACCTCCCACGTATTACGTGTAAATATATTTTGTCTTTGTGCTTGCCGTGCAGCTAATAGAACACGTTGTCTATGAGATTCTTCATGTGACTCTGCAAAAATCAGAGACGCATGACGTTCAGCATCCAAAAGCCGACGTACTCGAGTTTGAACTACAGTTTCGGAAGCTCTTTGAGTTGCATGACGCCCAGCATCTAAGAGCCAGCGCTCCTGAGCCATCTCTTCTGTCTCAGCAGCTCTTTGAGTTGCATGACGCCCAGCATCTAAGAGCCGGCGCTCCTGAGCCATCTCTTCTGTCTCAGCAGCTCTTTGAGTTGCATGACGCCAAGCATCTAAGAGTCAGCGCTCCTGAACCATATCTTCTGTCTCAGCAGCTCTTTGAGTTGCATGACGCCCAGCATCTAAGAGTCGGCGCTCCTGAGCCATCTCTTCTGTCTCAGCAGCTCTTTGAGTTGCATGACGGCCGGCATCTAAGAGCCGTCGCTCCTACCTCGTCTCTTCTGTCTCAGCAGCTCTTTGAGCAGCGTGACGTTCGGTGTCTAAGAGCCGGCGCTCCCGAGCCATCTCTTCGGTTTCAGCAGCTCTTTGAGTAGCGTGACGCAGACGAAGTCGCACGGGTCAGCTAGTTTGTAATGAAAACTATCCTATGTCCTTTCTCGAGTTCCAAACTATGTCTGTACCAAATTTCACACAAATCGGTTCAGTAGTTTAGGCGTGAAGCAAAGACAGACAGACAGACAGACAGACAGACAGACAGACAGACAGACAGACAGACAGACAGACAGACAGACAGACAGAGTTACTTTCGCATTTATAATATTAGTTTGGATAGTTTGGATTTGGAAGTCGCGTTTTCTGTCCCTATTTTTCTTGTCCCTTTGTATGCTTAAATCTTTAGAACTACGCAACGGATTTTGATGCGGTTTGTTTCAATAGATAGAATGGTTAAAGAGGAAGGTTCACATGTATATAACATCATGCTACGACTAACAGGTGCGGAGCAGGAATGAAAAATGTTGCAAAAACGGGGTGATGCAGACGAAGTCGCGCGGGTCAGCTAGTTTGTAATAAAAACTATCCTATGTCCTTTCTCAAGTTCCAAACTATGTCTGTACCAAATTTCACACAAATCGGTTCAGTAGTTTAGGCGTGAAGCAAAGACAGACAGACAGACAGACAGACAGACAGAGTTACTTTCGCATTTATAATATTAGTTTGGATTATGGCAGTGACTTCAATGTTTTTACACTTATAGTTACAGGGTGTCACTAAAATTTTAAATTCGGTAACGCGGTAAAGAATCTCTGAGTCTATTCACGCTAATAATAATAATAAGCGAATTCTAAAATATTTTCTTATGATAATTTCTTATTTCAAAATTAATCCCTGAGTAATGTTGAAAAAATCAGATATCTGATGATCATTTCTTAACGGTGTTATCGATATTTCATTAGACACGATGGGTAGCGAATGTACCGATACCAATAATTTAGTAAGCGAATTAGGGCACAGCTTGAGGGATAAAACTGGTGACCCTCGCTCGCTCCATCTCTTACCTAGGGCAAAGGTTACCCATAGCTATTCAGCGGGGCAAAATAAAATCCTTTTTAAAGAAACTGCGACAGAACTACCTAGTAATAATAAAATTCCAAATTAAATTCAAAACGAATCCGATTAAGGGATTGATCCTAAATAAATAAATGTGTGTATATGTTGTATCTATGTATATTTATGCCCTTTTATCTGGGGTATACGTTTCGTATACCTCCTACATCAAATTCGATGCTTCTTGTGCATTAGACTTTGCCACTCATACAGCAATTCCTCTGAGCACTCCCAGGTTTGCTGGAAGAAAACTCAACTTTGAGTTAAGCTCGCCTTTGTACATCTCGTCTCACTATTGTATATAAATATAATTTATGTGTACATGAAGATTAAAATAGATAAAATAAATAAAAACACCAAGTAGGTATTTTCAACAAAATCATAAATTATCGAGTAAGTATCACTTCTTGTTAATCCTTTTATCAATTTCAACTCATCCATTACTCTCGAGATGTAAATTAAAATATTCTTCATTTGCCTTCAGGCTGTTGCTTGCTGTCATTTATTTCCCTAGAGTTGTTTGTACCCTTTAATACAAAGGCGATAGTACATTCTCATCTTGTTTTTACAAGAACACTCCAAGCGTATTATACTACTGGAGCTGTTTTAATACTCTTTTGATATTTGTCATCAAAATATTTTTTTATCTTTTAACACTGGTTTTTATTTCAGAACTTTTATTATTTATATTATTATAAATGGTCTAGCACCCCCCCCCTCGGTACAGGGACTAGACAAAGAGACAATCTCTCACTGTCCTGAAAACTCAAACTCGACACGGTGCATCGCGAGTTATTTAATGGTGACTCCATTCCCTATACTAGTAACCAATCTATGGGTTTGTTTCCCGTCTAATACTAATTTTGTGAAAAAGTTTTTACGACAAGCCGTCTAAACTGCAAAGCAGTATAATTTCTATAATCACTTACCAATCCTTGCTGAACTATGATAGGCAGAGCCATATCGTCAAAACGTTCAAACTTTATCATTACTCAAGAGAGGCAGGAATATTCTACAAATGGATGTCAACCCTTGTCAAACTAAACCGATTTACCTAGGAAATGTTGTGCTCTTTCAATTTACTTCGGTGGCCAATCCTGTGCTGTCAACATCGATGGTTTTGGTGTACCTTTCAATAACAGATGCCCATTCCCTGGTTCACGCATACTAACATGCTCCTTTGAAAGATTTTTTCTTTATATTGATGTTCTGTTTGTCGATATGGGAGGAAATTATTAGGTACTGCATTAATATCCGTCCATCAATATAATTACTTGTTATGGTTATTTATTCTTGGTGGAAATGAATGTGAAGATGAAATGTATAAATTAATACGTTAGCCGTATAGAAATTTTGTAAATCATTTACACGGGAACATAAATGTTTGTTAGCTTCGTAACGTAGAGCCCTGTTACGAATTTCTACTTCCAATGCACCCATGCAGTAGCACTTTCAGTTTCAAAACGATAAATGAAAAATATTTATATAGTTGGAGTGGAACTGAAACAGAACTTCCTATGCTTTGAGAATCTTTTTTTATACTTACCTTGAAACATCTTCACTACTGGTAAATTTTTGTCACAGCACTGATAACTTCGGTTACTCCAACTATTAGGTAATCTGTGGTATCGGTGTATTGACTTATAAAGGGCAGTTTGAAATTTATGGCAGAACCTCTCATATTTTATACTATTACTAACTGTTGCCCGCGGCTTCGCCCGCGTGGACTTCTGATCCCGTTCCCGCTGCCCTATTCCGAGCGTTTTTATATTTGTTCACCTTTTAAACCTTGTCTGGACTTCCACGTATAATTCAAGACCAAAATTAGCCAAATCGGTCCAGCCGTTTTCATGTTATGTTGTGACAACGGAAAACGGGTTTCATTTTTATATATATAGATTATTGTAATTTTATTACTGCATGCCTTCATTTTGCTACTATCGACTTTTTTAATGAGTTTATTTTCTACGAGCTCGACTTTAGGTTTTCTGCCCAATTATATTTGTCTTATATACTGGTCATGCAGCCTTATTGATATAGCTCAAACAACAAATCGTCTAGAATACGAATGCAAATAGTAATGGAATAGATGTAACTATGAAGTCCCCCTTTCTTCATATTTACAGAGCAAGGCTATTCCACGTTTTGAGGCGGAAAAATCTACAGGAAGATTCAGCGTCACGTCTTGGGAACTTCACGCACAAACTCTTCCGTAAAGGGGTGAAAGGAAGGCAATAGATTAACATTTTGCTACTAATACTGAAAGAGGGGCTACTGAATGAAATATTAACGAATTGTAATTTCGTATTTATAAGTGAACCATAAATTACAAAACAATCAATCATCATTTATTTCTCCACAAATTTAACAGTACACACATACAATATACTAAGAACTATAACATTGAATTTACTTGATTCTGCATGTCTACAAGCAAAAACGAATATCTTATTATTATATTACAAAATCTCTATATCTAAATTCTTCAAATTTGTACATTTAATTAACAATTATTCATCATATTATTTGATTTGTGTTTGCTGACGAACTCATAATTTCAAACATCAACGTTTAAGTTAAAATTAAACGTAGTACACTAAATACGCTTATTAGGTTAAATGTAGATGATTTTACTATAATTAATAATGGTGATGTAGTTAGATACTACTAACCTATCGACGATACTTATTATATCATGGGTGTAATGTGAATTGGAAATTACAATTTGCAAAAATATGCCTTATATGCCTAATTATGCCCAATATGCCCAATGTGCATAATAGGTATAATTATAATGACTGATAACTTTCTAACAGAATTTATCATGCCTTTATAACTTCTAATATTGTGATGTTTGAAACCGGGCTCAACAGTCAAGTCAAAAAACACCAATCAAAACTAATTTACTTATAATTATTTATTTACATTTTAACAGTTACACTGTCAATGGGAAAAATGTAGGCCGTATGGATACTCGCGTTAGATTTTATACTGACTAGCTTAGAACATTATAACAGTTTTTCTAGAAACTAGGTATATTAATTTTATTTACATTATATAATTATTTTACTCAATTTGAAACTGCTTTAATTTAAACATTGATCACAGTAAGCAAAGCAATAATTTTATACAAATTTGCAAAAATATAAAAAACATGAACTTAATTACAATTTGGTAAATTTTCACCAATAGTCGTTTGGTAGTCGTTGTTGAAAGAACGCTGTCTGAAACAAAAGAGCAGAATATTAATAAAGTGCCTACAAAATCATATTCATATCACTTATCAACGTCTAACTAACTCTTTCGAGTTCATTCCACTGTGCTTAATTACAGAAGCGAATGTAACTCTTGTATATCCGTCTGTTACCCTTTCATGCCTTTATTAGTTAAATATGAATAATAATTTTTACCAGGAAATTGATAATTAGTAGAGCAACGTAACAACATTTTCTGTAGTAAAATATTCAATCTAAAAAAATTGGTTGCCTGTAAAGTCGGTATACGGGCGAAAGTTTTACGTGACAACGACTTCTGTCTCTCTCGCTCTTAGGCGGGCTAACTGTGCTCGAGTGGAAGGGACGCGTGCCTTTCACTTTTTATGTCTGTCTCTCTCGCTCTTAGGCGGGCTAACCATGCCCGAGTGGAAGGGACGCGTGCCTCTCACTCGCTCTCATTGTGAGCGCATAACGTGAGCGGAGCGTAACGCAGTTTCTTGAAGTGTCACCCGGCAAGCCAATTTATAAGACGTTGTCACGTCAAAAAAACCTCTGAACTATATTAAACTCAAAAAAAACACAATTAGAAATTACAGGCCTGTTTGTAATCCAACGATCCAACAAGCTTCATTTTTACCTTCAATATTATTCATTCACAATTCGACTAAATGTTCGATATCCAATTCAACAAACAATAGTTTAATTTTGTTAGAATTATGTTTATTCTCAACTAATTCCTACATAATTTATCAAAGATTGTTATTGTAATTAAAAGCTCTCTTGTAGCTTCATTTCGAAGGGACGGATATGTAATTATGTGTATGAATCTACATCGCAATATTATTTCTGTTGAAGATGATGTATGGAATAATTTATTTTACAGGTTTTGTTCTGAAAATGTTCAGTTTAAATGGATTTGTCAGTTTTAGGTCTCAAGAGAAGTGCTCGGGCCTGAATTATTAAGATAAAGTTACTATTTCGAGTAATTTAAGTCGTAATTTGTAATTCTCATCAAACACAAGCAAGGTTATAATCTTACGAGAAGCGCCGTGATATATGGATGTGATTTCGCAGAAATATCCACAACATAAAGTATCTCTACTTCTAGTAGGACCTAACATAGCTAAAAGTTACTATTTTGCCCGCAGTAATGATAAAATATATAATATAAGCTAGTTTGAATCTTCATTCTTCCTTAATATTAGCAAAAAGTTTTGATATTCCGTGTTTACTACTCGTGGAAAATAACTTTTATACTGTCTAAAATCAAAATATCCTGAATTTTCCTCCTTAATAGATTTCAATAGAGAGGAAGGAAATGTAAGGATAACGATGAGTAAATATTTACTAAAAACGTGACCAGAAAAAATATATTTATCTCAGTTAAGTGATACGTTTAAAGTTTTCCACCGATATTATTCAGTTACAATTCTGTAGGTTGTCAAAAAGGACCTTTTAGAGGTTTTTTAAAATTTATGATTTTTTTGAAACAATGGCAATGTACGCCGATCCACTGATGTGATCCACAATCGGATTTTTGATGTTAAAACGTATTTACCCATGTTAAGGAAGGATAATTATTATGGATAACACCAATATAATCCATATCCTAAGCATATGTAACACATTTTATCGCCTGTTATTATTGCCAAATCATTGTGCATTGATATCTACCAGATATTTATTTTCACAGAATCTGCTTAATAGTCAACGGTTAAAATATCACATAGGACTTTCCTACAAACACAACTCGTACATTATGTGTATAATGACTAATGACCTAACAAAGTAGTCAAAACTTGAGTAAATTTTAAGTGTTGATTTTTTTATAATACACTAATAATAATATGTCTCGTCAGACACTGTTTCACGCCTCGCTTAAAGGACTGGGAAAATTAAACTGCAAAATGCTAAAACCAACATTTTATATCAATATAATGTATAAAGGAAAAAGACATCTCTCTATTATTAATCCATTATTTCGTTGGTTCCAGATCTGTTTCCAGGAAAATGATGACGCCTTTGCACGTATTCTAAATAGACTCTAATAATAATCTAATGTTGATTAATTCATTATTCATTTTACGTTAAATCGTTTCTGCTGAAACGATACCTTATACAACGTCGCTGGCTAATCATGCCCGCTATTAAATCACATGCAAATTGGTTTCACGTTAGCTATTGTGTTGTTTAGGGCACAAAATTGAATTTCTGTAAGCTTTATTGTCGCATGATGGGCTATCTCGACCACAATACGGGATTATGGGATGTTTGTCGTTCACGTTAATTGAACGTTTCATGATGGATGATTCAAAAGATGTTTTTATTTACTTACAGTTATGGGATAACTGTAATAGCTACTGTACCTACTGTTTTGTTGGCATTTTTCAAGTCTACATAATAAACTACATAGGTATAATATAATAAATGGTTGTGGAATAGCGATATCTTATAATACAGGAAGTTACAAGTTTAAACCTCACTTAGCACTCCATAAACGCTTAAAAGAAATATTTTGTCAATTGAGGAGTATAACGTAAGCAATGGTGTTTTTGAACATTTTTGCTTGACAAATCTATGGTTTAACCCCATTCAGTGCTAGTCAAAGTCCGCATAGTAAATAATTTAATAAGAATTATAATACAAAAGCACGTTACATTAAACATAGAAAAGGAATCCGGATATACTAATACTATTAATTTAATGGCTTGAGCACTACACGGTATACTACTTTGCCAACTCAGAATACCTATAACCTATACCCAATAAACACAATGCTATAAAGTCAAACTTTTGTAAGCACAAACTAGTAAAGTCATGTACGATTCCTATAATGACCTAACTCCACTCTTCAACAAACAATTTTTATTATCGTCAAGAGTTTGACCTAAATTGGTACTAGACGCTATTGGAAAGGTAATTGGTATTATCGAAAGTTAGCAAGCAAGAAACTTTCCCAATTACGAAAATAAAAGAGAAAAAGGTGGATCTTGAGTTGCTTAATATTTGCCGAGATTCGTATTAATTTGTTTGATATGAGATTGTCAAGTAAGCGCTTTGTTATATAAACGCAATGAGCCTTTCTGCTTGTGACGTGCCTTCTGTTGACACAAATAGATATTGTTTTTATTGTGTTTGAGTAAAGTAATTTTGTCGTGTCTGTGATGTGAATATACAGTTTGAGCACATGTAAGTGTTACGTCATAAACATAATTCAATTTAGTATATAAATCTGATACTCAAATACGATGTGAGGAAGTTATTATAACACACAAGGAATATACTTTTTGTACATTAAGCATAACTATGTTTCATGATTCTGTGACGGTAGTTAATAAAGTTTGTAGTAAAGGTTGCAACTGTTGCATTGATGCATCTCGGGTTCGATTAACAAGTCAAGTATTATTGAGGTTAGGAGAGTCTGTAGTGAAGTAAGGTAAACTAATTAACTACAGGCTAACTACTCTCAAAACTCAAACGGCAAAACTCTCTCTATACTTACTGGATAATTACATCGGATTTTTCGTTTCGTTGGGTTCACTGAGCTGTGATTCTTCTTGTATTAGTTGCAAATTAACATTCTCACTTTTTGTATGAAATGTTGCTGATATTGTCTTTTCTTCCAAAACTATGTTCTCTACTTCGACACCGTTGTCTTTCTTTTCATTTCCATCAAAAATCCTCTGTTTTATTGATGGTCCTCTATTAAATGAAGAAGGTAATAAAGTTTCTTGAATAGTATCATTGCCATTGCATATTTTATCAGATTTATGTGTTGGCATGCGACCAGAATGATAACTGTTGCGCACTCCGCCAGTCGATTCAAAAAATGGGAGCACTTGTTTGAATTCCTTCCTAAAGTTCTCATTTAACCATGCATACAAAAATGGGTTATAGCAAGTCGATGCCATTGACATAGAATGAGCTAAGAAAAATGACACAAAATAGTAATTCCATTCGGTCATTTGTGCATAGAAGTCGTTGAAAATATTTATTAGGTTTATAGGAAGCCATGATGTTCCAAATATCGCCACCATCGATATAAGCATTCTGTTAGTTCGTTTCTTCCTTTCTCTGTCAGCTTCTTCTCTTCTTGTATTTTTAGCACCTGGTTTTGACCTTGCTCGGTCATTTAATCTAATACTAACGCATGTATAACATATAGCAATTATTAAAAATGGAATGAGAAACTGTAGTACTGTCGTGAAAACGCCAAATATTTTCCTTGATCTATCAGACGGCCAACTTTCTTCGCAATAGTATGTTCTATTATTTGTCGTCTGTATCCCCATGAAGAGGCCATATGGGCAAGTTACCACTAGAGAGAACACCCATATAAATATTATTATGAGTATGCATGTATTCAATTTCATTCGTGGATGAAACGGATATATTATAACGAAGAATCTGTCTATAGCTATCGATGTCAAAGTTAATGTAGAAATGTAAACGCTAGTGCCTTGCGCGTATGGCATCAAATGGCATAGTAGTCTTCCGAATATCCATCTCCCTAGGAATGTGTACATGGGTGTCAAAGGCACTGCGAATATGCATAGCAGTATATCTGAAAGTGCTAGGTTTGTTATGAAGAGATTTGTAACGGTTTGCATAGCTCTGTTCCGAAACACCACATAACACACAAGAACATTTCCAAACACACCCAAGACGAAAATTATAGCGTACAATATGCAAAAAGCTACTTGAACGACTTTGACATCAATTATATCGGTGGTTTTGTTGGATTTAGGTTCATCTATAACTTCAACTGATTCTCCTGTCAATGTTTTAGTGAGTATCAAAACTCCTCCGCCTACAAGCGTGGTTCCGTTTAGAGACATTGCAGATAGGGCATATTTGCTACTTATCGGTGACACCACGTCATCGTGGCTGGTGTTGAAAACTGACTGCATGTTAGCTCCAAATTAGCTTCGTCTTAAAATGCACCAATGTTTGCCAGTCCATCTGTGAACAAAAAAAGGATTGTGTCGTTATAAAGTTTTAAAATCATATAAATTTAGTAAATAATCCTTCAAAATACCTAATTTAATTTATATTAAATGTTAACAACTTTCACCTTTGCGGAGTGTAAAGAGTAATTTTACTTGGCAAATGACGTTCTGAGATATAATACTTGGAAAGTAACCATGGCAACGGGAACGATCGCTATTAAGTCCGAAACATTATCGCGCATGGGCTATATATTACGTCATATTCTGGCACCATGTGGATGGGCTACAAAAATACAGTTGGAGTTTAATTCAGTTTGGAAGAAATTTGATTTCGAATTCTATCCTTTGTCACTTTTGAATGTCATAACGAATGATTATATTAGTTTGGGTGACTATCAGATTTGGTATGTACCTATTTGACTTTTCCATGAAATATTTGTCAATATCTCCAATAGCAGTCTATTCAGACTACACTACTACATAGATCGTTTAGAGGAATCTTGTCTCGAAAAATTCTCTTTCCTAAAACTTTACCTTAAGTTTAAAATTAGACGCGGTGAGGTTAGAGGGAGGCGATATATATTTCAGTTTGAGTTGATTAAGTTATAAATATAATTTCAAAAGTTAGCACATATCAAGATCCTATAGTTTGCTTCCAAAGGGTCATTAAAAGTATCGTGGTATATAATATATCTCCAAGTAATGTAATTAATATGAAATAATTATTTCAAGAGTAAAAAACTTCCGAATCTCTGAAGTCTCAAAATCTGTTTACCGGTTGACGCCGCGGGAAAGACTTCGGAAACATTCAGCGAGCTTTCAACTTTATTTGAATTAACGTAACAATTAAGTACGAAATAAGTCGACGTTTAATCGAAATATTTCGGAAGCCTTGAGTTCCCGTGGTAATGGTTTGTTTATGGTTTATAGGGAATTCAGGCTTCCATTGAACGTATTTTGTGTGGAGCAAACGAAAAGGTTTTGACGATTGAAAACTAAAGCCTTTAAAGTGTCACAAGATGAATAGAAACGGAATATCTATTAAGTTGCTTCTCCTCGATTTATTTCAAGGTATAGGAGGTTCAGTTGAGTAAGTTGATCACGCTCCTGAAACTTATAGGGACCCAAACTATATTATTATTATAAGCTCTAATCGATCCTTGTAACTTTCAGCCTAATCCTTCCAACCATTAGAGGGTTACTAAGTAACAAACATATAAATTAGTTTGTGTTGTCTTATACACTGATCGTACAGCAAGGCACCAGGGGCGGCACGCTCATGATTGTTTATAAGTCTTAAAACATGAACAAATTACTTAAGAACGAGGAGTTCAGCATCACTAGTAGATACATTTCGTCTCGAGACGTTGTGTTTTAAAGTCCAATTAATTAAGTTCAATTTCTGTGATGCTTAAGGCGAAGAAATCGAATCTACAAAACTGGGTGCTGTGCGATGTGCGACACACTATACTAAAATACATCTATTTTTAGAATTTGGTCTTGTTCCTATTACATAGACCAACCCAACTTGTAGCACCTAAAATCGTAATCGTGACACGAAAACGTTTAGTGTCGTTAAAATGGAATTAATAGCGTCGCAAATTAACAGAGAGTCTCAATCCTCAGCTTGTTCAATTCAATTCGCCTGCTGTCAAGGACATATACATTGTAACAAAATATTTAACTGGATTCAAGGGATTCCAGGTAAATTTGATTCAACGTTTATTGATTTATAGACATAAGGGTAACAGTTGTAAGATTTTATGCATGCTAAATTTAGACTACAGTTTTAGATGGAAATATAGAACACCACATTAAATCTTTTTTCGATCTTCGATGCTTTTCGAAGTTATGTGGGTATTGGTTATGTAAGTCTTTGGGTCTTTAGTTGTTGGAGGTGAGATAGTAGCCAACATATCCCTCGCACCTCGGCAGACCTATACTTCCAATATAAAATGCATCAACAATCAAAACTTCAAATATATAATACCAGCGGTTTAACTCTGCGTTGATGAATTAGTCAACTTTTGTTAAGCTCATCAAGCTTTTACCTGGACACAATTAATTACATGTACAGGCAATTTAGTCTAAAAGGTTCTAATTCAACATAATTTGTTGCGGGTAACCGCAGATTTTCAGATAAAGCCTACAAGCCACTCATGGACGAATCGCAGGATGCAATACTACCCCTTAAAGCACTAACCGATGCAACATTTTGATGATAATTTAATTGAACTTCAATCATTAGTACAGTTGATATTCAAAAATCATAATAAATAATCAAATATAAAATGTATTCGTTATTTGTTAAATGAAAAAGGTCTCGTGAAGCCTCCTAATGCTTTTGTCGGAGTCATAAGAAACATTGCAAACTTAGTTACTTTTTTCTAAATACATATCAATCAATCAATTAGCCTGTTGAAGTCCACTGCTGGACATAGGCCTCCCATCCAAAGCCCCAGTCCCTTTTATCGGGTCCGTCTGACCAGCTAGCGTCCTACCTTCTGTTTGCTTTATCACGGTCTCCATCCAAGGATCCATTAGTAGTGGCTATCGGTGCTTCGGCTAGTTAGTGACATCACTTCATTTTATTTTCCAAATTATCCAGTAACTTTTGTAGTCCACTGTACAACAACACAAAAGGTATTTTTATATCACACGGGAATTACCAAAATTTCCGCTCGCTGTGAGTACAACAAAACTTCATTCTCATTATAATCATGTCGGAATATTATTGTATAAACCACAATATTGACGATGTTTAACATAGGTTACAATGACGAGACTTAACGAGACCTTTTGCATTGAGCCCTCCGGTTTAATTGCGTGGGCAGAATTTCAGTAGAACATTGCGTGGGTGTTAAGTATTGGATCCCTTGTCACACATACGTTTAAATGTTGCCATACAGAAGCGGATATTCGATTAATGGCATACGTGGGCATAGAAATGGATATCAGAATTTTCATTAGTATTATCCTGTTCATAATGGCAACATGATAATGTTTATAAAAATTCTGTTTTTACTAGTACTATTTGTATATCTCTCGGATCTCTGTGTCGTGGCGGTAGTGAACGCGACTTCTATGCAGGAGGTGCGGGTTCGATTCCTGCTTAGTGCAAAAGTTTGTATATGTGAATATGTCTAATTGCAATGGTCTGGGTATTTTTATAAAAAATATTGTTGTTTTATACAACTTAGGTGGCACACAAGCACTGGGGACGTAACATTCGTGTTACCAAAAAGTAAGTACGTTTGTATATCCACATTCTACACACACAAGCTAACTAAGTCTTTGCTTACCATCGGTCTAGATGAAGTTGTGTAGATCATTCAGTTTATGTAATGTTATATGTATATGTTTCAATCACTTAATAAGCCTATTGACGCCTCTTCCAATGTTAGGAGGTTTCAACCAACTGTTTTTACAGTTACTGTTAGTACAGGGTTTTATTTCGAGTTTTCCTTCTCTCGCAGTGATTGTCTGCACATGTTTCCCTTTGTCACCTCTTATGACACCCGTCGGTTGAGATGGGGTAGTGATATTCTTTCACCAAGCGCAAATATTTGAAATGCATTAGATATAGGTAGGGATTATGTGGCGTGTAGTTCGAAAAGATCTAAAGTGTATCCGATATTTATGTATTTCGGTATTTACCTACAGTATTTAACAGTGACAAAGCCTATAGAGTGAAAATATAAAAATACTATTGAAACTTAGAACCGCGGTAGCCTAGTGGTATGGGTAATGGGCTTCTGAGACAAGGTCTCGGGTTTGATCCCAGGCTTACCATGGCACACCAATGACTTTTCGATGCTTTTCCAAGTTACGTGTATATTTATCGCATGTTTATTAGTGACAGGACTCGCCATACCTAAACATAACGCATACCTCGGACAATAAAGGCGTGTATACACATACGCGTTTTTTTTATTATTTCGCCATTCGATGTAAAATACTTCGACTCATGTTCCATATTTTTTTCGTAATTTTACTTACAAAATCCATGAAAATAATTTAAAAAAATACAAAAGCTACTTCTGTAAGAAATGTCATAATTAACTGGCAAAGAAAACGCAAATATAGTTGCTCGATGCATAATTTATCTAAACCATTAACATTATGTACGTAATTACAAGCCAGTCTTTATTGATCCAGTCAAATTAAAAGATGTGTACTGGTAAGTTACTTACTCCTTTATTGCACGGTATATTTTCGAATACATTTTTCGTAACTTCACTTAAGCGTCATTGTTAAACTTATTCTGAAACGTATGTGTACTCAATCCTTAATAATGTGAATTGTGATGAGTTTAATTTAGGTTTTTTCTGCCCCAAAAAGATATGTGCGAAATTTGTAGCGTGTATAAAAATGCAGACAAAGAAAGAAAAAAACAGTTGAAAAGTGATTATGATATGCATCTTAAGAACAAGGAAACTGTAAGAGAACTTAAAGAAATAGAAAAGTTAAATTCCAACCCTAAAATAAAAACCATGGCGTGTTTTGATCTAGAAAAGGTGCTTTCTATACCGCAATCACCGGTGGGGATATTTCACTATAAAATAAAGTACCCAGTGCTGAAATTTACTATATACTACATTCTTCAGAAACAAGGCTATTGCTACATGTGCCATGCGCAGATAGGAAATCGTGGAGTCAAGGAAATAGCCAGTTGTTTATGGGTATTTTCACAGAGTGAAAGTGCAAGAGGTATTTAACTCTTTTAATTTGCTTTAAATGTTAAATTTACTCAACGGGTGGTTCGGCAGGAACTAAAGTGATTAGTATAGTATATCGGCGATAGTGCTCAAGCAGTGCGCTCCTGGTTGTGCCCAGTACTTATACGACTTTTTGCGCTTTCTTACTCCAAGGGACGAGTCCCGGCTTTGTGCAAGACAGCATTCGTAAGGGTCCCTAAGAAAGGTGACCGAACAGACCTGTCCCATTACAGGTCTATCGCTATAACCTCCCTCCTCTCGAAGGTAATGGAGCGTGTTATAAACACACAGCTCCTGAGATACCTTGAAGGTAAAGATTTATTGTCATAGTCGCTCAACCGGTGACCTTCTTGTGTATCTCACAAACCGCTGGGCGCAAGCCATCGCGAGTCAGGGTGAGGCACTGGCTGTCAGTCTTGACATAGCTAAGGCCTTCGATCGGGTCTGGCACAAACGTCTGCTAGCGAAGCTGCCAACGTACGGACTCCCAGAGAGACTGTGCGAATGGATTGCCAGCTTTTTGTCCAACAGAAGCATCCAAACCGTCGTCGATGGCAGTTGCTCGGACCGCATGAACATAACGCTGGTGTCCCGCAAGGCTCCGTCCTGTCCCCGGCCATGTTTCTGCCGGATATCAATGATATGCTGTCTGATGACGCCATCCATTGCTATGCAGACGACAGTACCGGGGACGCATATTACACGGGCCGTGCAAACATCCCTCGCTCTGAAGTGGAGGAAAGTCGCGAACAACTTGTGTCTGAAATCGAGACTACTCTCACCAGAGTATCCGATTGGGGACGACTAAACAAGGTTCAATTTAACCCCACTAAGACACAAGTATGTGCATTCACCGCTAAGAAAACTCCATTTATTGTGGCGACTCAATTCCTGAACACACCGCTCACCATCTCCTCGAGTATCGGGATCCTTGGTGTCGATATCTCCAGCGATGTCCAGTTCCGCAGTCAGAGTTCCGCAGTGGAGGACAAGGTTAGGCTGGCATCAAAGAAACTAGGAGTGCTTAACAGGGCGAAGCAGTACTTCACTGCGGAGCAAAAACTCGTTCTGTACAAGGCACAGATTCGGCCCCACATGGAGTACTGCTGTCACCTCTTTGCCGGGGCGCCTGCATGCCAGCTTGGCCTCTTTGACTCGGTACAACGGCGGGCGCTGAGGATCGTCAACAATCCCATACTCTCAGGCGGTGAGGAACCTCTGAACATCAGGAGGGACTTCGCCTCACTGTGGTCTACCGCCTGTATAATAGCCTGTGTTCAGAAGAATTGTTTACTTTGTATCATCGCACCGCTCGCTATAGAGAGGGAGTTAATCCTCACACACTACGACCGGAAACGGTGCGCACTGTGCGGTATGAAAGGAGTTTCATCCCGCGCACGCTCATGCTGTGGAATGAACTCACAATATGGGGTTCTTCAAAAAGTTGCTACAGGGTAGGCAGCGCGTGTGTGACGCCTCTGGTGTTGCAAACGTCCATAGGCTACGGTGACCGCTTTTCATCAGGTGGGCCGTGTGCTTGTCTGCCACCTAAGTGGTATAAAAAAAAGACTTTTATGTTAGTATTATTGTACCCGATTGATTGACGTGCTATGAGTTGATAATTATGTAAAAGTTCCTTACCAAAGTTTTAAAGATCGTTGCGTGCCATTCTGATTTTATTATTGTTTACATATAGCGATGGTTGTGGAAATATAATAATGAGAATTAATATTTTTCGTTTTGTAACTTTCATAGATGTAAAAAATTGCTATAGTTAGCAAAATAAGTACAAAATGAAAGAATATTAAAAAATATCGACGCCCCCGAGGAATAAACCTGTATTGTACTATTACTGGGTTATTACTGTTATTGCATTTTCGGTATCTATGGGTCGGCATGCACCTATGTAATTTTTTTCAGATTTTTCTAGCGATAATATCCAACTATTTACCCTATGACACCTTTGTTCTTCGGAAAAAGTGTTAATTTTTATGTACGAGAAGAATATCATATTACATTATTACAAATTCATTTGTGTGGCTACATTTCGGTAAAGTAATATTACTGCAAAATATTTTCTATAAATGACTGGTTAAACCGATTACAGGTTTATTCTCGTGATTTATGAGATTGACATTTTCGGTAATACTCAGTTACAGTAATCATTTGGGATCGTGATATAGGTATTGGCGTTAACTGCTTCGCATTTCGAGGAAACATTGCAACCTGAAAGCTCCCCCGTAATTAATAACACTTATTATAGGTACCACACTGACCAATAGTTGTCAAAATAAGCAACCTGATATTGGAACTGAATTAAATTGTTGTTAAAATGGGCAACCTGGTGTTAGAACTGAATTAATACAACATTCAATAGAGTTGAACCAAATAATTTGGAGGTACCTTCCACTTCCCTAAATGAAAATGAATACACCAGAAAACGTAAAACTAATGAAGGTCGATGGTCTAGTAAGAAAAATAAATTACTGAAATATCCACAAAAGTCTATAGGACCTGTTGGGAATTGTAAATTGAACTGTGGTAGCCAATTTACCTCTTCAGATAGGCAAGATAATTATATTTGATACATTTTATAAACTAGCTGATCGAAAACTGCAATAGATATACTTTGCTAAACATACTAAAACAGAAAACATCAAACGAATGACTCTACAACGAAAAAATAATCGCACACAGACTATTAAATATTTATTTTCTTCAAGAGATGTGGATGTTTTGATTTGTAAGAAGTTTTTTTCTAAATACTTTACAAATTAATGAACAAATGGTATACACAGCAATTGTAAAATTTAAAACAGATGACCGCGTTACAGACTTAAGAGGTAAGCACAATAATAGACCTGTTGATTTGGATTCGACGATTGACCTCCACCTCGAAGTTTGATCCGTCTAATCGGACCATCTGTCCAAGGTAGACGTACTTGTCTACAACTTCGAAGGTCGAGCCTCCAACTGACACTGGGAAGGGCCTTAGAATATGAGCATTCGCCATAACCTGGGTCTTGTCCATATTCATCTTGAGGCCCATCTGTTGAGAGACTCGGCTGAAGTCGTCGAGCATTGTGTTAAGATCCTCCAGCGATCCTGCCATGAGCACGATATCGTCGGCAAAACGAAGGTGAGTGATGTGTTCGCCGTAAATATTAATGCCAAGACCTTTCCATTCCAGTAGCTTAAAGGCATCCTCCATTGCATTGTTGAAGAGCTTCGGAGATATTACATCTCCTTGTCTCACTCCCCTCTGCAACAGTATCGCCGCTGTGCTCTGATCTTGTACTTGGACTGACATGGTGGCGTTTTTATACAAACACGTCAGCACTTTGATGAACCGGTAGTCTATATGACATCGCTGGAGAGATTGTAGCACTGTCCATGTCTCGATCGAATCAAAGGCTTTCTCGTAGTACACAAACGCTAAACATAGTGGCTAGTTATACTCCTGAGTCTTCTGTATGACTTGCCGCAGCGTATGAATGTGGTCTGCGGTACTATAACCTTTTCGGAAACCGGCTTGTTCGGGCGACTGAAAGTCATCAAACCTGTGTTCGAGACGATTCGTGATAACCCTCGAAAACAGCTTATAAACTGACTCAGAAGCGAGATGGGTCTGTAGTTCTTAAGAGAGGCTTTGTCACCTTTCTTGAGGAACAAGATCACCACGCTTCTGTTCCATGCTTCCGGCGTAGTACCTTCGAATAAGACGGAATTGAAGAGCTTCTGAAGGACTTTGAGTATCGGTGTTCCACCCGCTTTCAGAAGTTCCGAAGTGATTCCGTCTTCTCCTGGTGCCTTGTTATTTTTAAGCTGCTTGAGGTCCACCCTAATCTCGTACAGGCTGATGTCCGGGATATCCTCGGTGTAGTGTCGGGTTAGCTTGGCTCTTGGATCTTTAACCGTATCAGTAGCAGGCTTGGTGACTGAGGTATAAAGCTGTCCATAAAACGCATCGATTTCCCTCAAAACATCTGCCTTAGTCGACGCGACACTGCCGTCCTTCCTCTTCAGCTTTGTCAACTAGCTCTGCCCAATAGACAAGTCTCTTGCGAACACTTTGGAGCCTTTATTTCGCTCAATCGTTTCCTTAATACACTGAGTATTAAAGGCACGGATGTCGTGTCGCAAAGACTGCTGGATACGTTTATTGAGCTGCCGATGTGTTTCAGCGTCATTGGTAGACTGCAGCCTCACAGAGCGTCATTCGGCCATGAGTTTAAGGGTGTGATCGGTGAGCTTCTGTGGTCTATCTCTTCGACGGGGCCTGAAGAATTTGGAGCGCACTGAATGCTTCAACCAACCTGTTATTTATCTCGTCCACTTTACTGCATTCTTCTAGGCAAGAGAAGCGATTCGAAAGTTCGAGTTGAAAGCTCTCGGGGTACTGTATATGGGAAGCTTTAGGTCGGAGCGTAGAGAGAACAAGATAATAATGATGATAACAATGAACTTAGTGATTGAGTACTGCGTTTGATGTTTTTATTTTTTTATATTTTTTATATTACAATTGTGATCTCATTATGAACATTTTGCCCATTTTAAACAATATTTTTTAAATTTTATGAATTTTCTTTAATTTTCCCTTAGAGATACCGATAACAAATTTATTTACGAAATCTGTTTACAACAATTACATTAAAATATAACTACCCGAAAGATCTATAATATTCCAGTTTCTATAATTTACCATTATAAGGTTATTAAAAAGTTTACCGTAATAAGTCGGTAACTGAACATTACATTTATTTACTAATGAACATATACATCGTTGGAGAACTCCGTAAAGAAGTGTTATGTCTATGATTTTTAAGAAAATATTTTTATATTACAAGAATAATTCGGTAAGTAAACGTTGCTGGAATATTATTGATAGTTCATGGTGGTAATATATCAATACCCTAAAAACTGTTAGAAATTATTTTCGGTAATTTGAACTTTGGTGAATATCTAATTCTGTGTTTAATCAATAGTTACAAGGCTAACTGTGATCTATTTGGGCAAAAATTAGCTTTCCCGGCGTATTAAAATGTTATCCTAATTGTCTTTTATAGAAAAGTTAGAGCCGAAAAACACTAAATCTTTTCTCCTGTAAAATTTGATTTTTGCGATTACCGGTTTATTCCTCGGGGACGTCGATATATATAATCTTGTTTTATTCCTGCGATTAACCACCAAACTCTTTTTTATATATTGTACAGTAATTGTAAAATCATTACAAATTAAATACCCACAATTCTCCAATTAAAATGTGAAGTTATTTTTTGTTATTATGAAAATGTAGGAAAATATGTATTACTCTGAAAAATATTTCGTCGTGCAGTAAATATGCGTGTCACATACAATATAAAATTTTAATAAATTATCACTGCAATATATACTTATATAAACTTACTCATTATTTATTTTCAAAAATAAACGTGCTATAAGTACTTAAATCTAAAAGCTCCGAGGTATATCACGAGAAAAAACAAGCAATAAAAGCGTTTGTTTACATAAGATTCATGTTTTGTTAATACCTGAACAGCAAAAAAGGAGTATGTTTATTTACCAACAGTTACTTAAGGAAAACCCTAATACAATAAATAGGTAATTGTTAATTTTCCCTGTACTATGAAAACAGTAAATCTATCTATAATTTCAGTAAATACATATTAAAGAGCTCATTCAGAAGCTTCTTATGGTATATGATACTAAGTACTATCATTATTAGTTCAGGTAATATTCCAGAAACAAACTGTTTTTTGGCTCTCCTGTAAAGTTGGTGTTTTCCAGATACGCCTTTGTTGTTCGAGGTATGCGATAAACTGGCGAAATGTGGATACTAGCACCTCTGCTATACCCCTCCCCTTCGGGGATACAGGTGTGAGTTTATGTTTGTATGTAAACTTAGAACTAAATCAAGTCTTATAGTTCAACGTAATTATTGTTTAACAACCAGAACACATGTAAATGTACCTACCATTCAAAATACGTTCATTTGGATTGGATGCATGGATTTCCATACGTTTGGAAATCTAAAGCTGGAAGACGTCCATTCTCTTTGCCTTCCATTTATCACATTCACGAAACGATTTTGGAAGACGTCCACTCCATTTTGATAGTTGAACAAATCATCAATGGCTACCATAAGAGTCATATTATGGAGATTAATAAAATGTGTAACATGGCATTGATTGATGTCTATCGCCCTTTCCGTTGACAGCAGAAAATGGCGTACATGAACCCATGGACGATTCCGTGTTCCCATGATTCCTTAATGAGTGAATAATTAGTACAGTAATGGCGGCAATGCTATTACTATGTTCACATGTCATTAAAATTATGTCATTCTCTTCCGTTCCATATTTTCTTTCACACGCTTGGGCTGACCTCTGCTTCTAAAACCCTCTACTGCCTCTACACTTTGAACCTCTTTTACAACATTAATATCATCTCTTCTCATAGTATGTTATGTCCATAACACGACAGTCGTTCTCTTCTCATTTTTTCATTTACTGGTGCCGCTTTCAAACTTTCTCTAATATACTCATTCCTTATTTTATCAATTCATAATATATACATACGTAATATATGGATATAACAGATACAACAAACTGAAATATTATTGGTCCTAAGTAAATGAAATACTGAAATTCGAAACCATTTATGACCTAAACAAACGGAAATTAACTCTTGTAAACCCCCATTGTATATTGAGTACTTTACTTTTCCACTCCTCTAATACAGTTTAGCGTTATTAATCATAATTGACTTACGAGTATATTTATGTTGAATTATATACCTATAACGAGTATATGGCTGAAATTGTAAGCCTTAAGTTGATTTAAGTGTTGACTTTAAGCCTTAAGTTGACTTAAATGTTGTATTAGTACAATGAAAGAAAATTGATTTTGTAGTAGTCCGTATTAATATTATTAAATTATATCGTTAATTATGTTGTACTTATATTTTTACCAAAAAATAAAATTAACCGACTTCAAGAAAATAAATACACCGAAAAGTAAAGCTGTGGAATGAATTCTGCTATGGTTTTCTCAAACGATTACAATTTAGAGTTCTACAAGAAAGGCATCAGAAGGCAGCAAAAGCGTGACGTTCTTGGTGTAATAAGCGTCCATGGGCCACGGTAACCACTTTCTATCTCTTGGTGAAGAGTGGTTACTGGGAATGTCAGTTCTAATTGTATCTGTTTCAATGGTAGTTTTTGTAATCGCAGTGGTTTGACTATGGTTAACGATTAGTAGAATCGGAGTCCAGGTGGGCTGCATGCTTGTCTGCCCCTAAATGGTATAAAAAGATAAAATATACATTATTATATTATATATTAATTTGATTTGCAAATTTTAATTCATATTTTTTTATAGGCTTAGAGGAACCAAGTGTGCGAGTGGCAAACGTATCTTTATAAACCAGGTTAATAACTTTGACAGAATATATATTGCAATGTCGTCAACGATGCAACCATTGTTTTTTTTTAGGTAACGTACGGGTAGGCAGAGGTGCTAGCACCCACGTTTCGCCAGTTTATATTTAGGTCCCAATGTAATAGGTGGCGAGCCTATTAACGGGCCGCCGGGCCATCGGGCTACCGGGCACTTATAAACCTGCGATAAATACACAAAAACTTCGAAAAGCATCGCAGTCATTGGTGTGTGCCATAGTAAACCTGGGATCTAACCCGAGACCTCGTCTCAGCAGTCTATTACTTATACCACTAGGCTACCATAGGTTTACCATAGGTTTACCATAGGTTTACCATAGGCTACCATTGATGTTATAGTAAAAAAGTTGTTCTACACTAAAAATCACATGTCACTGCCAGTGACATTTTAAATTCGGTTACACGTTAAAGGAGGAGTATGTAGGTCTATTTACACTAGTAATATTAATATCTATGATTTTAACACCCAAGCAAACATAGTTTATCAGCACATATTCAATAAGCTTTCCAGTCAAATCACTGTCAGCTACAATATGTCATACTATTCCTTATCACACCATTCATGCTATCTTATTTGTCCGTACCTAATGGCCTAAGCAATGGGTTTACTGATAAAGCCCACGGATAATCCGATCGGTGAAAACAATCGCTCGTGTAAACCCCAAAAAAGCCTCTATTTGTTTCGGGTTCGGATTATGTCTAGGTGACTTCAATATAGGTTACTGGTGAGGAAAATAGAGTGACGAAAGAAAATAATAGTAACGTTGTTACTCTTATGCACGTATTAGGAACTACCATATAAAAACTGTAGGCATATTTCTAATAAACAAACTATCAACAAAGTTCAGGGAAATTTTGTATTTATATGTATATAACTGAGGCCGGACATAATGATTTCCCGTCCTTATTCTAACTGGGGTCGCACTGGGGAAGTACTGAAAATATTAGGGAAGTACCTCCGTTCTACTCAGAATATTGCGGCTAATAATAACCTTGTGTTGTGTTCGTGGTGGTGAGTAGTGGAACCAGAGCACACTGGAGAGGGAGTTTTCTGTACTGACATTACAGAAACTCTCTTAACCTTTACCGGATATGAGAGGTTTAATGACATCATAAATAAAGCTTGTAAAACGACAGTCCCTGTGGTGTGGTGGTAGTGAACGCGACTGCAACGCAGGAGGCGCGCGTTCGATCCCCGCTCAGTGCAAATATTTATATGCATGAATATGGCTATTTGCACTGATCTGGAAAGCACATTAAGCCCGGTAACCGGTACATCTATGGCAGTCATTACGGGTAATTGGAGCCCTCAAAAGTCCGACTAGCTTAACTACAGAACTTCGATATCGTTAATTTAGTTGTGGCGGTCCGATGGCAGTCGCTTCACAACAAAATCGAAGTTGAGCCATATCTCTGTTAGACTAGAAAGTCGACCCCAACTGAGTTGGCAATAGACTCATAGGCCAAAATAAAGCTTGTAAAATGTATAAATGGTGGACGGTTGTCTCAGCCTATCTTAAAAGATGTGTTTTCTATTAATGAATGAATTCAACTATGGAATCTCAGTGCGGGTTCAAGATATTTTATAGCTACTTTGCTCCCAAGTCACGTGGTTGCAACAATTCATCCGTTATTACACATGATTATTTCCCTGAGAAGTTATAAGCATTCCAGTATTGCTACACTCTATAAGATTTTCTCGCTAATTAAGCCAACTGCGTAGTCGTTATTGGTATCATAGTATTATTTAGTACATATTTGATTCATGGCACGACTGGTAAAGTTGAACGTCTTACAGACAATTTTTTACGTGGTCTTCTGGTTAAAGTAGATTGAGAATACAGTAAAATAAAAAGGTGTTAACAATAGTCATGATTGGTTTTTATTACCAACTCTTTAGTAATAAATTTATTCCTTGTACTTTTATCCAAATTTATTAAACTGCAACATTTTCGGTTAGGAATTTAATTTCGGCATATCGATTTTTGTACAAAGCACCCGATTGGCAGCAATAGGCTCACCCCCTAATACGTTAGACCGAAAATCATAGTTGGCCAAATGTGGGTGTTTAATACATCTCTCCGTGCCCCTTCGGGGATTACGGGCGTGAGCAATATGTATGTAAGTACTTTATAGTTACATCTTCTCTTAAAGTGATATTTATTCAAGCAATTATTTCTGCATGTTTTAACCGACTTCCTAAAAGGAGAAGGTTCTTAATTCGATTGGTGATTTCTGTTTATGTATGTACACCGGTTACTCGGAGATTTATGATTCGATTTACGTCATTAATTTTTAGTTCGATGAAAAGTGGTTGCCATTTGAGCACATAAAAAAATTATAAAGTTTGGACTGGTTTTAACTGGTTTTAATTTTTATTAAAGAGTAAGTTACATACATACATTACAATTCATTTGAAATTACTTGAATTTCTTCAAACTAAAAAGCTAATCACATAGGTATATTGAATAACCACAAACTTCAAAGCTAATAAAATGTACAGCATTGAAATTCAAATTCTAAGCAGATCTCGTAAATCTGCATATAAATCTAAAATCTGTATGATTTAATATATACCACAGAATATATTACATTCGAGGATATCCGGGACAGTGCTCTGTTAGCTTATTATGTAAGTTCTAGCCGGGTAAACAATCGGCTACCGGACCCTGGCACATAGCCAGGGGACTGACGAAGGAAAACACAGCTGAATTTTAAAAAGCAAAGTCAATTCGGACGGATAGAAACTTTCTTTATCTAATTTATGGTAGTTTGTTTGGTATAACCAATCGGCATGTATTAGTGTACAAAAGTTATATATGGTATTTAAAATGCAATAAATGAATGGGAATTATCTTTACATAATAAATGTGTTATACGTTGGGCAAAGCAGGCTTTCATATAAAAGCGACAGAGGAATAATCGACGGGCCACACTATTTGACACAAAAGAAAATCAAAGGAGAAGTAAGTTAGAGGTTGGGAACGGGGGGGGGGGGGGGAGTGGTTTTAAGGGAAAAACGATTTATCTCGATTTCCGGCAAAACTATAAATCTAATGGAACAAAGTTAACACGCAGGATTATAGATAATAAAACGATTTACAGCTTTTGTTATTTATATTCCCCAGATATGTGTGAAAAATTCAAGTAATCAAGTTTTTGGGTCTTTTTATTTATTATTACATGAATAAAAGCCTCTTAAATTTTTGTGAAAACCTTTTTATTTCCCAAACATAGTATATTTCTTTTTAATTGAAATATACATTATTTATTATTTTCGCCTTATTTTGACGTATCGAAAAACCAGTGTAAGTTCAAGTCAAACTATGTTGACTTAAAAATTGTTGAAAACTCGACTTCCTGATGGTGAAAAAAATTATTCAGATTCTTGTCAAATATGTAGGCCCAATGTTGTAAATAACAATTTTATTCCTCTTAATAAATCTATTGTTAGAAAAAATGATGTCAGTGAATACATTTTTTTTATTATAAATTATACGTTATACTAGTAATACTATAATTATAATAATAAATTATACCTACTAGTAAATTTTCTCAGAAAATATAAAAATACAAAAATGACTTTTTCGATAATTGTGTAAATATAATGATATTGTGTACTAAAATGTACAGTATAATTACTCGAATCATAAGATTCCGTGCTATATTTTTTTGGTTTACATTTTTTTAATTTCGTTGTCTGAATAATTTAGATACTATGAAGTGCGGAAGAAAGTAGTCAAGCCACTGTATAACTAAGTGTTATTAGAGGAATAAAGATATTCACCATATTGTTTAGAGTTTTTTTTTTATTATTTATGGCACGGCAATTTGACTTTACCTCGCCTGATGTTAAGCTGAAGGCAAAGTCTCATGAAAGAGGGTCACCATTGCAAACACGTGCAGTGCTACAATGGTGGCATTCAGTTTGATGGCCTCATCAGATGAATTCCAGGACTTAATGGTGCGGCAGAGAAAAGACTCACCGAACCGCTTGGTTCTTGATGGAATATTCTGTACCGTATGCGAGTGACATCTAAGCCCTGCACGTGTTGTCCTGTGTAGGAAAGGGGAGGGTTGGATTAATTGGAAGAGCTCATCAGAACATTCACCATGGTAGAGACGGTAGTTTATGAGATTTCGGTGATGTTTCAAGTAAGTGCCATGATCACGGAGAAACTGTATCCCGATACCATTAATAATAATGTTAGTGACTACCTATTAATAAAATGTTTATTACGCAGTTAATCTATACTAATATTATAAAGCTGAAGAGTTTGTTTGTTTGTTTGTTTGAACGCGCTAATCTCAGGGACTACTAATTGGAATTGGAAAATTCTTTTAGTGTTGGATAGTCCATTTCTTGAGGAAGGCTATAGGCTATATAACATCACGCTACGACCAACAGGTGCTTAGCAGCGAGGGTGAAACCGCGGGGAACAGCTAGTATCCATATAAATTGACTTGTGTCATTATCGCTCATACGGGCTTCGAGAAATATCTATAGTTGATTGCCGTCTTTAATAAAGGATCAAAAGACCTTTGTTGCCAATTACTTCGAAGATATTGATTTGCCTAGTTTGATGTATAAATGACACGAAGGGTAGGTACAAAGGACTGATTAATATGTCTATTACTGAACGACCGAATACCTATCAAATAAAATTATTACAGGTATATTAAAATTAGATTCATTGTTGAAGATTCTTCCTTTCCGGGGGCAGGGATGTGTCCTCAAGCCGACTAAAACTGCACGTAGTCTGAGCCATGCAATGACGTGAGCCTCTGCTTTCACCTTACCATCAGGCGAGATGAAATCATATTGACGTGCCCTTAAGAAAAAAGAAAAAAGTCTTATGAAGGAACTACTATTTTACAAAAATTTACAGGCGATAAACTGTGTTTTAAGAAATATGATTAAACATTCTAGTAAAAAATTAGACAGCAATATTGCCAACATGTTAGTTCTAGACGTCATTTTGGTTGCACTGTTTACATATTAAAGTAATTTATAGTAAACAGAATAGGAAATAAGTAAAAAATATGTTTATACAAAATGAATGCGTATGAATGTTTTATATGAATGATTTATTTGAACATTTCTGTTCAAATAAATGATTCATATAAAACATACATATTACTACATACATACATACTAAAACATACATTATATATACAACATACAGAAGAAGAAGTGAAATTACTGATCGCATGAATGTGTTGCACACAGGCTCCAATAGCTTACGGGTACGTAACGGGTACCTATATTAACTTGGCTCTAATATCAGAATGATCACGAATTCGTTTATACTACAAAAGGATCTCTTTACACTTGAAAATGGTATCTAAAAACTTATGCGCTAACCAGTGAGAGCGGGAAAAATCAGGCGAGGTGAAGTCAAATTGACGTGCCATAGATAAAAAAAAAAAACTTCTGTCAAACAATGCATCTACATTTTTGAAACCGTATAGCACGAGTATTAAGATAACATATCTACAAGTACTTCATTCTAACATAACATCATTGAACAAAACCATACAAAACATTTGGCCTTGGGAAAGCCAGGCGTATATTGGGATGGTTTTATTCAAGATAGCCTACATACGCATCAATAAAGCTTACTGAGCAATCAATCAAGATGGATGCCGACAAACGTTATTACCGATTGACACGCGTTGAAATGTGGTGTTCGATCGATTTTCAAATTTTGATGTTTTTGTTAGGTAAGTACTAAATTATCTGTGGCCATATTCGCGCGGTCTTTGCCAGTGTTTATTTTTATGTCACTAATGTTTTGTTCTGAAGTTATTTTGTCTATGATCATTTTTTTACATTTATGGTTTCGCTTTAACATATTTAAAAAAATGGATGAGTTTATTTTGTTATATTTATCCGGTTGTCATACAAACATCTATGGCAGTCGTTACGGGTAGTTTGAGCCCTCGAAAGTCCAACCAGTCTAACTTGGAATTTCGATATCGCCATTGGTCATTGACCATTGGTTGTGGAGGTCAGTTGCAGTCGTTTTACGGAAAATATCGAAGTTCAGCCGCATCACAGTTAGACTGAAAAACCGACCCCAACTTAATTGGGAAAAGGTTCAGAGAATGATGATGTTGGGTGAGTTTTATTTTGGGGTTTTCGAAGCGTATTAATTCTTTTATTAAATTAGATCGTGCTTTTTATGATTGATTTAATAAAATTCACCAAGGACCTGGACTAATTTGATCAATATCCACTCTCCTATGGCAATACTAAAATATTTGAAGTATCTCTTCGAATAAATTTTTAAGTAAGTCTTATATAAGAAGAGTAGATAAAACTTTGTCTACACAGAACAACACGCGAAAGTTTCAAAAGATTATAAATTGAGTGTGACAGTGATTTAATAAATTGTTTTGTTGGTAACTTCAGAAATACTTGAAAGTATTTTAATTACTTAGATGACAAGGAGTGAACCGTCGGATATCATTTAAAATTAATTAGAATGAAATGTTTTTGATGGAATATTGATACAAAAAAATAAAGGTACAGTGAAACTAAAATACCGAGAGATGTTGAAAATAGGGTACTATTGTCACTATCTACCGAATAGCTGCACATCAAATGCGATTTTGCACGATTTGACATCATTGAAAGTATAATGACAGCCACAGAAATATTACCTGTGGTGGTGGCCTACTTCAAAACATGGGAATGAATGTTGGTTTTACTATACAGAAGTCTGACATTATTAGCTATTTCTTTTTTTTTTCGTACCACTTATACGAAATAAACTTGTGACTACAAAACTGTATGTAATAAACTAAGATAGAAAGAAAGAATTGGCAATTGTAGAAAAAAATTCACCCTTCCACAGCCTTCAGAGCCGTAACAGCGCATATTCCAGTCAGTTTGTCAGTTTGTTACCGCGGCCACTATACTTTGTAAAATGTAGCTTGGGTCCTATGACAGCTGTCAGTGAAAACCCGCACATGAAGTCTTGAATTTTCTATTATTGAATGTAGTAGCTGTCTATGTCATACTTTATGGGCATACCGAGCTAATTAGTGATGGGCGATGAATCATCGTGACCATCATACTATGAACTATTCATATTTTGAATAAAGCTTAATTTAAAATTGAAATTAATATAAGAAAAAAATAATTAGAATTTAATCTTATTGCTTAGGTATTTTAATATCATAATAATATTTATATTTCAATATACTTGATCCTAAATAATATTGAGTAAATAAAATCCCACATTCAATCCATCAGCGCCCTGAACCTGCTTTTGGATTTTATAAGTAGACACGTCGCGTTTGGCTCTTGGGCCATGATATAGGCATAAGATACACGCGCCAACATCTTGTTTGATATGAACTTCCACTGATCCACTCCACTCATTCTCATCAGTACGAGTGCCGACGCCTTGTATGCTACGTATATTCCGTTCTCATTACAATTAAATACATATATACAATTAAATTAAACCTAATTATATGTAACATGCATCAATAATAGCTGGGAGTATCGATAATTTCATCGAATTTCGGACATCCCTATGAACGTCATTTTGACATCTGTCATAGGACCCAAGCTATATTTTACAAAGTATAAAAACATCAACAAAAATGTATTTTATTGTATTGATCGCGTTAATATCCAGGCATAGCTAACCAATTAGTATAGTATTCACTGTGGCTATCTTTGATATAGTTAAACCGACTTAGATTTCCGCCATGTATCGCCTACGTCAGTGTCTTATATTTCAAGGAGCACCATGTTGAAGATTTCAACTTCGTACTTTTCCCAAATGAAAATTGTGTAATATTTTCCCACTCAGTTGGTAATAAAACGCGAGTGACAGTTCTGGTGTTACCAACAATCACAGTAAGCCTACTGCAATAAAAAGAAACATTTTCATCCGTGGATATTCTAACGTTATTCGACTTCTAAAACCTAGATCGCAATGTAATTCTTTTCTTCTGAGTAATAGGTACTGTTTTTGATTGCACAACACAGGCCGAATTCTAATCACCGTCGTGTACTCACCGAAATATAAACGACCACATTACACAGCGGTCGCTTTTATTCGTTCGCAGTTTCCGAACGAGATTTTACCGAACAAAACAAACGTAATCAAACCTTATATTATTAGCAAAGCTTTATATTTCAATCAGATGTTTTTTTTCTGGCCGTGTGTGCGTAACTTCAGTCGTAGCAATTAAAAATGTTAGCACATAAAGAGTTTTGTTTAGCAAAGAGAACTTTTCGAATGAAGAATGTAATATTTTTTACGCGTCTCGTAATTCTCGATAACAATTTTTTCTTTAGTAAATTATATTCAAATGTAGAATTTTTTCACTAAATTCGTATTATATTCCTGTCCTCAACAAAGGGCCACAAGGAAAGTTCAACGTGTGACATTCGCGTAAACTTCAGTAAGAATCACGTTCGACCTCATTTTTAAGCCCTTAAGGAAGATCCTTATCGGGGGCATAGATTATTATATCTGTCTGATACTCTACAAGACGGTAATTGATGGTGCTTGTGCGGCTAAACGTGTAATAAATTTCCTTGCAATTTACCCCGCATAGCTAGGAATCGGGTATTTTTTTTTTTTTTTCAAATTAATCGTTGGAATTGTTAAACCGTGGGTAAGCGGTTGGTTCCCCTTCCCCATTATATATTTTCTGGCAATGGAGTTCCGCCAGGTAACATCTAATTCTATATCGTATAGTAATTAAATAATACGCTCACGGTCCCGAGATTCCACATAAATCATTTGGGTCTAATCTATTGACTGTTGCACTTCACTACTCATGTACACGTGAGGCTTTGAAGCTTTCTTCTTGAGTTTTGGAGGTTCATGTGGCAATTACTCCCCCGATGGGGATCATCTCGTAGAGAAGGCTTCGGGTCTGCCGGGGTGCGAAGGATATGTTGGCTACTGACTCACCTCCAGCAACTGAAGACCCAAAGAAGGCGTGCGTTTTTTTCGGTTCGAGTCCGACATAACCTACCCAACCGGCTCCGGTGGGGAGGTATCCGTGGGGATTTGTCGCACGATAAAAAAAGGTGGCAATTACTCCCACAAATTCCAAGATTAGATATAACACGGAATTGTATTTTATAAATGGATTTTTATTTCAGTAAATTCATAATTCAATCACTTTTCGAAGATTACAAGAATTAGCCGTCAAGTAAATACGTAAAATAATTTGAAAATAATTGAAAAAGTAATATCTTTCGATAGCAAAAGCTTTTATGACATCGACTTATGTCGATCGGCAATTGATTGATTGACATTTAGAGGTGCCTACGACGATACTCCAATAAAGTTCTTCGTATATTTAAGTACAAAATAAGTAAAGACTGTATTTGATCCCGAAATTCTCTTTGGAATTGAATGACTGTAAAAGTAATTAGATAATTTGTCTAGATTGCTTCACTAATGTAGTACCTAGCGATAATAGCAGCTAGCAGATGGACAGATACGCAAAATCCCAGAATAGCAAAATCCGAGATTAGCAATAGGACAGATTTGCATAAAGGCAGATAATGACGTATTGTTGCGTTCGAAACAAATATAAGCCCTGTTGGCCTTGTTATTTGTGACCTCTTTCATTATACATTTATGATAACTTTTACTGATCATAAATAGTCAAGATATTTTTACTTGATGTGTAGTTTTAACTTCGCTCAATTTTGATCCCGTCCTCGGAACGGAAAGTATTAAATCAAATCAAAGCCTTCCTCAATGTGTGCCATAGTTCGGATCCTCTTCCCTCTGCATCCAGTCATCGGTCCCTCTGGCTAAGGGGGTCATACCTACCTTGCTATGCGGTGTAAATCGCAAGGAAATTAATTACGTGCTTAGCCACACAAGAACTACCAATTGACGTTTTGGAGAGTATCAGACGGAATTTAATACTTACTGTTTTGTTTTTTACTGTTATGGTTACCTCCGTGAACACGCCTGCTGAAAAGTAACCGAAACCTGGACTAAAAGTAAATAATAACAAAATATATCGCAATGGAATCCGTAAATGTGATTTCGGTTTCAATGAGCGAACTTCAGAAACAATAAACTTGCACAAATTATTAAAAAAATACATTATTTTTAAACATTTCAAATACTTAGAAATTAGAAACACAGTATTTTTACACAGAATTTTTTGGTTTATTCAATTTAGCGTCAAGAAGCAAAATATTATAACTAACTAATTATAACTAATAAGCAAACCATTGTAGCACTGAACGTGTTTGCAATGGTGACCCTCTTTCATGGGACTTTGCCTTCAGCTCAACATCAGGCGAGGTGAAGTCAAATTGACGTGCCATAGATAAAAAAAAAAAAAAATATTTACAAATTCACGTACCTACGCAAAACTTTGTCTTTATAATAGTAGGATAAATTAGTCTGCTTGGAACTTACAAAACAAACTGTTCAGATGAAAGTCTCAAATATCTTTGGAGTAAGTTAGCAACCATCAACGAAAGTGAAGATATTGAATTACTGCTAAAGTTGTATATTTTGGCAGTCAAAGGATTGGTAACCGTTGAGAAACTTATTTATGTATACAAAATTAATGTATAGTTGTTAACGAAACGCGATCATTTGATAAATCTTCTGATTTGCATGACGTTTCGGCCAGGTTGCACTAGCCGTGGTCACAAGCTAACTGACTGACAAGAATGTATAGTTTTTACAACCTTGTGATATTTTACTTAAAATATTTGCTGTTAGTTTGTTTGGATGATGGATTCAGAGAGGCCATGTCCAGCTGCAATTGACTGTGAACTGCGATTGACTGATAGATTGATTACAAATTTTATGATTACCTATCAAACTCTTTACAGTCTTTTCATGTGCTTATTTTGCTGTGATATTATGCCTGTGGCGTATCAATGTTTATATATTTGTTTGTTTGACTATTACTTAGCCTGAAAATTTATGTGTTTAAAAATATGAAAAAAACATGTTTATCCTCGTTCTAAAATTCATAAGACATGTTTGCTTATTTATACTGGGTATATTAGCCTACAATATTTTTTTTATTTATGAGTAGACTTTTGCAGTCATCAATAAAAGATATCATGACCTTGACCTAAAGCAATTAAGTATATTGTGCCTACAGTCATTAATTATTATAATTCATTAGAACAAAAGTCAGTCTGAGAAAACAAGCCTATGTATTACGTAATCAATGACAAAGAAGTAATTTCGAAAGGTGAGAGGCGTGGCGCACGAAAACAATTCTGATATAATATTAGGTCGTTTTGTTTGTAAAAATTAGAGGAAACCCAATTTTCAGTACTAACATTTTAATAACTATATACAAAATATATACACACCTATACTAATTATAAAATAAATACAGAAATAAAATACAAAAGGTAGAGAGACTGCAACTCTAGACCTCAAAATATTCCTCCCCACCGATCTCTACCGGAGCCGTGCCCAGAAGGCTGGCGGCATTACCACGCTGAATGGCGATGACAATTCTTTGAGCGAGGTATAGGCCAGCCCTATGGTCACGGGGTATTTCTTTGAATAGCGACTAACATTTTTGCATTTTTTTAGAAATGACAAATCTAAATTTTATTATTTTTTTGTGTATGAATGAGGTAACATTAAGCAAACAACAACTTTTATTACATTTTTGAAAAGTGAAAAAAGTAATAGCATTTAGGATGTGCCGTTTTTGAAGATCGAATTTAATTTATCAAGCGGTCAATAAAAACAAGATTTAATTTTGCTGGTAGCCAGTTTTTGCTTGTGTCAAACCGTGAGGCAATACGCGCACCTTTATAAAAGAAGTCTCTACTTGACTACGTTACCGTTTAGCCTAAAAGTATGGCCCCGAATAAAAATCTTCATACGACCTCATTTTATGTACGCTTTCGACGCCAACTCATCCTTACTGATTTCAATTCAATTACATGGCAGATTGCAATAAGACCACTCATTGTAAAACTATCACATACTTTCCTTTGCTTGTATCCTACGTTTGATGTATAATCTATTTATTTACATAGTCATTTTCCTTATTCACTGATATCAAGGAATCTGACGGGAAATTATGTGTTATGGCCTACTCATACACATATTTATATCATTAACTCTTACAATAACAGCGTAATGAATATAACATCGTCAGAGACAGATGTAGTAACATCATTTAGAATGACGTCAACTGCGAGGGTAACATTGATTTTAGCGTACTCTTCAATGAAAGGGGACACCACGATATCATCTCCATTAACAAGCCTTATTTGTATATTTATAGTGATCATTTTTATTCAAATTAGGTAGGTTACATAATACATTTTTCTGGCAACAGTTTGCATTGGTACTGAATATAACTACATTGAAATGCCTAAGTTTTCCTAAGGTTGCCTGTAAGAGATCATTTCCAGAGATAAAGCTGCCCAAAGTACATACAATTGTTTATGTGTACCTGATTTATTTTTACTGCAATTTTATTTTTTGGTATACAATATAGATTTATCTATCTACCTGAACATAACTAACATAAAAATTGGCCAGGTTTAATGATAAGTATCTTGGAGAAATACAAGTGTGTTATTAATTTGTTTAACAATAAGTTCCACCTAGTGTCATCAATCAACAGTTTAAAATCTTTAATCATGCTTAATATATTTGTTACACTAGAGCCTCATGTTATTAATGATATTTGTAATTCAAATAAAATCAAACCAAATAATATGTCGTACCATTTTCACTTGCCAATGAAAGTATTGTACTTACATAAGTAATTTTGATTTTTGAATTTTATCAATAACTAGCTGACCCGCGCAACTTCGTCTGCGTCACCTCGTTTTAGCAACATTTTTCTTTCCTGCTCTGCACTTGTTGGTCGTAGCATGATGTTATATAAATATAAACCTTCTTCTTTAACCATTCTATCTATTCAAAAAAACCGCATCAAAATCCGTTGCGTAGTTTAAAAGATTTAAGCATACAAAGGGACACAAGGACATGAAAAATAGGGACAGAGAACGCGACTTTGTTTATACTATCTGGGGATGTATACAAACAAGTACCAACCTCTAGCTTACTTTCTATGTTAGTAGCAAAAAAATATCTTATTCCCTTCGTATTGTATATTATTCCAATTTCGACTCAGATTAAGTGCGATCAAGTGTTGAACCCTCACAGCTGGTCTTCACAGTAATCCCAAACTCAAACAAGGCTAGGCTGAAATATTGGAAAAATGTCTATAGGATAAGTAAGAGTTTAATTCGTGAATTATTTTCGTCTACTTTCATTATTTACACGTGTATTTCGAGTAAAAGGAATGTAAAAGAAAAGATTATCGTGATGAAATCTAATGTGTACCTAATCATGTTATTTTAGAACAAAGTAATTTATTAAAACAATATTAGAAGATGGTAATATCGCGTGTATTAATAATATTCTTGTCGGTAATAAGAATGTACTGTTATGTTCCTAAGTCTCAAGGGATTAATCAATAAAATACAATTTTGGTAAGTAAAGTTTTAGTAAGAATGAGTCGACGAACGGAAAGCCGGCTCCAACGAATATACAACAAAATGCATTACCAAGTATATTTTTGACAAATGTAGATACACAGTTATTGTAAAACTTTGACATTCAGAAGTGCTCTTCATGTGCCTAAGCTGAATAAATGAAATTGATTCTTTGATTCTTTGAATCTGGTTGGCAATGTCGGCAACTTATTACGTATCTTCTCGTTTCTGACTCTATCAGCATTCCAAATTACACAGCTCTTAAGAGAACTACCTAGCTTCATAGACGTTCAAATCTACTAACATCTTAATGGACTGACAATAAATACAGTAATGGATACCTTTATTTAATGTTTTCGTCATTCGTCTCCTTATAATGTGTTTCATCGCTGTTGGAAAATAAATGTTCAGGGATCGAGAACTGCTTATATTATTTGTTTATTGTCTGATACTCTTCAAGACGTCAATTGGTAGTGCTTTTGCGGCTTAGCACGTAATTATTTTCCTTGCGATTTACACCGCATAGCAAGGAATCGGGTCAATTTTTTTTCAAAATTTCTTTAGCTGCTACATTTTCGGTTAGGAATTCATTTTCGGCATACCCATTTTTTGTACAAAGTGCCCGATTGGCGGCAATAGATTCGCCTCCTATTACGTGGGACCGAAAATCATAGTTGGCGAAATATGGCTGCTTAATACACCTCTGCCTACCATCTCAGAAATTACGGACGTGAGTATGTATATTATTTGTTTATATATTTTCCGATCTTCTTCTTCTTCTTCTTCTTCTTCAAATCGTTAACCACTTTCACTACTTTCTCGATTATTTATTCGTTTACTAGATTTATTACGATTACACGATTAAATTATTTGATTACAATCTCACATCTCAACTCTCCCGGTAATTAATGAATCTATCGGAGCGTGACGTTAGTGTCATTGCGAGTTCGAAATACTTTCCTCACCTAAAACTTTTCTATGAACACGACGCGACGGTCTATTATGTTTATAACAGTTATTTATAGACTGTGAAGGATGTAATACTAGGTACTAATGAATAGTGGGTTAGTCATATAAAATCATCGATTTATTCACACAACCTTGAACACCGATATGATATAACTTCATCACATCAAAAGCAGAGGTAGGTCAAATAAATAACTAAATCCCTCCACTTCACGTTAAGAGTGGACATAATATCCAAAACCGATAACGCGACGAGTGTCTATATTTTCCTATTCTATATTTAAATAAACCACAGATAAGTTTTTTTGTCTATAGTTCAATACCGCCAAGCCGCGGTAGCCTAGTGGTATGGGTAATGGACTGCTGAGACGAGGTCTCGAGTTCGATCCCAGGTTTACCATGGCACACACCAATGACTTTTCGATGCTTTTCGAAGTCATGTGTGTATTTATCGCAGGTTTATAAGTGCCTCGGAGAGCACGTTAAGCCGTCGGTCCCGGTTGCCATACAAACATCTATGGCAGTCGTTACGGGTAGTTGGAGCCCTCAAAAGTCCAACCAGCCTAACTTGGAACTTCGATATCGCCATTGGTCATTAGACCATTGGTTGTGGAGGTCAGATGGCAGTCGCTTCACGGAAAATATCGAAGTTCAGCCGCATCACAGTTAGACTGGAAAGCCGACCCCAACTGAGTTGGGAAAAAGGTTCAGGGAATGATGAGTTCAATACATCATACATAGGTAAGTTCTTATCTATGACAAAGGTTACAAAAATAGCATTGGAATCACTGTCACGAATATTGGACATATGAAAACAATTCAAATATAGAACGGTTCACTGTAAACGAGTATGTTTGAAGAGTCCTGATTGTGTAAACCTGCGATAGTCATAGTAACCGTCTTTTCTGTGTGACTATAATATTATTGTATGTACTATTCAATAGTTTGGTTCAGACAGTTTATAATCCCCAATGTAAAAACGAGACGGTGTTTGTAAGTATGTCTCTGATATCGCAGCTCCTGAAGGGATGAACTTATATTGACGTAGTTTTTTTATTTGAAAGGTGAATTAGTCCGTAGGGATCTTAGTTATGTTTGATAAAAATAAGTCCAAGATGGCCGCTGCTGCGAAATGATGTCCGGACACTCAGGCTGTGAAATATGCCTCATTGCTCTCTTTCACTATGGTTGACCCAAGCAACTACAATATGATTTCTTGTAGAAACGTAATAGAAAGGTTAGTGCAACGCCCCTGGTGATGCATACATCCACTTCCCTATAGGCTGTGCCGTGTGCGTGTTAAATTTCTAAAAAACTTGGTAAAGAATTGTTTTGCTAACTTATGTAACTTGTGCTCGTAACCATAGGTTTGTTTGAGTGCAAATTTCCTGTTTTTAACATAACATAACATAAACTCGTACGCCTATATCCCGATGGGGTAGGCAAAGGTGCTAGAACCCACATTTCGCCAGTTTATGTTTTGGTCCCAATGTAATAGGTGGCGAGCCTGTTGCCATTAGCACAACTACTAACACATAACTTCGAAAAGCATCGAAAAGTCATTGGTGTGTGCCATGGTAAAAGCCGTCTCAGCAGTCCATTACCCATACCACTAGGCGCTACTGCGGTTTTTTATCTAGTAATAAATAAAGAATATCATAGAAAATTTGCTTTGAGCGACGTTGACGCAGGGGGGTAACTATTTTCATTCCATCGTCATCATCTACATCTTGTTACGTCGGGTCCTGCAAGCACCCTACAACTAGATAAGATAATTATACAAGTTGGTTTATTTCGTTTTTAGGTGGAGTGAATCCGATATACCTACTCTTAATTTTGGCAGTAGATCTACCATTTTGAGTAAAATGTTTAGTGTCAAAAATATATTTCCCATTTATTACTATCAATTAAGTGTATCTCTTTTGCATACTCATTTATTAAATAAATATTTATATAAGCGTGTCTTCTCGGCAGGTCGGAAAGACTCTTATCAGAGCTTGTAAGCGCGAGACGGTAATGGACTATTACTCCGCCTTATCGCACTCGTTACCGCAGCAAATGAGAATTTTATGTCAACTACTTAAATGAACACTACATTTTTGTTCTTTAGAAGTTATAATGCAGGTAAGATACTGCTAAAAACCTGTTTAAATTTCACAAGCGCTAAACTTCTCTCCCACCCTCTCCCTTCCTACACACAACAAAAGCAGGGATTAGATATCACCCGCATATGGTGCAAAATATTCCATCAAGGACCAAGCGGTTCGACAAGTCTTACCTTTGGTGCACCATTAAGTTTCGGAATTCCTTACCAACTCACGTAATTTCTTCTACCTATAGTCCCAGGTCCTTCAAGCGAGTCTTGAAAAATCATTTGACGAGGATTTTCAAGCTAAACGCCACCATTGTAACAGTTTACGTGTTTGTAATGGTGACCATCTTTCCTGATACTTTGCCTTCAGTTCACTAAGCTACTAAGGCTAGGTCTAATTGACGTGTTGACCACATCAGATGCTTTTCACGTCCATCTTAAAGGACCTGGGACTGTAGGAAGAATCAAACACGGATTCTACACTACACAGCACTATTTCTTCTTCTTCTGTCGAATCGACGGCATTTTTGAGTTGCCATCGCACTATCGTAATTTGTTTCACGGCAGCGGAGAGGGCCCAAGAATAGGCACTATTGATACCATTGCATTACTTAATTTATAACAAATGCAGATGAACATACTTAGATATTAAACCAATGCGAGTATACAACTACGGCCAAAATCTATCAAGACGATCCGTAATTTCTTTACATTTATTGCAAGACATTTTCTCCTCACGGTGCACGGTGATATTTTAGAAGGAAGTTCAAATTCTTTGGAGTTTTGTGCTGGGAATGTATCGCTTCGTTTCTGTCGTTACTCAGCGTTGTTTGCTTTACGAGAACTAATGTTACAGACACTAGATTTATAGGTGTACGTTCTGTTATTGCAATTTATAGTTTATTGGAAAACATTGTATTTTATGTTGTTACGTATTTTGTCTTGTTTTTATTTTTTACTAGCTGACCCGCGCAACTTCGTCTGTGTCACCCCGTTTTTGCAACATTTTTCATTCCTACTCCGCCCGCACCTTTTTGTCGTAGCATAATGTTATATACATATAAACCTTCCTATTTAACCATTCTATCTATTGAAATAAACCGCATCAAAATCCGTTGCGTAGTTCTAAAGATTTAAGCATACAAAGGGACCAGAAAAATAGGGACAGAAAACGCGACTTTATTTTATACTATGTAGTGATAGTGATAAGTTACTAACCGTTATTTATTGTTGCGAAGTTCGTAAGAATTTCGGCGCATGTCTTCAATGTCACCTTAAAATTTATGTAGGCGAGAATTTCAACAATCAAGGAATTCTCAAGTTTAATCTGTTTGTAGTTGCGTTGGATATATAACTCCCTACTAGGGCCTTTGAATTCTCAAACATGTTTCGTCTCTGCGGTTTGTGAAGTACCTAATTTACGCGTCTCCGATATGGAACCCGACTCAGGCTGTACCGATGTATGATTTCGAAACGGCATGTCAGAAGTAGATACTCGCAACCATGAAGTATGTATAGAGCATAATGACGGGCTATTGTCTCTGCCTACTTCTGAGGGAAAGAGATGTGAGCGTATATAAATGTATGTATGATTTCAATTCGATTAGAAAAAAAGTCTAAAAACACTATCATTATAATCACCATTTTTGTGAAAGTCCCGGTCGCATCCGAGGAGAATTTTATCTCAGAGTCCGGGATTCGCATAAATATAACGTGGCTTGGTTTCTTCAGCATTGGGAGGTTGTCAGTTCCAGTCTAGAGAATGCATTTTTAACCGATTTTCACCAAACTTGGCACACCTGTACCTCGTTTTTTTTTGATAGTGGAGAAAATGGAGATGAAATGGGGAGGTTATTTGCTGTCGCATCACTTATGACTGCAACTTGAAGATTTTTGCTTCAAACATCAAGCATAAGATTCCTCACAAGTGTGCTATATTTAGTATATACATATAAACCTTCCTCTTTAACCATTCTATCTATTAAAGAAAACCGCATCAAAATCCGTTGCGTAGTGTAAAAGATTTAGGGATACAAAAGGACATAAGGACATGAAAAATAGGGACAGAGAACGCGACTTTGTTTTATATTATTTAGTGATAAGTAAATCAATTAGTAATGTGACCCGTACTAAAGTATCCATCTCAGAAGGTCTGCTGTTCTCAAAAGTACTAGTACAATAGTAGTACAAATGGCCATGTCAATCTAGAATCGTATGTCGTGTAACCGAATTTGGCCTCTATTGATTGTCAATCGAGCTCACTGACGTGATTGCTCGTCAGGTGTATTGCCAATTAATGTCGGTAGTGTACTCTATGCTCTGTACACTACTACTCTTATTAGTAGAATGGCCAACCTAATAAATTACCACATTGATTCAATCAATCCTTTAGAAAGTCCACATACATCCACAAACATTAATTTAGTTAGTCCGTCATATGATAGAACTTTATTTCTGTTGCATTTGAGCTTATCAAACACATTTCAAGAAAAACACTTAGTCATATTACATAAGTACTAGATTTAGCTATATCCTTACAACTACATAGACACAGTATTGCTAACAAACTTCATCCCACGAACGCTCAAGCTGTGGAATGAACTCCCTGTTTTTCCATGCGACTACAATATGGGATTCTTCTAGAAGGGTATTAGAAAGTTTCTAAAAAGTCGGCAGTGCGAGTGTAACGCCCTTCAGCAAAAAAGAGCGTGCAGAGCATGGTGAATGCTCTGATGAGCTCTTCCATTAATACCGCCCTCTCCTTTCCTACACAGAACAACACGTGCAGGGCTCAGATGTCACCCGCATACGGTGCGTAATATTCCATCAAGAACCAAGAAATTTGGTGAGGCTTTTCTCTGCCGTACCATTAAGTCTTGGAATTCTTTACCAGCTCACTTGTTTCCTTCTTCCTACAGTCCCGGGTTCTTTAAGCGGGACGTGAAAAAGCATCTGATGAGGCTGTCAAGCTAAGCACCACCATTGCAACACTGAATGTCTTTGTAATAGTGACCCTATTGCCTGAGACTTTGCCTGCAGCTTAATATTAGGGGAGGTGAAGTCAAATTTACGTGCCGTACATTTCGTTACTACCGAAGCATAGGGGAATCTATAAAAAGTATATTAACAATATAAATTGAACGAAACCATTGAAGCTCATCATAAACAAACATTTCATTGAAACTAAGCAGTTGCTTTTTATTGACGCTTTGATTCAAAGGTATATTAATTGTTTTACTATTTATAAACTGGAAAACAATGAATTTTCCGCTGATAGATTGAAGAAGATGAATGATCCAGTACATCATGTTCTTGGAATCGTTTGTTCTATATTTTACAGGGTAACAATGGTAGATTATTAAAAGCTTTGAAGTACGTATTTACTAAGATGATTAATATTTAACTGTATCTTAGTATTACATTCCTTTGTAATACGAGTAATTGAATTATATCCAATGCAGCGTGGTTTTGTCAGAGTAGAATTGGGTTACCCGTCTTCTCCCATGCGGTGATATACAAGGTGGGTAAGGGATAGAGGGCTGTATAATATCAGTTAGGATATGTACAACACAAATTCAGCCTCATATGCATTGCTAGAGTCAACAATAGAGCCCGGAATACGGCAATAGACTTATGCTCCATAACGAGGAACCGAATACAAAGGTTGGTTAAATGTGGGTGTTAATTCACCTCTTTCTATCCCGAAGGAAAACGGGAGTGAGTATAATGTATTTATGTTTAATTTTCAAAGAAAATATAAATAAAAATATCAGCAAATACCTGCCATGAACGTTTGTTCTCGAAATTGGAGCCACGGACAAATTTCTTACTGACTTTCGCCTCGGCTTTCAGGTAAGTAGCCAGCATAATACCTAGTTAACGCCAATAGGCTTATCTCCTATTCGAAAGCTTCCAGAGTGCAAAAAAAAAACATTAGACAAACGTACTATAAACATGTAATATGTGTGTAGGTTTTTACAATTTATTTAGGACTTATCAATTTGACTTCACCTCGCCTGATGGTAAGCTGAATGCAAAGTCTCAGGAACGAGGGTCACCATTACAAACACATACATTGTTATAATAGTGGCACTCAGTTTGACGGCCTTATCAGATGCTTTTTCACGCCTCGCTTTTAAGATCCGGGACTGTTGCAAGAAGGAAACACGTGAGCTGGTAATGAGTTCGAAAACTTAATGGTGCGGCATAGGAAAGACTCGTCGAACCGCTTGGTTTATTATAACAACAGTAAAATACGATCAGAAAATATCAAACATGGTTATAATATTAACTTTTCATTTTGAATTGTGGCACTATGTTTACGAATGACCACCAGCTTATACCCTTCAGCTTTTATGTCAACACGTAGTAAGAAACGTCAATACGGCCAACGGTAGCTTAGGTATGAGTTGAAAAAACAACACCAACTACAAATATCTTTTTCTGATTGCTAGGTTAGTTTACCGTATAAAAAGTAAATCTGTTTTTTTTTTTAATTGAAACATATCATATTAATTCGCCAAACATTGTATTACCAGCCATTGAACCAGTCAGTCGTGACCCCAGCTGTTCCTAACTTTTTTGTCTTTCTGCCCGTGAGGTTATCCCTACGTAACATCGGGCAAATTTAAAGATATGTACTGTGGGCCTCCAAAAATCCTGTACAGTTCGAAACTAAAATTGTATGAAGTGATGCCACTGCACAGCTATTAATCTTTGAAGCTGCTGGCTAATAGATCTACTTAACAATAGAATTAAGTTTAGGATACTACTTAGTACTTACATGAGTTTACTTATTTTCTCATAAAGAAACAAGACATCGATCTAGTTTACTTCATTAACGCTGTATATGTTAGTTTTAGTTAAAGTAGGCTAGGGCTGTCAAATGATAAGAGATCTTGAGGTATCCAGGAACTTTTGTAGCCCACTGTGCATAATACCAAGATCATGTTATACTACTATATATACTATTATTGTATAACATTGCATTCCGTGACAAAAACCATGATGAGATCATCCTGTATTTTGTTGCAGAAAATTCCAATAAATAGTAAAAACTAATCAGATATATAAACAGGCGTCAGTAATTTGGTGGTCAAGGAGTCTTACGATCAAGAAGTCCTGGGTTCGAATCGAATCGAAGGATGGAGCTACTTATTATTCAATCTATCCCACAAACGTGAACTAACTTCTAACACAAGTAATACATGAATATGTAATACTCGTAACACTGTCCTCATTTTCTGTGCCTATTCCCAACTCAGTTGAGGTCGGCTTTCTTGTCTAACTAAGATGCGGCTGAGCTTCAATATTTTCCGTGAAGCGACTGCCATCGAATCTCCACAACCAAATTGGCGATATCGAAGTTCTGTAGTTAAGCTAGTCAGACTTTTAAGAGCTCCAACTACCTGAAACGACTGCTATAGATGTTCGTGTGCCAACCGGGACCGACGACGGCTTAATCTGCTATCCGAGGCATGACCAGACCAGTGCAAATAGTCATATTCATGCATACAAAATATTTGCACTGAGCAGGGTTCGAAACCGTGCCTACTGCGTAACAGTCCCATTCACTAAAACTACATCACAGAGGCCGTTTGGTAATATTCATATTCATATTCATTTATTTGCTTAAATGTGGTTATACAGGTGTTGGTACAATAGTTTTGTGCATCACATTTACCATTTTATGGCATGCAAACATTAAACTTATATAGTTTATTTATATTATGTTTATGTATATTATACGCCTTTATACTACAATTTATAATATAAAATTAGTTCAGCACATGCAAGTCCATTGAATTATTTAGTCACAAACATATAAGAAATTAATAGGAATGTCAGAATATGTTATAAAATTCATAAAACAAGTCATAAAAATTTGTGAGAAAATATTAGCATGTCAATTTGAAAAATTAAATTAATTCACAGTTTGCCTTTACACTTTTCAAATTCCTCTATAGTATAAAAGCATTTCTCCATGAGCCATGCTTTCAACTTTCTTAGAAATTTAGAGGTTGGCAGTTGCTTCAAGCTTTTTGGTATAGCATTATAAATACGACTGCACATCGCAAAACAGTTTTTTAAGTAAAGGGCCGTATTCGGAACTCTGGGTAAAACAATTCTATCCTGATTTCTAGTGCTCCTCGGATAAACCTCATGTGCCTAACACTATGGTGCTATATATAATTCTAATAGTTTGCCCTTACTATAGAAAGGGTAAGGTATTTTATTCGTAGGTGCTCAAGGAATGTACAGATTGAACTTATATTTGCATACGCAATCTTGTTACAAAATTCTTCGCGGCACATGGGGTTTGGAAAGCTGTACAGATTTACTGAAAAAAAAAACGTGCAAAGCTAGACATAACATAAACTCACGCCTTTATCCCCGAAGGGGTAGGTAGAGGTGCTAGCACCCACATTTCGCCAGTTTATGTTTAGGTCCCAATGTCATTTGCGCGAGCCTATTGCCATTAACCGGGCACTTATAAACCTGCAATAATCATAACTTCGAAAAGCATCGAAAAGTCATTGGTGTGTGCCATGGTGAACCTGGGATCGAACCCGAGACCTCGTCTCAGCAGCCCATTACCCATACCACTAGGCTACCGCGACTTTTAGTTAGACATCTAATCAAGAATACGTTTGCACTTTATATCATATAAGATTATTCCGATTTGCGAAGTTGGGTAACGAAATTGGTAGTTTTAATGTTGTTATTAATAACATTAAAGTCAATAATATCTATTAAACAACATATAACATTTTATCCAATCGTTTAAAGTTTATTTTGTCAGACTTATTTTTTTCCTTTTTTTATCATATTACTTTTTTAGAAAGAAATGAGTTCACATTGACGACCTTTTTTTGGCATTCTTTCCTTTTCCATAAATACATTTGCACTAATTTCGTTTGCCATAATCATCCCCGGTCATAATATTTACTTGCACTATTATCATTTATACTAATAATGTTTGACATAACAACTCAACAGTCATAACGTTTATTTGCCATAAAATGACTTTCTATAACAACATATATCATAATAATTAGTTTCCATAACTAACACATCTCATAATCGACTCTTGACATTTAATCAAAATTTGATATAATAATGGCAAATACATTTATGGATTTTAATTATTATGACACTTTATCGATTATGACCAATGAAATTAGTGAAAGTGATTTTATGTCATTTCACGATTATGGCAACTGAAACGTTATTTCTAATGAAATTATGGCAACTACCAGTATGGCATATAAAATTATGGCAAACATTAGTAAACCCCTTTTTTAGGGGTTAAAAGTAATGAGAATCCGTTTATAAATAATAAATTAACTGTTTTATTGGTGAGTTCCACTTTGCCCTACGCATCCCCACTGGTGTGGCAAAGTTGGATGTTAAAAATGTAAATCCATTTAACCGCTTTAAATTGATTCCTGTGGGAAAAATATAATTCGATGGCTATAAGATAAATAGACAGTTCAATGCAAGTTATTTCAATTGAATATCATTTCAGAAATCCTATTCTAGAACACAGTCTAAACTTCTTCGCTTACGATGCACTGTTAATATAGCAGAGTCGCCTATATGATCCTTTGGGAATATCCGTAATACATTTCCTAGTTTAATTTTCAGAAGACAGTTTCATATGCATTTTCAAGTAAGTACGTTCGTGAATTGAATTTCATTATTTTCCTTACAGTTTCTGCATTTAGAGACGGATAATTAAATTTTAAACTCAAAGGTTTTGTTACATAAAAATGTGAATTTATATTTAAAATTAGAATACAGTCTAAATATCACTATTAAATGCTATAATAATATCAAATACCAACTCGATATGTAAGTGGCAGTTTCAATAAAAAATAACCGATGTTGTCATTGAAAATTTGTTTTTAATATTAGCATGATAAGCATACAATTCGGTTAAAACTTTTATTGATAGATGAATTAGTGCTCGCAGCACAAAAACTATCAAAATCGTTATGTAAACGTATCGACAGAACGGAGAATTGGGATTGATGGGTTTGACACACACACATAGGTTCACAGTAGGCAACAGCAAGTTCGAATATCAATTTGAAATATCAAGTGAATACAAACTGAACAATTGTTCAAATTGTATTCACATTTCTTTAACGGAAATTCTACCGTTGCGTTGGCACCATTTTTGCAGCGCACTACTCGTTGCGGTGACTTTTTGACGGCAGTGGTAAATAAATAATTTTGTTGCAGAAAATAAAAGTGGTTTATTTAATAACTACCTGTAGACGGACTACTACTAACGGAGGCTTTATTTTATTTTCTAGCCATTTTTGTAATATTTAGGAGGCAGACAAGCACATGGCTCACCTGATAGAAAGTGGCTACTGTCTTGCGCAACCACAGGGGCATTACACTCGCACTGCTTGCCGTAGAGAAACCATCTAATAACTACGCTTCTTGAAGAACCCCAGATTGTAGTTGCTTCAGAAAACCACGATAGGAAGTTCATTCTACAGCTTGAGTGTGCATGGGATAAATTATACGTATACATTGATGAAATTCGCACATGTATCTTCTTGCATGCTTACATTTGCGCTAATATATTGTAACATGTCTGGCTACCATTAGATATAGTTTTATTTCAATCGTGCGGCAGAATCATACTAGAATTGCATTCTAAACTTAGAAAATCTAACAAAGAGAATGCAATCAGACATTTTAACTGTAATATAATTTATATTACCTCTTCATGCTAACTAACAATGGCCTCAGGGGATGTACAATGCACTCATATTACTCTTAGGAGTCGTAACTACCACGAAGTAAGCGGTAGTAACTAGTTTACGATTTCTGTCGGGCGATAAGCGCAGCAAACAGGCTACTAAATTTCTGTTGCAGATAGCATTTGTTCAAGACATGAATGGATGGACTTTAAAGCTTAGATACTTATAGGTTTTGCAAAAGAGAAGATTTATGGTTTTGGAATGACATGGTTATGGTTGAACTCATAAAATAACACTCATGGTATATACCCCGTAGACTTTTATAATAGTAGTGCATATCTGATTGTTTATATAATAATTTATGGTGTCAAATTATTGCTTAAAGAATCAGAAAACGTCATAGTTCTTTGTCTGATTCCGCGATTGTGCGCAATTTTGCCCACTTGGAGTTTTGACCCTGTTCCCGCAACCCATGGGGGATGATTGGCAGAGTGTATTTGTTATTCTATCCATGTTCTTTATTTCACACAGCTCTAATCTATCCTTAGACCATATTCCAGACCATTTTGTCATTAGAGCGTGATGAGTAACAAACATAAAGACATTTCTCGAACTTTCACATTCACATCTAAGTAGACTAATATCATTAAGAGGAAAAATTAGCATTTTAGTGTGTGCGTGTGTATGTTTGTATAGAATAAACTCAACAATTACTGTACTGATTTCAAAAAATTATTTCACCATTGGAAAGCAACATTAACCTAAGTAACACTGCGGGCAACAGCTAGTTTTGTCATGATATTAGTGGCCTAATTTATTTTATTCATCCGAGCAATAATAGGTACAACATGTAAATGGTCAAAATGTAACCAGTGAAATATGATTGACGAATTGTAAAAACCTTATACTGCCGTTGCATGTGGTCCGAGGATTATATTTTCTCTGCTACATAAACCACAGTCCATACAGTCATACGTCTCGATATTTCGGCTAGCACGTGAACAGAACGTCGATTTCCATTGTGAAACTGGTGTGTCGAGCTTATAGTAAATATTGGAATTGAGGTTTGTTAACTACATTTCTGACAAGCAAAGCTTTAGAAGGTTATTGCTAAAAGTCCCTGTTCCATCATAGTACCCTTCTTCGTCTTCCCATCCCTCCATTGTACGTGTCTGTAATGGTGCCCTGAGACTACCTTCAATTTCCCATTAGGCAAGGTAGATTCATATTGACAAGTCTTTTATGAAAAAAAAGAAAACGTATTAAATTAAATACTTCAGTGGTTTATTAAATCTGCAGAATTACTCATATTTGATGGCTTTTCCGAATCGATTTTGAAATGTTAATTTGTGATTTCGTAAATGTTCATATTATACGTTTCAAAATCGTGATTTGCCTAGCTATGTCAGCTTTTTAATTCATTTGGCTGTCTTCTTTTCACGGAAAATTATTATCTGAAGAAATTTCAATTATGTATAATTAAATTTGTACTAAGTAAGTATTTTTACATTTTCATAATACTACCTAAATACGATCCTTAGCTGAAATGAATTGTTAAAGACTAGTTGGACTTATTTTGAAGAACCATTTTAGAAACGTTTTCTGGAAATATGTAAGTAATTACAGCTTGGACCAAATTAATGTGAGATTTTTTGCCAAAAAATATTAGGAAAATAATGGAGTATTATTTTAATGTAGTAATTTGTTTTATAGGCTACGTCAATATAAATTTACTCTGCCTGATGGTACGTTATTAATAATGTCTGAAAAGTTTTATTTATTTCATTATTCCTTTTCTCTTTTTGTTTTTGTATTTATTCTGAATTGGAATTATTAAGTTCATTTCATAAAAAAAATTCTTGTCTCATATTCATTTCTTGTCAAATTCTTGGGTCATATTTATTATGCGCTGTGTGTGTGTGTGTGGGTGTTTGATTGTTTGTGTGTGTGCCTACATATTAATATAATTAAGTTTAGGATACTATTTGCATGAGTTTACTTATTTTCTTTCAAAGAAAAAGTTATCGATCGATCTAGTAAATATCGTATAATATATGGTGGCTTCCAATAGATTTTAACTTTTTTTTTAGATTTCAACTTTAGATTGTGTGGTGTTGAACACACTAATATCAATTGTGATCGTGAATGAGTATTGATTTATGTTTGCTTTTCTATCTCTCTCTCTTTCTCTCTCTCTCTTTCTCTCTCACTCTTTCTCTCTTTCTCTCTTTCTCTCTCTCTCTTCTTTCTCTTTTTCTCTTTTTTTGTATACACGAGTATATATTTGTTATGAAAGTGTTTTTCCTAAACGAAATATCTATGCCAAATATTATTACCTACTCTGTGCCCAAAACTTGTGTCTACACGTAATTCGCCTCCCATAATTGAATATGAAACTCATCTGCCAAGGTTTTATCGTAGACCATAAATAACTTGATGATACTACAGAACTCTGACGTAACCCAATGAATCGGCCCATTACATTGGATCGTATCAATTAAGTGCTGTATCACTATTTCGGAGGCTTACATGACAAATTATTTGGCTATTGGCACCGGTACAAACGGCTTTTGGTATTACAATCTATATGTACGGCTAAGCACGTAATTGATTTCCTTGCGATTTACACCGCATAGCAAGGAATCGGGTATTTTTGTCCAAATTTATTTAGCTGCAACATTTTCGGTTAGGAATTTGTTTTCGGCATACCCATTTTTTGACTAAGTACTCGTTCGCCCCTTATTACGCGGGACCGAAAGCCGTGGTTGGAGAAATGTGGGTTAGACACACTTCTGCCTACCACTTCGGGGATTACGGGCGTATTCTCGACGTTTGTCTCCCAAGCTGAAAAACCTGCCCAAGATAGACGTATTCTTGGGTAACTTCGAGTGTTGGTCCTTTGACATCAATCCAGCTTGGTGCGACATGTTTGTTAAACATAACTTTGGTTTTGTCCAAGTTTACACCAAGATCGATGCATTGAGAAGCATCATTTAGACTGTAGCATCTCGCCCGTCCTTTTTGGCGACTTTGCGACTATGAAAATATCGTCAGCGAACCGAAGGTGTGAGATGCATCCTATTACGTGAGACCGAAAACATATTGGCGAAATGTGGGTGTTGGTAATAATTATTAACACCCTCATTTAAAATCATATCGTCCATGTTTTAAAGGTATTATTATAATTATTATGAAAATACCTTCCGAGGATGGATGGGATGAACAGTTATGTTGTGAATACAAGTTTATAAAATTAAAACATCTATTTATCTATCTGTTGGACTTGGCTAATTCCTTCATCGTCAGTGTGCTGAGTAAATATTAAAAAAACATTGCTAGCTAAAAAATCACAGAGAGCATTCACGAACAAAATACCGTGAATTTGGTACCTAACCGTTTTTCGTTTGTTTGTCGACAGCAATTTATTGTATGTTGTGTTCATAAAAACTCTATTGCATTTCTATTGTGTCCAAAAAAAGTAAGCAAACTATAGTTTAAATTCAATAACTTTGATGTGCTATGTGCATACCAGCAATGTTGTTAGTAGTCTTTATTGCTTTTAACATTATTTGATAAGGGCCGCGGTAGCCTAGTGGTATGGGTAATGGACTGCTGAGACGAGGTCTCGGGTTCGATACCAGGTTTTACCATGGCACACACCAATGACTTTTCGATGCTTTTCTAAGTTATGTGTGTATTTATTGCAGGTTTATAAGTGCCCGGATAGTGGCACTAGTATGGCCATCTATTACATTGGGACCTAAACATAAACTAGCGAAATGTGGATGCTAGCACCTCTGCCTACTCCTTCGGGGATATAGGCGTGAGTTTATGTTATGTTTATCTGAACTAAAAACATCGTCAAAAATATTCTCCCTTGTAGGTCTTCTAAGAGATGTCAGTTTTTCCTATTGTGATTGCGATTTTATCTTTGTGTGCTTCATTATAGGCGTGTTAAACGTGACTAAACTCTATGATATTTAGGCCACATGTTTACTGACTACATGATGGCACAGCAATATTGTGAGCGTGAGGCAGGCTAATATTACTGGGGTTTTCTAGCAAGGAATTTTCATTAGTAGCTAGAGTATGGAAAGTATCTCGGTTGGCGGCAATAGATTTGATGTCTTTAAGCGAGGCAAAACAGTTGGAGAATTTTTTGAATTGGCGTGACTACGTAAAATAAATGCTTAAATATATACATAAAGGCAGAGGTTATTTAACACCTACATTTCGCCAACTAAGATTTTCGGTCCCACGAAATAGTGGGCGAGCCTATTGCTACCAATCAGGTATTTTTATAAGAAAATGGGTATGCCCAAAATAAATTAATAACCGAAAATGTTGCGGATAAATAAATTAAAAAAAAATTACCCGTTTCCTTGCTATGCGGCGTAAATCGCAAGGAAATTAATTACGTGCTTAGCCGCACAAGCACTACCAATTAACGTCTTGGAGAGTAAACGGATTTTTATTTGATAATAATATGGTTTGTAAAACAGCTGCGAGATGGTTTGGTTTGTCCTCATTATCATCATCAAGGAGATTTGTTTTCCTGATTGCATCGAAGGTCAAGGTGATCTTGAAGCTCCGCCTCTCAGCTTTTCTCCTTCATTTCGCACGATCGTGAGCGTCCATAGTAGTATGCACATTGGCATGTATGTCATCCTACACGATGACGTCAGGACTTCTTGGGCCTATCCCTCCTGCGGGAAGGGTAGTTTCCGCAAAACGTGACAGCACAAACGAAAGCGACTTCAGCTTACCATGGGGCAAAGTAAAGTTATTTTTTTTATATTATCACGCATATATCCCCGAAGGGGTAGGCAGAGGTGCTAGCACCCACATTTTGCCAGTTTTTTATATTTAGGTCCCAATAATAGGTGGCGAGCCTATTGCCATTAACCGGGCACTTATAAACCTGCGATAAATACACACATAACTTCGAAAAGCATCGCAGTCATTGGTGTGTGCCATGGTGAACCTGGGATCGAACCCGAGACCTCGTCTAGGCAGTCCATTACCCATACCACTAGGCGGTTTGAAGTCAAATTGACTTAAACTAAATCACTGTGTAGTGACAAAAATATGAAATTAATAGTACCTATCTAGTTCTATCTAATGGTCTGTGGATAACTCAGTAAGGTCATGCACAAAGCTCAAAGATATGGTTCTGTACTAATTGCTTAGCGGCAGAGTTTCCTAGTAGACAAAGTGAAGTCAACCATCGTCTTACATCGTGTGACGTGTCCCATATTCTACTCGTAGTACATGTTACGAATATCGTTATATTCTGTTTGAGAACACTATAATTTGTATCTGTATCTAGTTGACCTAATTATAACGTAACACATATATATCATCGGAAGAATAAGTTTTTATAATGCGATTATTTTACCACTGTTTTAGTTTGAGTTTTAGCGTACGGTAAACAAATTTTACTTTGAATATAATAATTAATAAAATACTATAATGTTAACAAAATTTTCGCCTAACTGAGTTCACTTTGTAATTCTAGAGCGTAAGTTATAATATATTAGGTCTTTACATATGAAATTGTCAAAATTTCCTTACAGATTCATGAGTACGTTATTTCTGTAATTTAATAGCTATTTCCTTTATTTATATTTTGTTTGAATGTTGATTTCAAGATTTTCATTTTATACAATTATCAATTCAGGCCAAAAATTTAGAAAAAGTGAATGTCCAGACTTGAATCTGTGACCAGTGTCTCATAGGGAATTCTCCTCTGACCTCTGAACTACCGGATCAGGAAGGTTTATATGTATATAACATCATGCTACAATCAACTGATGCGGAGAAGAAGTGAAAAATGTTGTTAAAACGGGGTGGCGCAGAGGAAGTTGCGCGGGTCAGCTAATGTAGTTATAAAGAGTATGTATATATTCTACATAATATTTGCATGGATAACAACAGCTTGAAGGTGCTTTAGTATGTCAGGTACTGAAAATATACGTCCACATAGATGCTATCTACAGAATGTACAATGTTATTAATATTCTTGTTTCGACGGTATATTCTATTTTGCTTAGAAAATATCTTTAGGTACTTATGAAACATTTCTACCTGTACGTGATGGAGTTTTCAGATCTTGGTGTATGATTTTAAGTGACTGAAAATGGAGGAGATTCAATAGTTGACTGAAAAATTTATTAATCAAATTTATATTTTAATTTTAATTGTCGTGGAAGCCGTCGGTCCCGGTTGCCATACAAACATCTATGGCAGTCGTTACGGGTAGTTGGAGCCCTCAAAAGTTCAGCCAGTCTAACTTGGAACTTCGATGTCACCATCGGTCATTGGACCATTGGTTGTGGAGGTCAGATGGCAGTCGCTTCACGGAAAATATAGAAGTTCAGCCGCATCACAGTTAGACTGGAAAGCCGATCCCAACTGAGTTGGGAAAAGGTTCAGAGAATGAGATTGAGATGTCATGGAAACAGGGGGAAGCTCGACTAGCCTAAAAACAGAACTTCGATATCGCCAATTCGGTTGTAGAGTTCATCGGAACTTCACAACCAGTCGCTTCACGGAAAATAACGAAGTTCAGCCGCATCACAGTTACACTAGAAAGTTCGCCCCAACTGAGTTGGAAATAGGCTCAGAGAATGATGATATTAAAAAAGAACAAATAAACAACATTTGTGTAATCAATTTACACTAACGAAGTTCTGCATAACACGTTCAGGTAATTTAATTTCAACTTGTTCACAACTTGAACTGGCGGGGGCTCCAGTAGTCGGGTAGCGATAACTGAGTTATTTGCACAAGGTCTGCATATTTACTACATACTTGCTGAGGTAGGCACACAATTAGTTAACTAATTTAACATCCGTACTGATACACTTCATGAGCGTCATAAACTGTCATTAAGTTTGCTATAACTTGGTAGTCTTCAAGACTATTGTGAATAGGTTACTTCTAGGCAAGCGTGCTCTACTTTTGACCACATCATCACTTACCAACACTTATCGAATATTAAATAAATGGTCTTGCAACCTACGTGCAACCATGTGCAAACCTCACATATATTATGGTCATCATTACTTTTGTAATCTTGATATTACAGCTAATCAGATTCTTTAATGAAGCCAATATGATGATCTTGAGTTTGGCTTTTTTTGTAAAATAAGTTTTCCCCCTTGTAAGGCGTTGAGTTTGGTAGTGCAGAAGGTTAGAGCTTTTATAACTACTGACACCACCCGGCAGTAGTCAGTTAAAAATATGTTTCCCGTGGAAATATGAGAAATATGCAAGAGAAAATATTCCGTACTTCCTGAAATGTAGTCTAGTAGTGCCGTAAGGCAGAAGTACTTTTCGAGGTGTCAAAGCGCTTATGAATCACTCGCTTACAGTGAGACCATATAATAATTAACTTATCGCAATCAATGTTTCAGTGTGTAACTAATTATTTATAAAATGATGCCATGTACTATTGTAGGTACCTTATTAGAGCATTGTTGAAAATACCGTATCGTGGCAAGGCAACATCACGGGGGTCACACACGTGCTGCCGTATTCTTAAAGAACCTCTTAGTGAGCTGCAAACACTGAAGCAGGAAGATAATTTCCAAGCTAAGCGACAAGCTTAAGCTGCATGTTACGGCGATGAATGATGTATGGATGGATGTGTGAAGTCATGCGTAAGGACCGCATGAGGAACTCTCACATTCCGGGAAGCCTCCATGTCTGTGATACTTTCAATTTTTTTTAATATTTTATTTTATAATATCACACCTATATAATATACGCCCCGAAGGGGTAGGCAGAGGTGCTAGCACCCACATTTCGCCAGTTAATATTTTTAGGTCCCAATGTTATAGGTGGCGAGCCTATTGCCATTAACCGGGCACTTATAAACCTGCGATAAATATACACATAACTTCGAGAAGCATCGCAGTCATTGGTGTGTGCCATGGTAAACCTGGGATTGAACCCGAGACCTCGTCTCAGCAGTCCATTACACATACCATGAGGCTACCGCGGTTATATTATAAATTATATATTCATTTATTATTATTACTCCGTGGCGTGGTGGTAGTGCACGCGACTGATACGCACGAGGCGTGGGTTCGATCACCGCTCCGTGCAAAAAGTTGTATGGCTGTTTGCACTGGTCTGGTCGTGCCTCGGAGAGCACATTAAGCCATCGATCCCGATTGCCATACCAACATCTATGGCAGTCGTTACGGGTAGTTGGAGCCCTCAAAAGTCCAACCAGTCTAACTTGGAACTTCAATATCGCCTTTGATCATTGGACCATTGGTTGTGGAGGTCAGATGGCAGTTGCTTCGTGGAAAATATCAAGGTTCAGCCGCATCACAGTTAGCCTGGAAAGCCGACCCCAACAGAGTTGGGAAAAGGTTCAGAGAATGATGATTCATTTATTATTATTATATTAATTTTAGTTAATTGTTTCCCTACTAGTCTGTTTTAATTTTAACCTACATTAAGTTACTATGTAACATTGACACTGTAACTTTTCTATCTTGGGATGTACGTACATGCTGACCTCACAACAGAGGAGACGCCGGATGTTTGTGTTCCGGGTGAGCTTGATTTCCGCCAGTTCCAGCTATTCATATACCCCTTAATGCAGTGTTTACATTAAAATGTACCACTTTGAGGTTTTCTCGTAGCTTAATAAAATAAGCATGGTATGGCGGTTACCGTTTGGTAGTTTGATGAGAATAAAGTACGTGTTCAGCTTTTATAAAACGGTAAGAACTAAATAAAAGAGAAATAAAATTACAGTAGCCATTATAACACCAATTTTCCTTTTTTATTTACTTTATGAAATACTAGTTGTTGACCGCGGCTCCGCCCGCGTGGATGTCGATTATCGCGTTGTACGACTCTACTCGATTCACTACTTGCCTCTCTATACTACTTTTCCTTGCTGTCATGACAACGGAAATTGTTAGCGATATTAGCGCCAATGTATAGAAATTTACCGGATCAATTGAGATTTATGATTATTACTCCGCTCCCTTGTATGGTAGCGTGATGATAGCCTATGTTACTCCTAGATATTGTAGCCTTTTAGAGGTGAAAGAATTGTTTAAATCGGCCCAGAGTACTTTTTGAGCCTAATCATTACAAACATACAAACATACAAAAATAGGTACAAATCTTTCCTCTTAATAATATTAGTATAGACTAGCTGACCCGTGCAACTTCGTCTGCGTCACCCTGTTTTTGCAACATTTTTTCATTCCTGCTCCGCACCTGTTGGTCGTAGCATAATGTTATATACATTTAAACCTTCCTCTTTAACCATTCTATCTATTAAAACAAACCGCATCAAAATCCGTTGTGTAGTTTTAAAGATTTAAGCATACAAAGGGACAAGAAAAATAGGGACAGAGAACGCGACTTTATTTTATACTATGTAGTGATAGTGATGATGATAGTGATAGTGAATGTGAAAATCATATTAGCAAACCATATAAAATAGTAAGGCCGTTACCTATATTAGAGAATAAAGCCTAATATGCCTCGTAGAGCCGTAATAATAAAATAGTAAACTTTAGGCCATCCTTAATAGTAAACTTTAGGCCATCATCCCCGTTGTCATAATAATATCTATGCCACCACTCTTAGGAAAAAGAGCTTAACTGACATAATTCCAAAATAATAAAAAAATCTCATATAGTTTCGAATATACCATAATGCACAAGAACTTATCTTCATTTTTAACTAAGGTCGTATTTTTGCATGACGTAAAATTCATTTTATTTACTGACTAGGTGCAAATACGTTCAATTCATCTCCGTATTTACGTGTAAATCGTCCATTTATTTTCATATTTACCTTCATCTACGTTACTCATTTTACCGAAACACAACCATAAGCAGTCGTATATTATGATGTTTTCTGTTTTTTTACTTCGTTGTGGGTAGTTTTCCGGAATATTTTTGCGAAGAAATAGTACTTTTTTAAAATAATAAGTACGTACATGAAAAATCTAAATTATAAATAAAAAAATGCAAAAATAAAAGGAGATATGAATAAAGACATAGATTCACGATTCACAAGGCATATTTTGATAAGCCCAATAACTTATTCACAGCACAGGTTTTAAATTTTTCAACAAAAAAAATCTTAATTTCTGTTTTTATTTTGTTTATAAAGCTCATTCCAAGGGCAGTATGGTAGTCGTTACGGGTAGTGACAGGCTGAAAAAGTCCGACGATTTTACTAATTACAGAACTTTGATATCACTAATTGGTAATGGAGCCAGATGGCAGTCGTTTTACGAAAAATATCGAAGTTCAATTACATCACAGTTGACCTGGAAAGCCGGCCTCGATTGAGTTTGCAAAAGGTTCGAGGATGACGACTTATGGTCTGACATAAAATACATAACATATAATTTTCAAGAAATCTATGCTACTAAAAGTATTAAGTTTTAACTGCGGTAGCCTCTTGATGGACTGCTGAGACGAGATCTCGGGTTCGATTCCAGGTTTTACCATGGCACACACTAATGACTTTTCGATGCTTTTCAAAGTTATGTGTGTATTTATACAGGTTTATAAGTGCCCGATTAATGGCAATAGACTCGCCGCCTATTACATTGGGACCTAAATATAAACTGGCGAAATGTGGGTGCTAGCACCTCTGACTACCCCTTCGGGGATATTGGCGTGAATTTATGTTATGTGTTATGTTATGTAAAAGTATTTCGATAGGAGTGCAAAATGGTACTTAAAACTGCTTCTTTCTGAACTTTACCATGAAGCGATACGACTAAAAAGTTATAGAATTTTTTTTTCATTTAATATGTTTTTTTTAATTTTAGCTCGTAATACACGTCACCCATGACATTAATTAATACTTACAATAAAAAAGGATACTTAGTACAACACCCAAACTTACTATTATTTTAATAAAATAAAATCTTCTAACTATCTATTCAGTAATAGGCGTAAGTCCTTAGCTTTAACTTTATCCTGTTCCTATTTTTTTATCTCGAAATAAATATAGAAGTTTGTTATGTACTAGGCAGACAATGACTTCATCGTCTAATTCGTCTGCTCATAAATCTCACACGACTAATACGAGTACATATCTACGGTTAGCAACAAAAGTGTCTTAAATTATTTAAAGGATACAGACAGGTCTGAAACTGGCGAGCGGCAAGCAGTTTTCAGGCTGACAAATTTAATAAACAATTAGGTTTGTACGGAAGGAATTTATTTTACAATTAACACTTTGTATTGATTTTGTAATGCAATGGTAAACAAATGAGCATCTCAACGTATTGCTAAACCACTGTAGTGCTTATTTTCTTTCTGCTTTTACTTTTAAATACTTTTTCGACTTTTGAAACTTTACTGAATTGCCTTTACACTGTACGTTATCACAAAAAAGTTTACGTGACGTCATTTGCAGTGAATAAACATATATCCAAGTGGTATTATTTTTCAAATATGTTGCTTGTTACTTTGGTTGCTGACTGTACGTAACTGATAACCGACCGAGTGACGTCGCTCCACCTCGCGACACTTGACCTCCTTACAAGTTGCTAGACACACAAGTATATTAAGTAAAGCTGTAAATCCAATATTACCGAAAACCAGGTCATTTTGACCATTTAGATACACAAGTCTGGTGGATGAGAGACAAGTTCTGAACGAGGACAAAGGATCGTGTTTGTGGTCAACCTATTTTATGTTGGATGTCAAGTTTTAGTATTAGGTTTATGACACATTTTTTTTTTTTTTTTTTTTTTTTTTTTTATACTATCACGCCTATATCCCCGAAGGGGTAGGCAGAGGTGCTAGCACCCACATTTCGCCAGTGTATATTTAGGTCCCAATGTAATAGGGGGCGAGCCTATTGCCATCAACCGGGCACTTATAAACCTGCGATAAATACACACATAACTTCGAAAAGCATCGTAGTCATTGGTGTGTGCCATGGTAAACCTGGGATCGAACCCGAGACCTCGTCTCAGCAATCCACCACCCATACCACTAGGCTACCGCGGTTCCATGACACATTAAATAAAAAAATTACGTTTATGTTTGATGTAAGTTGTATTTATAAGTCAATAAACTCACAGTTTAATTAAGTACATAAAAAATATCTAAAATTGAAATTTTAAGTATGTACAGAGAGCTCAAAAAGTTCTTAAGATCTATAATCAGCTGACAGCCTAAGAGATTAATAAAATCCCACCAAAACAATGTAAATAACCAGCCAAGTCTCGATGGAGCTGCTTGTTTATCTTTAATAATAATATCTAAATAGTTTAAAGAACTAAAAAACAGGCTTTAAGCACGCACTAAAATTAAAAATAGGTGAGATAGTAACCAACATATCCCTCGCTCCCCGGCAGAAACCAGTCATCTCTTTCAAGATAACCGCCTTCAGGTGTAGGGACCACGGTGTCCCAGTCTAACACCTGAACGTTGTGAAATCCGTATTGTACTTTACTAGCATGTTTAATGTACGGTAAGCAGTTACATTCTAAAAAGTCTTACCATGACGATGGCCCGGAAGTAGATATTTACCTGAAAAAATAAAAATATAAACTTAATAAAACGTTAAGAATGCATTTATCACATTTTAATTAATTCAGTTTATGTAGGTACACACCATTAAATATTAAAATAAATTAGCGCAAATTTATATTCCAACAGGCCTGCTGTTTTGTGATCTGCTTATAAAGTTATTAGCGTAAATAGGGCAACAGTCCCCTCATTACCGCATTACCGAATTCTTCTTCTTCTTCGTGTCAGTGGCAACAATTAGAATAAAGTTAAAGACGCCCAGTCCGACACTAACCACACTTGCCGTCGCTTCAGGTCGGCAATTGTGGGGGTTAAAATATCAAATGAATTTAAATATGCACTTTTCTGACAGTCAGCTATATCGGCTGATAGGTTTATGTAAAAAACGTTTCACTCCATAACTTTCTTATTTTCAAGTTTTGTATAAAGATATATGTATGTCACTCGCACCCATTAGCTAGTCCTAAAATATATATTTACTAATTATATTTAACGAGGACCTGTACATAGTACATATACATTTTTTCTATAAAGTATTAGAAGTAGCACGAACAACTATCGAGAGAACGGGGCATTATGATTGGCAGCTCGCCTTCGGTGAACTTGTGCGTACGTGAACCCGCCAATCGTAATGCTCCATTCTCTCGAAACCTTTACATTATGAATTCCATAGTTTTTCATGCTAAGGGCACAGTTCATTTCTTTACTGACCAGGATTCGAATTAGGAATACACAGATTCCATGCAGTGTCACTACGATACGTCGTCTGCTACTTCAGTATGCGGTCAGCTACGAGATCGTAGTTTTAAGCTGTCATTCAATACTATGTTACTAGTTAGAATGTCATATCAGAGAACAGTTTCACGAAGTTGTAGGTGTAATTGGAACAGATTTCACACTACTGTGGGACAAACTTCACCTTACTGTGGAATAAATTTCACCCCAGTGGGAGACTACTATGTCTTCTTTACTATTATATAATATACCATTAACCCATCTAAATAAATAAAAAATCGCGAAATATGATACTAAGCGCAAAACTCGAAGACGGCTGGATCAACTCTAAGGAATGATTTTGTGGAGCAGCGGAAATGCGTTCAGACGTCCACGCGAGCAGAGCCATGGGCATCAGCTAGTTCTTAAATATACATTTACTTATTTTACGAGAACCTGTATAGAGTACATATCTATTTATTCTGTTACATATTAGAAGTTATTGCCCGTTGCACGAAAAACTATCGATTTCGTAATATACAGGTATCGAGAGAACGGGGAATTACGATTGGCAGTTTTAAGCTAGGTGTCCACTAGGCGGGCCGGGCCTTATTGCAACGCAAAACATTCCAGGACAATCTACACAACGCCACCTAGACCCATGGTAAGCATAGTTCGAATAGCTTCTGTTATGGTTCTAGATTACTTTTTTTTTTTTTTTGTAAATACATATATCGACGGGTGCAAAGTAAAAAGAGGCATCTACATAATAGCAACTTTACAGGAGAGCGAAAAGAACGAATAAGTGTATTATTTTCTTAATGAGTGGGCCAATATTTCTGAAAATTTTATCATAATTTATTTATACTCTTATTTATTTTTATATTAAGTTAATTAAGCTAATTTATTAATAATTTAGGAGATTTTGTAGATAGCCGTTTTTACAACGAACTTTATAAAACGCTAACTGAGCCAACTACCAGCTGGTCGTATATGCTTGGGACTTTTAATATCGTGTATAAATAGCTTTTTTCTTTTTTTTACTGATCTCAATTGTTCTCAGGTCACTTATAAATAAATATATATTTATAAAATACCCACTACAGAAAGTAATTTTGCAGATAACTTTTTATGCTTCGTACTTTCATAACAACATTTTGTAAATTGGCTTAGTAGCCCAAAATCATCATGCGAATATAATTGCAGTTACAATACTTTCAGTTTCTTTTTTATAAGGTCGTTTATTAAACAGAAAATCCTACTACGTGATAAATACTTTGTATAAAGTTAACCGACGTAAATTTAATTGACCGCGAAGTAGAAAGAGTCAACTGGCAGATGGTCGTTAATGCGTCGTATGTGCGTTTAAAGAGTAATGCAAATAGAAATTAAAAGCACTCCTTGAAATAGTTGCCGATATACATAAAAGCTTTTAAAAACTTATAACGTATGAGCGCCGGTGACAAGTAAGTCAACTGCCTGATGACATTTTGTGTACGCTCGGAGTCCACCGCCGCGCCCCGCGCAAATACGACCAACGTTACTTGGTCGCATTACCTTCGTACTATTTGCAAAATTGAGTGTAGATGGCTTTTTATACTTTTAAAAATTCATTGAAATATAATGAAATCTCCAAAACCAAATATGCCAGGTTGTGGAGTCTTATTTGATTAGTACGAAAATGCAATAAAAAGAAAATCGTGAATTTGTAGTTGACTTTATTTACTTTGCACCCGTCGATATATTATACATAGAAACACCCAGATCATTGCACATATTTATATTCATGCACACAAATATTGGTACTGAGCGGCAATCTAACCTAGGTGTCGCGTTCACTACTCCCACGCTACGGAGGTTGTCAAAAAATCGAATGAGCATGAAAATGTATTGCACCTGAATTCACACACACCGTTCTACCTAGACGCGACGCGAGCTCGACTAGACATGAGACATAATAAAACATATTTGCGATTCAGTCAGTCAGAGCCAGATCTGCCTGTTAGACTTCATATTTATGCAGTCACAACTAAATTTAGTTACAGAATTTGTCAATTCACTTTATTGAATAACTGATATCATTTAAGATAGCTTATCTAAATGCTCACTTAGTTTTCATTTAAGTAAAACAGCTCAGTGACCCAGATCCTTTGATCTCTGATTAATTTTATGTTCTATTTTCCCGTTATTGGTACGTACATCACGTATTGTGAATGAACCATCTGCGCAATCTCAGTGAAGTATGAAAAATGAGCGACTATTTCTTTTATTACCTTGTTCTATTAAGGAAACCCGAGTAAGTATGATTTGAAAAGAGTTTTGCGTTGCGAAACGGGAAATTGTTATTTTACATTTTTCTTGGAAACTAGAGAAGTTAGTTTTTTTGATGGGGGAATAACGGTAAGATGATGTTAATTGCTTAATTTAGACTATGGTTATATAGACTAGTTAAACACCAAGTACCCTGAAAATTAGCAAAATTGATTTATTGAATTTGGTATCTCAAAGTTTTGATAAGTTTTTTTTTATTGTGCGAAGAATCCCTCTGATATGCCCATTATTATGTCGGATTCGAACTGAACAAAACGCACGTCATTGCCACAGGTGAGACAGTAGTCAACATAACCCTCGCACACCAGCAGACCTGGGGCCATCTCCGAAGATGATCTCAGAAGGTATGGCCCTGTTGGGTGTGGGGACCACGGTGGTCTTATCTAATACACCGAAATGGGGAATTACTCGATACCACCACGGCCTACTTCTGTTAGGATGACAGTCGGTTCTACCCGTCACTCCCAGGGCCACGCTCATGAAGAGATGAGGTAATTCTAGAAGGGTCTACTGCCAAGGCATGCTCGGAAGTTTTATTTCATGGTTCCAATATTTGATCAAAGCTCAAAATTGGGAGGGGATAATAGCTTGTGCTTGTGACCAGCTAGTGCACCCTGGCCGAAACGTCAAGCAAATCAAAAGGAAAATTATTGTATTTACAATATGATCGCGTTGATACCCGAGTTTTGATAACCATATAATGGAAAAATTTTAAAGTGAGTATCGCCAATTCATCGTACTATAAACTTCAAAGGTTATTTATTGTGGTCAGACGGATCAAAAAGGGATCAAACAATTATTGAACCCTTAGATCAAATATCAATCGTTTGATCCTTTTATGACGTAAAATACTAACAACTAGGTCATTTACCCAATATTGTTAATTAAGCTGTTATATTATCGGATCAGTATGAGAATCTATATCTGAGGTCAATTTGTTTTCTAATTACTTTTCGGAAGTATGGTCCTGTACTATACTCCCTAATGTATATAATGGTGTAATGTTTATAAATCAGAATGTTAAGGCGAAACCGGTTAGGCACAAGTACAATAATGAATATTGTGGAGAAGTACAAGTGTGTTATGAATATTGTTTATTTATATACATTTCCCAGAGGCTGAGATTTCCAGCGGGCGATTTGTCCAATAACTCTTATAATTGTGTTTAAGATGTAGTTGGTCATTACGAATGTGGCTAGTCGGTCATAAAAAGTATTAATTTAAATTAATTTGACATTATGAAGCAATGGATTGGGAAGACTGAGCAAGCCAGAACATAATAAATCTCAGAAAGGACAGAATCCGAAAAATTATAGCAGTTTTATCTGGCCACTACTGCACAAAATACACTTTGAGCAAGATTGGTATCATGAACGATGAAATATGAAGACACTGCAAGGAGGACGTTGAAAAGATGAAACACATACTGTGCGACCGCCACGCCTTTCGAAGACATTGAATGGATCTACTCGGGAGGAGCTACCCCAAACCAGAGGATTACAGGTACCTGCAATTAAAAGGAATAGCCACCTTTATAGAGAGGACTATCCCTCCTCTAACTAAGGGGCCAGGTTGGGGTCGACACAAAGGATCCAATATGGTTGAAGTGTCTGCAAATACTCCAGAGCACGCACCCCAATAAGATAAGACGAGACGAGACGGGACGGGACGGGACGACAAGATAAGATAAGATAAGATCAAATAAGATAAGATCAAATAAGATAAGATCAAATAAGATAAATTGACATTTTGAACTCGATAACGTGGTAATGAGGAGACACGGACACGGAGTTGTTTTATTCACGTTATTGGTAACAACTTTATGGTATCAATATTTGATCAAAAGTTTATAGGAAAAACATGCACTGTATTCTATTATTCGATTCAAAAACATGTTTAGCATCAGTGGATAGAAATTGATTGCGGTCATGTCAACAAAATACCATAAATTTGAAGCATAATTGATCAGAATGCCTTCAATATTCTGAGAATAATTCAGGTGCCTGTTAGTATCCGATAACCGATACGAAGCGAGTGTTGCTCAACTACGTTGATTATAAATTATCGATCGACAATGGTTAATATTGTGGCCTTACACGATATCAATGCAATTATTATAAACTAGCCTATGCCAGCGGCTCCACACGCGTGCCTATCGATTATCGCGACCTAAACGCCATCTGTGCAACTTAAATTATATTTTACTAATCGTAACTCTAATTCTACTTAACCGATTGCAATCATGTTAAGAGAGATTTTGTGCTGTCAGTGCTAAATCCAAAGCAAACTTTCTCGGTGTTCCCACTGATAACACAAAACCTCTCTAGTGAGTTCTGGTTACCCTAGTCACCACCAGAAACACAACACAAGGTTATTATTAGCAGCGGTATTCTATATGGCGCAGATTCTTTCCCAGTCGGACTGCTCAATTAGAACGGGGGATACCGTTATGTTTTACCTCCGTTAAAGTTAACCAATTTATGCGACCATTTCAACAGATTATGTTGCAAGTTATATTTGAATGTTTAACTGCTGTTAAATATTCTGTTTTTGTAAAATTACTTCCTGTCTGTCTGTGAAAGGATTTTAGGTTAAGAAATTAGAACCTTTTAAGTGATTAAGATTTACTTTCGATTTAAGGAAGGCAATAAATAAAAACATTTAACACAGGTTTTAAGTATAAGTTTTTCCTTTTTGTTTCTAATGACTTCCATACAATATTTATATAATAAAGCTGGCGCCCGCGGCTCCGCCGGCGTGGACTTCTGATCCCGTTCCCGCTGCTCCATTCCGAGCATTTTCATATTTGTTCACCTTTTAATCCTCGTCAGGACTTTCACGAATAATTCAAGACCAAAATTAGCCAAATCAGTCCAGCCGTTCTCGAGTTTTAGCAAGACTAACGAACAGCAATTAATTTTTATATAAATAGATTAGTCGACTTTTTGTTACTTGTAGGTACTGTTTCTCATATTCACAATCTTTACTATTCTCTTCAAGTAAGTAACTCTATAATCCCTACGTCTTCATGCCAGCATTAATCCCAATCCTATCTGAATCTTTCACCTCGGAGTCTTATTTTTTTCCCGTGCTCGAAAAGCCTATGCATACAAATATTTTCACGACCCATGTGTTGGGTTGCGTTTTAACTTCATAACTAATCGTAGAAACCTACATGTATTGAGTACATTTCTCTTTCGGTCTAACCCACGTACTTACACGACTATATATGTCAAGCAATGTATAGCATAATTAGCTGAGGTCATACGGGTCAGCGGCTGTGATTCAATACGTCCCGTGTCGTGGTGCCGACATCCAGCTAGCTCCTTGTAATTATCTTCATTCGTTCGCCCTCATTCCTATTCGTACGAAGGTTGAACCGAGGCAATATTAATACTATTGACGTACTGAAGTAAATAAAACTTAAAAAAAAGAACTACGAGTAATTAGATGCAATTTTTATATTATTTTGACAAAGGTAATCGTATCTTTAAGCCTATAATAAAACTCTTTCGATTCAAATGAAATTAAGTGTGTGTAATAGCTAGAAGGATAGTTAAGATTTATAATTGTACATAATTAGGTGGAGTTCCTCACTCTTCTCTATACGGTCGGCAGCACGAATGTGACGTCCCTGGTGTTGCAAACGTCCATAGGCCACGGTAACCACTTTCCATGTCACCTAAGTAGTATAAAAAAAAGTTACAGGTCCGCCATAGGTATGAATCATAGATACATACTTATATATATATATATATATATTATTATATATTATATATATATTATTATACCATCTGTTTTCGTGCTCACAGAAAGAAATTGAATATTAAATTTGCGATTTCATAGCAAGCAGTTTATTTATTTCAGTACATCATGTACCCAATTTAGAAAAACAATTAAATTTCCTAGAATCAAGTCGACTCTGGCTTTTAATTTTTGAATTAAACCCTGACCCCTTATTAACATACATTACATAATCTGCGCGTTTTACAGTGGATTAGAAATTTGAAATAGAATACTAATTTTTTAATGGCCATATTGTCTACTGTAATAAACAATTTGGTTAAAGATTTAATGTCATACTGATAATATTATTACCCTTGGTTATATTCAGCCAAATAAAAATTTGATGAAACTAAATAAACGTACTACAAACATTGTAATGTTTAAAATAATTATTTTTGTAAAAAAGTTCTCAATTTTTTCTTGGGTAGTGAAGTTGTGGTAAAATCTTTTCGGTAAAACGGCAGATTACCTACATAAAAGTACAGAAAAATAATAGGCCAAATAAAATACGTTTTTTTAACTAGGACACGTCAATTTGCCTTCACCTTGCCTAATGGTGAGCTGCAAGCAAAATCGCAGGAAAGAGGGTTACCATTACAATCACGTAATACAGTGTTACAATGGTGGCGCTCAACTTGACGGCCTCAACAGTGCTTTTTCACGCCCCGCATATAGGACCCGGGGTTAATTGAATAAATAAAAACGTGAGCTGGTAAGGCATTCCAAGACTTAATGGTGCGGCAAAGGAAAGTCTCACGGATCCGCTTGGTTCTTGATGGAATATTCTACACAGTATGCGGGTGACATGCATGAATATGAATTTTACATTGGTCTGGGTGTTTTGTATTCACATAAAAAAGATTTTTAAGTATATGTAAGAACTCATGAACCAACCTAGTCAAACTATGTATATTGTGGATCTGAGTGTCTTAGAATATTTTTATATTTATATGATTCAACATCTCAAAAAAATCTGAATCTCAAAACGGACTATCACGTAAAAGCCTTTTTATTTATCGGTTTTTTATTTAACCTATGACACTCAGCAATAATGTGGCTTTCTATTGGTGTTTTTTTTTTTAAATCGTTTCAGTAGATCCCGAGATTAGGGTAGACTGGGTACGATAGTAACAAAGGACGGTTATAACAACGTCAGTATCTCCCGAACCGGCGGCATAGGACATGGGGGTGCAAGGGGGGAAAGAAGCAGGCAACACGAATGAACATGATTCATAATGTTGCGTCAGCCGCGGCGCGCTGTGCTTGTCCACAGGAGACCCTATTACTTTTTGACGGCCTAAAGTAGGTATTTTTGCCTGCAGTTTCTTTCCATTTTTATGTTTATGGTTCAATATTTTGATTTTAGCGTTTTATTATATTGATATGCGTTTTATTACAAAAAAGAGAAAGTGTTTTGTTTTTATTTTAAACTATGCAATGCGTTGTTATGTATCGTATTCTGCCAAAATGGTCGATGGGGACGGTTATAGCAAACCAAATGGGTACAGTTGTAACAACATGTGTATATCCGATTGCCTCGTATGTCTGTCACTATATTCAGAAAACAGGTCCAGGGAACAATGGATGGTGTTGTCAGCTCTGGGCACACGAGGAATGCACTGCAGGTGGTCTGCCCTATATTTGCCATAACGGCGAAACTAAGTAAATTTTTCTTTATGGCAATTTTTCTATATTAAGTATATAAATACGATTACTAAGAATATAATTACAAACTATTTCAAAACATTGATCTCACAAGATTGATTACTAGATTGATTAGTTTTATTAAAAAACTAGCTTTTGCCCGCGACTTCGTTCGCGTGGAATAGAGACTTCCAGCAGATTTTTGGTTTTACCCACATAGTTCCCGATCTCGCGGGATCACTTCAAAAATGAAATGTGGAAACTTTACCTCCAGAACAGCACATACCCGGAGTTTCCTCTTTCCATTTTAGTGCCATACAATATGTGCACTTTTTAGCCATCCGTCCTAAGAGCACTAATCGATTAAAGGGTCGTAATCAAAAGCAGCATCATGAAATACCTCCCACGTATTACGTGTAAATATATTTTGTCTTTGTGCTTGCCGTGCAGCTAATAGAACACGTTGTCTATGAGATTCTTCATGTGACTCTGCAAAAATCAGAGACGCATGACGTTCAGCATCCAAAAGCCGACGTACTCGAGTTTGAACTACAGTTTCGGAAGCTCTTTGAGTTGCATGACGCCCAGCATCTAAGAGCCAGCGCTCCTGAGCCATCTCTTCTGTCTCAGCAGCTCTTTGAGTTGCATGACGCCCAGCATCTAAGAGCCGGCGCTCCTGAGCCATCTCTTCTGTCTCAGCAGCTCTTTGAGTTGCATGACGCCCAGCATCTAAGAGTCGGCGCTCCTGAACCATATCTTCTGTCTCAGCAGCTCTTTGAGTTGCATGACGCCAAGCATCTAAGAGTCAGCGCTCCTGAACCATCTCTTCTGTCTCAGCAGCTCTTTGAGTTGCATGACGCCCAGCATCTAAGAGTCGGCGCTCCTGAGCCATCTCTTCTGTCTCAGCAGCTCTTTGAGTTGCATGACGGCCGGCATCTAAGAGCCGTCGCTCCTACCTCGTCTCTTCTGTCTCAGCAGCTCTTTGAGCAGCGTGACGTTCGGTGTCTAAGAGCCGGCGCTCCCGAGCCATCTCTTCGGTTTCAGCAGCTCTTTGAGTAGCGTGACGCAGACGAAGTCGCACGGGTCAGCTAGTTTGTAATGAAAACTATCCTATGTCCTTTCTCGAGTTCCAAACTATGTCTGTACCAAATTTCACACAAATCGGTTCAGTAGTTTAGGCGTGAAGCAAAGACAGACAGACAGACAGACAGACAGACAGACAGACAGAGTTACTTTCGCATTTATAATATTAGTTTGGATAGTTTGGATTTGGAAGTCGCGTTTTCTGTCCCTATTTTTCTTGTCCCTTTGTATGCTTAAATCTTTAGAACTACGCAACGAATTTTGATGCGGTTTGTTTCAATAGATAGAATGATTAAAGAGGAAGGTTTATATGTATATAACATCATGCTACGACTAACAGGTGCGGAGCTTGAATGAAAAATGTTGCAAAAACGGGGTGATGCAGACGAAGTCGCGCGGGTCAGCTAGTTTGTAATAAAAACTATCCTATGTCCTTTCTCAAGTTCCAAACTATGTCTGTACCAAATTTCACACAAATCGGTTCAGTAGTTTAGGCGTGAAGCAAAGACAGACAGACAGACAGACAGACAGACAGACAGAGTTACTTTCGCATTTATAATATTAGTTTGGATTTGGATTTGGAAGTCGCGTTTTCTGTCCCTATTTTTCTTGTCCCTTTGTATGCTTAAATCTTTAGAACTACGCAACGGATTTTGATGCGGTTTGTTTCAATAGATAGAATGGTTAAAGAGGAAGGTTCACATGTATATAACATCATGCTACGACTAACAGGTGCGGAGCAGGAATGAAAAATGTTGCAAAAACGGGGTGATGCAGACGAAGTCGCGCGGGTCAGCTAGTTTGTAATAAAAACTATCCTATGTCCTTTCTCAAGTTCCAAACTATGTCTGTACCAAATTTCACACAAATCGGTTCAGTAGTTTAGGCGTGAAGCAAAGACAGACAGACAGACAGACAGACAGACAGAGTTACTTTCGCATTTATAATATTAGTTTGGATAGTTTGGATTTGGAAGTCGCGTTTTCTGTCCCTATTTTTCTTGTCCCTTTGTATGCTTAAATCTTTAGAACTACGCAACGAATTTTGATGCGGTTTGTTTCAATAGATAGAATGATTAAAGAGGAAGGTTTATATGTATATAACATCATGCTACGACTAACAGGTGCGGAGCTTGAATGAAAAATGTTGCAAAAACGGGGTGATGCAGACGAAGTCGCGCGGGTCAGCTAGTTTGTAATAAAAACTATCCTATGTCCTTTCTCAAGTTCCAAACTATGTCTGTACCAAATTTCACACAAATCGGTTCAGTAGTTTAGGCGTGAAGCAAAGACAGACAGACAGACAGACAGACAGACAGAGTTACTTTCGCATTTATAATATTAGTTTGGATAGTTTGGATTTGGAAGTCGCGTTTTCTGTCCCTATTTTTCTTGTCCCTTTGTATGCTTAAATCTTTAGAACTACGCAACGGATTTTAATGCGGTTTGTTTCAATAGATAGAATGGTTAAAGAGGAAGGTTCACATGTATATAACATCATGCTACGACTAACAGGTGCGGAGCAGGAATGAAAAATGTTGCAAAAACGGGGTGATGCAGACGAAGTCGCGCGGGTCAGCTAGTTTGTAATAAAAACTATCCTATGTCCTTTCTCAAGTTCCAAACTATGTCTGTACCAAATTTCACACAAATCGGTTCAGTAGTTTAGGCGTGAAGCAAAGACAGACAGACAGACAGACAGACAGACAGAGTTACTTTCGCATTTATAATATTAGTTTGGATGTGGTATTAGTTTCCTAAGAAGATTTGTTTTGTTTCATTTTGATAATTTTTATACTTGTTTCTTAATTATAATGTAGCTGGAAGTACTAATTCAAGTTAAGAAGGCGGTGTCTTTAGCCTGAACGACATAAAACTATTGATTGTTATAATAAAGCCCATTAAATTATTCAAACGGTTCGTGTTATAATTGACCCCATTCCCTGTTACAACCGCCCTTGCCATGTGGTCGGTTGTAACAATTTCTCACTTTGTATATAAACTAACCTTGTAGCAAAATTATTGCACCAGAAGCCACAATGCATGTCCTGATTGAAGGACAGATATATTTTCTTTCAAAATAATTAAACATCAATAAATTCCGTCAAATAATTCCAATGTTATGTACATTTGAATGAAAATTGTTTCAACCGTACCCAGTCTACCCTACCCCTTACAATTTAACAAATATACAAACACACAAACTTCACTTCTTTACAATATTAGTAAAGATAAATAGCAAAACTATAAGTAGGTATAAATGGCGGTTTTATAGCTAAAAGTAATTAGGCAGTTATATTCTATCCCACGTTAATAGGGGACAGGTCTACTGCGGTCTGCTGAGCTCGTTTTAGTATTAATGTTGTTACTTTTCTGCCATAAAAACCCAATAGCACCTCATTCGACCCAAAAATTGGACTCAGGGGTCTCTGGACCACACTCAAATGTAGAGAAAACTTTATACTACCGGAAAAACGCGTCCCTAACTTAATAAAGTTAGCTTCAATAACTTTGTTATAGTCGTTATCGATCAACACGTTAAAGTAGCAGAATGTCCAACCACCTGAAGTCTATACAATAACAAAATGTCTCGTCTTTGTAGCTTAAGCCGAACAGAGAAATAATGGAGTGAGCAAAAAAGAGGCTAACCAAGTTGAACATTGAGAAAGCAGGTGTAGAAAAATGCAGCGTGGGTTAGAATTGAAAATGCAGTCAATCAATCACTCAAATATCCTATCGCAGTCTACTTTGGGAATAGACCACTTCCAATGTAGGGAGACTTTGACCTGTAGTTTCCACGCTGGCTAGACTGGTCGGTATAGGGATTTGTTTTGTGTTTTTTCTTCTCTTGCAGTGATATCGTCTGCGTATTTTTCTGTTAGTCACCTCTTATGTCACCCTTTGGAAAGGGTGTGGTCATATTCATTCTCCACTACCACACAAGAACTAGGAAATAGGGCTAGGAAACCTGAATGCTCCAACTAGTCTTATGTTGGTATGAAACACAAAATAATGCAATTAAATGCTACCTTCGCATATTACACGCTTCGATTCATTTCACTGCATCAACGCGGTATTCGCAATTATCGTTTTAATTTAAATGGTATTTAAGAACCAAGGCGTGACTTAATTTGATTATTTGGGAGACGAACTCCGTCGGGCCCCGGTAGGAAGGGTAGATCCAATAAGTAAACTGGTATGGCATCGTAGAGAATTCCATGCATGCTTTGTGCCATAGGCTTACGATCATGGATGTGCAAGACCCTGCAAAGTGGAAAAGGTATAATCCGGAAACTGGTCTCTGATCTCCCAGGTAAAAACTTCGAATGCGAGGGCAAAGACGATGGTAATGATGAAAAATGGACACAGTATCTTGAACTGTAGACCTCACCAAAGGTCACCAGCTCGTTGAGGAACGACGTGTCGCTTTACTACTCTAAATTGAGAGGTCTGATGGCAGTCACTTCCACAAATCATGGCCTAGGGGAGGGCTAGGAACCCGAGCTTCATAAGTACAATTTGTATGCAACTAATATTGACGGTTGGATGACAAACAGTTTGTTTATTCTTTATTGTGCACCCATATTGGTATTTGTTGAGGTGGCAGTAGCCCGTTATTGTCCTTTTAACAGTTCTAAGACTTATTTATTCTGTCTAAGTTTAGGAGACGTCTCGTGAGCCCTTTGTTTACCGACGGCATGGCCATTTTTGACGGTAGATTGGTGATCGGTAGATTGTATCCAAAGAAACATGTACAAAGACTAGGTTAATTCAATATGAGTTCTCTCCCAGCAAGCTTTAAGTATCAGAGGAGTAGATATGGTAGTAAAGAGGTAGCGTGACAATCAATAATAAAGTATAGTTAGTTAGCGAATCGACTACCGTGTTCGAAACGCGGCCCCGGCCTAAGAAGACTCCAGCAAGAAATGCAGCAGGCTTTGAAAACTTATGTTCGTATATTATATAAGAAATCTAAAACCTATGTTATAAATTTTAATACCCTTTACTTGAGAATAGCAAATGGCATTCCCAAAATCAAGATATTTAACAATTTGTTTTAATTATTATACTTGGAAAAGGGGAAAGGTCAGTTTGGCATATTTCAAACTCTATTATACCAATTTGAACTGGATACTTTCCACAAATTGGTGAAGTTTTGAGCAATTAATGTGACCCATGTTTGTAATAAATATTAATAATAGTTTATAATGATTAATGGAACATGATAACTTAATACCAACATGAGCAGATGTAAATGTACGAGAAATTATAAATGTTAACCATTATTTATTAGTCGATACGTTTTCATATGAACTTCTATGAAAGTCTTCGTTCTAAAAAGTTCAATAATGCGTTATGAACTTAAGTGTGAAGTGATGAACTGTCCATTGCAAAGTTACGGCATATTATTTTCATTACTACATAAATTATTTGACTCAAAAATTCAAAACCATGATAATTTTTATGACACTGACTATACTTTCGTGAAAAACAGCTTCTGTACCTATACGTTGTGGAGGCCTGATGGTAGTTCCTTCATGGAAATTATGGAAGTTCAGTTGCTACGCAGTTAGACAGGAAAAAAGCAGACTTTGAATTCCGAAGTGTCAGTTTAGCATGCGGCCATTATTAACGCTAGGTGATGCCTATACCTACATGAAAATAGGTAATGTCATTATTATAAATGCCCAAAAAGGTTGCTACCAATTAGGACCTCACCTTTTATAAAAAAGTATAAAAATAAAAAGAGGTATGTACAGTGGCCTACAAAAGTCCATGGATTATTTGAAACCAAAATTGTATGAAGTGATGCCACAACACCACTTCTAGTGTTAGATCTATTAGATCTACTTATCAATGTAATTAAGTTTAGGCAACTATTTGCACGAGTGTACTTATTTTCTTATAAAGAAACAAGACATCAATCTAGTTTATTTTGTTACCACTATCTATGTAATTTTTGGTTAATTTATACTTAGGCTGTCAAAGGGTCTTAGGGCATCCGGGAACTTTTGTGGCCCATTTTACCTTTTTTCCCGTGTGGAAATCGCAACGGATATCCCTCCCCCCCCCCCCTCCCCCCTGGAGCCTACGGTGTACAGTTACTTTTTTGTAAATTGCCGGGTGGACGGTATTTAAACAGTATTTGTTAATTTAGATGGTAAGTATACGTTCTTCTTCTTTCTGTAAAATCGACGGCATTTTTGATTTGCCATCGTGGTGTACTAATTTGTTTCAAGGCAGCACTGCTACTCACGGAGAGGGTCCGACCATAGGTTTTGCTCTTCGGGAAGGCTTACTACGTTACGTAAGTATAAGTATAACCTTAAAATACTAAAATTGGTTTCTCTAGTTTGACCCCATTGGCCAAATTTGTTTTTTATGATGCTATAATATAAACATGAAGTATAAACTTTCTCTGAATAATTTGAGTGGTTTCGATATAGCAATTCATTGGTATTCTTGATGGCCGGAGTCAATTTTCGTAGATAGACAGTCTACTTCGTTATTCGTGAGGGCGGGCGCCAATTTTCGAGGATAGGTAAGTAATCGAATAAGTAGTCATGACTTTTCATAGAGGTTCATTCATCTACGAACTAGCTGGTCGTATTACAATTATTTATCACTATCTGTGTGGTGACAGAGGAAGAATATTACCACCCCATCTCATCCGAAGGGTGTTGTAAAGGTGCGTCCAGATTTGTGATATGAATTGGGTGCCGGACAGCGTGGCATCAAGACATGACGTTGAGTGTGGACGTAACAACTTGTGGCACATAGGCACACAAACTAGAGTTTCCACTGCTCTTTCTCTCCATCCTAAAGTTCCCTGTAAGAGATTGACGCAGAGTGATAAGGCCGCCAATTGTATTTACTATAAGCAAACATTTCGCTGTGTTACTATTCTATTCTTGGTGTACAATAAAGACATGTTATTATTATTATTGTACTGACACGGCCACCAGTCGATACCTTCTTACACCTTACCCTACACCTACAAATATCATTCCTTAACCGAAGCATTAGTGGTTGCTTAGAGAGTTTGACTCCAAATTTGTCATTCAACTTTTTCAAATTCAACTTTTGTTTTACTTTATCTTATTTTGTTTTTTGTTTCATAATATCCTACTACCTTGCTGTTTTTTTTGTTTTAGTAACTAAGCGTTTGTTTTTAAATTATTTCAATATTGTTTTTGTTTCGCAAAACACGTTTTTGTACAGTTATTATGTGGTTCCTCGAGGAACCAGTTGAAAACCAGCGCCAGGTACTTGTGCCCGGCATTATGCTGAACTGGCTCCTTTTCTTCCTGGTGTAGCATGGATGTGTCAGTCATAATTATCTAAAACTTCTTTTTCCGTGCTCTACTTGAACTTGTGTTTGGATGTATGTGTGTGCTGTAAAAGGTCAAATAATGCAGTTTTCTTTATTTCTTCTTCTTTACTCCTAATTAATTTGAAACATAAAACCGAAAGTATATACTCGTATTAATCGTTCGTAGGTTAATAGCGTATCGCAGTTAACCCTCGAGCGTCGGTTAGCAAAATAAAATGACAGCGGCAATAAACGACCTTTTATTACTGCAGAATTTCTAAATTACCTCAGTGGAACAATTTTCTAATCTGTCAGCCACAGGTTTTGTTTTAATAATATATAAAATATACGCAGCATGTGAAGATATCAAAGTCTGACGATACGAGATAACATAATATTAATTCAAAATTGGGTTTTATTGCTGAGAGAATTTAAATATTGTAGAATAGTTTCTCTACGGGTTTGACCGCGTACCTGCCTACAGTTTTAATCCTGTTCCCGCCGTTTGCGTTCGGCTTTTGCCCAGCTTTGGAGTTTGGAGTTCATTCTTCTTTTCATTTATTCATTATTTCACTTCTTTATTTACCTAATCAATACCATGATTCCAATTTTATATTCCATATTCAAACACCTGATTCTAAAAATGCCTGGTAAGTGAACACACATACCTATCTTTTGTAGGTCGGTAGGTATGGTAATCAAAACTACTCAAGTACTTTTATGGTCAGAGATCACAATTTGAGTAAAGTGATTCTACTGGTCCTCTGATAAACCTAATAAATGAGTCACTTGAGCACAGGCCGGTCGAGAAGGCGCACTGTGGTCCCATAACCGTTGTGTTTTTTAATGTGCGATAAATTCCCATGGATACACTCTCTCCGCACTGGAACTTGTTGGAAAAGTTTATTTCCGACTCGAACCGACAGCCGCTGACAGCTTTTGTGACGACTACTATGCAGGAGATACAAGTACGATCCTCGCTACATATATTTGTGTGCATGAATATGGCTATTTGCACTGGTCTAGTCGTGCCTCGGAGAGCATGTTAAGCTGTCGGTCTCGGTTATCATACGAACATCGACAATGATTACGGGTAGTTGGAGCCCTAAAAATTTTAACAGTTACTGGTCTTGTTGCCATACTACGATATCGCCTACACATAGTTCTGTTCTCCGTGGCCTACACCTATAGCTTGTCTAGGCCAGATGGCAATGGCTTTACCGATAACCAAATACGCCGTAGCACCCACAATTCCTTCACGATAAAAAACCAGTATTCACAGTGATGACCAAATAAAGATTATTGGAAACTCCCTGAACCAGTCAACTGTTTTCTGCAGAAGCCGCATCGAAATTAACCAAAAATAAATTGAATAACGAGATTAGTTCTCTCTCGTTGCATAAAACAGATTATGAAAATGAAACTTGGATTCCCAATTTGATTAACAAAAACACTTAAGGCAATTGCCAAAAATTATACTTCAGGTATCTTTTTGTGCCTTTTCATTCTCATTTTTCAAACGATTCGAGCCAATTCGAAGATTACTATTAAATTGGGTTTCCTCGAGAACTTGGCAATATTTCAAATGCATCATACTTAGTTCAGTCTAATTTAAATTCTATTATTTTAATATTACCTATTTAACTTCTATATATCTTTGAAATCATAACACCTTACTGAAATGTAAATCATTTATATTGTATCTGTGAAGTAATTGCAATATTGCAATATAACAGTCTTTAAATGGGAAAAAGAATAAACGGAAAGAGTGTTTTTGCAGAGATAGGACATGACGGTATCTCCTATCCTAATGAAGCAGTCTGAATGGAGAAGTATCTTCACCCTACAGAATTCTGCGTCTAAAGAATAACCTTGTGTTGTTGCGGTGAGTAGGGCAGTCAGAGCTCACTGGAGATGTTTTATGTTGTTAGTGGGCTAACCGAGAAAATCTGCTGTTTCTTCTGCATTGACAACACAGAAACTCTCTTAACTTTAACCCTACCCCCCTCCCTCCACATGGTTGGCCGTGCGAAAGTGACGTCCCTGGTATTGCAGACAACCATAAGCTATGGTAACCACTTTCCATCAGCAGGGCTGTAAGCTTGTCTGTCCTCTAAGAGGTATAAAATAAAATGTTTCAAGACATGAGAAGATACTTACTACCATAAAAGTTAATATAATATTATTAAAAGGAACAATAAATAGTGTAGATAACAATCCACTGTAAGTGACTTTAATATAACTTATATCCATATAAGAATTTGAACAAAGTTAGAATTTCATACAAACAGACAGCAATTTATTTGTATCAAAGAAAAATTTACGAAATACATTTTTTATGATCATATTATTTTCAATAGAACATAAATTCGATGTAAGGAGACCGAATTACGTAAAAGTTACCAAAACGAACTTCAATTCTGCAATAAAATGTTTTGGCAGGCGAAATTATACTTCGGTTCGCGTCTCACTGGTTGATTTAGTACGAAATTGTGTGAACTCAATTTATTACACTGTAGACTGTAGGTGCTCTTTGTGATCCTGTGGCAAATTGTCGTGTAATTCGTACCACTTGCAATAACTTTATTTAGGTTTACAAATAAACATTGACACTACATTATTAAACTCGAACTTTTGTCTTGCTAGGGTAGGCAAAGAGGCTTGGCATCTAGTCGAGTCAATATTTTTTTTATGTTAAATGCTTTTTCTGTTCTATTGAGGTTTCATTCGATTCAAAATTTGAAAAATTAGAAATACCGCAAAAAAAGGATAAAACAAAAACTGAATTATTAATTTTGATTCCGATTCTCTAGTATGTATATATTAATCTATGATTCCGATATTCACACAGGTAGTCACACGAGTATTGATTAGGTATAGCACCTATCTAACCAATTAAACCAATTATCTAAGATACAATTACGTATAAGTACAATTGTACCATAATAGAGAGATATGCCAGAGGGGACGTCAACCTGGGCATCTGTTGACCCAAGATAGCCCTGCGGTTTTAGTCGGTTCGAGTTTGACATAGCTAATTTCGGTTCTGTGAGTCTTTCCTTTGCCGCACCATTAAGTTTCGGAATGCCTTCCCACCTCACGTGTTTCCTTTTTTCTACAGTCCCGGGTCCTTTAAGCGGGCGATGAAAAAGCATCTGATGACGCCGTCATGCTGAGCTTCACCATTGTAACTCTGTACGTGTTTGTAATGGTACCCTTGTAGCTTACCATCAGGGGAGGTGTAGTCAATCAACGTATTCTAGATTAAAAAACCACCCCCGCCGATTTCAGCGGGTGAGGTATCCGTGGTGATTTCCACACAGGGAAAAATAGTATCATGATAGTTTAGTTTACTCTTGGGGCACAATTAATTTTATGTTTTTTTTTATTCTGAGGTGAAGTCTTGTGTACATGGTTCTGATAATAAAACACTAAACATAAATTACATAAATACATACATACAATATACAATAAATTACTCTCCATATCGCCCAACTGTGGCCCTTAGGCCTCATACGCATTGTCCGGTTAGCCGGAGTGCGAACAGCCGTCCGGCTTGCAGGTTGGTTGCGGTTGCAGTTGCGGTTAACCGGGTGGTGGCTAGCTAGCTTCAATGGCGAGCAACCGTAAACTAGCAAACCGCAGTGCATCCGCGTAGTGCGTACAGCGACCGTCCGGATAGCCGTCAGTCGGGCCGCAGCGCTCCGAGCGACCGGAGCGGTTGGGCGGCAGCCGCATCACAGTGCGAATAAAAAATACTTTTGCGTATATATTTTTGATTGCGGTTAACCGGACGGCTGTCCGCACTCCGGCTAACCGGACAATGCGTATGAGGCCTTACGTTACGCTTATAATATTCGTGAAAAACAAACATGATTTTGTATTTGATCCAAAAACAAGCAAAGTTTTCGTGGATGAACAGAAAATTTTGCGATGTATAATTTTCATGATAAACGCGAATAATATTGAAATTAGGTCAGGACTATTGATTTTCTTATTGAAGCTTTTTTTTCTAAAAGTGAATAATATGAAACTCCGAGTTAAAGTGTGGAATATTTAAAAAAGCTATAGGTACCTAGGTAAATAATAATTAGTAAGAACTTTTACGTACTCTAATACTCGGGGAATACGGTAAGGAAATACTAGATATTAGACAAACAGTTTAAAACTGAAATTGTCACGGTTGCTAAGTGACGCGGAAATGAACTTTGCAGTACCAAAAGGTCTGTCTTTTTTAAATATATACATAAACTTACGCCTGCATCCCCGAAGGGATAGGCAGAAGTGCTAGCACCCATATTTCGCCAGTTTATGTTTAGGTCCCAATGTAATAGGAGGCGAGCCTATTGCCATTAACTAGGCACTTCGAAAAGCATCAAAATGTCATAGGTATGTGCCATGGTAAAACCTGGGATCGAACCCGAGAGACCTCGTCTCAGCAGTCCATTACCCATACCACTTGGCTACTGCGGTATTTTCTGTATATCTAGGACACGTCGAATTGACTTCTCCTCACCTAGTGGTAAGCTTAAGGCCAAGTCTCAGGACTCAGGCTAGATTTTCACGATTTATCATTTTTTTTACAATCCGTGATGGAGGAAGAATATTACAGACTAAATTATAGACTAAACAAAAGTGGATATGATAGACTAAATTCAATTTTATATATTACTAGCTGACACGTGCAACTTCGTCTGCGTCACCCCGTTTTAGCAACATTTTTCATTCCTGCTCCGTACCTGTTGGTCGTAGCATGATGTTATATACATTTAAACCTTTCTCTTTAACTATTCTATCTATTAAATCAAACTACATCAAAATCCATTGCGTAGTTAGAAAGATTTAAGCGTACAAAGGGACAAGAAAAATAGGGACCGAGAACGCGACTTTATTTTTAAACGGTTTTATTTAGCTCACCCCGTTTGTTTTATTCTTTATTCTTGGGTCAAATTTAGTGATTCAAATTTCGCCCTCTTCCTGTCAACCGATTAATCTGAAATTTTGTATACACTTTGGATTTTGGTGACAATACAATTATGTTTATTCATTATTATTATAAATTCAAGATGGCCGCCGCTACAAAATGGCGGATAATTTATGTTTTATTAATCCCATCAATATGGGTATCAAATTAAAGGGCTCAACAAGCAGAATACAATATACTATAAAAAATTGAAATCCAATAATTAACATGGGTATCAAAAGAAAGTGCTCAACCACAATGTAATGTACAATGTACAATGTAAAAAAATAAAATAAAAAAAAAAACACTAAAAACTAGAAAATAAAAATAGGTAAAAAAGCTTTTTAAGTTAAACGGTTTTATGTTAAACATACATTGCTATGTTTAAGATAAATGTACTAAAAACCAAAAAATTAAAAAAAAGATACAGTCGTGGGAATTATAAACATTATGCATAGACTAGACTAAAATAAAACCGTGGGGCACGTCAGAAAATAGTAAGTAATTTCCTCACCGTCTGCGGGCCAACTGCCTAACGACGAATTAAACGATTCTTCTATCGCACATTAAGTCGATAATTTGTAGACAATTGACGTGCCCCACGGTTTTATTTTAGTCTAGTCTATGCATAATGTTTATAATTCCCACGACTGTATCTTTTTTTTAATTTTTTGGTTTTTAGTACATTTATCTTAAACATAGCAATGTATGTTTAACATAAAACCGTTTAACTTAAAAAGCTTTTTTACCTATTTTTATATACTATGTACCTAGTGATGATAAACGTAGTAGGCTAGCATCCGTGGCGTGGCGGTAGTGCACGCGACTGCTACGCACGGAGCGTGGTAACCCCGCTCAGTGCAAAAAGTTGTATGCACGAATATGGATGTTTGCACTGTTCTAGTCGTGCCTCGGAGAGCACGTTAAGCCCCGACGGCTTGCCCGGTTGCCATACAAACATCTATGGCAGTCGTTACGGGTAGTTGGAGCCCTCAGAAGTACAACCAGTCTAACTTGGAACTTCGATATCGCCATTGGTCATTGGACCATTGGTTGTGGAGGTCATATTATGTCCAGTCGCTTCACGGAAAATATCGAAGTTCAGTCGCATCACAGTAAGACTGGAAAGCCGACCCCAACTGAGTTGGGAAATAGGTTCAGAGAATGATGACATAAACGTAGATCACAATGTTTCGACATATTTTGCAATACGTATTGCTTTCGCTCGCTTTAGACAATGTATAAATTCATGTTTTGTGTTATGTATATTTTATTCTTATTGAAATTGGAATGTCTCCATAAAAATACTGCATATATTTTTATGTTAATCCGATTCAATATCATTCTTCCGTGTAAACTATGCCATCAATTTTTATTTCCTATTAGTTTCTGAGAGAATAAAATATTTTCAAGCATTTGCAGGTGCGTAGAGATCGATCATTTTCTCTATCATGGCGAATGTTCCGATTAATGATTTTAATTAATCCTCCTCTCTCCTTTTCTATACAGGACAATACGTATAAAGCTCACTCACATACGGTTCATACTATTCCATCAAGCATCAAGCGGTACTTTACCGTACCATGGTCTTTCTCTGATTTCTTCTTCTCACAGTCCTAGGTTCTTCAAGTGAAGCGTGAAAAAGCATCTGATGAGGCCAGCTGAGGGTCACCATCGTAACTTTGTCACTTAATGGTGACCCATTTAGCTGCAACTTTGTGTTCTATTGAAAAATATTTTTCGGATTTTAAATTTCTTACATCAGGGTGACAAGATGTATTCTAAATCAAACAACCACCAAGTAACCAACATAATATATTATTATTAATTAATATCAGGGTCGTTACATATGAATTTCCAGTTTTTTTTGAAGAAATTGGAGGAAACCCAATTTTCAGTACTAACATTTTTGGATTTTTTTAGGAATGACAAATACAAATTTTATGTTTCTTATTTTGTGTATGAGACGAAATTAAGCAAACAGCTACTTTTATTACATTTTTGAAAAGTGACAGCTGTAAAAAAGTAATAAGAAATTTATCATCAAAATGTTAACATGTTTTTGATGATCGAATTGAATTTATCAAGCGGGCAATAAAAACAAAAATTTAATACAGAGCTGTAAAATCTTGCAATCAACTTTCAAACAAAATATAAATAGTGGAAATAACTATTAGACGACAAGAATAACGAAATCATGAATCTGTAAGGAACTACCGGCAATATAATATTATTTTATTTTGTTTGTTTGATGTTGAATACGTAATCAATATTCTTAATTCATTCTTTGATAGACACTAAGTCAATCAGCGTCAATACAACTCATTTCTACGTTTATACCTAACTCAAAAGTGACAAAATTATTCCTATAGATAATCGCAGGTAGATCTCAGTAAATGCTTTAATAGCTGCGATAACATCATGTCATATTAGCCGTGTCTAATCGCTGATCTGCCGTCATTAAATAGCACCGCCATCAAGCGATTACGATCAATATTAGATAAACGAGGGGCTAATGTCCGTACGTATAAACTGCGACTTTATCTGTTATGCTGAAGTTTCATAATTTTGCATAAGTTGATGTTATTTTTTTTTTCATTTCCAATTTGGTATCAAGATAGGAGGATATTTACTACCTATGTATTGTATTTTTGTGAGTATCCGGTATTTCGATATTGTTGCAAGCACCATGGTCACAGTTGGAAAAAGTATGTTCCGTGATAATGGCGCTTGCAACATGTCAATATAATATAAATACCTAATTAACTTTTTCTAATAATCAACAAAGGCAAAATAAAGATTAATTGCTTCACAATCATCACTACATGGTATAAAATAAAGTCGCGTTCTCTGTCCCTATTTTTCTTGTCCCTTTGTATGCTTAAATCTTCAAAACTACGCAACGGATTTTGATGCAATTTATTTTAATAGATAGAATGGCTAAAGAGGAAGGTTTATATGTATATAACATTATGCTACGATCAACAGGTACGGAGCAGCAATGAAAAATGTTGCAAAAACGGGGTGACGCAGACGAAGTTGCGCGGATCAGCGAGTAACTTATGAAGGAGGAAGATTTCAACTGTAATTTAAAAATTATTTTTTGAAGGGCTACCATAATTTTCCGGGTTCAAGAACCAGGTAGTTTGATGGTTAGGGAACCGGTTTTAGTATAAACAAGCCTTGTATAACACATCTGTCGTGAATCTACTGCCAACAAACAATTTAACTTATACGCAGCAGAGGCTAGCGTGAATATTAGTATTTTAGGTTACTACTTACTCAAATCAATTTTACTTGTAACCCAGTACATAGTGTGAACAGACACGAGAAACGAGAGGAGACACAATGAAACAAAACAAGACACAACGAGACATAACAAGTCACAGCTAGACACAATGAGACAAAAAGAGACACAACGAGAAACAACGAGAAACCACGAGACACAACGAGACACAACGAGGCACAACAAGACGCAACTTGATACAACGATCTCTATGCCCTACCATTTCTCACGAACTCTATACATAATTTGCTTTTACATAAGCTCTGTATTATTCTTAATTACTATCCCACTCCCATAACAGTCCTTAAAACAATCGTTGTATCCATAACTCATTTTAATGAGGGTCTACAATAAAGACATTTAGAGCTACCCTTCCTTATGAATGAGACGGATAATACTTGTTTGTACAGTGGGCTCCAAAAGTTTATGGACAATTTGAAACTAAAATAATATAAAGTGATGCCATTACACAACTATTGGCTTTAAAAGCTACTGGTTAATAGATCTACTTATCGAAGTAAATATGTATAGGCTATTTTCATCAGTTTACTTATTTTCTTAAAAAAAGAATACGATCTAGTTTATTTTATTAACGCTATCTTTGTCACTTGAACAGATTAGACTTAGGCTGTCAAAGTATTTTAGATCTTAAGGTATCCAGAAACTTTTGGAGCTCATTGTACCTACGATTGACCTCTATGTTCATTTTCTGTGTTAGGGTTAGATTTAGACTTGACCCGTGTTACTATCCTTCTTTCAATTTTGAGTATTGTCGCAGAATACATTATTAAAAATTCTTAAACTACGGCGCGCCTCTCGCCGAATCCTAAGTCTTTATGCCTAAGTGTTAAAACTATAAATCGACAAGAGGGCAATCAGATAATTACTCGAAGTGCAGTAGCGCATAAAATACAAAGACATAAACATGGATTTCAAGCACCTATTACTATACTTAAAACCTTAGGATTACTGTTCCTTACTATTCCTATTTAATTATATACTTCACTATTTTGTAGGGTTCTTCGTCACGTTTGAAATACTCAAAGTTCGTATCGAAACGCATCAAAGTTAGGTAGGATAAAGTGAATTTTTCGACGGAATTCGAACTCGCGATCTCTAACGGTGGAACGCTCTGACTGCCAAGCGAAGAATTCTCATCCAAATCATTCGAAATTCTCCAATACAGAATTTCGAATGATTCAGACGAGGCTTCGTGACGTAGCGCAAGCATTATCCCTGTAAGAGAAAGTTCGAGGGTTCGAATCCCGTCAAAGCATTCCATTTTTCCTAAATAAATTGGATTCAAACAGTCAGCACACTAATTGCTTTTCAAAATTTTCAATACTTATAAACCCAACTGGAATCGAGATATCTCTAGATCAACTTTAATATTACTTTTTAATACTACAAATTAAATCTACCGATATTTCAAATAAAAAACGTATTTTTGGTACTTAATAGAAATGAGACAGAAAATTAACATCATGTAATATATACAGGAGTTCTTTGCTATACTATTTAAAGATTCACTGATCTATATACACTTGACTGAACAGTCTTTAAAAACAACATAATGTTAAAATAATTTTTCGTGGCTTTGACTTTTAAGGTAAATATTAATATAAACTTCATAGCGATTTTCCCGTTCAGTACACTTTCGTAACCGCTTCGAAAAAGGAATTATAATATGTCGTTTTCATAGGCAAGTTTCATGACCAGCTAAGAAAGAAGTTTTGACTTTTGTTCTATTTTGTTAACTGGTTATTTTTTTTAAAAATCCACTTTTGTACCTGTCTTTGTAACCAGATATGAGATAGGTTAGGTGGATTTTAGAAAATTGAACTGAATAATAAACAAGTAACAACACGCATAGTATAAGTTATGCAATGTTATTTTTTCTGTATTTTCATACCAAAAAACAACAACAAAACAACAAACATAATTCCTAATTTAATAACATTTACGGTAATGAAAAAAGAAAGTTCTTTCGTAGTTGGTTATGAAATTGATGTTTTTATTCCATTCTGCAGCTGATCATCAGATCAAAAAAAAATCATGTTCGTAGCTGGTTATAAAAAATTGGTTACAAAAGTGGACGAACCCGATTTTTCAGTTGGGTCCAAAGTAAAGTTGATCCCTGGGGTCCACTTAATGTTGTTGATTAGTAATATCAGTTTTTTTGAAAGCGACTGCCACCTGAACTAAACTGAATCTTGGGAAGAAAGAAACCGCTCCTAACTTTTGGGGTAAATGTAACTTACGAAATACCAGGTCGGTAGCTTAGTGGTTAAGGAGTCAGCCTCACTATCGAGAGGTCCCGGGTTCAAATTCTGACCATAACACTATCGACGTGACCCACTTCTAACACAAGCTATTGAGCTTGGCTGGACGGGTTAGAAGGAATATTAGAAATTTCCATTGCTAATATTTTTCTTTCTGAATTCAAATAGGGTTTTCTTGTAAAATCTAATATATCTTGTTAGCAGTACACTGTTTACACTGCGAAGACATAATTAACTGTAATTATGAGTAACGGTTTCCATCGCGCCCGTGGCAAGTCTGAGTTGACGATATATTAAACCACCAACCCGTATGATTAATTCAGAATCACATTAATATATAACATTTAACACGTGAAGCAGGGTTAATGAGAAGACGAGAATTAATCGTTGAATTATTGTGAATTAGCTCAGACGGCACTGTAGTATGATGACAGTGTTTAGGCCACAGAATACTTAGGTAATAGTACTAACAGCTAGGCACTCAATCAAGTTAGGTTAATTGATTGATTGATCATTTAATTAGCCTCTCCCAGTGTTGCGAGGCTTTGAGCTACTGTTTCCACATTGACCAGACGGATTGGTACCGGATTCCATTTTGACTTTTTCTTCACTCGCAGTAATATTTTTTACGGATTTTCCGCCTCTTACGCAACTCAATGTAAAGGACGGAATGGTTACGCAATTTTTGAAACGTACCTTTTTTAGGTAATGGACTGCTGAGACGTGGTCTCGGGTTCGATTTTTCGGGTTCGGGTTCGATTCGGTTTTACCATGGCACACACCAATGACTAAACGATGCTTGTCGAAGTTATGTGTGTATTTATCGCAGGTTCATAAGTGCCCGGTAAATGGCAATTGGCTCACCACCTATTACATTGGGACCTAAACATAAACTGGCGAAATGTGGGTGCTAGCACCTCTGTCTACCCCTTCGGGGATATAAGCGTGAGTTCATGTTGTGTTCTGTTTGTTCTGATGGGTAAACTGAAGGCTAAGTCTTAAGAAAGAGGGTCACAATTACAATCACGTACAGTGTTACAATGATAGCGCTCAGCTTATTAGATGCTTGTTCGTGCCCCGCTTAAAGGACCCAGGACTATAGGAAGAAGGAAACATGTGAGCTGGTAAGGAATTCCAAGACTTAATGGCGTGGCAAAGTAAAAATCACTTGATAGTATATTCTGCACGGTATGCAGGTACCATTTAAGTCCTGCACGTGTTGTCCTGTGTAGGAGAATAGAAGGTAGGGTTAATTGAAAGAGCTCATCAAAACATTCAATATTGTAGAGACAGTAAAATACGGCGCTAAAAGCTAACGAAACACGCAAACTGGAGGAAAGCTATTTCTCTACACATCAAAAGTAACTAAATGTAAGAGTGCTTTTCGAAAGTGGTTGCATTTTTGGTCGTTCACCTCTTTGAATAAAAGTGTAGCTAAGGTAATTTATTTGCAGACCTTTTTCTCTTTAACCTCGCATGTTGTGAACAGAATACGTAAATATATTCATCATTCTCTGAAGCTTTTCCCAACTCATTTGGGGTCGGCTTTCCAGTCAAACTGAGATGTGGCTGAACTTCGATATTTACCGGGAAACGACTGCCATGTGACCTCCACAACCAATGGTCCAATGACCAATGGTGATATCGAAGTTCTGAGTCAGACTGGTTGGAACTTTTGAGGGCTCCAACTACCCGTAACGACTGCCACAGATGTCTGTATGACAACCGGGACCGACGGCTTAAAGTGCTCTCCGAGGCACGACCAGACCAGTGCAAACAGCCATATTCATGCATACAACTTTTTGCACCGAGCGGGGATTGAACTCGCGCCCCATGCGTAGCAGTTGCGTCCACAACCGCCACGCCACGGAGGCTGTAAATACGTAAATATAATGCGTTTGTTATTCAGTTATTCTGTTTTATTTATTGGTGGCATAGTTCATACATCTATCACTATGTAAGCATGATACGCTGTTATAAATGGCCGCTGAAGAAACACTCAATATGCTACACATTTATTCTCTATTCTTAGATAAAGAAACACTTTCGTTTAATATATTATTGCGTCAGTATGATAAACATTTTGAGGATCGTTGAAGCTTTTAGAATGTAAATTTCTAGTACAGTTATTGATACGTGCTATTCGATCTTACGTCGTAATATTTAACTACGTTACAGTGTATTACAATTACACTGTAACACTAGATATTGCTCGTAGCTCCGCCTGTGTGGATGTTGGTTAATGCCCAGTGTTGTAAATGTTTGGCACTGTACAGGATTTTCTATTGGTCTCTTTACTTGTCTCTCCATTCGACTCATATTTTCTATCATCAGTAGTTTCAGCAGCGCATGCAACGACACTCGTTTTATGGCACTTTTAACTCTTTTGGTTACGTTACTTAAGTTTTAGTATAGATCCCTAATATTTTGTAGCAATAAATATAGCATTAAGTTACTCAGAGTGGATGTAGCTATCCAATAGTGTTACATTTTTTTGATTGCACATCAATTTTTGAGTTAATTCAGTACAAATATACACACGCACACAAATCCAACACAAGAAATATACAAATATTTTTCCTCTTCATAAGATAATAGTGTAGATACAACATTGTGGATATGCTACAATGGATTTAACGCAATTAAAAGCGATAACTAAAGAGAAGACTCCTGGCTAAGTGTGAAGCCGTTTAGAAACTTTTCTTTTTATTTTGTTCCATTTTTACTCGTACAAATGCTTACTTAGGTACTCTAAATACAATAATTTGCTTAAGTAGCAAGTTGAATCAACAGCTCTATTTCAAGTTTGATTATCATTAACTGAAGATTATTTATCTTGGGTTTTATAATAGCCTTTTTTGCTCTATTCTACCGCTACTTTGCACCTCGAATAAAAATGTTGTTTCAAAGATCTCTTTAGTGGTGACTCAGAATTATTTCAAATCGTGTCCAATCCAAAGATGAGCACCTATTGTAGATCATATTACGGTATGCTCGATAGTGTCAAGTAATAACCCATGAATTCTAATCATTTGCCATCAATCTTCTCCGTTCGATTGGTGTGTCACTAGCATAAGTCGAAAGGACACATCGTTTGTTATGAACGCTGGAATGGTTTTCATATTACCTAGAATCTTTTGCCTTACCTGCAATTGATCATGAAAAAATTGATGTTTACTCATTTCACTGCTGAGAATTTTTATGGGCACTTAATACATGCTTGCCTGATATGACCTTTTTTCTATCCCTGTGCAAAATCGCCACGGATACCGCCTTCACCAAAGCCGAAGGAGGTGATTATGTCGGACTCAAACCGACTAAAACGCACGCCGTCCATGGGTCTAGTCAGATATAGCTCGCAGAATAAGCAAGCTGAAGTGGAAGTGAAGCGTTGAGTGGAGACTGCAAGAAGGCAAACGGAAGGTAAGACGCCCTCTAGCCAGGTGGACAGAAGACCTGAAATAGGCGGCTGAAACAGACTGAATGCGAAGGACGGAGGATTGGGAGCATTGGGAGAGATCTATGTCCAGCAGTAGTAGTTGAATAGATTACCTTTGTGTAACCGATAAAGTTTGCTATTTTATAAAAAGAGAGAATTTAAATTATCAAAATATGTTGAAATACTTCGAAATAATTCGAAGCGTAACTCAAATAATAAATGAGATTGGATATTCTCTTTAAATTGTCTGAGTAAATAAATGCCTGGCAGCTAGTAGATTGAGTGTCTTAATTATCAATACTAATAAAGTTGAAGAGTTTGTTTGAATGTTTTTTTTGTTAGTTTGGTTGAACGTGCTAATCTCAGATCTTATCTGATCAGATTTGAAATAATCTTTTTTGTAATGAATAGCTCGTTTATCGAGGAAGATTTTTTTATTTAGGGCACGTTAATTTGACCTCACCGCGCCGGATCATAAGCTGAAGACAAAGTCTCAGTAAAGAGGGTCACCATTACAAATACGTAGTGTTACAATGGTGGCGCTCAGCTTGACGGCCTCTTCAGATGCTTTTACGCCCCGCTTAAAGGACCTGGGACTGTAGGAATTTCAAGACTTAATTTGAGGAGATCTTTTACCTGCCGATCCTTCTAGTTCTTTTTCTATCGAATCGAGAGCATTTTTGAGTTGCCATCGCGGTGCAAAACTAAGCAACGGATTTTGATACGGTTTCTTTAAAGATAAAGTTAGTCAAGAGTTAAGTTTATATGTATATATAATCACGCTTCAACCTACATGTGTGGAGCAGGAATGAAAGTTATTGCAAAAACGGTGGATATATTTAGTGGTATAGACGAAATTGAACTAGTCAGCTAGTAGATCATAATTGTAATAAAATGGATATAAAGGTAATTGCCATTACTTTGTAGTGCGTGTGCGTGTATTATTTCGTTACGGAGTAATTTTGGAATAAATTTCAATTTCTGTATTAGTCCATAATTTCAAATTTATTGCTATAAATTATACTTTTCATCGAGGTAATTTTGTTGATTAAATATCTAATAGGTACAATATTCATATTGAAATTATGTTTTCTATTTTTCACCATTGTGCCACCATTGTAACATTTTGCGTGTTTGTAATGGTGACTCTCGTTCCTGAGACTTTGCCTTGAACTTACCATCAGGCGGGGTGAAGTCAAATTGACGTGTCCTAAATGAAAAAAAAGGATTTTATTTTAAGTTTTCCTTCTCTCACAGTGATATCATCTTAGTATTTATTCATTTGTCACGTCTTGCGACTCCCTTCGGATTGGATAATCTTTTTTCGTTATAGCCTAGTGCTTTTTTTTCTTGTTTATGGCACGTCAATTTGACTTTACCTCGCCTGATGTTAAGTTGAAGGCAAAGTCTCATGAAAGAGGGTCACCATTGTAAACACGTACAGTGCTACAAAGGTGGCGCTCAGCTTGATAGCCTCATCAGATGCTTTTTCACGCCCCGCTTAAAGGACCCGGGACTATAGAAAGAAGGAAACATGATGATAATATAGTCAGGCTCACTCTCGCATTATATCCAAATTATCACCATTTAATCGACAAATCTGAAAATAAACTTCTTCAATTTGTGTGTGCAAATGAAGCTCGTTATTTTTCTAGTCATCCATCTATCTAGCTGGAAGACGTCTTTCCCATTTGTCGATTGGCGGATAGAATATCGTTTGAACTAATTTATTTCCACTTCGTCCAATTTATTGTTAGTCATGGTGCTACTAAGCCTTATAGCAGTGAATAAATATATACTTAAAGCATGGTTTTGGCGTTGTACCAGAACTCATTAAGTTAGGTTGCCAACTAAAACGGCTGTTTTATTACTATTGATTTATTCAAGGACGAGAGCTAGTTCTAAAATTTTATGGTCGGCACTATTTGATTGGAACCAAAAATTTATAACCGCTGGTTTATATAATAAAGATTAACCTCAATTTGTGATTCACTTCATTTTTTATTATCTATTGCCAAACAAATAATTTAAATACCATTTAATGTTATAGTTGATCTAAAAATTTTGGACGCTTTCGAGAGTAAAGTAAGAGAAGTTTGACTGTTTGACCCATTGCATTCTAACCATATTATTATACTAGTACCTATGCTGAATCTCACTATGGAAGTAAAGTAATATTAAAACAATATTACTCTTAAGAGATGGTCCTAGAGTCCCTGTTCAAAACCTTATTTGTGTATCGGTTTCTGGGTGAGGCAGGAATTTATTTTGAATTTGGAATTGAATGCAGAATCTAAATTAAGGAGCCTACGATCTTTAAGCAAATTTATTTCAATGAACAAGATTAAATTATAGACAGGTTTTATGTCCCTAATCATCCTTTCTTCCCTACCCTATATTGTGTACTAACATTAACTTAACTCTATATAAAAGTCTTAACTCTTAGTCTTAACCATATTTAGGTATATATGTATTGATCACTCATTTGTTTTCAGTAAACAAGCCCAATAAGCCAACAATTTATTTATCGCAGGTTTATAAGTGCCCGGTTATTGGCAATAGGCTCGCCACCTATTAGGTACATTGGGACCTAAACACAAACTGGCGAAATGTGTGTGCTAGCACCTCTACCTAACCCTTCGGAGATATAGGCGTGAGTTTATGTTATGTATGTTATTTTAATTTGTGGGCAACATCCCCACGGCTATCTACCACACCGATATTCGTTTAACTTGGCTGCTAAAGGAGAGTCATCTTTCTACAATAATATATATCATTGATAACACAATTGTACTTCTTCACTGTATTTATTATTACGGTACCTAACAGGTTTCGCCTTGCGGCATTCAAAAAAATACCTTATAAATACAGTGGAGAAGTACAAGTGTGTTATCATTATGTATAACAATAAGTTCTACTAAGTGCCATCAATTTACAGTATAAATAATTTCATTAATGATACTAAATTACACAAACAAATTAATTCGAAATGTCCGTTTATAAATATTCATAAGAAATAAAACCACTTCGTGTTCTCAGTATATTACAGTTAATCAAGAAAACGGTGTCTATGGCGCCTGTGGCTTGACTGTGAGTTGATAAATTAGGCCGACATAGTACATTTAATCAGGATATACGTTAACATACCACTTGACACGGCGAGGGTTGGAAGGAAAGGGAGAATTAATCTTTGAGATGGTAACAATTTAGCACCTAAGTACATAAAATCGTACTATCGTACTTAGGTATAATATTATATCTGTGAAAGTTTGTGAAGGTCTCTCGCACCCCTAATTCTTGTACGTAATATTGTGTATGCTCTTCACGCGTGAAAGTCATAGTCACATTTCACTCAATCTGGGTTTTCACAAGACAAGACGAAAAATCAACCATAACACAAGTACCTATTGGCTGTTCGTGCCTGTTTTCGGTCAGATAACGCCTCTGCGAACGAAACCATTTTAATAACTATAGTTGCGGCACGCTTTAATGACCGTTTTGACACGACTGGTTTTAGCGTGTGAAGTTTATATCTTAGGCAGAGGTGCTAGCACCCACATTACGCCAGTTTATATTTAGGTCCCAATGTAATAGGTGGGAGGTTATTGCCATTAACCGGGCACTTATAAACCTGCGATAAATACACACATAACTTAATAAAGCATCTTTTTTTTCTTACCTTTTCTTCCTTATTTTCTTACCTATTCGTCTAAAAGTTCGTTGTCCAATACTTAGCGCACCAAAAAAGAAAAAATGAGCAAAATCAGTCGTGTAAAAACGACCATCATAGCATACCGCAACTATACTTGTAAATACTCCTTAGGGTAGTAAATTCTTTGATATGCATGACCATTACCAAAAAAGAGAGATTGAGCAAAATCAGTTGTCTCAAAACGACCATCATAGCATACCGCAACTATAGGTACTCGTAAGTACTCCTTATGGTAGTAAATTCTTTGATATGCATGACCATTATGATTACTTATAACACTGTCATTGTAACACAAAGCTTTTGAGGCGGGATTTCCCCGTTTGTCTTCCCCAACAATATCTTATTTATGTTATAGCTTTTTATGTTATTTCCTTCTTTGGAAGATAAATTAAGTTATTATAATGGGCATTGTATATACCAATGCTGTGCCAAGTATGGTTGACTTATACAATGGCGCTAGTACTATCAATCATTATCTTCTTTGCTTTCATCTAAGAAGTGGTATTATATATTTTTATTGTATTCCAAGAGCATAATAAATGTACTACATTAAATGTTATGAATATTGTACATTATAGCTATCTTTTGTTTCTTTTTATTTGGAACACGTCAATTTGACTTTACTCTGCCTGATAGTAAGTAAGCCCAAGGCCAAGTCTCAGGAAAGAGGGTCACCATTACAAACACGTAGTTTTACAATGGTGGCACTCAGCCTTACGGCCTCATCAGATGCTTTTTCGCGCTCCGCTTAAAGGACCTTATCTATAATACACAAGGAAAAGAGTTCTTAGATGGTTCGGATTTGTAGTCAGGTTGGATTCGTGAGAAATATATAAGAGGTTATCACACCCTCGGCAACTGATGGCCCAAGATGGCCGTGCAATTTTAGTCGGTTCGAGTCCGACATAACCACCCTCGCTGACTTGGTATCCGTGGGGATTTCCGCACGGGAAAAAAAAGGATATATGAAAAATACTGACGAAATACACTTACGAAGAGGGGGTAACCCGTAAGGCAGGCCGTATTACCACCAAGCAGGCACTTTGTCGTGGGCTGTTTTTTTGGTTGGTGAAAAGGCCATAAGGCCATAAGCTAATCATAACCTTTTGGTGAAATGTGGGTGTTTAATACACGTCTGCCTACTCCTTCGGGGATCACGGGCGTGAGCATAGCATAGCATGTATGTAACAGAATAAAAATATATATATTTATATATTTCACATGTTTAAATTAGATTTAGAATTAATGATGTCAACTAAATGTGTAAAATATTGCATGTCGGGCATCATTCCGTCAGAGTTTGTGAAAAAGACTACCGATTTATACTATTAAAACATAAAAATATAACTTACCATACTTCAAGCAAAATAAATTTCATTTTATTTCATATACCTTATTCGTCTTACTTACGGAAAAAAATGGGTGAGAATTATTCTACGGGATTTATTTGTAGTTAGATACCTTAAATTTTACCACGTCCGCACATAACAGGATCATATAATTGTGATTTACCTGAAAGAAAGAAAAAGAATACATAGGTAAGCTTAACAGATTAAGACAAACTAACTAGAGCTAAGTGTTTAAGTATGTTTTACTAAGAGAAATGGACTCGTCGTTTGTTACGGCTCCTAGAACGGTTTACAAACACGTATATATCCAGTAAGGGAGGAAGGATCTCTCCTCATACATATAATATACATTAGACACTGAATCTTGTTATTTTCACTTTCATTCAAGAGAGAAGTTTTTGGAAGTCAAAGTCTTTATTTGCATCCATGTGTTGTTGTTACAAATGTTTTAAGTTCCAACATGAAGCCCTGTTGGGTGTGTTGCTGTGGCAAAAGCATATAAATTATTAAATTAAATATTTTGCACTATAATATTAGGTTGAATTAAATAATTGGGATGTCATTTTATTAATATAAATACACAATATAAAATAGAAAAGAAAATGTTCGTTAAATCATTATTTAAACTAAAGCCAAAACATAAAACAAATAATTCAGATTTGGTTACTAATCGTATCCATAATCTAGCATCTTTATCTTTTCAAACAAACAAATATTTCAAGCCATTTATACAGAGAAGGTCATGGGTCCGGTAAATACTTCAAGTACGCGCAGTCCGCGATATCGCGAATCGATATCAGTTCTCCATGAGCGCGGGTCCGAGATTACGGGTCAATTCGTCTGTCATCTGTCACCCTAATAGAAGCAGGTCTCTTCATGCCCGGGGACATATAGGGACACTGAGGTACCTACACCACTACACTGTACAGTAGTGTACTAACGAGTACGCCGCCGGGGTGCAAGAGTCATGTTTTGTATTATCACCTCCGGCACATTACACTCAAATACGGCATGGTTATAGTCGGTTCGAGTCCGATATAATCAATACTGGTATTGGTGGGTTTGTACAAAAAATGATTATGCCCATAATAACTTCCTAGCCGAAAATGTTGCAGCTATACAAATTAGGAAACAAAAAAAATTGACTGGATTCCCCGCTAAGTTGTGTAAAGGAGTGTCATTTGTACAACCAATTATACTTCTTGGTAGTACTACTGGCACGGGGGGAACTAATTACGTGCTTAGCTGCACAAGCACTACCAATTTACGTCTTGGAGAGTATCAGAGTACCATATTTTAACATCATTCAAACATTCTCAGGAAAAAGATCTTATCAAACACATTCCTAAACGGTGACCAAATATCGTTAAGACACAGATAACATAATCTCGGAATCGTCGAAGCCCTTTATGAGATCACTTATAATCTGTAATGATTGACGGTTAACCTTTTTGGGTAATTAATGATATGATGTTGTCATACTTTTGAGTCAGATTCACCATCATCATGTCGTCTACATGATTGCTTCCCAAGTCACGACGGCTTATCAATACGACTTATGCATAAGAAAAAGTCAAGGTGAATTTGGAACTCTAGATAGATAGATAGATAGATAACTCTATATTGTACACCAAAAAAACAAAACAATAAAATAAATACAAGAAAACACCATGGACAAGTAGTGAGAGTTACAGTTTGTTCTAATGTACAATGGGCGGCCTTATCGCTGGAAGCGATCTCTTCCAGGCAACCTTGGGATGGACAGTAGCGTGATATAACAATATATTGTTGGGTCTGGTGTAGTTTATGATAATATAATACAATTAATAATATATAAGATAATTTGCACAAGCAGTCCGCCTTCTGGCTTTTTCTCCTTCACTTGGCGTGATTTTATATGTCTATAGGAGTGAGACTATAGGCACGCATGTCACTCTCCAGGACGTCAACCCAGGATTCCATACGACTAGTCCTTCTGCCGGGACTCAGTCAGACAATATATACTAATGGTAGACCAATATTTCCCCCCCTGGCTTTGGTCGTGGCATCAATCATCAATTAGCGTATCGCAATCCTCTGCTGGACAAAGGCTTCTCCCAATGTTGGTAATCTTTGGCCTACTGTTTTCAGACTAGCCAGACGGGTTGGTACAGGGTTTTATAAAGCAATTTCCTACCTTCTCTCGCCTTTTCTAAAATTTTAAAATTATCCGGGGACATAAGCTCCTGATTTCTTCTGGCAAATTCTTATCGCATATAGTTTTCACAGGGCCAGTCGGCAGCAAAAATATAGGCCACGTTAATTTTACACCTGGAGGGTATTAAGTATGCCAAAGTGGCATAAAAATGTGACCATTAAAATCATATTGAAATTATAAACACTTCCAAACTTTCTGAGATGTTTACACCATGCACATAGTTTAACGGATGTGGGAACGTTATAGTTTGTTTACAAACTAAATTTACGTATGAACATGATGTTATGATGTATACCTACTACATACCTACTACTAACAATTTTACTAAACTCAGAATTAAGAATTTTATTTTATGTTCGATTGGCCCGCGTTTTACTACTATCACACCTGTTGGTAAGTAAAGATGTGGTGGACAGTGGAGTACGCTTGCCAAAAAGTAACCTATTCACTCTAGTTTTGAAGTCTTTCAAGTTATATCTATCCAGAATCAAAGATACGAGCGGGGTGTTTCACTCTTTGGCTGTACACATAATGAACGTATCACCGAATCGCTTGCTACATATGAGTGGAATGTCCACCATGTAACGATGGCGTTTCGCTGTACGTCTGTTCGTTTGAAAATGGAAGGTGCTTGAAAGAATCAGGTTGTGCAACTCTGGTTCACACTTCCCAAAGTGTATCCGATAAAACGCAAAGAGACACGCTACTACGCCGATATTCTAGTCCTGTTTTTCACCCGTCCTGCCGTTATGTCGGACTCGAACCGACTAAACCGCACGCCCTCTTTGGGTCTTTAGTTGCCGAAGGTGAGATAGTAGCTAAGATATCCCTCGCATCCTGGCAGACCCGGGGCCCACTCTTTCGAGATGTCCCCCTTTGGGTGTAGAGACCAGTGTCCTCGTCTAGCCCCGGGTATGGGGTGACTATATTCTAGGCTATAGAGCCTAGTCACAACAGAAGGGAATTTATTACAAATAGAAATTGAGTTCAGAAGAAGTTACTGACAGAAGCTAGTGTAAAATGAAATAAAAATCTCCTTCATATGATCAAGGATGATTTATTGAATGCTTGCCAATATCTTTATGACAACACGAAGTAACATTGCGAAGTATTATATCGGAAATATATGAAACGGGTTTGAAAACACAACGGAGCATTGCGATTGGCGGTCTACACACGCACACAGGTTCACAAGGGGCAGACTGCCAATCACAATGCTCCGTTCTCTCGAAACCTTTACATTACGAATTCGATAGTTCATGCTAGTGCTACTGAGCTGTATAATTTTTGAACAAACATCAGTGTGTTTTTTGTATTTTATTCGCTTCCGTGCCGACCATCCGATTGCAATAAACTTGATTTAGTCGACAGTTTACGTGAATATTACGCATTGAAATGAAACTGTTTTTTACGGATTTTATCGCAATTTATTTGGCAATAGTGAAACGATAAACTTTACACCAAATAAATTGCCATGGAAACTGTTAAAAGAGTTTTATTTGAGGGTACACTTTTCATTTATTGGTTGCACTTGCATACTTGCAGGAACTTGCATACTACACAGTGGATGTCGCCGGCCGGTGTAACTGATATTTTGCACTTGAGCCGACTAAAACCGCACATTGTACTGGGTCTCAAATTTTGTAGCGTATGTAACCTGTAGCACTAGCATGAACTCCTATCGAATTCGTAATGTAAAGGTTTCGAGAGAACGGAGCATTGTGATTGGCAGTCTGCCTCTTGTGTGCGTGTGTAGCCCGCCAATCACAATGCTCCGTTTTGTCAATACCTTTACATTAGGAATTCGATAGGAGTTTGTGCTAGCGCTAGAAGAACAAAATCACCAATACATGCTTGCCTATGTCCTAATTATAATATATTTCGACGTGTATCTTACAACTCTACAGACGTGAAATATTTAGTATGGCGCATTTACATTAATTCGGTTAGACCGTATTCGGCTGCAGGCCGTATTCGGTCACCGACTAATATAAACAGGTATTCGTTTGGCCGTATTCGGTTTGGCCGTATTCGGTTCGGCGATGCTTGCAACCTGACTGTTCAATATACAATAGCCGCATCAATCAAGTCGCCGAATTCGGTTAACCGACCAATGTAAACAATTCAATGTAGGTAAGCGTTTCAGTTAAACCGAATGCGGCCGCCGCCTTCGGTGACCGACCTCAAACCGACCTAATGTAAATGAGCCAGTATTCATACATTTTACTTTATAAAGAATATAACTACACCGTAAGAACGTCAAACATGATTACTGTAGTAAAAAAGGAGTCCCGGGTTATCATTTTAGGACTGCCATAAAACTGGGAAAAGGGCCTGCTCCCGTTGAATTTTTGACTAATGGGCAAGTTGAAGAGGAAGTAAGGCATAACAGAATTTTTCATTTCTATTTAGTATCACTTGACGGCAAAAAAGAGCTATATTTACGAATTCTTACAGTTTATTTTTCCCTGGAAATTTTTTGAGTGTCCTTACTATCTTATTGTGTAAGGGTCATTGTTGTTGTATACAGGTAATGCAGGCTACCAAAAACATAACTTTATATAAATCAATAGATTGTTGATGATGTCATATTCTAGGTGATGTCTGAACGTGAAATGCGTCGACTTATTTTGAACTGCTACGATAAGATCCAGACAGCTATTCGTGGAGTGGTCTTAAGGTGGATACCCCTAGACATACCACACACTTTATCACCAGTGTGGTAAGGACTATTATTAGTGAATCAGAGGAGTGGTAAAATTCAGAGGGAGAGAGTGATTTTTGATTTTTTTTATTTATGGCACGTCAATTTGATTTCACCTCGCCTGATGGTAAGCTGAACGTCATCAAGGAAAGAAGGTCACCATTACAAACACGTACAGTATTACATACACTAGATGAAAGCCTTCTTTAAACTGGCAAATAAGTTCAAATCTAGCGAATGTAGTTTTGCATATACGAGTAGAGCTGTGAAGTGCAGTATTAAAGTTAAATTTAATATTTCGTATGCAACTCCTATCCTGGTATATATGAGTGGGAATTGCATTTAAATATAACATATATCTTAAAGTTTATATCTTATATCAATAAAAATGATTCTCTCTCTAAGAGATGAACTCTATCTAGGTACTAGGAAATTTTAGCTTCCAATAGTGCGATTGTAGGTAATTTAGGAATAGCCATTGCATTAAGTATTGGTTTTTCTTTTTTGTGCGCAAAATTTCCACATATACCGCCCAAACCAAATTCGGCGGAGGCGATTATGTCGGACTGGAATCGACTAAAACGCACGACGTCTATGGGTCTTTGATTGCCCGAGGTGAAATTATACCAGACATTCTCTCGCAACTCGGCAGACCCGGGGACATCTCTTTAAGACCCCTCCCATATGTATTAAGTATTGACTGTCTATTACTACATAGGTTTTGACGGTCCCTGGCATACGTAGAAAGAATCTTGTTATTATAATCAGGTATACCGAGAGACATTAGGACATAATAATTGGGATATGAGCAAGCAGATGATGATGATTTGGTTCTTGCAGCCTTCAAACATTCAACCTCTTTCTCTTTCTCTCTAAGGGGTGGTAGCCCCAGTGTGACGTCCATAGTGTTGCAGTCCATAGGTACGGTAACCACTTTCCATCATGTGAAAAATGCCAGCTAGCAGGAGTGCTTGATGGAACCCCAGGCAATTTAGGTAGGCGTTAAACATTATGCTCGTACTATACTCCAATATCTGAAACAGTCCCCTAATTTTATATTTAAATTTTATATTCGAAGCTTGATGTGGAGGATCATATTATACCCTAGGCAACATAAGTATAAAACGCTATTACCTCGAACATCTGAATCAGTCCCTTAATTACATACTTAACTTGATGTTGCATAGGTATTCAAGGCTTGATGGGGCCTCATATTACATCCAAGGCAACGTAAGTATAAAATGTACAATAATTAAAATAAACTAATTTCATATTTACCGGCGCACGTGTTTCCTTCTTCCTACAGTCCCGGGTTCTTTAAGCGGGGCGTGAAAAAGCATCTGATGAGGCCGTCAAGCTGAGCGCCACCATTGTAGCACTGAACGTGTTTGCAATGGTGACCCTCTTTCATGAGACTTTGCCTTCAGCTTAACATCAGGCGAGGTGAAGTGAAATTGACGTGACATAAATAAAAAAAAAATCATATTTAATGCTTGGTGGGGCCCCATATTACACCCTAGGCAACATAAGTATAAAACATTATAATATCTAGCATCTGAATTAATTTCCTAATTTCGTATTTCGATTTTGCATGTTCAATGTATGATGGGGCCCCATATTGTACCCTAGGCGACTTAAGTATAAAACGCTATAATCTCGAGCATCTAAATCAGTCGCCTAATTACATATTCCGATTTCATAATCGTATATCCAATGCTAGCGTACCTAATTAGTTTTAAGCTATGCGGATCATCCCGTTACCGGGAAATCAAGTTCATTATACAGCTATCATAATCACGTTACGTAATAAACACAGTTCAATTATACAAGAGTAAATAGGTCAAGAGAAACCACCACTCTTAATATAATCAATTTAGCCTATATTATGCTGCTGGATTTAATCTATGCTGGATATAGGTCTCTCCCAATGTTATGAGGTTTTCGCCTGCTGTTTCCACGTTGACCAAATGGACTGGTACTTACAGGGTTTTACATCGAGTTTTCTTTCTTTCGCAATGCTATCGTCTGCGTATTTTTCAGTTTTTATAGTTGCTTCGTTATTACAGTGATGAGAGTGAGTGAAATATTTTCTCCGTTACCACACGGATGGTCACAGTGTGAATGTATATAAAAACCTATATGCGAGTATATACTTGAATTTAAAAATGGAATCATTAAAAAACTTTTGGATTTTGTATGAAAACTAGCTGACCCGCTCAACTTCGTCTGCGTCATCCCGTTTTTGCAACATTTTCCACTTCTGCTCTATACCGGTAGCATGATGTTATATACATATAAATCTTTCTCTTTAATCACTTATATATATAAGAGCGAATCAAAATCCGTTACGTAGTTTTAAAGATTTAAGCATACATATGGACAGAGAAAGCGACTTTGTTTTATACTATGTAGTGTTGTCCGATGATGATATTCAAACCATGTATTGATATCCCATGTTATCTGGTAAGATGACATTAAAGGAGACGGAAATCGGTGGGCCCAAAATGGAATAAGTTGAGATATGATCTAAAAAATCAGTCATATTTTTGTGTCTTAGAATATGAAAAATCACCTCAATTCTCAGTCTGGAAGCGGAGAAATATGAGAAAATAGTTTTCGGTAGATTATCGATTAAGTAATCGATTACACATTTGCAGTAAATAATTAACTCAAAGTAATTAAATGCACTATAATATACTTACATGCAATATAGTGCATATAATTACAGTCATATTATTAAACCAAATATCAATTAATTACTGAAAAACCAATATTAAAGATTATCGATTTAATATCGATTCAAATCTCTCTTATATTTTTAGGCTGTCACTGGCATGACAGTAAAAAAATAAAAATATAATAATAGCATTGACACTGACAGTTGCCGTTTTGTTTGCTCATTCGTTTCGTGTAGAGATGGGTTAGTACCGATATTCGTTGGTATTAGCTAATCTTAATATATTAGTTTCATGATATTATAATATCTTAACTAATATTTGAATATTAGTAATATTTTACCGACAACCAATCGTCAAATACCGCGGTGATCTATGATCGTATTAATATTGACATATTATTGCACTAATAAATATAGGTCAATCTTCTTGCGCTGAATAGACTGATTAGGTAGGTACCTATTATTATCGCTGAAGATATGAAAGATTGATATATTTTTAATAATGATTTTGATTTATGTATGATAGTAGGTACAGCATACTTTAACAAATCTTGATTGAGGACTGGAATAATAATAATAACAAACATAGTTACAGTACCTACTTGAAGTCGGTGGCACATTTTTCTTATATTTGAAATACAGATATAGGTAGGTTAGGACCAGTTGTGTTTCTTTTTGTAAGTAAGTAAATTAGTTTCTAGTAGCTGTTGCCCTCGGCTTCCAATATAAGACTTGCTTGATACTTAGAATACAAGTTATGTCTGTGTATAAGAAAAGTCTAACCAACATGGTTTGCGATGGCAAGTTTCAAATTATTGTTTATAAAAATGGTACCAAGTAATGAATATTTATTCTCAGTCAGCAACCAATCAGCAACGAAGTTAATACGATCCGAGCGAATACATCACACACTAATCCATTCCATAGACTAATATTCACCAATCGAAAACAGAATGATATTACACGACCATGTCAGATAGTAAACAAGATCTGAAATATTACTGATATCAGCAATATTACCATATCATAGTCGGTCGGATTACTAATACCTGAATCTTGAAAGTAATCTTTTAACTAATATTAATATATTCACTTCATCTCTAGTTTCGTATTTTCCAATGCGTTTTAATTGCTTTCCCGATTATTTGTAATTTTTTACGACCACTGCTTTGTATTTTACGGATTCTGACCCTGCCTACCTTATACTACGTTGGACACCGAAGATCGCTCACACGTTTGACTTGATTTAATTTTGATTGTTATTTTGGATTTTACCGCCGGCTTGTAAATTGGATATTATTGAAACTATGGATTTCTGTGCGAATTGTGGGATATCCACTGCTCATTGCAATTCACTGGGTAGACCACCCTTACACGATGAAACAATTCTGTCAGTGATCCGGCAATGGCTTGCACCTCAGTCTGTGAGTAAATATAACCTCATCTAACCAGCTACCATCCTGGCAGGTGTAAAATACATACATATATATTTAGAAGGCCTATGGAGATTGTTTACAGTTATGGCAAAGAATTATTTATTTATTAAACAATGTTTTATTACCCTAATACGGAACAGTTAATTATGTATTGTTTAATGTAGCTGAAGATTAATAAAACTTATTTTATTAATATTTTACTGGTACTGAATTGTATTGTAGGGAAACGACCTATAGGCTGCTGGGCTCATATTCTAGACGACATTTTAATTATAATATAAGGCGAATAAAACACTATATCAAATGATTTTGACGTGACAACGTCTTATAAATTGGCTTGCCGGGTGACACTTCAAGAAACTGCGTTACGCTCCGCTCACGTTATGCGCTCACAATGAGAGCGAGTGAGAGGCACGCGTCCCTTGCCCGAGCGAGAGAGACAGAGCGAGAGAGAGAGAGTGAGAGAGATAGGCATACACACCGGTTCATGTCTTCTCAAAGTCGTTGTCACGTAAAACTTTCGCCCGTATACCGACTTTACAGGCAACCAATTTTTTTTTATTTTATTTTAGACATCCTTTCCCTATCTTTTCACCTGTTACCTACCTATAGCTTGAAGTTCATATGATTTTTCAAACATTTTCTAGTAAATATAATAATTATGAGTGCAAAAGAACACATTTTGCACTTCAGGAATCAGCTGTTGGTTAAAGATGTCACTTTTACATAATCTCTTATATCTCTGTTCTCAGACTGACAAAATCCGCAGAATATTCAGTAAAAGGTTGATAATATATATAAGCTATTAATTGACACCACTTTCATCTTCTTACACCCTGGGCCCAAGATTGTATGAAATCATTTCTGTCTCCTTTGGGTTAGTAAATTAAAGAAAAATAAACTGTTTACACCTAATTTGAAATGAGTTGTTAACAAAATAATGTTCTTTATAAGTAAAAGCATTATTTTGTTTACAACAAGTTAGCTTTATTTAGAAACACGGGTAGAGAATGCCCACGGCATTAAATCCGCTGTAGTAATCCGTAAATGGAGTGTAAATAAAAAGAAACAATTTCGTTGTTGTGTTTTTGTTCGGTCCTATTTTTATCTGATTGCCCTATAAAGTTGTCCTTAGGGGAAGAAGTATGCAAGTGACATATCTTTACACAAAACCTACGCGTGAGAAAGCTTGATTAGATTTTGATTTTGATTTTGTTACTTCTACATTAAAAGTCACAAGTCACTGACAAAGCGGAAAACTCTCAGAATTTCTAGAATAAGTTTCCACAGTTTACAAATACGACGAGTTTCGTCTTTCCTCTGCACATATTAGCTGACATTGCACCTGGCGGAAACGAGGAAAACTAAAGCTACGACAAAGTTAAACGTACACATGTTACATCTTAAACTTGATCTTAAGGAACACGAAGGAACATGTCTCTTTGATTTTCTCAAGATGTTTTCCTTAAACTTTGAAACGAGTGATGATTAATACCCAAGTTTCATACAAGGATGTCGTTTGAGATAAATGTGAAGTTGGTGTCACGACGTTGAGAAATAAATAGGAATGGTCACAAAAATTGTGCAATATTTGATACATAGAATCAACTCAGTAAAATGTTACACACGTATATATGTAATGTACACTTACCATTACGATACATAACAATGTTCACGACTATTAATTCATAATACAATACATGATAATGTTCAGGCAGATACAACGGCCAATCTATTGGCAGCCTCTGCTACTCTGGCCACCTTACTAAACAGGGTACTAGTGTTCGCTTAGGTTAGACGAGGTGGAGACATGGTTATAAGATGTCACTCTGTATCTCTCACACCTGTGGATACATTAAATTTATTTGTATTTGAAAATTTATATTTGTTGTAACAAGACAATAAGTGTATTGTAACATAAATATCGATGGACGACAACGCGGCAACGGTCCGAGTTCGAATCACACTTAAAAGGTAAGATGGAAATAATATCCCTATTAGGATCACGTGGTAAGGCCTCTACTCTTCTTTCAATCATCATTCTCTGAACCTTTTCCCAACCAGTTGGGGTCGGCTTTCCAGTCTAACTGTGATGCGGCTGAACTTCGATAATGTCCGTGAAGCGACTGCCACATGACCTCCACAACCAATGATCTACTCTTCTTTCAATAACCCATTAAATGGTCAGTGTACTGTTCATGTATACTCTCTACGTACATATATTATTTAACATAAATTTACTTTATCATATACTGTGTAATGTAAATAGCTGTGTTGTGGAGTCGTAAACATAATTTAACACGCATAATAATATTTGTTTTAACTTTTCAATACAATACGCCATTTACTCGCGGTAATGTACGGTCGTCTAAAAGTTTATTTGGACAGCCGTACATTCATCGACATTTTGTCTGAGTAAAGGTACCCCATGCCTTTTTTCGTAGCTCTGATTGACAATGTGTATATACGAACCATGCTGATAGGTTGACCTAGTTAGAGCGTCAAAGTATAACAAACAATAGCTATGTTAATTCACGCTGATGTTAACTTTATTATATCTCTTAGGTGACAAACACACGGCCCCCTTGATGGTAAAAGGTTACCGTGGCTTATGGACATGTGCACCATATCAGGGATGTCAGACTCATGGGAGAAATGGCGCACATTGAAAATCAAAGAATCAATTTCGTTTATTCAGTTTAGGCACATAAAGAGCACATATGAATGTCAAAGTTTTACACTTATGTATACCAACATAAGTCAAAAATATTATAATTCATAATAAATAAAATAGTAAATGATTCTTTCGCTGTACTTTCCGGTAGTGTAGTTAGGTCTACTGAGAAGGGACTAGCAGGAAACTCAGGTAGATTATCGTTATCCTTTATGGCCTATGCTTATGTGAAAAAACCCATATAAGCATAGACCATTCGGCATATCCAGCCATGGATAGGATAGATTAATTGACTGACTCAAATGAGATAATTGAGCCCTATTACTAAAACTCCACTATCCGTCCGTCCGTCTATTCGTGTGTCACCGGCTGAATCTCATGAACCGTGATAGCTACTATAGCTAGACAGTTGTAATTTTCACAATATGATTACCCTTTTAATATGGGTCCATATTGACTCACCTAAAGTTCTTTATCCGAAATTGTTCTTCCTAACGATTTGTAATCCGAATGATCACTACTCCTAAAATTTTTCATCCTAAAGTTTTTATTCATACTATTTGTAGTGCTACCGTCGATGTTCATAACACTCATGTTTCCGAAAATTGTTATCAATAAAATCGTTAACATACAATATTAAAGCTACTACTGTTTTTTATCCTAACGTTTTTATCCCTAAACATAATTACCATAATATGTACCATAAAATGTAATAAAAATATACGTCGGTAGAATTATATTTTATTTATAGTTTTAAGAGGAAACACTAAGGGCGAGAGAATTGAAAAATAGGTATTTGTAAAATCTATTGCTGTCGCGCAGTGCCCGAACAACCGAGCTATCAATGTGTGAGTGGGACTGTCAATGTGTGCGTGGTACGCCGCACCCACGTCCCGCGCCCTCCTGTGCCTGTGCGCACTGCACTCGCCACCAAGTCTTTCTTTCACTGTCCGGACGAATGCTCTAATCACCGAGCCAAGGAATCGTTACAAGAAGCGTCGAATTTATCCAATACCTACCTTACGCGCTGTATAGCTAGCCTTTATTTCATCAATGTGAAGACATTACCACCCTCACACGCAATGCAATGTCTTCCCAGATCTTTGACAATCGATGAAGATGAAATAATTGCTATTTATCCTATTACTTTTACTTTTTTGCATTCACAATTTATTTGAACAGTGAACAAAAGTAAACGATCGTGGGTTCGAATTCCATCAGAGCTAGGTGTGAGACAGTTCGTTTTTTATCAATACTTAAATTTCAATGATAAAAATTGCATTGTGAAATTTATTCACTCTTTACGTCCATTTTGCACAATAATAAGTAGTCTAGCTATTATAGTCCCACTAGTATCTAAGTATGCTAAGCCCAGTGTTTTTAATAAAATAATAAATAATTTTTTTATTTCTACAGTGATGAAAACAAAGATAATTCAAGTATTTTATCGCAAATGCGTGAAGTGCTAATGGAGGTAGGACATGACGGTATCTCCCGCCCTAATTGAGCAGTCCGACTGGGGAAGTACCTCCGCCCTGCAGAAAACCGCGGCTAATAATAACCTTGTGTTGTGTTTCCGGCGGTAAGTAGGATAGCCAGAGCTCACTGGGGAGGTTTTGTGTTGTCAGCGGGAAGACCAAGGGCTGACTTGTGCGGGCGTGAAATGTTGACGTGGTGGTCAGGGAGACCCGGTGAAACGGTTAACCGCTGGCCGCCCGCAGGCTGTACAGTTCCCGAACCTGGGGATTACTTAATCTCCACCCCAGGAGGCTGAACCAGCAGCCTGTGTAAAGTTCCCGGTGCTGTAGTCGTGCCGGAGAAGGAGACCGGAGTGGACCCGGCTGCAGTACCCGGGAGGGGACCGGGGGCCCTTCCGCCCGCCGCGCCAGCCAGTCACATAACCCTAATATGTCAGCGGTGGCGCGAAGCCTTGCCTTTATCTCCTACGCTGCCAGCACAGAGGTTCCCTTAACCTTCCCCCCCCCCCCCCACTCCTTCACAAAAATGGTCAAATCAATAAAGAGAAACGTTCCTCCAGCGGCTAACTCCACTATGCAAGTGGACTTTTGCAACATCAGGGGTCTACCCTCAAACCTACACGAGGTCCACCACCATCTAGAAGCCGCGAAACCGACGTTGATCTTTCTGACAGAGACTCAAATATCATGCCTTACCGATACAGGATATCTAATGTACCCTGGCTACAAACTCGAGTACAATTTCTTGAGTAAAGCCGGGGCGTGCAAACATCCCTCGCTCTGAGGTGGAGAAAAGTCGCGAACAACTTGTGTCTGAAATCGAGACTACTCCCACCAGAGTATCCGACTGGGGACGACTAAACCTGGTCCAATTCAACCCCACTAAGACACAAGTATGTGCATTCACCGCTAAGAAAACCCCATTTATTGTGGCGCCCTAATTCCTGAACACACCGCTCACCATCTCCTCGAGTATCGGGATCCTTGGTGTCGATATCTCCAGCGATGTCCAGTTCCGCAGTCACTTGGAGGACAAGGTTAGGCTGGCATCAAAGAAACTAGGAGTGCTTCACAGGGCGAAGCAGTACTTCACTGCGGAGCAAAGACTCCTTCTTTATAAGGCACAGATTCGGCCCCACATGGAGTACTGCTGTCACCTCTTTGCCGGGACGCCTGCATGCCAGCTTGACCCATTTGACTCGGTACAACGGCGGGCGCTGAGGATCGTCGACAATCCCATACTCTCAGGTGGTGTGGAACCTTTGAACATCAGAAGGGACTTCGCCTCACTGTGTGTGTTCTACCGCCTGTATAATGGCCTGTGTTCAGAAGAATTGTTTGACATGATGCCCACACCTACTTTTTATCATCGCACCGCTCGCCATAGAGAGGGAGTTCATCTTCACACACTACAACCAGGAAAAGGTGCGCACTGTGCGGTATGAAAGGAGTTTTATCCCGCGCACGCTCAAGCTGTGGAATGAGCTCCCTGCCGTGGTTTTCCTAAGCGACTACAATATGGGGTTCTTCAAGAACGTCCATAGGCCAAGGTGACCGCTTCCCATCAGGTGGGCCGTGTGCTTGTCTGCCACCTAAGTGGTATAAAAAAAAAGCTTCCAAGAAAAATCGAGAATTATTTGAGGAAATGCAAGCACATCTTCAGAGTCTGATTTTGATCTTTTTTTTTTATTTATTTATTTATTTACACACTATCTAACAATTTGTGATGCTGATGATAACAATAGTGGTGAAATCGTTCAGGATGACCATTGGTCTTGCACTACGTGCATCTAGCAGACTTTTGATTTAACTACAATTATTATTTGTGTAATTTTAATATATTGATAAAAAATTATCAAGAAAAAGTTCATCAGTTACTTATTACCTTTCAACAATAGAACAGCACAATAATCTGATAAATGCACTTCACGCAAAATATCGATATCGATGAACAACACTAAGATATCGATAAAATTATCGACTAAGCTTCACGTCACAAGAGTGTTTGTATATGTATTAGTCCGCGCGTCCCCAACCTCAACCCTTCCTCCGCAGAGTGCGATAGAGACAACTGCAGCTTGGACCGAAAATACCTATTAAAAGTGCGTGAAATCAACGTTTCGTACTCCCCTGATTTCTTCTCCAAAACTTAACCGATTCAGCTACTTCTATCATTAAAAATTAAAGAAAGGCTTTGGGCGTGTTCCTATGTTTTCCTTTTTTTATAAAATCTATTTGAATTTGTTTACTGAATGTTTGAACACAGCGGAAAATCTGGCCAATTTTTTAGGTATTTGAAGGTTCATAACTCTATTAATAAATAATTTATGAAAAAAATCAAAACATAGGAACATGATAATAGTGGCCATGGATTTTTAGAAAAAAAAAATATTGCTCTACTAGTATTATCCAGGGAGAAAACAGGGGACTACGTTTGTATGGGAAATCAGCCCTAGTGTTTCCTCTTAATTTTTTTGGTTATTTGTTGTTATATACTTATTACTATTAATTAGAAAACTGTTTAGAATGATTAAAGGTTGTTTCACAGATTTTTTGGCTTAAATGAATGAAATTCATAAAATACAACTGATTTACGGTTATGTTTATGACCTTTTTCGTTTTCGATTCGTTTCTGGCACTTCGCCGGCCGCTACCGCGGCACGCTCGCTTCGCTCGCTCGGCTCGTGCGTTGTGTGGTCACAATTCTAACCTAACCTAAACCAAGAACTATAAATATGACCGATTCGTTTCTGGAACTTGGCTGAATGACCGCAGCGAGATTGTACGTGTAAATAACTAAAACTGTAAAAGTTACGAAACTTAATGTAAATAAAACTGATTATTATTAATACAAAATAAATCTAAACAAAAAAGGTATGACTTTCAATAATAGTGTAAAAGATGGTTCTGTTGACAAAATATAGGAAAAGAAATAATAGTATAATAGATGTTTATTGCTACCGACATTATGAAGTTGAATGATTCGCAATTAAAACATTAGAGACAGAGTAGTTAGGAATTGTGATTATTAGGATGAAAAATGTTAGGAAGAACATTTTCGGAGTTCCAATTTTCGGAGTTGAAACTTTAGGTGAACTTTGGCGCACCCATTTAATATTGCTTCTACGAGTATAACATACAATTAGTATATATAATAACTCCTATATTTTGGTAAGATAATGATAAGAAATGGACTTGACCGGTATTTACTGATTCTATACTTCATTGATCTTAGTGATATAGACTAAAATATCTTTCAGTTATACTTATTAATGTTGAAATATTTTTAGAAAACCACAGCGCAGTTATCGCAACGTTTGTATATTACATAAATATACAAACGTCATCGCCTATTATGAGAAGATTCGGCTGGTATAAGACTGGATTTTTCTTTTGCATTACATCATTGAGAAAACAGCTTCTGTGGCGTAGAGGTAGTGAACACGACTGCTACGCACGAGGCACGGATTTGATCCCCGCTCAGTGCAAAATTTTTATTTGTATTTATCGCAGGTTTATAAGTGCCCGGTTAATGGCAATAGGCTCTCCACCTATTACATTGGGACCTAAACATAATCTGGTGAAATGTGGGTGCTAGCACCTCTGCCTACCCATTCAGGGACATAGGCGTGAGTTTATTTTATGTAATCTTCGTTTCTGAGCCATCTATTACCATATGGTGACAGTCATATTGGTGCACTCTACAAAAACATTATCTGTGGCTTCGTTTTTGCTCTTTGATTATTCGTAAAAATCTTTTGGCTTATGTAAGTGAATAATAATATCTTTATTCATCACATTACAGCAGATACAATATAAAATTTATCCACTGCAAAAATTGGTCCTAGAAGAGATGACAAAAAAGCAAGTTCCTGTCAGCCATCAAGATAGGATCAACGGCTTTACTGCCCCACTCGAATTGTGATTGACAGGTATTATACTTAAGCCGGTCTCTGACAAGGCTTTGGTTCAGGAAACGACAGACTGCAGGAAATATTAAACCTAATTATAGCGTGATATCCTGTTACGTAATAGGAATAATATCTTTAGGAACAACAATACGGTATTGGGTTTGTTTTATTTGTTTTTTATGTATGATAATACTATTATAGCAATTATAATTAATGGAATTGTCTGTTATTAGCTTTGATGCAGTTTCCTTTGTTTGAAAGGTTATATATAAAAATAAATGAATAAATAAATGTTTATGGTAAAGCTTCCGAACAATATTTTCCCTCAAAGTATCCACAGAATAAATAAATAATAAATAAATAAATATTCTAGGACAATCTACACAACGACACCTAGACCCATGGTAAGCATAGTTTAACTAGCTTGTGTTATGGGTTCTAGAATGCGAATAAACATACTGGGATACCTTTTTTTTTGTAAATACATACATATTATACATAGAAATTAATAGAATATTAATAGCACGTCCAAGAAGGTCAGTATTTTTTTTATTATCTGTGTCTCAATACGCATATTTTACTCTATGACTGATCTCTTGACGTGGCGCCATGTGTTCTGATCAGAATTTTGCTTAATCGAGTAGTGCCGGTTATTATGACTAAAAACAATGAAAGTACAACGTCGTGGGTGGAGAAGTGAGCATCTTCTCTAGTTATATATTACTATCAATTAATCATAAAAGCTTTTTATAAACACACCTCCATCTATAATATTAGGTCGTTACGTATGAAATTGCCGTTTCGTTCGAAGAAATTAGAAGACTTTTGCATTTTTTTTTTTGGAACGACCTATGACCAATCCAAATTTTATGATTTTCTTTGTGTATGAATAAGACAAGTTTAGCAAATTTTTGAAAAGTGACAGCTATAAGAAAGTGATACGAAATTTATCATCAAAATGAATAGCATTTAGGAATTACTGTTTTTGAAGATCGAATTTAACTTATCAATCGGCCAATAAAAACAACATTTAATTCAGAGTTGTAAAATATTGAAATCAACTTTCAAAACAAAATAAAAATAATGGAAATAACTATTAAATTCCAGGAATAACGATATCATGAATCTGTAAGAAAATTTCAGCAATTTCATATGTAAAGACCTATAATTATTATAAATGAAACAAAATTTTTACAGTTTTAGCTACCTACTGAAGAAACAGCTGGTTCGCTTTACACTAGAAAACCAATCCTTTACGTAAGGTGAACCTATTTATTGACGCCAAACGATTTACGAGGTTCTTTTATATCGCATTCAATCAAGGTAAGACGTAGTTTGAAGAGAATCAATTGAGTGGGAAACAGCTATAGGTTTTTAGTAAAACATACATACATAATTATGCTCACGCCCGTAATCCCCGAAGGGGTAGGCAGAGGTGTATTAAACACCCACATTTCAATAATTATGATTTTCGGTAACAAGTACAGTGTGGGAGGAGGGTAATGGAACTAGAAATTTCACCCTCCTCGCAGTCCTCAGAGTGGTAACTGCTACTGTAACCTGGCCGAAACGTCAAGCAAATCGAAGGATAAATTATTGTATTTATCAGATGATTGCGTAAATACCAGGGTTTCGCTAACTATATATCATGCAACGCAAAACTTTAAAAGTGAGTTGATATAGAGTTTTATTTCTAGGTTTCTAAAATAAGTCCCTGTAAGAAAAAACATTCGCAGCGTAAATCACGCGCAATGGAAATGGCGGACAAAATGACAGAGCTTCCCTAGCTAAAAGCAAAAATAACAACATTTCACTAACATAGCATCCGATTTCTGTAGTTAGGTAGCAGCACGTAGTGTTTTGCATCGGCTTAACCTATATTTTTATGCATTTTATTCAGCTCGGGCTATGGGAAAAGAAAATAAAAGTGCATTAAATGCAGAGATTTAAAGGCCGTTAAATCCTTGCATTGAGAGAGAAATTTAACAATACAATATATATTATTTAAAGTACATATACATGAATTTAAAAAAAAATAAGGTTCTAATCAATTTATTGAATGACAAAATATGAAGAAGACAGTATATTTACGTGGCGTTAAAACTTAAACGATGATACATCTACCATTTTGTTATGATACACGATAACGCACTTCAACTTGCTCTGTACTTTTCCCTGAAAAATCGCAACTTTTGAGACCATCATTGTTACCCAATGGGCCCTGTAACCTATAATTAAAAAAAAAACGTTAACTTTTACTATAAGACGTACTCTAAAATTACTATCACGAGCTAAAAATGAGCATAGTATCTCTTAAATTAAATACAGTAGATGCTGGTCTAGTCAGTTTCTTTTCATCAAAATATTATCTGAAAAAGTAGGTCAAATCAGACTTATTTCAGTGGTTGATATGGAATTAAAGCGCCGTCATGAAGGAATTACATAATTTCTAACTCAACCTATTTAGTGATACTTAGTAACTTCCTTTATCTCATATTTAGACCTACCCAGATATATTCTAATCGGTCGTTTAAATACTAAACATAGTGGTGCCACATAACTGCTTACCAGTGTGGCGAGGTACTTATATACCGATTACTGCCAGCTTGCTCTTTATACTTTGATCGTTTTATAAGAGCTAAGACATTTTCCACCGGCTTCCTTTTGAAAATTATAATGGTTACCCAAGTTTGACAAAAGCTCAAGGTCACACAATGACCTATGGAAAGGGCTGTGCTCGGAATTGCTCTGTGGGATCTAATAAGAATCCTATGGTCCTATGGCTGAAATGATGATACCCAAGTATATAAGTATCAATACACCTGTATGTTAATAAACTATTTATAATATATATACTATATTATAATAAACTATATATATAAAAACTACAAAGTTTTTACGTACCTTCATATGTGTGTTATTTTCACAAATTGGTCCCAAATCCAGGCGTAAACTATATTCCAGATTGTATTCTATTTCAGTCAGAACCGTTTATCTCTAAGGTAATCCGACTTTAAATTCTTCTCTACACTTAACCCCATTACATAAAACTAAAAACAACTGCCAGTGCTATCAAAAACACAAAGGAACAATTCAAGCACACCATTCCGAGAAATTTCTGAGCGTTAAGGATTTTCTCTACGTGTACAATTGTATTTGTATAATACGTTTGAATAAGTACAACAATAAGGCAAAAACAAAACGTATTGCAATTAATTTAGCCGTCTAACAAGAGAATACGGCAAATTACGAACGTACGTTACTTACTGTATTTTTTGTTGTATTCCCGTGATCCCTCTTAATATGGCGCCTCAAGCTAAGTCGTATACTGTTGCCTATTACTTTCGGTTACGTCAAGTGGATGAACGCCATAAGTGTCATTTCGTAACACTTACTTATTTCATGTTAAGGCGAAGATACTTTGTTACTGTGTTTTCTAAACGTGGTAGTTATTATATCACTAACACTACTACTAACTTTAATCAGATGCCTTACCACCCTCTCTTAAAAGTAATATTATTTCAATCTTACATTACATGGCGAGATTTGGACCGTCAACGTCTGTCAAGATATTTGTGTTACGAGTATATATTTAAATGATACACAAATATTGATGGACGATCTACGTATAGTTTTTACATCAAGCACTAGTTTCATATTCAAACATCAGATAATTTTATACTTCGAGATGTGTCTCGAAAAATAAAATTCCATTTTTATTTCAGTATGTCCACTGACATACCGAAATACTGACTATAATATAAGATTTCAAATATTTGAAAAGGTCTATATTGTGTACACAAAGTACCCTTTCATGTGAAATTGTTGTACCATAAACACTTGACAAAAAGGCCACCCGTCGTAAAAGATGGGCTTCACAAAGACAAAAGGTATTGGAATATTATTAAAAAGTATTTTGTAGACGTATCAGCTACTGGCTATTACTCGCGGCAGCATACCCGTGAAATACTTGTCCCATCCCAAATTAATTTAGATCGGAAAAATTTAATGCTTCGACGATATTCTTCATACAACCATGGCTGTAAGGGTAAGGTTGAGGACCATCGGAGCATTCCCTTTTCCGATCTTAATTTATTTGAAACATACTACATCTAAATTGATTTGAAGCTTAACTATTTTAAAATTCCATCCCAAAATTTCACAATGTTATTTGACTAATTTCCTGAAATGATTACTTCTTGAGATAGACAGCATTTCTGACGTGGTGGTAATGAAATCGACTGTTGTGCAACATGCGATCCCCGTTTGATGCAAATATTTGATCCCTGCTTAATACAAATATTTGGATGCATGAATATGGCTATTTGCATTGATCTTGTCTTGCCTTGGAGAATATGTAAAGCCGGTGGTCCTGTTTATCTTGCGAACATCACTATGGCAGTCGTTACGGGTAGTTGGAGCCCTAAAAGTCCAACTGCAGTATCGCTTATGCCTGTAAGTTGTGGAGGCTAGTAGCAGACGCTTCACGTAAAATAATAAAATTCACCCGCGATGCACTTAGACTGGAAAAACGGTTACCCCGAACTCTAAGGTGACGCTTCAGATGTGACCAGGATTACACAAGTTTGATAATGATGATTACTTTGATGACTATAGTAAGAGAGGCGTGTAGTTACTCGAAATTAATAGAATTTTTTTACAATTAATGTATTAATGATCCTATTTGAGCTGCTGCCACACTGCACAAGCTGAGTGCCACCATTGTAACACTTTACGTGTTTGTAATGGTGACCCTCTTTCCTGAGACTTTGCCTTGAGCTTACCATCAGGCAAGGTGAAGTCAAATTTACGTGTACTGAATAAAAAATAGTTCTTAATTTTCAGTAGCATTTACATTACATTATAATATTCTATAATACATTTTAATATTATTATAGTTCTTATATTACTTTCACCTTAGTTCTATATATATCACCAATTTTGTTGTATCTCTCAAATAAAATGGAATTTTGCTACCCTCCCACGCCCTCATATTATACTCGAAGTGCGAGTTTTGCAAAATGGACACTTGTTAGTAACCAACCCCCATTATCCGTCGATATCTGACACGCACTTGTAAATCATTCAATATTTTTTTGCGCACCCCTCCATATTACGGGCTTATACTAACTGTACACTATCAATGTTAAGGTATCGTCTACCGGTTTTATGACATTGACTGCTATCTGACTTCCTAACCCTACGAGATAAGTCTACACTAGTTTCGTCCGGCAATCAGCGTGAATCAGTACATTTACCTATATGCCGGTGCTTGCAAGTAAGGATGGCTTGACTCCTTCCACTTGACATTGGGATGGATTCTAACATTCTCATACTACGCCATACTTAGCTAGGTACCTATTCCTTGATGCAAAAGGATTACGTAGTGTATGAATCATGGCATAGTAATCACTATCGGGATGACATAAACCTAACCATTAAAACAACTGAACAGAAAATCAATGACCCAGATTTTCCTATCATGATCGCAGATAAAAAAGATGTATAATGTGTTATGTGCCTTTGTTCAAAATGTTTTTGCGAGAAATAAACTTTTGGCTGTTTCAATTGGATACTAACACCGATTCTATTGTACATTTTTAATAAAAATCTATTACTAAAATTTTCACTATATCTTGTTTGAAAATTCTTTCTTGTTTGAAACGTGAAAATCGATTCATTTGATCCATCGATTTGGACGTCAGGCTGAGTGCCACCATAGTAATACTATACGTGTTTGTGTACCATCAGGTGAGATGAAGTCAAATTAACGTGCCATAAATAAAAAAAATAGCTCTGGGTACCTTACTCATCAAAAAGAACACACACAAAACACAAGGTTATTAGTAGCTGCGGTTTTCTGTAGGGCGGATGTATTTCTCCTGTCGGATTGTTCAATTGGGCGTCCAACCTCCGTTATAGGCATTAACCTCCACTACTCATGTTTCACTCTCTGCCTATCTGGGATGAACCTTCTAATGCAGCTTTAGGTACTCGTTCTACTGCAGGACTTCCTGCATTTCTGGACAAGCCAATATCTTTCTACAGGTTATAAAAATGTCGTGATTTTTTTCTGAAAATTGTGGAAATAGAAGAAGTTTTATCTGGCATGATAGCCCGACATGTTTTACCACAGAGATTTCATTTCAATCAGGAAATGTGCCTTGCGGAAAGATAAGCTTTATCAGATAACATAGGTGTGGTGATATCAAATACAATGCGTTCTTTACATTTTTACACTCTAATTTGTTAAACAAGAGCGAAAGAAACATGTTCAACCGTGGTCGACCTCACATCGTCTGATACTCTCCAAGACGTTAACCATAGTGCTTGTGCGGCCAAGCACGTAATTAACTTCCTTGCGATGTACCCCGCACAGCAAGCAATTGGGTTAAAAATTTGCAACATTTTTGGTTGGGAATTCTTTTCGGCCTTCCCATTTTTTTACAAAGTGCCTGATTGGCGGCGATAGGCGATCGCCCCCTATTACGTGGGACCAAATATCATCGTTGGCGGAATGTGGGTTTCAATACACCTGTGGCTACCCCTTCGGGGTTAAAGGTGGTGGTAAGGCTCCAGGTACTACTAACCTACTCTTTATAGGCGGATAAAGGAAGCTTAGAAAGTATTAAAGATAGAAGCAATTGGCAGTCAATCTATCAATGCGTCTACCGAAATTCACTGTTGGACATAGGCATCTTCCAATATTGGGAAGCTTTGGCCTACCGTTTCGAAGCTGGTCAGACGGATTGATAAAGGGTTTATTACGACATAGCTGTGATATTGATGAAATATTAATATTCAATATGAAGTACCTTGTCAGAAGTGAAAAACATAAAAAACTCTGGGATCAAATAGAGTGCACGAGGTGTATTTATAACATTTTCTTAATTCTCAATAGCAACACTGAAAACTTCGGTCACGTTTTCGTTACTGCTACTAAGAATTTGACAAACAATACGGTAATAGACTCGCCCCGATTACGTGAAACTAAATTATTTATAGCTAGAGAAAATATGGGCCTTTTTATTTTGCAAACAGCAAGCCTGTTCTAAATTAGTTTAAAAATAGAATATAATTTTCAACGTGATTTAGGTGGACAAAAATAACTAAAGTGTAAGGTGTATTTATCTACTATCGGCGTCGAAAGTTCCTGATAATTGTTACATTAGAACAGATTACAGTCAATGTTGATGTTGTTGACTATAGTTCATGTAGCACACATTTAGTGTCACGAAAAATATCAAAGTTCAGCCGCATCTTAGTTAGACTAGAAAGCCGACCCCAACTGAGTTGGGAATAGGCTCAGATAATGAGAATGAATCCTACTAATCCTAATAACATTATTTAATCAAATTCAGTTCGTGAAATGGTTTGACGGGACTTGAAGCATTCACGGTGGGATTTATCTATCGACAATTCATTGTGACTGAGTTCGTATGAATGTCGGTAAAATGGGTTCCATCATCACCCCAAAGCTGATAGTGTTGAAGAATATCGAATGCTTCGGATGTGGTTTCGTGACTCAGCGGTTAGAGCAATTCCCTGTAAAGGAAAAGATGACTAGTATACTATCTATAGAGTCCCGTCGAAGCATTCACTTTTACTGATCTAAATTAGATTTATAACACTTAACATACTAATTGCTTTAAAAACTTCTTTATAACTTGCTTGTGAAGTTATCTGGATATACTTAGTTACTCAATTACTGGTACTAGGAGAGATTATAGTTTGGCACATAGGCTCACATTTTATCCCGGGAATAAGTTCCCATGGATTACGGGAACGGGATTAAAATTCCACGTAGGCTAAGCTGCTCGTATCAGCTAATCTTAATCTTAAATATTTGAACGTCACTTTAAATATTCATCGCAATAGGGGAATTGTTAAGTTTCATAATTTTGGATTAAACTTAGCTACATTATTATATCTAGTCACGTTTTATTAGCAGAATTCTACTAATCTCTAGCGAATCTTAGTGCTGTGTTTAATGGCTTTACGACTTAATAAAATAAAATATTGTGTGAAAATGGCATCATACACTTAGCATACGTAGGTCACTAACACAGCTTTTCTTAAGATAAGATTATTTAAATAATACTGCAATGGCAATATCCTTTAATATTTTTAGAAAATTTATTGGCAATCTCATTCATCATCTATTTATACTATTGATTTATGGCACTTGATGGTTCGATTCCCGCTCAGTTCAAATATTTGTATACTTGAATCTGAATATTTGCATTGGTCTGGGTGTTGATATTTATGTAATGTGTATGTATTTACAAAATATTTATTTCTTGATTTATCAGAATTATTATTATTCCGTCTATTTATTTTAGCATAGTTTGCATTCGTCAGAAGTAGGTTCACATTATTATCAAAAAGTCTAGCAATTACACTGCTAGAATTAAAACCTGGGACATTTCGACCGACTTTTAACCTTTAGGCTACCTTCGCGTTTCTTATTCGCTGCATAAATCATTATTATTCATGTCCAATACGTGGCAAAATCACATAACTTTGATTTCCTAACTTTTAGGTCGTATTATAACGTGATCACGGTAACATTGATATAGGTACGTGGACACATACTTTATGGAAAGTTAACGTACAGTTACTTTTTTATACTACTTAGGTGGCAGACAAGCACACGGCCCACACGATAGGAAGTGATTACCGTGGTCTATGAACGTTTGCAACACCAGGGACGTAACACTCGTGCAGCCACCCATATAGAGTTCTGGACTTTATTGAACTTTACTGGATCAATATATATGCCGGTAATTATACAAAGGAACACTACTATACGTTATCTACTGTAATCTTAGTTCACAATTACCACCATCCATAATTACCTATACATAATCGACATTTAAAAACATTTCTTACGTAGCTCAACTGGAATCGTACTAATGATATATGTAATTTCAATACAGTAGATTATAGTTTAACTTTACTTACCATTAAACACATATTAGCTGTTTAATGGAAAGTTTTAGAGCTTTATTAGTCAATTCCAAAATGTTTTAAACAAATTTTACTATGTAAACAACAGACAAGAGACCTCTAAACGGTATTAATATCAAATAACAACTGTATTGTTCAGTTGGCAAAATGTTTTCGCGTTTTGCTTGTATTCTCAATGGACGAAAATACACAGACATGCATAATTGGCTCCGTTAAAGTCGGTTCTGTGAGTACAGAAGCTTGCATACCTGAATATGTCAGGATTTAAAAACTGTTTTCTTATACAGGAGGTGCGGGTTCGATTCCCGCTGAGTGCAAATATTTGTGTGTATGAAATATGAATATCTGCATTGGTCTGGGTGTTTCTATGTATAACATGTATGCATTTAGAAAAAAAAATGTATTTAAGTATGTTTATCCGCATTCTAGAAACCGTAACACAAGCTAGTTAAGCTATGCTTACCATGGGTCTAGGTGGCGTTGTGTAGGTTGTCCTAGAATATTTATATAAATTTACATACTTAGGTCGTCAAATTGACTGCACGTCGCCTGATGGTAAGCAACGCCGTTACAGGCGCTGTCCATGGAACAGCAGTCCCCACCTTGACGGACTTGATATTGTTTATTCACGCCCTGCTTAAAGGTCTCGAGAATGTATGATGACGAAGATAAGATTATACAAAACATAGGTATCTCTCGCATAGAATACTAGTGTTAAATGGTCAAAATATGGCAAACAGTTCGATTCATACTATAGAAGCAAAGTAAGATTGAAATAATATTACTTTTAGAAGGTGCTGATAGGGTGCCCCATCCCTTCAACCGCACTGACATAATAATGGAGGCTTTATTATTAATTCTTACAGCAAGAGGAACCAAACAGTAGTAAAGATAAAAGTTACAAGCATTCAGAGTTATTGGAGTGTGATGTCCCTATTCAATATAACGGTATTATCTGCAAACTTTTTAAGACTGCTGACAATTACAATATGAATGAATGAATGAATGAATGAATTATTACGTCACAGAATATTGTATTTGGGAAATTAGTATTTTTATAGCGTTACTTTAATTTCTACATATTAGGCAAATTAAAAAATTACTCAGTGATCAGAGTTTAAGGGTGTGGTCCCAGTTGATTCAAGTCCCGTTTAGATCTAAATCGATTTGAATAGTTCTTCTTCTTTTTCTTCTATCGAGTTGACGGCATATCGACTCCTACAAGAGTGGCAAAACTGGTTTTGAGTTGCCATCGCGTTGTAATAATTTATTTTACGGCAACGCCGCTACTTACGGAGAGGGCCCGAGCATAGGTTTCCTCCTATTTGCAGCATTATAATTGGTTTGCGATTTGAACATTTTGTTTTTTTTTTCAAGTTAATATAATATCATCAATGTTCCTCATAACAATAGAATCTTTCACTTGGGGTCCACGGTCCACCTAACATTAATATTTTTTTATCCGTAAAATACTTTTACGGAGTCTATCACGATTTACACTAGTAGCGTGATATACATACGAGTATATCTAAGTTTAGTCCAACATTTCGACTACTTTTCATCAACCATGTTCACGGAGCTATTGAAAAGTAGTGGAAAAGTCGAGTTAAAAGGAAATCGTACCAAATCGTACCAATATCGAATTTGTAAAAAGTGGATTCATTTCAAATTGTGACATTCGTGTTAACTTCAAAAACTATAAATTCTCCTTCTCTTTGTTTGATTTATCTGGCATTTATGGAAGCAACTGCCGTCTTATTTTCTAGCCCCGAGAGGAAGGTAGAACTGCGCCGAAGCACTGCAGCAGATGTACCAGATTGTAGGTAAGATGGCCCCTTCAGAATATTGGTCGATATACTCAAGAACTTCTCTCAATATCTCTCCGTACAAGCGATATGAAATTTGAATTTAGAACGACAAATGTTAAATTGGCGTTGATGAAACCATCTACACATGCTGCAGAATGGGCCATCAAAGCTTTGATAAGCAACCGTGTGACGTCTTTATGTCATGGCCAATAATACATATGACCGACCACTAGAGGCAAAGTTGAACTAGAGGCAGGAGAATGGACCACGTCTGTAGAATATTATGCACCAAAAATTTTACAGCCAGCATAAGCAGTAGGCTCCCCAACGAAATTAGGGATTTGCCCATCAATAAGTTTATAAATTTAGTTAAAAAAAAATATGGCAAAAAACTTATTATAAAATCCACGATTATATGGATGATAAACAAGCCTGGAAATGAGCTGTGCACTCAACTTGCTACTCAAGCAATTTTTGTTTCTAGACTAAGTAAATGATTGTAAATAGACCAAAAAAAAGAAAAGCCCGCTGAGTTTCTTGTCGGAGTCTTCTCAGGTCGGGACCACGTTTCGAACCGGTGGTCCATTTGCTCACTAATCTATAAAATATTGTTAAGATTGACGTTTTGTAAGTGCCGTTTAATGGTGTATACAGAATAAATGATTATTGATTTTAATTTTTATTTTGACTCATTATATTTTGACGGCAAAACAGCCTTAACGCCTGGTCTAATATTTGTCACTTAGTATTTCAATTACAAGCAACATGAAATTTGAATTTCGAACGACAATCACATTTAAAACGTTCCGGTCTTTTTCGAGCAATCATTCCTTTTCATTTCGTTCACGGAAATTTTGTTAGATTGGCGTTGATGAGACAGTTTACAAAATGGGCCATCAAAGCTTTGACCGACTACCGTGTGACATCATTAAGTTGCTGGCTTCAATGTGCTTTTAGTCGTTAAAACTTTGCTACCTTTGTCCTTTTGCCCTCTATTTAAGCGAAAGGTTTAGTATTACCAATTGTGGAAGTTCAGTTCAGTAAATGAAAATGATAATAAGATTTTTGTGAACTGATAATAAATTATTTCTTGATAAGATGTAAGTACTCTATACTTAAACAGTTAGCAAATAATAACTATTTTAATTCGCTGAAGTTCTGTGTTAATTTTATTTTTTAATTGATTTTTTGAAAATACAATTGAGACGTCGGCCATTATGATGTGACGAAAATATTAAAATAATTGCTTCATTATTGCAATGGCTTCAGGTCAGTTGTGTAATCGCCAGAACTCAAACCCGGGACTTCCCGATGGTGCCCACCAAATATTGCTTAAAATCGTTTAATGATTTTGCAAAAACGTATTACCTAAAATAAATTAATATCTTTTTTCTGCGACCACACCGCCTCAAAATTAATATCTATAGAGTAAATTAAAATATAATAAATTTAGTATTTACGTTTATTTGTTTAGTAAATAAAACATACTCATTACATAATATAATCGGTATTGTTTTGTACCTAGTTGTAAATGTTTTATTTATATAGGTACTTATAATTCAGTTGTAATTAAACATTTTATTTTATTCAACTTGATACGTAAAAATATCAAGCTTTACTATATTTTAATATCATCTTTTACTATTAAATAACACGTAAATGTAATAAACATTTATTATTTAGTTCTAGTTTCAGCTATCTAGTTATAAAGTATTTTTATAGTAGGTATCTATTTATGTGTAACAAAAAGAAAAATAAAAATGTTTACAAACCTTTTCACGAGGCAACTTCGTTCGCAAGAGGCAACACTACACTCGTAAACCTCCACAACAATAAAAGGTCAGTTCTTATATCAACTTTATTTCACAGTTCTGAAACCATCCACATAAAAAAAATAATGATAGCGAAATGACGGTTCTAGAACGCACTTTAAAAGTGAAGAGTTTTTGAAAATAGAACGCGATATTTCTACTGCAAATAAAATATTAGCGTTCCTTTTTTAAAGTTCTTTTTTCATTTCTAAAGCGTTGTTGAATTGAGCTGTTTACAGCCAAGTTTTAACGGTTATCGTATAGTTGACTGCTTGTAACAGCACAGAGGTTGGTATCGGGCGCCGGCTGTGTACAGACTGAGCGATGCGAATGTTCGTGGTCGTCTCTCAATACGGCCTACGTTGTTATTCAGAAAATATGCGCCGAAGGGTCGCTGGAAAAGCTTGATTAGTTCGTATCCATAACCACTTTTCGTATGGATTAACTATATAATAGGAGGATATAAATGGAGGAGATTATTGCGATGAACTTATTAGCAAAGTTAATTGCTTGTGTTCAATAGAAGTTATCTATTGGTTTTATAGTTGATTGTGTCTGAAATTCACTCGAATATCACTCATTGAAGTAAAACCATTTTTGAACGGTTACTATCGCGATTTTAGCTTAACTTTTTGGTTAGTTTTCAGCACCCAATAGTCGTGAGGTTAAAAAAGATGGTCATATAGTTTGAAGTATATATTTCAAAACACCTACGATGTAATACTCGTGCGAACCTAAGTATATTTACTATATAAGTATACAAGGGGTTTCTGTACAATGAAATTGGAGTATTAAAATTCGAAATTTGAATTTATTCAAAGTATTTTTCTATAATTTTTTAATTTGTCCAAAAAAAATAAAAATAATACAATAAGCTTGTTATTGTGTCATGGTCAATCAGGTCTGACATCACGCCTACGTAATCAAAGGCATAAAGGCATAAACAGTGATAGTCACTCCAGTGAGCCAGTGTAGGTACCTATTAATTCGTTATTATATTTTTCTATAAACAGTGAAATCTTGAAATCAACTTTCAAACATAATATATAATTAATAGTGGAAATAGCTATTAAATTACAGGAATAACGAACTCATGAATCTGTAAAAAAACCTATTTATAAGTCTAAGCTGTTAGATGAGAGTTTTGGGTCAGCTGCTACACAACATATTAGCATCTCTATGGGTTCCATAGATAAGTATTCCCGGTTAGTTTTGATTTGTAAATTAATATGTTATGTAAGTTTGCGCGTAGAAATGCATGGGGTCGATAGCAATCCGTTTGGGTTCGGATTCCAACCCTACCCATTGACCTACCGTTCTCCATTATACTGAATTCAAACCACTGTTTAAGTCTACTTTCCCATCCTGATCTGACGTTTGACTGAATACAACCCATAAATCCATTGTAATTAATTTGGAATACGGTTTATTTGGCTCGTAGTTTAGTTGGACAGATAAAATATATACTTAAACGGTCTTATTACAAAACACGGACTAACTCTCAACAAGCTTAAATGGACTCTACAGTCTGACGCAACTACGAACAACTAATATTTTTTATGGAACGTAGTGAGCTTTTATGTGTAAAAAAGTGGAGACTTAGACATAACGGCTTAGACAAAGCGTAGCAAATTATAATGTAAGAAAGTAGAAAATTACAGTGAATTGTAATTTTACGTGTTGGTGCCAAAATCACCCTAAATATAGCTTCTATTAAAGTTTCAACTACTTTACTGAGGGAACTATCATCCATCATCATTATTATGACCAAAAAAACCAACAAAATTGAAAAGTTGTATTAAAATAATTTTGTATAAACTTCGTTCCGTTTAGCGTCCAATATATCGTAAAAATTATTGCTAAACAAAGGCATCATAGTTACATTTTATTACTAAATGAAGAATAACTGTTATGTAATTGAATTTATTGATAATATATGTAATATTCTTTTCGTAATGTAAATATTTTTTTCACCGTTTTTAGTAAATGTTATTTATTTATGACTTCAGAAAACTTTGAAATGGAACGTTGCGATCGAATGGTGTCATAATGAACGAACAATTTTTGTAGTTATCTGTGGTTGTTATTGAAGCCAAGATTAACCAGACCTAGTTTAAACTAGACTTTAGTCCGTGGTTTGTAATAAGACCGAAAGAGAATAAAAGGCATATTGTTATGCTTAGGTATAGCAATTCATTTCATTGTTTCGATTGATGAATAAGTATGATATAAGCTGCTAAAGTATATATAAAATGCTAAAATATAAAAAAAAAGTATAATATAAAATAAGAGATAAAAAGATGTGTGTATTTATCGCAGGTTTGTAAGTGCCCGGTTAATGGCAATAGGCTCGCCACCTATTACATTGGGACCTAAACATAAAACTGGCGAAATGTGGGTGCTAGCACCTCTGCCTACCCCTTCGAGGATATAGGCGTGATATTATAAAAAAAAAAAAAAAAAAAAATCTAAAAATATAATGACTAAGTAATTTCATCCCCTCCTCTTCCCCTTCCCCCTCTACTTGCAACCGTCCATAGACCACGGTAACCACTTTCCATCAGGTAGACCGCGTGCGTGCCTGCCGCCTAAGTAGTATAAAAAAACAGTTCAGTTCCAGTAGCTTCGTATTTTATTCATAATATTGTTATAGGCTCGTACAATAACAGCTCATAAGGAAAACTTTGTGAACTCCACGCGGGATACGCTTCTCGAAGATTCTCGCTTCACAATGAAATATCTCGAAGTTATGTATTTCTGTAACTAAAATATTTATTTTATTATGTCTTTTGGGTTTCGTGAAAAACTAAAACTTTTGAAGATAACAGATTTGTGTGCAGTTACTCAAATATATATATATATATATATATATATATATATATATATATATATATATATATATATATATATATATATATTAACACACTTGTACTTCTCCACGATATTTATTATTGTACCTAACCGGTTTCGCTTTGTGGCATTCTTAAAGTTAAATATACACCTTTATTTACATTTGAGAATGCTGCAAGGCTTTCATTAATGATATACATTGACCAGTTAATCTATGTATATAGTATTTGAGCTAGCCCAGAAATAGTCCGTCATGGTTATCATGGGTGAACTTTGTTTTTAATGAATGTAATATCTTCTGTGCCAATTGAACTGCGAAAATTTTAAGAATATTTGAGATTTTCTGTAGTTCTAGTGCATGTTATATATCGAAATGAAACTACTTATTAACATTTTTTATAGCGATTTTTTGCCTAACTAACAAATTGGAATTCACGTAAAACAAATGCCATTTGTTCTCATAAAAGCCAATATAGAAGAATCGATGAAAGAGAAGGAGGACAGAACGACTGGGGAAGTACCTACGTCCTACGGAATACCCTGACTAATAATAACCTCGTGTTATGTTTCCGACGGTGAGTAAGATCAAGCTTGCTGGAGAGGTTTTGTGTTGTCAGTGGGAAGACCGAGAAACCCTTCTTTGTCTTCTGCACTGACTGCACAGAGACTCTCTTAACCTTCACCACTCCCCGCTTCTCCATCCCGCATCCTTTTATATGGTCGGTAGCACGGGTGTGACGACCCTAGTGTTGCAAATGTCCATAGACCACGATACCACTTTCCATCAGGTGGGCCGCTTGCTGCCACCTAAGTAGTATAAAAAAACATAGGAGCATCATACTTATGCCTCCGACCCTGTAGAAATCTTCTAATGCTACTCTTAAAGATCAGGACCATAATATTCAGAGGTTTGTTTTTAAATTAAACTTTGAAATAATATTATGATAATGATAATAATTCACAAATTAAACTTAATTTAACAGAACGTAAAACAAATATTGAAACTTTATGATTATATTGAGTTGAAAATTACAAACTCGTAGGGTTTCTGCATCAACGACCCTTGCTACCCTTGTTATGACGGGGGCCTTCATTTAATTGTTTTTAAGAATAACAACTGTGTTACCCTTCTATGTTATTATCTCCCGAGACTATTCTCCAACTTAATTATACTTAAATACTAATAAAATAACATAAATAAATCGAGATTTTTAATTATTATTTTTGCACAGTGTTTAAGGGGAGCACTCCAGAAGCCGAAGGCCCCTGGTAGTACTCGTGGTACACAACATATTGGCATGAAAAAAAATTACGGCATCGCTTATTGCGCAGTGCAATATAGCCAGTATTAAGTGGGTATTCCATCTTCCTAAATTTAGGATCCGATTTAGGATAAGAAATTCAGTCAATCAATTCAATTCAGTAGTTAGGGTGCTACTCATCCTAAATGCGATTAAACTTCTCTGAATTCACGACATCCTAAATATCGGCTGCTAAATTTGGGAAGGTGTAATACCCGTTTAACTCAAGGTAAATCTAACTTTCCAATGGTGTAAAATTTTTTGAGATTGGCATTGTAGGTTTTGAGATTATTCATTATAAACATACACACTCAAAATATTGTTTTCCTCTCTATAATATTAGTGTACACCTAGTAGTGTAGTGTAGCGTGTAGCACATGGATATTTCCTATTTTGCAGGCGAACATTCTACCGTTGTGCCACTCAAGTCTTTATAGGACGCGGGTTAACAACAATTTCACTTATGTCACCTACTGTACGACCTACGTCAATCTGTCGGTGACAATATTGACGTCGTTTCGCATTTATATTAACAGCGTGACTGTACATGTGGAATCATAAACGGTGGTTAAATGATCTCACATTTCTTAGCTTCTAAGGAAATTACTTATGACCAAAATCTCCTGCAGTTGGCCAATCCGTTCAACTTAACGTTATGTTGGTAATCATGCTGCTCATCATAACATAAACTCATGCTCATGCCTATATTCCCCGAAGAGGTAGCCAGAGGTGCTAGCACTCACATTTCGCCAGTTTACTTTTAGGTCCCAATGTAATAGGTGGCGAGCCTATTGCCATTAAGCGGCCACTTATAAACCTGCGATAAATACACACATAACTTCGAAAAGCATCGAAAAGTAATTGGTGTGGGCCATGGTAAAACCTGGGATCGAACACGTCGAATCGACCTCGTCCCGGCAGTCCATTACCCATACCACTAGGCTACCGTGGATATCTGGATAGCTCATCATGCTATGAGAATAATGCTCTTTGCGATATAATGTTTCGGCGTTCAAATCACGAGGTCGTGGGTTCGTACATTTGTACATGGAACTATGATATTTCAAAGTAATAATGTGTTTAATATCACTGTTATATACAGCCCTGATTCAGCCTCAGATGTTTGGCTCGAGTCAACAACGGTTCACCCCTTATAACGTGGCACCGAATTCAATGATTGAGGAAATGTGGGTGTTAATTTACTTCATCAAACACTCCAGTGGTAATGGTATATTCAGACAAATGATTTGTTTTACGTACATACTTAATACTTTCACGCCTTTCCACCTCCATTATTAGTATGGTAGGCACAGTTATCTACATGAAATCATAATTGCGTGATAAAATACAAGTGACCCTTTTAAATCAAACGTCATAAATAAAGAAGTTAACCATAATATTTTGTGTTTTGGGTAATTTTATATTCTAGTTTTCAAAAATGTTATCACGAAATTATGATATCATGTAACTAAGTAAGTCTACTATATGTATTAGTTATCGTAAATGTGTAAACACAACAAAAATATACAAACAAACAAGCAACAAATCGTTTGAATAATAATTTATCAACACTTGTATTCTAAGGGGCGTATAATCAGTTCTTTGTAAGCAAATTTATACTGAGTGACTTGAAGCAAACGCACGTAACGAGCCCTCATAAAGTCAGAGTTCGGTAAATAGTGTGGGAGTGTTTCAGGAAATTACATAACGTATGGAGAAACATCGGTGTTGATATGTATATCAACACCGATGTTTCTCCAACTGTATGACGTCGGTCCAGGTGACGAGGTCGGTTCTCACATAATGTGAACTTTAAGTGGGTGTTTTAAGAAAACTGTGGGTGTATGAGAACCCCCTCAAGGTCATAATAAAATAGGCCAAGATATTATTTCTCGACTGGATCAATTTTGAAAATTCTCGCCCTTCGTCACTACGGATACCTGCTCGGGCCTATGGATGGTGCCTCCTGTTACCCTAGCAGAAGCAGGCCGCCGCGGCGACGACGGTGTGGACAGTGAACGCTTCGACGGGATTAGAACCCGCGATCTTTCCCAATTCCTCCTGTAAGGGAAAGAAGAAATTTCGAATCCTGTCGAAAGCATTAAATTTTTTCTATATAAATTTGATGTTACTATGTTACTCACGGTGAATGTAGCTTTCCAATAGTAAGAGAATTTATGAAATCGGCACGGTTTTTAAGTTTATTCATCACAAACATACCTACATACACAAAAATACAAATTATTCCTCTTTATAATATTAGTGTAGATGTAGGTACTGTTTATTCAATAAATTATTATAACTAATTTATATACAGAATATTAATAACTATATACAAAATAATATATGATGTAAGTATATATGAATATTTTTATGTAACTGAATTCAACAGGTATCATATCCTAAGCTAACAACATATAAAACCAACTTTATTGACCAAACTATTACAATCATAATTCATAAATGAGTATCGTAAACTCATAATTGGGTTCTAAATAGAAGATTAACTTTATATGTAATCACGGCGGTAATACGCTGACCGCGGGTGGTCCGACATTGGGTATTACACAAGAAATCCTTGCCGTAAAGTGGGCCTTATTAAGACGAAGGATTGGGGCCATATTGGGGTCATGAGTATCACGATAATGATAATAAACACGTCATTTTGCGACGATACAATTTGGCAGACATGCAGTGTTGATAAAACTACGTTCTTAATACTTTTGAAGACGCTCTTAACATGGGTGAAACTGAAGATACTGTTTTTGTTGAATATAAGTATTTTCTTGTGTTTTTTATTATGGTATTTACTAGTATTGAACAGGGAGAGCCGTCTTTACCTATGACAGGTGCCTTGCCAAATAAGAAATTGGAATCCCTTTTCGGTAGTTTAGAGTTGTAGATTTTTCATAAGTTAATGTGCGAGAAATTATCTCCCCTTCGGAGGGCCTCCTTGAGGTGGTGGGCCTTGGGCATGTGTCCCGAATGCCCTTATGGTAAATATGCTATTGTGCATTAACACCTTTTGAGCATTCTGAATTCTCCTATACGTCTTAGGGGTGACGTTGACGCCATCTACCGATAATATTACTCTGAGATAATGTTGCTTTAAAATAGTGTCTAAAACCATTTTGCTGTGTGAACCTAAAAAAAATATCTGATTTGAACTGTTAATTTCCAAATCTAACAAATACCAATGATTTTTTTTAATTTACTTACTTAAGTAGTATTCTATTAAGGTAACTAGTAGGTATTTCTACAATTCTATAGTGTCGGCAATCCCTAGCGAGTACCCACTCTATATTAAATTAAAATTATTCAAGGGACTTTGCGTGTTGGGCTTGTATCCCCATCACACATCTCACAAAGGATTTGTCACTTCAAAACAAAAGAAAATTCCAACAAAACAAAAAGATAAGTAATATAATACATTTACTCCTTATTCAGGGAAATATTTAACACACGAATAGAAACCTACTCTTTTTTGATGTTGTCGGTTAAAATGGGACACCATATTTATGGATTGATTTTGAAAGCAAACTCAAGATGGTCTCCATGTAACTCACATCGGTAATTCCTTAATTATTTAGTAGCTAGCTGAGTTCTCTTATATCTCTTCAATCAACCATTATCTCAGCTTAGTGGTGAATCTAATCCTACGTCTAAGAGACGCCCGCGAAACAGATGACTTTGTCTTCTTCCGCCAACTGAGTCACAAATGAAAAAACAGTTCAATAAAGTGAGGTCTCACTGGTAGTCAAAAACTAGTGGTGTAAATTCAATACGTTTTTTACAAAATATTTTAATATTATATACGCTTGTTGTAGCCGCGGTAGCCTAGTGGTATGGGTAATGGACTGCTGAGACGAGGTCTCGAGTTCGATCCCAGGTTTACCATGGCACACACCAATGACTTTTCGATGCTTTTCGAAGTTATGTGTGTATTTATCGCAGGTTTATAAGTGCCTCGGAGAGCACGTTAAGCCGCCCGGTTGCCATACAAATCTATGGCAGTCGTTACGGGTAGTTGGAGCCCTCAAAAGTCCAACCAGCCTAACTTGGAACTTCGATATCGCCATTGGTCATTAGACCATTGGTTGTGGAGGTCAGATGGCAGTCGCTTCACGGAAAATATCGAAGTTCAGCCGCATCACAGTTAGACTGGAAAGCCGACCCCAACTGAGTTGGGAAAAAGGTTCAGGGAATGATGATGATACGCTTGTTGTTCTGTCCGAATGTTATATTACACTGCCTACAGCCTTACACAAGTCAGTACACACCATATTGTTTGAAATCATTCTCTGAACCTATTCCCAACTCAGTTGGGATCGACTTTCCAGTCTAACTAAGATGCGGCTGAACTTCGATATTTTCCGTGAAGCGACTGCCATTGTACCTCGACAATCAAATTGGCGATATCGAAGTTCTGTAGTCGTCTGTATCGAAGTCCCAAAGCTAAACGTAATTAGCACCATTCTCTTAAATGAAGTAAAGAGGCGCTGGTACTTTCGTTGATTGCGCCGCTGTTCCCGTTGCTGGTTATAATGTGCGTAATGACGCAGAGACTGCACCCGTTGCTGGGTATAATGTGCGTAATGACGCAGAGATTTACTGGTCCAACACTCTAGGGATAAAAGACGAGGGTCCAGCTCTAATAGGTAGCAACAAAAATTATTTAAATGTACAAACATGTAATTATGAAGCCCTTTAATAAGCCATATTTATTATCATCATCATTAGCATCAGCACGCGGCAGTCCCTTGAGTAGCCGCGTGGTGATATATAGCCTTATTCGATAAATGGAATATTTAATTCAAAAAGGATTATTTAAATTGAATAAGTAATTCTTGAGATGAGCTCTTTTGGCGAAACTAAGAAACTTTTTCAGCTTCAAAACATTAACAATTATGGGATATTTTGAAAGACAAAATAGCAATTGTGATATTGTTATAATTGAAGATATAAAAATATACCACTACGTACTACGTAACTAAGTAGAGTTACGTAGTTTTATTTTAACTGTATTAAGTAAACTTATCGAGCCCAGACGAAAAACATAAGTTTTGAAACGACAGTTAATGTATGAGATATTAACTATCGTTCCAAAACTTATATATTCGTAAACTTACTGATAGGCATAATTATAATATAACATCAATAAACTGGAATGATGTGGCTCTCATCAAATACCTAAAACCACAAGAATTCTTGTATGAAACATAATATACACAGGCTTATATTACACGCCAAACATTTTTGCTAAGAAACTGGATATTCGTATAAGTACAAGATTTACTTGCTATTTGTTTGGCTTCGAAACTTTCCAAAACGAAATTTCTTTATATAGGAAACACGTATTGTATTATTATTTATTATTATTTATCAAAATAATTGAGGAACTTCATTATTTTGTTGAAGTATAGAATCGAATTCAAAAAAAATTTTTTAGTACCTCTACTGACCTCTACAAACGTCTACGCAGTAGCCTGCGTAGCAGGCGTAGCAGATAGACTTTATAATAATACTACTTTTTTTACTCGTCTACGAATGTTTAACCTTTTTCCTTTAATTATTATAAATGTGAAAGTATGTGTATTTTTTGTACTGCTTAGCTGGCAGAGCACGATCCACCTCATGTTAAGTGGTTACCTTAGCCTATTGATGTTTGCAACACCACCTCCGTCACATTTGTGCTGTCTACACCATAGAGAGGAGGAGAGGTGAAGGCTTACAGAGTATTTGTGCTGTCAGTGCAGAAGATAATGCAGGGTTTCATACCATCACGCATATTTCAACTAAAGCCCAACCTCTCCAGTGAGCTCTGGCTACCCTAATCACCGCCTCAAAACAACACAAGATTTTATAGGGCAGCAGCTCAATTAAAATGCAATATTAATCCTCCAATACAAATAAATATGGATAGACTACAGGCTGAGATAACATAAATAGCCTATTTTTATACCCCGAATAAGTTCCCATATGGTTGCAGAAACGAGATTAAATACATGAAGTAGAAGCAGCTCACCAATTCAACAATTAACTAGCTTACCACAGTCCACTGCTAGATATAGGCCTCTCTCAATGTTGGTAATCTTTAGCCTAGTGCTTCCACGTTGGCCAAATGGGTTGTTGAAAAGTTTTATTTCGATTCATCCTTTTCTCGTAGTGATATCGTTTGTATTTTTGTCCGTTAGTCGCCTCTCGGAGTACCTTCGAGTGAGATGAGGTGGTGAAATGATCTTAAATGTCGGTAACTTAGTAGTAAGGGGTCGGCCTTACGTTCGAGAGGTCACAGGTTCAAATTCCGGCCATTACACTACTGAAAAGAACCCACTCCAAACGCAAGCAATTCAGCTTAGCAAAAGGCGATCGAGTACAGTGTGAGAACGTGAACAGTGTTAGTGGCTGAACGCGTAGTAAACGCCTGAGAAAGACGGTAGTCCGATACGGTTGGCCATAATTACTAACTCGGCGGTCATCATGGCCGCCGTGATCATGGCTCTTGCAACATCCGAAATATCGGTTGCTCTATAAAATCAACAAACATGGTAAATATCACGAAATATTTAACAGTGAATATGTCAATGACCATGTCCACCATACATTACTAATATTCTTTTAAAAAAGAGTATTGTATCCGTGTGGTAATGGAAACAGGCAGTATTATATAAATGTATGCTATAAAACCAACGGAACGAAGGAAATATGCTGACTTTAAAATTAAAAATGAAGTAATCGACCGCTGTGTGGAGAGGCCGCACTAACACGGCCACCATCTCAGCCGCTAATGCACCGTGCTTGGCACGTTTATATAATTTCCTTTATGCATTCACGTAAAACGTGATGTTAAAGTGTTAGTTGACTACTCCGATTTGAACACACGCTCTTTGATTAAATTGCAACAAAAATGATAGCAATGGGATACCGTGGCTTATGGACGTTTGCAATATCAGAGGAATATTGCACATAGAATACAACATCTCCGCTCGGGTAAGAAGTCTTTTACTTGCTTTGAAGTGGGCGGTTATATTGTTATCGTTGGAATTTGGAAACGTGGGTAAGTGGTGCTCCCCCCCCCCCTCCCTCCCCAAATATATATTTTGTAATGGATTTCCGCCAGGTAACGACTACATCTATATCGAATATCAGAGGTGTCTACAAAGTTCCGTCTAGACTTTTACTATTTCAATTTTTTAAATCAAAATGTCTTTTAGTTTAGTGTGATGTTATTTAGCATATAATGCATTGTTAATTACTTACTTAACTTATCGCGTTAATAAAAAAGAAAGACTAGTATGTATGTACAAGCAATAATTATTTGTTCACACTCTATATGCAGTAGTCGACCTATATAATATCAAACAGTGATCTCTAAGTGCAGCGTGCCTACTAAAGGTACTATACAATTTCCAACGACATTAATTCCAGCATCAAGTTGAAGGCGTAGAGTTCTGCACCGATAAGGTATCCTTTATAGACCCACTACGGTTGACGACTTTGTTCAATAAACCCTTTATGAAGTAAGCCTTTTTTTAAACTACTCAAGAAATGAATTAAAAAAAATCGTTTCATTTGAAATTATTTTCTGGAATCTGGTAGATTCTTTTGTATGTTCTACTTTTGGATTTTCTATGGGTGCTATGTTAGGTAATTTACTTTTTAAAGGGAATTCTTTCTAGACTAGCTGAGGACTCTTTCCTTTAGGCTTCTTTTTTTTTAAATGTGCGAAAAATCACCACGCGTACCCCCCACCGGAGCCGACTCGGTAGGTTATGTCGAATTCGAACCGACTAAAACACACGCCGTCTTTGGGTCTTTGGTTGCCGGAGGTGAGGTAGTAGCCAACATTATCCCTCGCACCCTGGCAAACCCGGGGCCTTCTCTTCGAGATTCTGACAACACGATGATACAGTTCATAAGTTACTTACTTTTCTCTTTTACCAGCAGTCTTCTAAGAGAATGCTATGGGCAACGTCATATTTTTTTTAATTCTCATTAATTTTCTGTGGACGGAAATCCCATGAACTGGTCACCTTAGCACAGAAAAGCAGATTAATCCTTATTAGTCAGTACAAAAATTCACAACAAAAAATCTGCTCAATAAACGTGAGAAGTTCAATATAAAACTTCAAGCAGACATAAAGACATTTAGTAGACCATCGCTGCACCCTTTTCTGAGCTTCTTGCTTGTGAATAAAATAAAAAGTATTGAATGAGTTGTAAACAACTATTTCTATTTTTTAATAAATTCCTAACCGAATGTAGCAGCTAAATAAATTTGCAAATAAAAAATTGATTCGATTCCTTACTACGCAGTGTAAATTACAAGGATATTAATTACGTGCTTAGCCGTACAAACACAACCATTTAACGTCTTGGAGAGTATCAGGCGGACATAATTATTATTATACATGATATAAATAGAACTAGCTAAGTGAAATATTTTATATGACATATGACAAATGAATAATCACATACTCTACCCATTATGACGTAAATAAATATTTTAGGGTTCGTTTTTGGCGCCGACCGACGTTTCAGAAAAGTATTTGAACTAAAAAGTGTCATTTATTGCTGCCACACTACTATATCACATATTCATAAAAAGAGATATCACATATTCATATATACATACATACTATGATCATGCCCTTAATTCCCGAAGGTGTAGGCAGAGGTGTATTAAACACCCACATTGATTTTTGGTCCCACGTAGTAGGCGGCGAGCCTATTGCCGTCAATCGGGTATTTTGTAAAAAGGTTGACAGCAATACACCGCTGCCTACCCCTTTGGGGATTACAGGCATATGTATATATGTATTTATGTAGATTAACATGAGTTGCAGAAACATCATCAGAACTCCATATTAGCAGAATCGCTGGCAACAAATAAATAAAACGGTCCTAGAAAAGAGCTCTGTGTCTCTGTGCCCTTAGCATGAAATATTATCGAATTCGTAATGTAAACGTATCCACAGAACGGAGCATTGCAATTAGCGGGCTTCACGTACGCACATGTTTACATTAGGCAGGCTACCAATCATAGTAATTCGTTCTGTCGATACCTTTACACTACGAATTCGATAGGTTTTGTCATACGGCCACTGATTGAGATCAGCGTCATATAAATCCCATTTGCAATTTTATCTTACTTTTTAAGGTTAGTGAACCGAGATAGGTTTAAGAATAGGTATCGTCTTAATAATAGACTGTAAAATCTTACTATTGTGATGTCTAAGAAGAATTGATTTACGATGAAAAGATTGATTATTGTCTCGACCTCGCCTGATTTTTTCGAAGGTGGTTTTGAACAATTTAAATTATTTTTTTCATTTTACATGTGGATCTGAAATATGTCAAGTAAATTTTATTCAAGTTTTTTCAAAAGATGTAAACACATTTTATATGTCATAGCTGTAGCCTTTTTTTAATCGTGCGAGAAATCCCCATGGGCACCCAACGGAGCTGATTACGTGGGTTTTGTCGGACTCAAACCGATTGAATCGCACGCCGTCTTTGGGTCTTTAGTTACCGGAGGTGAGATAGTAGCCAACATATCCCTCGCACCCCGGCAGACCCTGGGCCCTCTCTTTCGAGATGACCCCCTTCGGATGTAAGGACCACGTTGTCCTTGTCTAGCACCGGGGTCTCGGGGAGGCGCAATTTGCGCCACCGCCGCGGCCTGCTTCTGCTAGGGTGACAGGTGGCTCTACCCGTCACCCTCAGGCCCGCGTTTACGGAGGATGGAGGTCATTCTGCGACCTCCGACGTCCGAGTCGCCTCCTTTCCTGCTGCCTAAAGTCCCGGGTGCTTTAACCGGGGCGTGAAAAAAGCATCTGATGAGGCCGTCAAGCTGAGCGCCACCATTGTAGAACTGTCCGTTTTTGTAATGGTGACTTTCTATGACTTGCCTTCAGCTTAACATCAGGCGAGGTGAAGTTAAATTGATGTGCCATAAATAATAAAAAACTCAAAAAGTAAAAAGAGTCCTCTCAGGCCGGGGCCGAACTTATAATATCGCCTCTTTGCTTCTATAATGTGACATATCCGAAATTTCGTTTTTTTTTTTATTTGATAATTAAAACCGCCGTAATCGATTTTATTTTCTCAAAAAACGTGGTATTTTTTACGCGGTAAATAGCGAATCTGTGGGCGAAAGAGATAGCGTCATTGTGTCAGATCACAATATGGCACTGTCTCTTACTGCATCAAGAATTTTTGCGAGAACGTAACATAACAGTAACCACTACGCACTTACAGAGGAAGGAGCTCTTGATTTTCTGCGAAAACGTGACATAACGTGTTTATCACGTTTTGATTGTAAAGATAAGTCTTAATTCAATTATGATTTTAAATTTTATAATGTGATATATGGATGTGACACATTATTACTAAAAAATAGTGTGGAATGTTAATTGTTATATACCGTACATGTCACATTGCTGTCGAAAGTATGAATGTTTTATTTGGAGTTAACTTAGGATGTAACGTTGTAGGTGATGAAACTTTTTCCAAATTAAAATTCAAGCGATGGATAATTATAGATGTTTCGTTTTTGAACAAAAACAAATGTATTTATTTAGGAATATTCTAATATAGTCCGTTGTAAATACTAAAAGTAGTAGCCGTTGGTACTTAAATTTTTCAGATGGAATCTAGATGTAAGACAAGTGACAAGTGAATATCATACTTTTTACTATTTGCCGTATCTTAGTTTAATAAGAAACTACTTATCTTAGCAAATATTTAAGATAATAAAACTTATTTTTAGAAAACGACTCTTCATTAAGCGTAGCGGGGGTGATTTTATAAAAATATAGGCTGCTACGAAAACTGATTATTAATATTTGCGCCAAATAATACCAAGACTATCTCTGATTACTGTGTAAGATCATTATTGATTTTTAATTTTGTAATTTTGTCTTAACTTAAAAGTAGATTTATTCTAATTTGATTACCTACTTATTTCCAAAGGACTATTTTGTATTCATGTTTTGACTAAGTCTAGTCCGTTACATTTGTATTACAATATTGGTTGGTTAAGTATTTTTTTTAATTTTGTATTTTGTTTGAAATTGCTAACACTTATGATGCTATTGTCAAGCCCTCTTTAAAAAGTAGGAAGTGTCCAGGTCTCCCTAACACCGCGACGCGTACAATGAAGCAAAGCGCGCCACTAAGAAAGCTGTAGCCAGACGAGACCACTTACAACCTCTCTATGATAAGTTGGAATCGCCTGAGGGGCGCAAGCTTATCTATAAGTTGGCGCGTTCCAGGGTCAAAGCGGCACAGGATATAATTGTCGCGGAGAAAAACAGAACGAAGAATACGCCACTGCACTGTCTGTTTGTAGACATGCAGAAGGATTTTGACTGTGTTCCTCACGCGGTGATCTGGTGGGTACTGCGGATTCTAGAGTTCTATATTGACACTATCCGAAAAATGTACTACAATTCCGGTCCAGACCGCTGTTGGCGACCCAAACCCCCTCCCCATCAACCTCGGAGTACACCAAGGATCTGTTCTTAGCCCGTATCTGCTCAGCGTGGTGGTAGACGCTCTGTCGGATAGCATCAGAAACTCATATGAGCAGCCCCCGTGGGTGTTCATGTATGCTGATGACATCGCCCTGGTGGATTCGCATCTCGCATCCGGGGCCGCCTCCATTTCCATGACATTGCAGACAAAATGCAGGAGAGTCGCCTTCGCTGGTACGGCCATGTTCAGCGACGACCACCCGGCTACGTGGGTAACAGATGTCTGGCCATGACACCTCCACCGGGTCCCGGTAGGAGGAATAGACCCAAGCAGTGCTGGCTTGGCGTCGTAGAGGATGACATGCGTGCCAATGGACTCACCACCATGGATGCGCCAGACCGTGCGAAGTGGATGAGAAAAAGCCGGAAAGCAGACCCCGGACGCCGAGGCGAAGGCTTCGAATACGACCGGGACTAACGCAAGGATGATGATGATGAATGTTATAATTGTTAGATTTTTAGAAACTATTGCTGCCGAAGACTGATTGTTTTTAGGTATAACTATTTTATATTAACCTAAATATGCTGTAATATAGAAGTCAAATGCGATTTTCATTAGGCCTACCAATTGTGATTATTTATAGTATTAATTTGTTTAAATTTTTATAGAATTAATTATTAAGTGTTGTTGTAGTTTCCCTCTTTCTAATAAAAAAATATTCTCGAAACCAAAAGTTTTTATTTCAACAATGATTGTTTGTGGCAAAACTCAGTGTCATAAGAAACGTAATATCATCAACAACGTGACGACTCAGGTTGTAACACTCATAATACTCACTATTTGCAAGAAAAACGTGATATATGTTCCCCTTTTTTTAAATTGATGCTAATTCCACGTTAAAATTTCAAATTGCCAGGGTTTTAAGAACTACTCCGATAGTTTATTTACTATATCAAATAATAAATTAAGGATCGACAGTAAAAAAGTTATTAGTTTTGTCACAGTTTTATTTTGTAAGTTTAAAATCACTCTCCTGTAAAATCACAGTTTTCGAGATAACACATTATAGAAGCAAAGAGGCGATATATTATTAATATTGACGTTTTGTGAGTTCCATTTAGTGGTCTATACAGAATAAATGATATTAGAATTTATAGTTATCAATAGTTATAAAGAAAAAAATATTGTTTAGTAACTGATATTGTATAATCTTGTATTTTTAACTGGTTACGAATCTACAGTGTTATGTATGCGGTCGAAACGATTTTGCGGCGATATTCTTTTTTTAAATGATGTTGGTAAATAACAAAGGTACACGGTGGCCCTTATTCGAATATGATTAAGTGATTTTCTTAACGTTTTCCGAAGACATTGATGAAGTATCTATGAGTATATTTCAAAACGTTGAACCAACACTTAATCACGAAGATGAATGTTAGATACACGATAATCCCTTTGTGTAACCGGATCTCGTACGCATCTCGAATTTATTATGAAATTGTTACAATACGCCATTTTGTTATTCAAGCTTCATGCTTCGCTTTAGATAAATTGATAACTTGAGTTTGACATGATTCCCAAACAATTTATGTGAAACCGAGGTATGATGAACCGTATCGTGGGTTCGAACCTCGCTTAGTGCAAATATTTGTATATACATAGGTATATGAATGTGCACTGGTTTGGTCCTGCCTCGGAGAACATGTTTTGCCGGCGGTCGGTCCTGGTGGTCATACGAATACCTATGGCAGTCGAAAACGTTCAACCTTAAAAGTTCAACCAATTGTCTAATAACAGTACTTCAATATCGCTGATTCCTCGAGGTTGTGGGAGCCAGATGGCAGTCACTTCACGGAAAAATGCGGACCCAGGACTTCGAGGTGACCGTTTCTGATGTGACCGTGACTATCGCAAGGATGAAGATCATGAGAGGTATGATGCAACACTTATACTTGTACGTCAATCTTATGATATGAAAAAAAATGAACATAAATAAACGGAATTGCTGATAAATATTAATTTTATACCTTGGCAATAAGCTCATCCCTTATTCCGTTGAATCGAAAATCATAAGCGAAATATGAATGTTGCGGTGTCTGCTAACCACTTTAGGGATTTACAGGATATTAAAATCGATAGAAAAAATAGTAGTTTGATACTCTCCAAGACGTTAATTAGTACCTAGTGCTTGTGCGGCTAAGCACGTAATTAATTGCCGTGTTATTTACACCGCATAGCAAGGAATCGGGCCAAATCTCTTTAGCTGCAACGTTTTGGTTAGAAATCTATTTTCGGCATACCCGTTTTCTTACAAAGTGCCCGATTGGCGGCAATAGGCTCGCCCCCTATTAAGTACGTGGGACCGAAAATCATAGTAGGCAAAATGTGAGTGCTTAATACGCCTCTGCCTACCCCTTTGAGGATTACGGGCTTGAGCATAAATGTATGTAGAAAAAACAAAAACAAATTCTAATAGGAATATTTTAGTTTACACATTGAATTTCAATGATTTAACTTGAAAATCCAATTTGAAATGCAGCCACAATAATATAAAAACAACACAACGTTCTAATTGTTCAGTGGTTCAAACATACCACGTAAAAGCTATCAAAGGAAATACAGATTGCATATCTTTCCATTTTTATCAGTACAGATTGCAAATAGAAATTATGCGTTTAAAAATGTTCTTGAAAGCAACATTTTCTCGTTTTCTAGTACGACTTCGTTCTGAATAGACCATTCAGTTGCGTTTCTGCTTTATACTTTCCATACTTATTGTACTTTAAAGTAGGTAAAAGATAATAGAGAATTATTTTTATTAAAATTCAAAAAATTAAAAACTTAAAAAATGAAAAAAAAATTTTTCAATGATACTGTAATCTTGATTCCGCCTCAATCCTTTCCCTTTCCACTTTAGTTTAAGGCTGCGATTCCACCAGAGATATGAGAGTATGCGTAGCGAGAGATGCGTTTGTAAAGAACCAATAGAATCATTTGATTTACATTGACCTCGCTCAGTGCAGCCGAGCGCCGTAATTAGGATTTTGTACGTACAAAACTAGGGAAGGATGTGTGCTACGAAAACTTACGGAGAGATGTTTGTGTGATTGTGTTGAGAACACAGGCGTACGTTTCACACCCAAATCTCGCCGCACTCATCAGAATCCAATCCTCATACTGCTCATTCAAATACTGCTCACCCACACACTATTTCCATGCGTCGTCGTTAAGAACCCTTTCATCTGGAAAGCAGAAATGGCCACGAATACCCCCTCGCCAGAGTCCATGCGGGTGGCATGTGGTTGAATTCAAACAGACCAAAACCTCACGGCCAACTCGGAAGGCCTCACCTCCTCCCGTTCAGTGGCTTAATACATCTATGGTAAAAGCACGCACACCATTACACATTTTCTACTGAAAACGCACCCATAAGAGGATTAAATGTCCCTACCCATTTCATTGATATTCTGTAAGAGAATTTGTGTGTTGAACCTACATAAATATCCTTATTTAAGCGTAATAAGAGCGCAGATCTGCATTACAAAGAAAAACTGAGGAAATAAGAGAATATTCAAAGAAATTATTCAAAGCAAAGTATAAGTAAATCAAAATATAAGCTCAACCAGTATGTTAATCAAAGGTTTTGCGTTTAATATCTATATCCATTTGCATAAACGCTTTGTTTGAACTAACGTGACTAGAAATAGGATTATACTTTATATATGCATATTTATATTCATTTTGTAGATCTGCGAATGAGCTGGCAGAGATATAATCACACCTGCATTTCTCTAGTTCGTGAGTTAAACTAGTACCTGTTTATTTATCGTGCACAAAATCCATAAGGATATCCCCCTCGGGGCCAGAGCGGATGATAATATAGGACACGAACCGACTAAAACGCACATTGCCTTTAGGTCTTCTGGTGCCAAAGGTGACATAGACGGTAACATATCTCTCGCACCAAGATTGACCAAGCTCCATCTATAATTCGGAGCTGACTTCCCTACAAACTTCGGTGATTCCATCTAACCCTCAACTGTGTGTGTTCTACCGCCTGTATAATGGCCTGTGTTCAGAAGAATTGTTTGACATGATGCCCACACCTACTTTCTATCATCGCACCGCTTGCCATAGAGGATATCATCCTCACACACTACGACCGGAAACGGTGCGCACTGTGCGGTATGAAAGGAGTTTCATCCCGCGCACGCTCAAGCTGTGGAATGAGCTCCTTGCCGTGGTTTTCCCAGGCGACTACAATATGGGGTTCTTCAAGAAGGGCATTAGAAGGTTTCTACAGGGTAGGCAGCACGTGTGTGACGCCTCTGGTGTTGCAAACGTCCATAGCGGTGACCGCTTTCCATCAGGTGGGCCGTGCGCTTGTCTGCCACTTAAGTGGTATAAAAAAAAGCTATGTCCTGCTCTAACACTAACGCAGATAGCTCATCACGCCCGCTCTGTCAAGAACGAAACAACTAAAAAATAAAAGATCTGTCTATATTTTTAAATGCATTGTAGCTTGAATTATTTTCTTACATGATTAATTTCATATGACACTGTTCAATTTATGTGATATAGGAAGGCTAGCAGTTATCGTTATGTTATCCACCTTTCGTCTTCAAAGCCTTGTCTGAAAGCGATGTATATTATACCCATTTCTATTCCAGTTTACAGCCCTTTGTGGCTAGTAGGCAGGAACAGCAATGTAGTTGTCCAACGCTTTCCAATTTGCATATATTTTCATAGGTACTAAGACAATGATTGGATCGTTTAGAACATTATTCAGATAAGCTAGTGATCCAACCCTTACTTTAGATAGAAGTTAGGTACTGTCAAAATCACTTAATAAAATTATATTTAAATCACATGTGATGAAATCAAATAATTTGACAGAAGTCCTGGAATTCCTTACCGGCGCACGTGTTTACTTCTTCCTACAGTCCCGGGTTCTTTAAGCAGGGCGTGAAAAAGTATGTGATAAGGCCGTCAAGCTGACCGTCATCATTGTAGCACTGAACATGTTTGCAATGGTGACCCTCTTTCATGAGACTTTGCCTTCAGCTTAACGTCAGGCGAGGTGAATTCAAATTGATGTGCCATAAATGAAAAAAAAACTACATATTTATTATATTTACCCAGAAAAGTACTTTATTGTACACGTTCATTTGACTTCACTTTGCCTGATAAACTGAAAGAGAGTCATCATTACAAACACGTAGGTATATTTGACTAAGTATAAGCACTTGGTACTACTATTATTTGAATACTTTTCAAGTATCATTGACTGTGACGGTCAAAGAACTGTAACCTTTTTTGGTAGTAAAAAATAACTGTCAAGGGTAATGACCAAAGGCACAACGTATATATAATTACCGGCAGATATCTCGACCCCAAAATGTCCTCTACAATTTTTGGAGTGTCTTTTGAGGTTAACACAGGCTGCTATGGGGGCAGATCTCAAATTCACTAGTCATAGCTTATAGGAAAACAATTTATACGCGCCAAGTCTTGGGGTCTTTAGGTCAAGATATATACCGGGAACTATACTTGTGGAACATCAATGCCATCAAGGAATATTACCAGCCAGCCAGCGCTTACATAAAAGAAATTATTCCCGAAGCTGTGCCAATTTTATGATAATGAGGTACGTAGTGTACGCCAATGGTTTAATTGGCGATACCGTAATAGCTGTTACGGGCTCAGGCTAACAATTACCAGGAATATACTATTATTACTACTACAGTACTATACGCTGTGAATTCTCTCCTAACAATAGCAATTTAGTCTAAGGGTTAATGAGAACAGCGGAAATATGCAACTGACATTAACTTGTTCCCTTAAAAATAATTTTGTATGTTAAATTGTTCTCTTAGGAGTGACTGAATGAAGAGAGCTCAGAAAACATACAGCAATAACTTCTTTAGTTCATTGGCTCTTAGGAATGGATTCCAGAGCTACTGAAGAGTCACACGCGAGTATGCAATCGTGCACGCACACACGCTCTCTCTCTCTCTCCCTTCACACACACACACAACTTACATTTTTAAAAATAAATCCAAGTACGTTGAATATATTAAATTTGACATAAATAACATAACATAAACTCACGCTTATATCCCCGAAGGGGTACGCAGAGGTGCTAGCACCCACATTTCGCCAGTTTATGTTTAGGTCCCAATGTAAAAAGGTGGCGAGCCTATTGCCATTAACCGGGTAGTTATAAACCTGCGATAAATACACACATAACTTCGAGAAGCATCGAAAAGTCATTGGTGTGTGCCATGGTTAGACCTGGGATGGGATCCGAGACCTCGTCTCAGCAGTCTATTACCCATACCACTAGGCTTTAGGTCCAACATGTATTTTAAACCACTTTCGATGTCTACCACCTAAATGATTCATAATAAAAAAATATTATCACAAGCGTGTCTAAAATAATTTGATATACCTACAGGTTAGGATGACTCTTAAGTTTAAGTCCATTCGTGTCTCGTAGATGTTAAGCTATTGCCATCGTCCCGATAGTGATCTCGTAATTACATTTGTGGCATTTGTTACAGGTTTGAATTTATAAATGGTCCGAAGACAACTTATTTACAAAGTTTTCATATCACATGTCGCTATTCAAAAAACAAAAATAATAGAGTATTTACCTAAATCTTATTAATAAGAAATGCTTTCTACCACTAAAAGGCCCCTCGCCCTCGGCGACTTTTTGTTATATACTAAGGTAGCGACCGCTTTGCGACTATATCGATACGGATGCACGACAGCTTCGCTACAGCATCGCTGCAAAAAGTCGTCGTGGGCGAGGTGCCTAAGTAATACCACCTATTAGTTGAACCAAAAAAGGCCTGGTAGTCGAAGTCAGCGAGGGTGGTTCTATCGAACTCGAACCGACCAAAACCGCACGGCTGTCTTGGGCCATCAGTTGCTGAGGGTGAGGTAGCCTCTGGCATATCCCTCACGCCCCAGTTGACCCAGGACCACCGAATTCCCTCTCGGGTGTGGGATTACTGTATCCACATCTTCCCCTGGGTAGAGAGATCGTGCATCACGCTGCCGCGCCGCGGCCTTCTCCTGCTCGGGTGACAGGAGTCTTCACCGGCCACCCCCGGTCTGCCCTGATTGATCACGAAGGTCATTCTGCGAATTCCGACGCCCGAGTCACTTTCACTCGTCGCGGTCTGTGTGGGCCTGGAGTCTCCTCCGAATCCGCTCCGCCAGCTCCTTCTCGAGCTAATGCTCTAATCTGAAATATGTTAACCCTAGGCAGTCTGGTGACTACAGGTCCGGTTCATCGACTGTACTCTTTTATTTCAGATAAAACGCGATATATAACGTACATTCCGTTTGCCTAAATAAAGTACAGTACGCACAAATTTATTTTCGTAAATATATTCAAATATCTACATCTCGGTGGTGACGTCAAACACATTAGTGACGCATCTACGTATGTCATGAAATATTATTTCAATATACTTTTATTCCCTGTATGAACAGTGACCATGAATTAATCTCAGCAGGGACAGAATCCGGAAAATAATAGGAGCGTTTACTGGCCACTACTGCACAAAATACACTTTGAGCAAGATTGGTATCATAAATGAAGAAACATGCAGACACTGCAAGGAGGACGTGGAAACGATGAAGCACATACTGTGCGAGTGCCACGCCTTAGGAAGACATCGAATGGATCTACTCGGGAGGGGATACCCCAAACCAGAGGATTACATGCACCTGCGATTAAGAGGAGTGGCCACCCTGATAGAGAGGGCTATCCCTATCCCTCCTCTAACCTAGGAGCCAGGATGGGGTCGACACAAAGGATCCAATAGGGTCGAAGTGTCCGCGAAAGCTCCATAGCACGCACCCCAATAAAATAAGATAAGATAAGATAAGACCATGAATTTAGAAAACAATGGAAAAACGGTGGAATCACGTTGAATTGTCGTTTCCTTTAATATTTTTCAGCATGTACTGTTAGAGGTCACACTAAAAGAATAAACTTCACGATTAGAATTAGCGAGTGAAGCTACCATAAAGGAATAGTAAAATTGATAACAATTCGCTCACACTGGTGCGAAATGTGTGGCGAATACAAAGAATGCGAGCAGAATAACCCTACTTTAGTATTCCTTTTGACGGTTACACGCTCTAGTTCTATAAGTTCCGTCTATGTTATTCTACTATAAAATATTACCTTAGGATCAAAGATAACTAGTCACATTTGAATGTGATAAATTGTTGACGAAATGAACTGTTGATGTTATATACTTACTAGTGTAATAAACTGTTAATTGAAGTATTCACCTAGTGATGTTTTTGATTTATTAAACTGGTGTCGCTGCATCCTGCAGTTGAAACTCGTATGTATACCCTGTTATACACAAGGTATTGGAGCTATTGCTATTGCTACACAAAAAGCTATTGGAGTTACTTTCGTTACAATTCTAATATTACAATCCTTTGTATCATCAAATCCATGGTCACCCTGTTGCCGGGGTCGTTTTAACACGCTGTCAATGACTGCTTTCATTATGCACGGGTGCGCAGACTGAATAGACGGATCAGATGGATCAATTCACGTCTATACTGATTATTGTTTTATTTTAGCGATATAATGTCGATCCTTTACAGAGAAGAGAAAATATTCCTAATAATTTCCTAAGGGTTTAATTATATATGGATATTGGGGTTTTTAATTCAAAATAGATAGTTTAGTTCTAGTTGAATTTGAATTATGACGTGTAGCTATAATGAGATGTCATCTCAAAAAAAATATAGCTGAGGGCACTTACGAATACGCAAACTTCCATAAGCCTCGAGAACGGCAACGGGAGTGGCATAAAAAGATGAGATTGCGGTAATAAACGGCTTAAAAATTACTCAAAATGTAATCGTATTGTTGGTTGACTCAGGTCTGTAACAAGCCGTATTAAGATACCCACAGCACGCGAAGATAATAAGGAAGTTAGTACATGGTAACTGCAAATAACCTGTCACCATCCTATCGTAGAAACTTTCATACAACTACTTACTTATAGAACTTTATGAATTGCAAACAAGTAAACTCGTAGAGTAAGTCGCGTTAAAAGTAATCTCTTGAAGTTCAAAAGCATCTTTGCTGATGCCCTACAACTTTACATGAAGTTATTAATAAATAATGTAATGATGTATATATCAAACTATATATGAATCATTCAAAAATTAAGTCAGATAAAATATAGTCCTGAGATTATGACGAAATTTAATAAAAGAATTTGTGTAATAATTATTTCCATTACCTTTACCCCTAAAAAGGGGATTAGAAGGTTTCTATACGGTCGACAGCACGAGTGTGACGCCCTATGGTTGCAAAGGCCTTGGTAGCTATATTTTCCTTCAGGTGGGCCCTATGCTTGTCTGCCACTTAAATGATATAAAACAAACAAATACTAGCAAGGATAGTCTTAGAATGCAATCTCTCCGGACATCGTACAGTAAATTAAATTGAAGGGCTCATAAGAATTAAATCTTCAAAAGAGATTGTAGCATTATTGATATTCCTGCAATGATAATAATCATTCTTTAAACTTGAACCAATTGACAATCTAAAAAAAATAAAGAGAAGCCAATTTGTACTATTGTTGTTCAGTTCTATGCATCTTGCACGAGACAAGAAATGAACACAGAGGCCATTGAGACCGGCCAGTTACAGAATTAGAGCGAATACTCAGAAATACACGTTTTATAAAATGGCGTGGGGTCTATTAGACCCGACTGTGCGCTAGACAGGATAATTAAACTTCTGCAAGCGTTAATACTATCGATAGCTGGCTTATTACTGCAAGCAAGTCCAATTAAATATATTTGCTAACAAGACGGCATTTTATAACTTTATTAAAAGAATGTGAATGAAAAAGAGTGAGGGGTTATGGCGGTCGAATGCTAAGTATATCAGAGAATTTATGGACATGCTAATATGAAATTAAGTAGCTATCGCTAACGGCACGGATCTTAGACCTATAAGTAGGTTAATATTTTGAAAGTTGTGAACACATCTTGCGTGTATGTATAAAATTAATTGATTGGCGACTTCCAATGTATAGGAACAATTAATAAAGTGCGATAATTTGCTGCCTATCATAATAATTGTATTCTTTAAGTGTTCGTTTTTTTTTCTTTTATCACGCAGGAAACGGAACTGACGAAAACAATTTTTGAGAAAATGTATTTGTCATTTCAGAGAAATTGAGGTGTAGATAGTTGGGTTTTCCTTCTTCTATTTCTTTTATATTTAGTGGGAATAGTATTATAAAAATACTTTTGGGATAACAAAATACACACAAAAGAGTACAATAGCTTTGATATTTGTGAAATAAAAATGTATGCTAAGAATAGAAATTGAGAACACTGCCATCTATCTCCTACGTTTTGTACTACATCGTATCCAAACCGAGTGATGGGGCAATAAGTCATAAAATAAAACAAGCATCCAACAAGTGGTTCTAGTTTCGAGCAAGTATTGCGAAGATTATAGCAGGAGGTCGTTGTTATATCACATTGTAGATAACACAATGTTTGAAATAGATAATACGATAGGATTATGCAAACTGATATCTACCTAGAAAGTAGAGTAGTAAAGTGAAGATATTACCTGCGTTAAACAATTATGTTATTATTTATTAAACATAACAACGCCTATATCTCCGAAGGGGTAGGCAGAGGTGCTGGCACCCACATTTCGATGATTTTCGAAGTTATGTATTGTGTGTATTTATCATATATATAGTATATATTATATGTAATATAATTCTTGTCATATTTAATTTCATTAGTTGGTATGTAGTTACAGAAGGTTGGAGTGTAGATACAGGGCAGGCGGCACGAGTGTAACGCCCCAGGTATTGCAAATGTCCATAGGCCTCGGTGACCACTTTCCATCAGGTGGGCCCTGAGCTTATCTGGTGATAAGCCTCAGTGATATAAAAAAACAGAAGTTACGTATCTCAAATCTGTTTCAACGTTCTCCCCAGACTTGTTTTAAAAAAGAATGTTAGCAACTGAAATTACTAATATTCCCTTTAACCCCTCCAGCTAAACTCAAGGGCTTGTGTTAGGAATTTGGTTCACATCGGTAGCGTAGTGGTCAGAACTCGAACCCAGGAACTCTCGATTGTAAAGTCGACTCCTTAACCATTAGGCGTAAGTGGCCACTCCGTCATTGACAGTGTCATTACCGGCTACGCGCTGACTATTCTATATCTGGGTGAGAATAACTCATCAGTATTACCAACTAAGGATTAAGAAACTCCAAACTCCAACTCTAAGGGAGTTCATAAAGCAAGTCCCTCCTTCAACATAGTTAAAATGTAGGTTACATAACAAAATGTTGTCTATTATTAGTTTCTCGGTACATTGTAATTAGACTGTGTTATAATTACTGGTGATATGAAATTTATTTACAAAGTGTAATGACGATGAAACAAACTAAGTACGTGTAATTACAGAATAGCACTTTATCATACAATATAATGATTGTTTTGATTGCATGGTTCAATTGATTTTAAAATTGCAAAATTTATAATAACCAATTCTACAAAAATAATTCAGTATTATGAAATGTATCAAGAACTGATCGATTCGGTGACTTTTTTTCTTCGCCTCATCATTAAGTCTTGGTGTTCTTTACCAGCTCATGTATTTCCTCTTTCCTATAGCCCAAAATGATCCATATGTTGATCACCGATTTATTTTTAACCATCTTAAGATTAAGTCACCTGAACAGCCTGAAATGAACGTTGTTAATGACGTTTCGAAAGCCACAGTGGAAGCAAATTTTATCTCAAAACGCCTGCAATTTTATTATTGACTGATCGAGAGAAGCGAGAACGAGTCTCCATTTTGAAAATTCTGATATAAAACAGCCTTATTCCATTGACGCCTTGAGGGATATCGCCTGGAAAATGATGGGTGGCCCAAATTCCACTCTGCCGGGAGTCCTGCATAAATACCCTGGAAATTATTTTCATTATCTTCCAGACTACTAGAAATAATATTCATTGAAACATCGAAGACAATCAGGAAAAAACTTGGAAATGCTGTACAAGTCAGTTTTTATTTTTCATTATAGTATGTATTTGAATTTTTCACTGCAAATTTTCAACTTGAGTTGGCAGTTTCCGTCGTTTACAACTACAGTCAGTAAATTTAACGTCATATACACGTTTACTGTTGCTTCGGCACTAACTTTATTACTGCTAAGTAGAATGTCGTGAATTTAGTAAAATTTTATGCCAATAATTTGCTATCTTTTCAGAACAATTTGAAATTATAAAAAGTAAATGTCTAAATGGGATTTCAATCCTTGATCAGTCTCTAACAGGGAAAATAACTCTGATCACTACTAGACCAGGTCTATACCATAAGAAATTCTCTTTCACGTCGTAGAAGGCGACGTTGGTACCATCCACCGATCATCCTACGAACTGTCAGAAATAATGAACAATTTTTCAATGGTCCCAAGTATTAGCAAGCTTATTTATGATAATATGTAAACGGGAATTAACGCGATCATGGTATATGTATATGTATGGACAACCGTTTACATATTATCATAATCATGGAACGCGAAAGTTTAAAAGTTAATATAGCAAGCTTATTGCCGTCAATCAGGTACTTTGTCATGTATGAGCTGGATGTTTACTCTTAGATGGAGAACAGCCAAGTTCTAAGTTTTTTTTTTTATTTTATTTATCTATGGCACGTCAATTTGACTTCATCTCGCCTGATGTTAAGCTGAAGGCAAAGTCCCGTGAAAGAGGGTCACCATTGCAAACACGTTCAGTGCTACAATGGTGGCGCTCAGCTTGACGGCCTCATCAGATGCCTTTTCACGCCCCGCTTAAAGGACCCGGGACTGTAGGAAGAAGGAAACACGTGCGCCGGCAAGGAATTCCAGGACTTAATGGTACGGCAGAGAAAAGACTCACCGAACCGCTTGGTTCTTGATGGAATATTCTGTACCGTATGCGAGTGACACCTAAGCCCTGCACGCGTTGTCCTGTGTAGGAAAGGGGAGGGTGGGATTAGTTGGAAGAGCTCATCAGAACATTCACCATAGTAGAGACGGTAAAATACTGCCAAGGACGCAACATCTCTACGCATCTGCAAAGGCTGGTAGTTTGGAAAGAAGCGATTTGTGCCAGACTCTATCGAACGCTTTGGTGACGTCTAGGCTAATAGCCAGTGACTCACCATGCTTGTCCATAGCCTCACCCCAAAGATGGGTAACATACGCCAGAAGATCACCCGTTGACCGTTTCGGCCTGAAACCATATTGTCGGTCATTAATTAGGGAGTGATCCTCTAGGTGGCGCATGAGCTGTGTGTTGATAAGGTGCTCGAAGACCTTGCACAGCACTGAGGTGACGGCTATGGGCCGATAGTTGGCTGGGTCTGAGCGATCTCCCTTCTTGGGAATCGGCTGTACATTCGCCTCTTTCCACGCCGTCGGCACTGTACCCGAAATGTAGGAAAGTCGGTACAGCCGCGTGAGTACTGGAGACAACTCCGCTGCACATTTTTGAAGAACCACCGCTGGTATACCATCCGGACCACTGGCTTTCCGGACATCGAGTGACTGCAGCACTGCTCGGACATCGCGTTGCCTGATACGAATATCAGGCATTGCGTGGTCACTATTGGGTAGAGTCGGTGGCTGCATACCACAGTCGTCGATTCGGGAGTTGGCCGCAAAGAGATTAACCAGCAAATTTGCTTTCTCTTGCGGCTTATGTGCCAGGGATCCATCAGGGTTACGCAGGGGGGGCAGTGAAGGCTGGCAGAAGTTAGCTTGCACGGCTTGGGCCAGTCGCCAGTAGCCACGGCTGCCCGTGAGATGCGCTACTAGTTCTTGACCAACCCGTGCTATGCGCTGAGCATCTGCTCTGACAAAAGCCCTCTTGCAGACCCTAGTGGCTTTGTTGTACGCTGCCTTAAAGTACCCGATGTTGGAATCGTGCGTAGCGCGCGCCCTTACCCAAGCGCGATCCGCAGACTGTTTATGCTGAACAGCCTCTGCGCATTCGCGCCCAAACCAAGGGCGGTTAATGACATCCACGAGAGGAGATAGGGAGCCCCTTTAGTACTCCACCAAGAACCAATACCGCTCTTATCTACGATATTCTATAATATTATATTGAAGTACTTGCTCCTATCAATTAAGTAGGTACGTAAAAAACTCGAACCCGCAATTTTTCCCTTACAAGGAAATGTTAATGCTCTACCCACTAAGCCACGGAGCCAAGCCTTGAACATTTGAAATCGTCCTTAGGGTGATGATATGCGTCACCTACCAACAAACTTCCACCATTAATTACAATTACATAAACTCACGCCTATATCCCCGAAGGGGTAGGCAGAGGTGCTAGCACCCACATTTCGACAGTTTATGTTTATATCCCACTGTAATAGGTGGCGACCCTATTGCCATCAACCGGGCACTTATAAACCTGCGATAAAATATACACATACCACATACATAACTTCAAAAAGCATCGAAAAGTCTGTGCCATGGTAAATCCTAGGATCGAACCCTCGTCCCAGCAGTTACTTTTTTTTGATTATCTTTGATTAGAAAGAGCATACTAATTACTTTAAAAATTCATTACTTACATACTTATTACTCGTAATTTTTTCACATATCTGACAGGCTTTATATATAGGTGTCTGTATAATACACACTTACATAAGTAAGTGATTGATCTCTGTAATAGGTTTTAGTGGTGGTAAGATTAATTAGTTCGTGTAAAAAGATTTTAGGTTCTTATTTGTTTGAGAAATTTATTTGGTTTAGTTCAGAACAGGATTCTTTCTTTGATCTGAGCTATTACTGAATAACCCTAAACCTTTTAATCACTTGGTAAATATTTTGTCTTTTTGATTCTGTTTTTTATATTTATTTTTAACCTCAATAGGTGTCAACTTAATACAGAACTAATAAATAATTCAGTCAGTCGCTCTGTGGCGCTCCAGAAGATGCTTCGTGTAGAGGCCAAATGCGTGTTGAGGTCTGTTCTTTGCACTAGCGAAATATTGCACATACAACACCATAAATTTCCTCGGGTAAGAATTTTTTTACTTGCTTTGAGGGGTGGGATTTTACATTTCTTTCTATAACAATTAGTGATAATTTGCTGTTACTATCGTTGTGATGGTTAAACCCCCTCCGTCCACTAGGATCCATTGGTAGAATCCATTGATGGATTCAAGTGAACTTTTAGTACACTCAGATCCTATAGGTGAGTGGTAGGATTGTTAAACCCTTCCTTCCCCAATATAATGCCCTGTAATGAATTATCGTTCATGGAAAGTCATTTTCATGACCTTTTGAAGTATTAAGTATGTTCATCATCATTCCCTGAACCTTTTTCCCAACTTTCCAGTCTAACTGTGATGCGGCTGAACTTCGATATTTTCCGTGAAGCGACTGCATCTGACCTCCACAACCAATGGTCTAATGACCAATGGCGATATCGAAGTTCCAAATTAGGCTGGTTGGACTTTTGAGGGCTCCAACTACCCGTAATGACTGCCATAGATGTTTGTATGGCAACCGGGACCGACGGCTTAACGTGCTCTCCGAGGCACTTATAAACCTGCGATAAATACACACATAACTTCAAAAAGCATCGAAAAGTCATTGGTGTGTGCCATAGTAAACCTGGGATTGAACTCGAGACCTAGTCTCAGCAGTCCATTATCCAAACCACTAGGCTACCGCGGTAAGTATTAAGTATGTTATCTATTCAAATCAATTTAGATAGGCAAAAGTGTGATTGTGGGTTTCCGTCATATACAATTTTTATGGCACCGTCAATTTGACTTCACCTCGCCTGATGGTAAACTGAAGGCAAAGTCTCAGGAAAGAGGGTCACCATTACAAACACGGACAGTGTTACAATGATGGCGCTTGGCTTGACGGCCTCATCAGATTTTTCACTTTTGCTCAATGTAAATCAAATTAATTTTCATAATGGTTTCTTTTATGAACGCAAGTACCTATCATATTATTTACAAACGCCACGCCACGAAGTTATTATACTTTAATAATGTACTTCCTTCCTATTACTATCTATTCTAAGATTTAAATTGACCCTATTCTCATATTTTGTTTCCTGCAATGCAGAAGCAAACGGCAAAAACGACTGTCATACTGAATTTCGAAGTTCAAAATAGCGATGAACTGTAGCCCTAAAGAACAGAAACGCGACTCACGGTAGTGCGAAAGTGCGCCACATCGATACCCATAATTTCGAATGTTTTCCACCGCGAAGCACGGTAGTGCGAAAGTATTCCACATCGATTCACACATTGTCGAAAGTATTGCAGCGCGATGCACGTCAGTGCTAAATTCTACTAAATGCGAAGGCATGCCACATCCTATTTTCTGCTAGCTCGAACGCTACAATTGTGAACTCCAGATAAAATTTTAGTTCATTTAGTGCGTACACTTAGAATATAATGAAAAACTCTTTTTTTACCCCAGTTAGATACATTTTGTTACATTTAATTATAAATAACCTAACCTAATTCGTAACTTTTACTTGAAATAATTCTGGGAAACAATAAAACTCTACCTGATGCATTACGCTTAGCATTTTTTTTCGCGGTGCAGTTAACGGCAAATAGGTAGTCATTTCGTAATTACACTTTCGGTATGATTGTTTATAGTATAATTATTGGCTATTTATTACTCATTCATTATTACTCACTTATAAATAAATGGTATACTGTATCCTTTTTTTTTTTAATTGTTCCACTTTTGACACTCATATAAAAACTAACGTTGTTCTGATATTACTTCAAGTTCCAGTAAATCAATATATAACTTAACACACTCACACAAAATATCGATTCGTCAATCATCGATTTACAGCAAACATTTCTGTGTAATGCAAGAAGTAGTATGCCCTTTACTAGACTTTCGCACAGACGTGCATCGCGCTGCAATACTTTCGACAATGTGTGAATCGATGTGGAATACTTTCGCACTACCGTGCTTCGCGGTGGAAAACATTCGAAATTATGGGTATCGATGTGGCGCACTTTCGCACTACCGTGAGTCGCGTTTCTGTTCTTTAGGGCTACAGTTCATCGCTATTTTGAACTTCGAAATTCAGTATGACAGTCGGCAAAAACGTGGGCTGTCACGGCAGAGTTATTTCACAACACCTGAGGCTGAAAACGGCTGAGATAACACCAAATTTGTAGTTCTGGTAGCCGTTCAAGTATAAAATATGTAAATGTAAATACACGCTGATGAAATTTGTACAAGTATCTTCACACGTTACAATATATTTGTGCAAGTCTAAGTTTGCGCAAGCCTGAATTTGCGTAAATCTAAATTTGTGCAAGCCTCAATTTGCGCTAGCCTAAACTTGGGCAAGCGTATTGTAAAGTGTGTGACTACCATTACAGTACAACTTGGGTTTGAGATATAAACTTTCACCACCTGTATACTTCTGAAGAATAACCAAAGTCGTCTTAAGTCTTTTTAAGGGAAATCTAGTGTAAAAATGTGTGTATTATAATATATTTTATGATGATATATTTTGTGACCAGATAAAAAAATCTTGCATGTAGATTATCTGTAAAATAGAGAAACATAACAAGACATAATGTTTGTGAGAGAAACTTTATACTAGAGCACTTAATTAATAACAAGCAGTCATTAATCCATGGCCTAGCCCAGTGACTTATAGTAATTAATCTCTGAGGCTACGTATTCTTTCCACTCCCTCACTAATCAATATTCGAAAGATTAATTCCTTTATAACATAGAACATTAACATTCTAACTACACAAACAAATAATTCTAGTTGTTGTATTATTTGTATTTATTATTATGATTGTATTATTGTTATCACTATATAGTATAAAACAAAGTCGCGTTCTCTGTTCCTATTTTTAATGTTTTTATGTACCTATGTATGCTTAAATCTTTTCTCACCGGTCTTTTAATAGATAGAATGGTTTAAGAGGAAGGTTTATATGTATATAACATCATGCTACGACCAACAAGTGCAGAGCAGGAATGAAAAATGTTGCAAAAACGGGGTAACGCAGACGAAGTTGCACGGGTCAGCGCAAAATAGGTATACACGTTCCATATCAGCCCCTTAAGTTTCTCTAGTAGTTTAAATTGCACCACCATTAATGAATATGCACGAATCTAGTGTAATATGTCAGCGTACTCGTATATACCTAGTTCATAGAAACAAATATTGTATGTTAGCAGTTATCCCTCGCAACCATCGGAGCTCAGGCGTAACAAGTCGTTAATGACGTATTCAGTGAAAAAGTAGAACGTCGCATTTTCCAGCTATCCATCATAAATGGCATGTCGAATAGTTCCCACGTTCACACTCGTATTTCTACACTGATGAATCGGGTTTTTAGGCATATAGCTGACCTTTGAATTTGCAATGTTTGGTTTTTAAAGATCAAATGTTGCCAGGTTGATTTGAACGACTTGCTTTTACCTGTCGGAATTGTTTTATACTTATCACTTCTATTCCATGCAATTTTATGGTAAGTATAACTTCAATTAAGGGGCATTTCAAAATTATAATAAAGTAACTCCGTCAAGAAACTTGGCGGGCTTTTCTTTTTTTTTGGTCTACTTACAAACATTTACTTAGTCTGGATACAATAATTTGCTTAAGTAGAAAATTGAAAGAACAAGTCATTTCCAAAATGGTTTGTCAACGAAATTATATTGAATATCAAGATACCAAGGCATAATTTACTTTTAATAACGTGCATAAATTTTGTTTATCGGGAAATCTCTAACATCATAAGGTAATTTGTTAAAAAAGTGTATACAGTTACCCTGGAAAGAAATATTATTTTTTGGAACCTACTAGCGCAGCTATCGGCCCTCCATTACTCTTTCTCCATACATTTTTTACCATTCAGATGGCAGATAAGCATACAGCTTGCATAATGGAAAGTGGTTACCGTAGCCTATGGACGTTTGTAGCACCAGGAACGTCGAACTGTGTTGGCAGCCCTATTGAAATACTGCACTTTTTTATTTCACAAAAAATATAGAGAACGCGTTCTTAGGTCAGAATTACATGATGGATGATTCAGTAGTTTAAATATAAAGTTGTTCAAAATTCTTTTTGTTTTAGGGCACCATTGTCGTGATGATGGACGATGTATTTGTCCTTATACTATGTTCAAACTCCGGATGATATATAAGGCTCTTAAATAATATTCGTGCCTCTGAAACAGTCTTCTCAGGCTGGGGCCGCATTTCGAATTGGCGGTGGTTCATTTGCTCACTAATTTATAAATTACTGTTTATATTGACATTTTGTAAGGAACTTCTACTACACACACACACACGCACACACACAGACACACACATCACGAACATTGTCACAGTTACAGTTCTAGTTAAAAATAATATAAATTAAACTTAAAATAAACATTGCTATTTATTTTATTTATTTTCAAACTATAAAAATATTAATATATCAAAATACCCACAGGCTAGTATCAAAATGTATTTTGAGCAAATATCTCTAAAACTACTGACTGAATCGATTAATATTCTCATGAGTACTGACTTTCACTCGACGTGATTAGCATTTCCCTGAAACATAATTTTACATGTACTGCGTTTAACGACCGTGTCTATGTTCTAGTCTCCTCTGAGAACGACAGCATGACTTACAGTCTAAGGGTAATGGAGTGGCACAATGTTTATAAAATCTTGAATAAATGGTTATACGGATAATACATGAAGAGACAATTGCCTATGTGACGTGACGGTAGCGAATATAAATTCCCAAATAAAATACTTTTTTTTCATGCGCAAAATTCCCACGGATACCACCCCCACCGGAGCCAGTGAGAGTGGTTATGTCGGACTCGATCCGACTTGAATGCACACCATCTTTGACCGGTTGTCGGAGGTGAGATAATAGGCAACATATTCCTTGCACTTCCAGTGCTTCAGTCCGTCAGGCGTCTTCACCCGTCACTCCTAAGCCAGTGCTCATAATTAGTAACATACTGCAATCAACTTATTATAATTAGCGTGTATTACCGCCACACAACAGAGACTGTTTGGCTACTTGTTTTCATTCACTGATTACGGAGTCTTTTATTTACGGACCAAACCTTTTCTGAATAACTCGCTATACGAAATCTTTGTTCAATGAATTATTACATACTAATAGATGGCTCCTTGCACATGCCTGAAGTAATTCTAATTTTTATATAAGAATAAAAGTAACATACTAATTTAATAATGTCAGCTGATGCCACTCATAATGCTGTCAGCACTCGAAAAACCGCTACACTTTAATAAACTTAAGTTGAAGCACGTCTGCCGCACTTAATATTTTGAAGTGATCACTTATATCTAATTGCATTCTATACAATTTTAAATTGAGAATTTTCATTTTCAAAATATGGCTTGAATTTAAAAGAGTTGCTTATATTATTAATCAGTGGCTAGCGGACAAACATTGACAGAGTTTTTTAGGTCACCCATCTTAACCTATTGACAGTTGGGATCGAGTTTTAACAAGCCCTCCAAATCATGGAAGCACTCCGATGAACCACTAAGCGGTCACCCTTGTAGATGGACAGACAGACAGAGAAACCCTTGTAGATGGCAATCGCACTTTGAACTGAAAAAGCACATCACTATGTACGCTTATCTAGATTAAGTAAAACACTTTCTTGTAGATGTATTTTCGAGTAAAGTGATAAACAGACACACAGTAAAATTACAAAATTCGTTTGGAGTGGAAAATTACAAACCAATTTGAAATTAATCGTTTTAATCATAATTTTAATCTGTGGATATTTCACATAGCTAGGTATCATTTTGAGTGATGTTTAATAAGGTTGATAATCTCATAACATGTTTTCATTTGAACACAAAATAAACATTAAGATAAACTAGAGCGGGTGTTGCAAGTTTTAACTGTGCAGATGAGGTGCAGAAGTTTATCCCTAGAATGGACCAAATTTGTTATTTTTCTAATTACATACATTCACACATATACTCACACCTGTAATCCCCGAAGGGATAGGCAGAGTTGTAATTAACACCCACATTTCGCCAACTATGATTTTCGGTCCCACGTAATAGGTGACGAACCTATTTCAGCCGATTGGCACTTGGACAAAAAATGGGTTGGTATGCCGAACATGAATTTGTTGCAAATGTTGCAGCTAAATAAATTTTGGAAAAAAAATTGACCCGATTCCTTGCTTTGCGGTGTAAATCGCAATGTACATTTACTGAAATATGACACAGTACACATAAATTACGCAAAATATTGAACAAAGTACATTCTGTAAATTATGTGGTATTTTGGCAATGTTGCCCTTGATAGAGAACACACAAAATAAACAACACAATATATCAGAACAAAACTTATAACAAAAGCCTAATCAATGTGATGAAAACTTATTGCTGAACTCGGCCAGAACTTGAGTCGAATTTCCCAATGGGTAAAAGATAACTTAGTAAACCCTAGTATGCATGTTTACAGCTAAGGTATTTTATTTCCTTCCCCTTCCAACTCAACAAAATTTACCACTATTAGTGGTAGTGTTTAATTCTGGAAAAGCATTAACATATTCAGGATAGATTTTTGCTGCACACTGAACAAAAAACTACATCTAGAGCTCCAAACATTCTTCTTGAAGAAGGGCATTAGAAGGTTTCTACAGGGTAGGCAGCACGTGTGTGACGCCTCTGGTGTTGCAAACGTCCATAGGCCACGGTGACTGCTTCCCAACAGGTAGGCCGTGTGCTTGTCTGCCACCTAAGTGGTATAAAAAAAACAAAATGAGAAGAGTTTTCTCGCTGGAGCAGTAGTGTCTTTTATATAATACACTGGTTCATCCCTGTGTTGCATCTTATGGGAATTGAAATTGAATGTAATGACTCCGGATAATTATTTATTAGACGCGTTCAAAAGATTACATTAGTGTGTAGTCCGTATCATTTTGAATCCGGAGGTTTCTGACACAAAGTTTCTGGGCAACTGCAAAGTAGTCAACGTTGCCTCTCAGGTTATGATTTACTGCCTCGACCAAGGCAATTGATTATAACTTATACTTTTCTATCTTTCCCTTACTTTGCTGCACAATAAGATACTGATGTTCTATTTCCTGGGACTGTACAAAATGAAAGAAACTTGGATATTTTATTTTTCATAGAATTACGAGATTTTTGTGAAGAAATTTGTCATCTGTCGAGGCTATAATGGCGTTAATTTCCGCAATATTAGTGTATATTCTGAAGTATTACGTATTTCATGAAATTTCCCTAACTAGATGTAAAACTTGATGGACACTAAGCATTTGTTATTTTTATGTAATAACAAATGCTTAGTGTCACATCATACAATCATACAACACATCAATTTGACTTTGCCTCGTCTAATAGTTAGCTGAAAGTTTCAAAATAGAGGATCACTATTACAAACTCGTACAATGTTCGACGACCTCATCAGATACATAGGTGAGAATAGTCACACCCCGCCTAAAGGACCCAGGACTGTAGAAAGTAGGAAACATTTTACTTTCTGGCTTAACTTTACAGTGTAAATAACAGCTTGCAAACAGATCGTAAGTGGTTTGCTCGTTCCGTTGTTTGTTTACGAATCGCGTTTTAAACTTTAATAGTTATTGCGCGTCAAATATTTTCGTACATTTTACTGGTTCTAAATCATTCCAACAGATGGCGGTGTAATAACCTTAGTAGGTTTGTGTGTGATTCAAATGCATGAAAGAATGTTAGTGGTTACAATAAATCAAGTACGTTCGTTGACTTTGGTGAAAATGTTTACACAGCTTGTTCAGAACGATAAGCAAATAGAAAAGGCGAGACCGACGTCGTCTTTGCATTTCCTAAGCAAATTCATATAAGCGGGTAAATTTCCACAAGAGTCGATTGATGGCAAGACCGCCACGTATTTATTATAGGTATGGAAAATTTGACGTCGCTTGAGACTTAGAATTAAAGAATGACAGTCATTCAGAGTAATAGACCATGTATTAGATAAATTATTATATCATTAACAATGAATAATTATAAATTGATGGAATCGTTCGAAAGAAAATTGCTCCAAATGCACTGAATTCTCAAGCTATGAAATAAATATTTCTATGTGTGGCCCGATGGATTGACTAAAATTGGTTGGATGCAGAAAACGCATTGGGAGAGGCCTATGTTTAGCAGTGTGTTAAGTTAATTTAACGATTTATTGAAGGTACTAAATATATCATAACATTTGTAAAAATGACGATGTTTTAAATACTCAAATGAAGGTGCTATTAACGGGCATATTATAATAAATTGAAAATACTGTTTATACCTATACTGTTAGTACGTGCTGGCTACAAAAAGTGCTTTCTGGCCAAAAGTCCTTGAGACATACAAATAAATTATTATTTAAAATACTAATATAATGTAATGTCTCGCGTAGCACGTTGAGCCGTCGGTCTCGGTTGCCATACGAACATCTATGGCGGCTTGTTGGAGCCCTCAAAAGTCCGACTAGCCTAACTACAGAACTTCGATATCGCCAATTTGGTTGTAGAGGTCCAATGGCAGTCGCTTTACGAATAATATCGAAGCTCAGCCGCATCTTAGTTAGACTAGAAAGTTGTCCCCAACTGAGCTGGAAATAGGTTCAGAGAATGATGACACAGTATATCTAATTTATTTGTATATTTATTCTAAGAATATTTAACAAACCCAAATTCAAGTAGGTATAATATTATAATAGCAATATATAATAGGCACAGCGTAATGTAATCTGATCAAATGCAGCCAGCAAGGAAACTGATACAACGAGCTATTATTTCAACCAATTAGTTTCAGAAATACCTAACAATTAAGCGCCATAGCATAATATCTTCAAGAAAATACCCCCAATTCTCTACGCAATTTGGAGTAAGACAATTTTCAGAGTGAAATTGAGATGTTTCTTAGTAAACGCGCTGGCTCTTTGTGTTCTTGTACAGAGATAACAGACAAGTCTTGAGACTTTTATGAGGGGGGCTAAGCCTCGAAGCGTAGGAACCATAAGGGTTCGGTTTCAATGATAGCTGGTGATTATGCCAGAACGGACAACAGTGTTATTTATTTATTTCAAGCATATTGTACATGGCATACGTACACTCATATACATATTGTTAGTAGATACATTAATATTTCCTTTAAAATGTTAGTAATGGACAGTGTAGATCGCAGCAATGGTTTATGTACGGACAATCCCGTCAGCAATCATCTTCAGAGGGGACTTGGATCTGGAATATATATTATGTGTGTAGATAAATAGTATAATAATATGATATTTGTTTATAATATATACATATTTATATAAGTTTATATATTTACTTACTTACTTACGTTTATTATTACGTTAAATTTATTTAAGTCCCACAATAGAGGGGTACTTCATAACACAACGAGCTCCTACCTTGACAAATCTCTAAGGTTGACTGGTAGAAAATGCCCATGGCATTAAGTCCCCCTTTTATACAATTATTTTATATTTGTGTATAAAGTTTTAATAAATAAAAAAATGATTGATTAAGTTTTCATCACATTGGTTAACGAGATGTTTTATTCAGGGTATCGAGAAATCTGATTTACAGTTCATATAAGTAGAGCAAAACATTTTTTTCTAAACAGCGATCGATACTGTATTATTCAGACAAGTTGATTAATCCAATTTTACAAAAGATGAAAGGTACTTAGTAGACAAAAGCGTGCCAGCGGTAAATAAGCCGCTCATAACCTGACACTGGCATCACTGCTTTATAAAACAGTACATAAATGGTCGACAAACACGCGCCCATTTGGCACATCGTAAATAATACTAAGCCGTGATTAGACGCGATTAATGACTGTATTAGCTGTGATTACCCTGTTTTCAACTCTGTTCAAGTATGATACAATGTTAGGATTTATTAACAGACTGGCGACACGTGTAAACATTATTCTTGATAGAAGTTTTGACGAAAAACACCAGTAAAATAGATCTTAATTCTAAGACCCATTTACAGATGAGGTCCAGACAGTGAGGTCATACGTGTACGTAATCCTAATAATTATTAGGTATTCACATTAGCCTTAGATAATATAATTTGCGGACCATATAGTGTTTACTAATTAATAAACTAATAATAGTTATGGTAATACGGAACGCCTCAGCTGTTTATAACAAGGGCACACGGCGCATGTGTTGAATAGTTATGAGACAACTAATTAATTTGTTGTACACCCATAAATGATACACATTGTACGAGGCTGACGTTTAGGGTTAAATTCTTATTTAGTGGACGATTTAAAAAGTATTTGAAACTATAAATTTCTACAGAATTGTTGTGTTACACCCTGCAAGCACAAGTCATAATACTTGAGTTCGAGCGAGTTTGGTAAAATGATACTTATGAAATTAATCTTTCAGCTTAGATATCATTATCAACATCAACAGCATACTCATCATCATCGTCGTCGTCGTCATCATTATCTTATTCATGATCATTAACGTCATAATCATGATCATCATCACCATCATCATCACCATGATCATAAACGTCATCATCATCATCATCCTTAAGTTAATCCTGATTCCAACAGCAACGCCGTGGCCGTCGATTTGACAGCAGATAAATCCTCATCATCATCATCAACATCTGAAGCCTTAACTCTTCCACTTTTCCAGTGTAACTGCATCACGACTGAACTTTGCTATTTTACGTGAAGCGAAGCCATTTAACCTCCACAAGCTGGCATGGACGATATCGAAATATCGCATTTAGACCAGTTGTTGGCCTTTTTAGGGTTCCAAGTACCCGTAATGACTGCCATAGATGTTCGTATGACCACCGGGACCGACGGTTTAACGTGCTCTCCGAGGCACAACCAGGCCGAAACAGACGTATTCATGCATACAAATATTTGTATTAACCCTCAGATCAAGTCAAACAAGTTAGCCTAGACACCAATTTGCTATTAATTTTCATTATCTTGTTTAGTAGGTAGGTGGTATAATAAATTATCTCAGGGATGACCCCAAATTTCAATATAAAGTGCTCGCAAAATTAATTCAAGCATTTTGTCATCAACCTTTTCGTTATCGCTGAGTGCAGCAAATACATACAAAAAGCTTACATACTTAGTATCCTATTTAGCAGTGTGAATTTAGTTTTCACATAAATGCGAAAGTTTACCTTACCATCCGTACCAACACGGGGTGAAGTGCTAATGAATGAAGCGAGACGGCGCGATGCAACTGCAGTTAATTACCTAATTAGAATGCAAAAGCTCATTTCGAAATTAATTTAATGAGAAATAGCATGCTAAAAATAAATGTGAATGCTATTTACTCTGATGCTAGTAGTGGAGTATATTTAAATTTTAATGAATATTTGAGGATGATTCTGAAATACTGTCTTTTAGCAATTTCAGATAGGAAAATGTGGTTTTAAATATTTTTATTTTATATGTTACGAAAATAGACTCTATCTTGGATGAATATGATATAAGAGTAGATAAAACCACTTTAGAACTTAACGCATATATCCTTTATAGCATAATTATCATAGGTTTTAGAATAACCAGTGCCATCAACCGGGCACTTATAAACCTGCGATATATACACACATAACTACGAAAATCATCGAAAAGTAATTGGTGTATGCCATATACACTGACGGACTCATAAACTGCATCAAAGTTCAGGTTTACTCTAAAAGGATTTTTATAATAAGTATGCAAACTTTTTAGATTAAATTATATAAATATGGAAAGACTGGCTCTTAATCTTAAAAAAAAATTAAATTTAAAAATAGAACTGCAGTAAAACAAATGAATATAGCCGGGAAAAGAAAATTTACTTGTAGTATCAGATTTGCGTGTTATTTATAGCAAAGTTTTAAATTGATTCTCATTGATTTTTTTTGTTTTGTCAATTGAATTATTGTTACCAGCATAATTGTTGGGTTAGTTTTTTAACACATCGAGAGTTTTTGAACCATAATATGGATGCTTCGTCCGAACAAGCGGCACAAATTGTAGCATTGGTGCGGGAGGGCTTGGATCAACGAACGATTGGTGGAAATTTAAATTTAAACCAGTCTACGGTTTCTAGAATATACAGAAGGTTTGTAGAGACAGGTTCTTACAGGAGGAGACGTGGTACAGGCAGAACTCGAGCAACCACAGGTCGTGATGACCGATTTATTGTTATAACTTCCCTGCGAAATCGTTTCCTCACGTCAGTTAACATCAAAACCGAGCTTAATGAAGTGCGTGGAGTAAACGTGTGTGCACGAACAATAAGAAGAAGGTTAAAGGAAGCGGATATCACCCCTTTTAGACCAGCAAATGGTCCAAAGTTGTCTACAGCTCACAGACAAGCTCGCTTAAGATTTGCGCGTCATCACCTGAATTGGACAGAAGAGCAGTGGGCCTCTGTATTGTTCACGGACGAGTGTAGGACATGTTTATATGGTGCAGATGGTCGCAGAAGAGTCTATCGTCGACGTGGGGAGCGATATGCTCAAAGTTGCATTGAGGAGCGTGTTCCTTTTGGAGGCGGTTCATGTATGGTCTGGGGTGGCATATCGATGAACGGGCGAACAGAACTTGTGTTCATAGACATGGTCCGTCAAAACGGTAATAGAGGGGGTTTGACAGCACATCGCTACATAACAGAGATATTAGAAGATCACGTGGTGCCTTACATGGGATTCATAGGCGAAAATTTTACTTTAATGCAGGATAATGCCCGGCCGCATGCAGCTGCACAAGTTCAACATTATTGCGAAGAGGTTGGGATACGTACAATGAATTGGCCAGCACGCAGCCCGGATCTTAATCCCATCGAGCATGTTTGAGACAATTTAAAAAGAGCTGTATATGCGAGAAACCCTTCGCCCACGACAGTGGCAGCACTAAGAACAGCACTTTCAGAAGAATGGGACAATATTCCGCAACATCTTTTAAAAACCCTTATAAAATCTATGCGGAACCGATTAGAATCCGTAATAAGGACACGTGGGGGTAATACACCTTATTAAAACACAAATAAACCCTTGCATAAAGTTTGTGTCTATTTTTAAAACCAATTTTTCTTAAATTTCTGTTTTTACTTCAAAAAAAATCTTAAGGTCCTTTCCAGTACATAAACTTAAACTTAAAGATATGACCCTACGCTGTTTTAAAGTTCACGAACCAATCTAGAGGTTTCAATTTAAATCTGTATAGAAAGTATGCATACTTGGTTAAAATATTTATTTCAAAGTCGTCTATTACTTTGATGCAGTTTATGAGTCCGTCAGTGTATATAGTGCCTTTATAACACAAAGCTATGGATCTTCGGATAGTTTACCGCCATTTTTATTTTATGCGCCATCTTAAAAAGCTGGGAAGAACTAAAGTGGACACTTACCCTAACAGTGAAATAGTAGGTACCTATTCATTTACGATACATTCGTGAGTCCTGACAATATACTGTCACGTTTTAAGCACCGGTTTCACAGATTGGCAATAGAATACTGGTTTGTGTTCAATTTAGAATGAATGAAATAAGTTATTCAGTGAAAGCGAACCTTTGAAATATACGAACATTCACGTTAGGTCTCCGTAGTGTGGATATACTTACACCCAAGAGGGCTATCTCGAAATCGGCGGTGAGCCAAGGATGACGGTGTGCGAGGAATAAACCTTAGGCCATCTAACGCCATTTTTTATCGTGCGCAAAATGCCCACGGATACCACCTCCGCTAAAACCGGTGGAGTTGATTATGTCGAACTCGAACCGACTAAAACGCACGCCGTCTATAGGTCCCTGATTGCCGGAGGTGAGATTATACAAGGCATATCTCTCGCACCCCGGCAGACCCGAGGACATCTCTTTTGAGATGGCCTTCTTTCCCTAATGTGGGGGCCATGGAGTCCCCATGTAGTCCCTGGGTATGAGGTGGCACTCATGGGAGACGGAGATCATTCTGCGAGGCCATCTTACACCTGGGCATATGAAGAACAGACTGTATACGTTTTTAGTCGGTTCGAATCCAATATAACCGCCATATCGTTGATTTCTGCAAGAAAGGTGAAAAATGTCTCTATCTTTATGTACATAGGTGCTATCCGTACTGGGGTGACAGGTAGAGCCACTTGTCACCCTAGAAACCTATTTATCCCAGGGCCTTTGATAGCCCTTTGCCATCCGGGGCATGGTGGTTATACCAGGGTCTACCTCACCCTAAACAAGAAGAGGTGCTATCCGTACTTAATATTACTATGTTCTCATTTTATTCATTTATCTATGCAGTACGATCTTATTAAGCATTATTAGAAATGCAAAATGAATAAATGAATTAATTTTTCTTATTACTTATGATGAATATTTTGATGAGCTCTTCCAATTAATCCCAGCCTCCCCTTTCCTAGAAATAAAAAAAAAACTTAATTACTCACAAACCTGAAACCTTGAACTTTATTCTATGAATAGATTCCTGTTGATTATGGTCAGAGGTTTAAATATCCGCATGTTTAAATATTTAATATTTCCTGTATATAGTATATTTGGTTACAATTGATTGAGTAGAAACCGAGATATTAATAAAAGTCACTAGAACCAACCTCCACGTGGCCGAACCCCCGCCGCGGGTACAGACTAGTTATTCAATAAAATTATATAATATATATAATAAAATTATATAATAAAATGTCATTATTTCAACACGCACTTATGGCATAAAATACTACTTTTGTAATTTAGTAGGTAAGTTTGGAGCTTGAAGCAATCTATTCACGTTAGGGGTTAGTTGGGGTCACTGTGTTTTCAACACCAGAAGCGGGTGGGGTCATCTCGAAAGAGATGGCTCCAGTTCTACCGGGGTACGAGGGATATATTGACTTCTATCTCTGATTACTAAACACACAAAGTTTTTCGTTCGAAAAATATAAGAGCTGCTGTCACAAGCGATCTTTTTTATTATGTTATAGTATCTTTTGTTGTTATATTAACATATTACTTAACCAACACTATGCAACATAAAAGAAAAGAAATGCATAAAATAGAGTATTGTGACTTTATTTAAAGAGGAAAGAGGGTCTGCAAATAAAGCCAAAAACTTCCTTTTATCGCGATATATAAATCACTTCACGGGCCTGTACCTACTGTTTGGGGATTAACGCGCTATAAATCAGTGGTCCCCGTATAAAGAGGGTGAAGTGACGCGTGCAAACCCCAACCTGAGGATCTAAAAACCTAAATTATTTTTTTAACAAGTGTGGGTAGTAAGTAATATCAGCTTTTCTTCTCTTTGATAAAATGCGGTTTAACCCTTTGCCTTGCACGAATTTCACTTTACTTGAAATGCTACGTTGTAAGTAATTTTTAAGAAAAATGATTTTCAAAATATTATACATCTCTTTTTTTCTATTCTCACAACGTAGCGATTAAATGAAGTAACTTCGAGTATTTACAGCCGTTTTAATAAAGAAATCCAAATAGTTTATTATCTCAGAATAGCAGAGAAATTTCACAGTAATCTCTTATAGTTATATTTTTCTTCTGTCGAATCGATAGCATTTCTGAGTTGCTATCCTTGTATAGTAATTTGTTTCACGGCAGCGCCGCTACTCACAATTGGTTTTGCTCTTCGGGAAGGCTTACTACGTCCCCTCCAATTTTTCATAAACTAATTGCGTATAAATGTTTGTGGTCAGAATCAATTCACTCTATAAAAGAGCAACTGAACAATAATTCTGACTTAATTTGTTTTTGTAACACCTAGTTTGCAAGGCCCACCTGATGGAAAGTGGTTACCGTAGCCTAAGAACGTTTGCACCACCAAGGGCAACACACTCGTGCTGCCATGTAGAGAGGAGTAGAAAAAGTTACTGTGCCGTCAGTGCAGAAGGTAAAGTAAAATCTCTCTGACAAAATAAAATCTCTCCAGTGCAGAGCTCACTAGCGGGATCTTCCTACCCACCTACACGCACAAATACCTCACTCACTACCGGATACACAAAACAAGGTTTTATTAAGCGGTTCGCCGCGGTATTCTGTAGGGCGGAGGTACGTACTCACCAGTAACAGAGGTAGTGGTACTGTTCAATAAGGACGGGGGATACCGTCATATCCTACCACCGTTTGAAAGTGGCATAAATTATATATTTTTTTATGGCACGTCAATTTGACTTCACCTCGCCTGATGTTAAGCTGAAGGCAAAGTCTCATGAAAGAGGGTCACCATTGCAAACACGTTCAGTGCTACAATGGTGGCGCTCAGCTATTGCAGCAGCAGAAGCAATTTGAAATAATGCTATTTATTTTAACTGAGAACTGAATTCGCGGGCGATAGTTAGTCCTAGATATAAATGAATAAAAATTGAAATTGTTTATTAACTCAATAATACTTATACAAATGAAAACTAAGGCACACATTAAGATTCGCGCTTAAGTACTTTGCTGGTTTCCAAACTAAGTTGAAGCTGCTATAAGGTGAACAAAAATGATAATCTATAATAAATGCCCAATTTGAATCAAATACTCGTACTTAGGGCGAGTTGGGAACTCTATTCTGTTATTTCAAATTGTTATACTTTGTCACAGAAAATAAACAGACAGACAATACATGATGTAATAAAAACTTTAACGAGAATATCGTGTCAACCAGATAAGTGTGAAAACAGTGGAAGTTCACTTTGCTCTTATATTTACTAACCGTAGTCTGCGGATTTGCCTGTGGTTTTAGTCATATTTCTTAACTTTTAAAGATAATTGCTTTTATATAGCTGATGTAACGTGCATGAAACTATAAACAATTCAAAGGATTTATTGTATTATATGAATTTATATTTAAATATGAATTTATTTTTGAATATTCTTCCTATTTTTGTACAAGTCGTCATTATTTATCATAGCGATTTCTCGTTCTAGGAGAGGACGTAGTAAGCCTTCCCGAAGAGCGAAATGCTCGGGCACTCTCCGTGGGTAGTGGCCCTGCCGTGAAACAAATTACTACACCACGATGGCTCACTCCAAAATGCCGTCGATTCGACAGAAGAAGAAGAAGCGATTTCTCAGTTGTCCAATAGGATTTCAGCACGGTAAAAAGAAAAAATAGTTGTCAATGTGTACACTTTGTAGTTCGAGGTAAACAAACTTGTTTTTAATTGGTACGTTAACTTTTCTGGGTACGATAGCTGTGTGACCACTCAATCCGTTGTTTGACAGGTGCACCGGCTAGCACGTGTGCTGTGACGAGAGGTTATTTGAGCCTCAAAGATTTTCATAGAACAATTTTTACCCTGTGAGCTATAATAAAATTTCTCACCATAATTACTTCAAGTACCTACCTTGAAAAATTTCTGCATCACCCTAAGGTTGACTGGTAGAAAATGCCAATGGCATTAAGTCCGCCTTTGTACATTTATTATGTATTTGTACAAAAAGCTTAAATAAATCGTACAAAGAAATAGGTAGTTTTCGAATATCACCTTCATCACTTTTAGGTTCTAATAAAAAACCTATGTCAAGTCTGTGTCACATGTTGTCACACTGTCGTCTAATAGGGAAAACCACGTTTGCATATAAAATAAAAATGTATTTTGTAAGTCAATTCTGTGCGGTTCTGTATACCCAAACAGAAAGACCTTTCTTTGAATAAATATTTCAAGTGTTATAGAGTATGACTGGAACCGCGTTTGTCGAATACAATCAAGTTTTATTTACATTCGGATCCCAAGTGATAATACCGAATACGACACCCACACTTTAATGGTTTCTTCAGATCAGAGACTTTTTGTTGCCGAATTATTGACAATTTACGAGTTTTAAATACATTTTTCTTGTTGCATTTATGTTATAAATCTTCTTTGCAGTTTAGACTAGCATGTTTTCTAACCACGTGCTGTATTAAAAGAGTCGGCAACTTAGTATAACCACTAAGATATCTGCCCTATGATCGAAGGGTCCTGGGTTCGAATCCTAGCTATTATACTGCCGATGTTCACAGTAGGTTCACCTATTGAACGTGAACTCATTGAGTTTAGCTGGAGGGGTTAGAGGGAATATTAGTTATTTCGATTGCTAATTTTCTTTTAGAACAAGTTCATTGAAATAAGACCGATTTTTAACGAAACCTATGCTCGGGCCCTCTCAGTGAGTACCAACGCTGCCGTGAAACCAATTACTATACCACGATAGCAACTCAAAAATGTCATCGATTCGACAGAAGAAGAACGAAATCTATTGCATTAATAGGTATATAATATAACAATAATATATGTTAATTTATTTAAAACTGTTACTGGTTTGCTAACATAAGTAACTACCTAAACTGAATAACCTTATTGATTGCCATATAATATCACATTCAAAATATATGAAATGATAATAAGATGTATGTTCGATTTCCTTTACGGTCACAATAAGTTGCTAATCTGTATATTTTGTGATTTTACTACAAAGTACTTACTATTTTCTACAATAAATGGCACATAGAAGGGCAGTAAAACGATTCGTATTTATTGAAGTTCCAATCGATACCTGTAGGTATTGAAATTGGTTCTTTGTGTTTGAAGCAATGCAAGTTTCACTAAAAACACTAAGGGATTCACAGTCGCAAAACTTCAATAAATACTATCAGTTTGTAGGCTATAGTATGAGATTATTTATTTTAGTCTATACCAAGTAATGCATAAATAAAATAAGAAATATCCGATTTCTGACCTGCCTATTAAATTACAGTAGCAGTATATACGGTAGTAGTGATAATGGACGATATACTCCGGAGAGCCTTTGTATCGACAGATATCCCGTGCCTTCTGGAGCCACCCGGCCTGAGCAGATCCGACGGCAAAAGACCGGACAGTATGACTCTGGTGCCGTGGAAAAATGGTAAATGCCTTCTGTGGAATGCCTCGTGCGTCAGCACTGTTGCTTCCAGCCACCTGTGTCGCACCGTCCTGTCTCCAGCTGCCGTTTTAGATTCCTATTTAGATCCAATTTAGACCCTGTAGAGCCAGCACAATGTTTGGAGAGAGGAAGAGTTGTGGTCCGCAGCAGGTATCTAGGAACTTCCCGAAGGGAGTCACCTCGAAAGAGAGGGCCTCGGGTCTGTAGGGGTCCGAGGGATGTGTTGATCACTATCTCTCTTCCGGCAACTAAAGACCCAAAGACGGAGTGCGTTCGAGTCCCACATAACTTCCCCACTTGGCTCCGTCAACCTAGTACCTACCATCAAATTATCTTAATTGTGTAAGATTTCATTTATTAAGGAATATAATTTTCATGGCACTGGCCACATTGTGCCGCCATCTTGAAAGCTCGAAAAAAATTGTGTGGCATTTTCAATTCAGGACGGGGTGACGAACTTTGTTAATTATTATAATTTTTGAAGGTTTGTTGATGCTTATTATTGTTGGACTGTGAGCCTAGATATAAGTTTTGATCATCAATAAATTTTGATAACCAATACCTAAGTTTTGACAACCAATGCCTAAGATTTGATGACCTTATTGGTCATGGTCACGGTTGTGGTTAAAGATTTCGATAATAAGTTTGGAAAATAAGTTTGATTAATAAGTTTTGATAACAAGAAGTTTAGGAATACGCTTTGACAACAAGTTTGTGATGAGTGTACTGGGGGAATAAATTAGTTTAGTATACCTGATCTACGCTGTTTTCCTTCTGAGACACATTTATAAAATGTTATGTGTCTATCCTTTTTGTTCTATCCATAAACATAATGTGAGTGGACTTAGTATCGTACCGTTTGACAAATATCTAGCTATCAAAGAATATAAGACAATCAATTACCATGCCCCCAAACAATAATATAAATGAACACATGGGTTTTCTTTTTGATTTGTTTGTTTACCAATTAATTCAACTACAATTTTACATACAACTACAACATCACCTATTTGCAATGGTGACCCTCTTTCATGAGACTTTGCCTTCAGCTTAACATCAGGTGAGGTGAAGTCAAATTGACGTGCAATAAATAAAAAAAAAATTTGGAGTCACGGTTAGACCACGATTGTTTTACACGCGTTGAGTCGTAAGCAGAACCTGGGGCTTTAGACAAAGTGACATTCCATTGGTGAAAACGCCATTGGGCTCCCTTAGTATACCGTAGGATTGACATAAATGTACAATCTAGGACAATCTACACAACGCCACCCAGACCTAAGGTAAGCATAGCTTGACTGGCTTGTGTTGTGGGTTCTAGAATGCAGATATACATACTTAGTTATTTTTTTTGTAAATTCATACATACATAGAGACTTTGCCTTAACATCAGGCGAGGTGAAGTCAAATTGACGAGCCATAAATAAATAAAAAAAGAGACACCCAGACTAATGCCAATAGTCATGTTCGTGCAGACAAACATTTATACTGGACAGGAATCGAACCCGAGACTCTTGCGCAACAGTCGCGTTCACTACTGCCACGCTACAGTTGCGGAATCTGTAATATAACTACAAAAAATTAATGAATTTGGAATCTTTGTAACTCAAAATATGTTTTTTCACATATTTTTATTATTAAAATCAGGCAGTGTCGAATAATCCATTGATAGCAAATTGAAAACAGTTCGCTTCGACGGGATTCTATCAATAAAATGTCACTTCGTCTAGAGGCTCTTATCAACCGCGACTTACCAAATCGGATCTTGCTTCCTTTGTGTCACAGAGATATTTCACTTCGTTTTCCTACACTATATTGTTCGAATATCACTACATAGTATAAAATAAAGTCGCGTTCTCTGTCCCTATGTCCGTTTGTATGCATAAATCTTTAAAACTACGCAACGGATTTTGATGCGGTTTTTTTAATAGATAGAATGGTTAAAGAGGAAGGTTTATACGTATATAACATCATGCTACGACCAACAGGTACGGAGCAAGAATGAAAAATGTTGCAGAAACGGGGTGACGCAGACGAAGTTGCGCGGGTCAGCTAGTTTGATATAAACCTGGATTCAATTGTGACAATGTTTACATGAGACAATAGATTCTGTTTCGGTTCAGTGTCGATCATAATAACTGTGAAAACATATGGATTTAAGTTCATCTGATACGGATTTATGGAGTTACATTTCAAATTCCATCTCAATTTCATACAATACTAGCTGACCCGCGCAACTTCGTCTGCGTCACCCCGTTTTTGCTATATTTTTCACTTTTGGTCCGCATCGTTTGGTTGTAGCATGATGTTATATACATATAAATCTTCCTCTTCAATCACTCTATCTATTAAAAAACCGCATCAAAATCCGTTGCGTAGTTTTAAAGATTTAAGCATACGTATATGGATATAGTTACATAGGGGCAGAGAACGCGACTATGTTTTATACTATGTAATGATGAGTACTTTTGTTTCATTTTTATACAATGGCAGGTATAATAATTTATTTATATAGATGGTTCACAAAACTGAACATAAATAATATCGATATAAATAGATTTTGATGGAGGTAGGACATGCCGGTATCTTCCGTCCTAATTGAGCAATCTGACTAAGGAAGTAGGTACCTCCGCCCTAAAATTCTGTGCATTGTCAAATAATAATAATAATAATAATAATAACATGTCTTTATTGTACACCAAGAATAGAATAGTAACACAGATAAATGTTTGCACATGGTAAATACAATTGGCGGCCTTATCGCTCTGCGGCAATCTCTTACAGGCAACCTGAGGATGGAGAGAAATAGCAGTGGAAATGCGTTTCTGGGCAGTTTGGTGTGCAACATCATTATTATCACAATATAATATGAAGAAAATAATAATAATACATAAATCAAACAACATACAATAGCACAACAACACAATAATATGCAATGTATACATATACATACATAGACATACAATATTACAACATAACTACATACATAATACAATTTTTATTTCTGTCAGAGAGACAAATAGTACTCCCTGACCAGCCTTTTGAACACAGGCAAGGACTGAGCACGCCTAATCGTCACTGGCAGAGCATTCCACAACCGAGCTGCTTGAACTGAAAAGGACTTGTCAGCAAAGTTGGTACAATGACTTGGCATTTTCAATCTCAGATTCTCCGATGATCTCAAAACCCTAGAGTGCGTGTTGTGTAGGAATTCAAACCGTTGCTTAAGATAAGTAGGAGTTTGTGGATTAAATAGAATATTGTATAGCAAGGAAAGAATATGAGCATTCCGGCGAAAGCGTATAGGTAACCACTTGAGCTTTTGTCGAAATTCAGAAATATGGTCATATTTGCGTAGGCCAAATATGAAACGTATAAATAGATTTTGGAGTCTCTCAAGTTTGTTAAGTTGGTCTTCAGTGAGATCTAGATAGCTGGCATCAGCATAGTCGAGGATAGGGAAGAGAAGAGTCTGTACAAGCGCAATCTTCGTGGCAGTGGGTAGAAAGTTTTGGAGCCTACGCAGAGACCCCGATGCAGCAAAAATTTTGCGTCTCAGCTCCTGCATCTGTGGACCCCAAGATAGACAATTATCCATCAATATCCCCAGGTTTTTAACCCTGTCACTGAAAGGAACACTTACCCCATTAAATATTACTTGTGGGAGAAGTAAACTATTTATCTTGTTCATCATCCTGGAACTACCGACAAGAATGACCTGCGTCTTACAGGGGTTAACCTCAAGACCGTATGAGGCGCTCCAGGTGCATATTACTGCGAGGTCAGCATTAATGATGTCAACAGCTTCCTTTAGCTGGTCCGGTGGGGCCCGAGAATATATCTGTAGATCATCTGCATAGAGATGGTAGGATGAAGATAGTTCGTTGGTAATTGAGTTTATGAAAACTGAGAAGAGTAAGGGAGACAGAACACCGCCCTGCGGTACGCCAGCAGTCGTTGCACACCAAGAGGAAGTAGCTTCCTTGATACAGACACGCTGTCGGCGACCATACAGGTAACTATGAAACCAGTCAACCACAGTTGGAGATATGTTAAGAGAGCTCAATATGCCAAGCAGAATGTCAAAATCAACGGTATTGAAGGCATTACTGAAGTCCAACAGAGTTAGTACTGTCAGTTCACCTTCTTCCATACCCGATCTGATATCTTCCGTAATATGAACCAGTGTAGTAGTAGTGCTGTGGCCAGGACGAAATCCAGACTGTAGAGAATTTAATAATGAGTTTTTAGAGAGGAAAGTATGAAGTTGCGTGTGAACAAGTCGTTCGAGGACCTTAGAGAGAAAGGGTAGGATGGAAATAGGACGATACTCAGAGAAAGAGGAAGGATTTTTCTTTTTAGGTATGGGGATTATTTGGGCATCTTTCCAAGCGGTAGGAAATGCATTGCTGGTTATGGAGTAATTCAGGATATGGCAGATGACAGGAAGGATTTCGTCGATAATAGGGTGGATCATATTACGGCTGACACAGTCGCTTCCCACCGCGTTGGACGTTATTGACATGATACTCTTCTTAACATCACAAGCCGAGAATTGACTAAAGAAAAATGGAGAACAGTTGGGAGTCGAGACAGATGAAAGATGCTGTAATGTATTTTGTTTCGTCATTATATCTAATTTTGACGACGATGAGAAATGTTGATTAAGTGAGTCTAGATTTATGTGGCCAGGGACTGAGTCTTCACGAGATTTGCCGACTCCCAATGTCTTAAGAAATTTCCAGACTTTTGCCGGATCTCCGTTTTCTACAGAGGCATGGATATATCGGCGTTGTGCATTCCTACACATTCTATTGCAGTGATTTCTGATGGCTACATATTTGTCGCGGTTTAAATCCGAAGGACACCTCTTATATTTCGACTTGGCCGCCGCTTTTTTTGTTATGAGAGATTTAATTTCAGTAGTGAGCCAAGGCGATGGGAGGTGTTTCACTCTTATTCTACGAACCGGAGCATGTACATCATATAGCTGAGTAAGATTCGATGTAAATAGTGCAACTTTCTCATCAACACACTCAGAATTGTATAGTGGACCCCAATCCAAGTTATCGGCATCCCTGCGCAGGCTGCCAAGGTTCATACCACTGAAGTTGCGCTGCAGAAGAACCTTAGACTTTAGTTTAGGTGGGCGTAGTTGATATGATAGAAATAGGAGGTCATGGTAAGAAAACTCATCAGCAGTATACTGACCATGCTTAGCTACACGATTTAGAGAGGAAACAATTATGAGATCTAGCAGAGAAGGGGCAAGATGAGGAGCATGATGAGTTGTGTCGGAAGGAAGCATAGATAGATTGCAAGATTGAACGATGGACCGAAGAGTAGACGAGCGAGAGTCGTTCCTATTGAGGCAGGTGTTGAAATCGCCCATGATTATGCTTTGACCGTACGCAGGCACGAAGGTATCTAGAAGAAGTTCAAAAGAGGAAAAGTAATTTATGTTAGAAGAAGGACAATAAAAAACACCAAGTAAAAGTTTACTGTGCAGGAGTTCAACTTCCAGAAAAATATGTTCACCTGCCTGCGGTGGCTGTGGTGACGTACTTAAAACAGAATATTGTATTTGTGTGCGGAGGTATATTGCTACACCACCAGCACGACGTTCAACACGATCGTTTCTAATGAGTTGAAATCCTGGTAGGGTATAAGGTAAAGAGGGTAAACATGGCTTGAGCCATGATTCGGAAACCAGAATTGCATGTATATGCGCACAGTCAAAGCTTGCCAGCATATCAGGGAAATGAGCCGGAATGCTTTGTGCATTAATATGAACAACATTAAAGTTATTGGGAACATCAGAGAATTGGGACGAAAGAGACTCAGCAAGAGAGGGTACACTCTGGTAGCTAATATTACTACAAGCAGAGACATACTCGTCATTATCACTATTGTAGTCTGAGTAAGGCATTCGCAGTTTCTACAATTAATAATACCTAATTCAGGTTTATGATACTGTATGATACTATTTATCTCCATCTGCCGGTGGCATGTGACGAATCACAACACAATGTAAATTAGGGTAATTCGCAAGGAAGAAACAGCAACAATCCAAGCACATGTAATATGACGCTTTCAGTCCAGGCACACACCGTCTGCTTATTGTTTACACTAGTGTACAACAGTCCGTGCACAGATCACGATATGCTGCAAGTATTGTGAGGTGCATTTGAGAATGGAACGTGACCATACGTAAATAAGTAGCTGTCAATGTCAATGTCTGTCAAGTGTCAAGTCATTGTTTTGAATTTGTTTTGATAAAAAATATATGATCAAATTATTTTGCTAATACGGGTACACTGTTATAATAAGCAGATTAGTGATAAATACCTTCTTGTAGTCGGCAATTAAGTTAGTGGAGCATTTATAGAATAGGAGGTATTTTGTGTAAACAAATACCTACATGTTCTAATCCTTGGTGATAGTGAGGGATAGGATCTTGATAATTGAGTAAACCTAGAACACAGACAAACCAATTGTGGTAGAATCCAGTAGAAAAGTTTCATTTCAATTACCAAAGTGTGTTCAAATTTAATTGCTTTTCCAATGGCATTTGAGTTGTTAGTTCTGAAAACTTTCAGTTTGACCTAGGTACCGCACTCTTTTATTCCAATATTTACGATGTTTGTTTCAGAAGCCCACTAAAATAAATCCTTCTCTGATAAAAATATTATTTTATATAAGCTAGGTATTATTAGTACTATACACAGTATTATGTAAAGTGTACATAATCATAGGATGACCCCCGCGGCGTGGCGTTAGTGAACGTGACTGCTACGCAGAAGACATTACATCACTACTACATTTTCTTACTTGACTTCAAGACCTTTCTGCATGAGAAACTGTGAAAATCGGTAAGTAACATAGCATAACATAAACTCACGCCTATATCTCCGAAGGGATAGGCAGAGGTGCTACCCACATTTCGCCAGTTTATGTTTAGGTCCCAATGTAATAGGTGGCGAGCTTATTGCCATTAACCGGGCACTTATAAACCTGCGATAAATACACACATAACTTCGAAAAGTCATTGGTGTGTGCATGGTTAAACCTGGGATCGAACCCGAGACCTCGTATCAGCAGTCCATTACCCATACCACTAGGCTACCGCGGTATCTTATTTGACTTACGCTTATGTTGCGAAGGGAAATTACAAATTATGTCTCTACTATTTATCTATTTATCAATTCAACTGTACACATAAAAACCTTTGATCCACAGTGAAACGAAGAGTTCGTTCGACTCTTGAACGTATTTATTCAACAAAATAAATAACAAGTATTATTATTATTATTTAATATACATTTTATATCTTAGTATGTTTGAACTCTCGTGTATCTCATAAGTATATAAACATAATAAATAAATAGTAATAAGATATCAAATATTAACGACATGATATTGAGAGGCAATAGCATGTTTGGTCGCCAAAGGTCGCCGGTTCAACTCTGATTTATTGAACTCTAGTGAATTAATAAATCCATTAAAATTCGATAAATTAAAGAACAAATACAACTAACTGAATTTATCAGTAGGTATTCTCGATAACCCTCCAGCTAGAATAAATTAGAATCTAAGATTCTGGACAGAGCCGTATCACGTGCATCATCAACTCAAAGTCCACTGATCGCCAATAGTTATAGCGTATTGTGCGTGAAGGTATTGAAATTAAAAAATATAAAATTTCAATGGGTACAATGAACTCAAAATATCCTACAGATACACAACACAGGCGTTAAAACTTGATATTGAAAGTGTGATATGTCACAGGCCTTATCATAAATTATATTATGCTCACTAATCTATAAAATATTGTTTATATCGACGTTTTGTAAGTGCCGTTTAATGGCCTATATAGAATAAATTATTTGTTGATTTAATTTGATTTGATTTGATAAAAATAATGGAGTTCAGTTTAGTCGTGACCTAGGGTGCTGTAATACATCCAAAACGTTGGTATAGGTAGGTAAGTTTCATCATCAATTGCGATAACTCCCGATTGAATAATATGACCACTGCTAGCCGGTCCGCGATGGCGATGCAACGTGTTCCACCGTTTAAAGATAGCGAGCTTTATGAACTACCATTCAATAAATAAAATAAATTCAATAAATAAAAATAATGTAGGGTAGACGTATAAAAAAATGTTTCGTGGGCAATTTACGACGCTCGTCGGCCAGTCTAGTCATAACCACGGGTGCTGCAATAGTTCTGAAACGACGGCAAAAGTAAGTTTGACATGATGCCCACACCTACTTTCTATCATCGCACCGCTCGCCATAGAGAGGGAGTTCATCCTCACACACTACGACCGGAAACGGTGCGCACTGTGCACGCTATCCCGCGCACGCTCAAGCTGTGGAATGAACTCCCTGCCGTATTTTTCCCAAGCGACTACAATATGGGATTCTTCAAGAAGGGCATTAGAAGGTTTCTACAGGGTAGGCAGCACGTGTGTGACGACTCTGGTGTTGTAAACGTCAATAGGCCACGGTGACCGCTTCCCATCAGGTGGGCCATGTGCTTGTCTGTCACCTAAGTGGTACTGTCACTGCTATTATATTATATGGCCCGAGGCGGTGATACAACGTGTATTATGGCGCAAGCTTTATGGACCATCGGTTGACCCAGCTGACATGATTCAAGTTGACCACAAGGAGTTTTCGCGTTTAGCATATTATTACATTCTGAAAATCCAGTGGTATGGGTAATGGACTGCCGAGACGAGGTCTCGGGTTCGTTCCCAGGTTTACCATGGTACACACCAAAGACTTTGCAATGCTTTCGAAGTTATGTGGGTATTTATCGCAGGTTTATAAGTGCCTGGTAAATGGCAATAGGCTCGCCACCACATTGGGACCTAAACATAAATTGGCGGAATGTGGGAACTAGCACCTCTGCCTACCCCTTCGGGGATATAGGCGTGAGTTCATGTGTTTGTTGTCAATTTGTTCATTTACGTTTCACGTTTATCTACGTGACTTTTATACGTATTGCAAGGTTCAATAGTTTATTGCAAAATGATAGCGCGTTTATCAGTGGGATTACATCGGCATGTCTGACAACTAATGATGCTTTAAATAAGATAAGGTAGATACGTTCTATGCATTTTGTAAGCCCCCTTTTTGGAGATAACAGAATAAAAATACTTCGATAGACATGGGGAAGCAGCAGCAGACTAATATTCAAACAGAGAGCCGATTTCTTGAATAGGTACCGTAAAACGGGGTGAATAGAAATTAAATGGTCCAAGAAGCCTATTTTAAATAATTGCTTTTACAAAAATTTAACTAAGCCCATTCTCAGATATTTGAAGATTCTGTTATTACAATGAACTGCTCCAAATATTTGCTTGAAGGAAAATAACTATAGAGTTTAGCTGACCATTTTATTTCTACTCCCCCTTCGATATCTATTCACCCCGTTTTACCCGGTAATAGAGGCTAGCTGAAAATTGGTCACATTGCTCTCCTATTTCACCCTAACACAGAATTGCAGACCTGGCTGGTGAGAGCGGGGTTGGACACTCGATAGTAGTGATATAATCGCTTTTTTTTCAAAGTTCAAAGTCAATTCTTGCATATAAAATCCGGGAACAAAGTATGAAAAAAAAAATACTTTTTAATGTATTACAAGCGGCCAGTATTATTATCCAACTTTTGTAGTAAAAGTTTGTAATTAAAACTTCTGATATGATAAAATTATATGCGGGGTTCGAAGCCAAAATATATTTTTATGGCATTTCAATTTGACTTCACCTCGCCTGATGGTAAACTGAAGGCAAATTATCAGGAAAGGGGGTCACCATTACAAACACATACAGTATTACAATGGTGGCGCTCAGCTTGATGACCTCAACAGGTGCTTTTTCACGCCCCGCTTTTTTTTCTCTATAAAAACCAATACATTTGTCATTTAACAGAAATAAATGAAATCGTAGTGTTTGTTTTTAATAAATGCTTATTAATGTACAATAATGTTCACATGATATCTATAACAAAAAAAAACATTTATTTTTCTGAGGTATTTCTAGTTATAATTGAGCAGTCCAACTGAAAATCCTCTTCCACTCTACAGAATACTGCGTCTAATAAAAGCCTTGTGTTGTGTTTCCAACGGTTAGTAGAGTAGCCAGAGCTCACTGGAGAGGTTGTCAGTGGGAAGACCGGGAATTCCCTTATTCATCTTCTGCACTGACAGCACAGAGACTCTCTTAACCTTCTTGCTTCCCCCTTCCCCTTCCCCATCCCTTCTATATGGTTGGCAGCACGAATGTGACGCCCCTGATGTTGCAAACGTCCATAGGCCACAGTCCATCAGATGGACAGCGTGTTTGTCTACCACCTAAGTGGTATAAAAACATGTTTCAAGTGACTGGGTCAATATTAGAAGACAATAACTGTAAATAACTGATGTTATCAAACATAGGTAACTATGCAGAAAGCTACTTTCATTTAGAAATGTATTAGGGTACTAGGTAAAAAAAATTAAAACTCAGATAAAAGTACACGCGGACGTAGTCGCGGGCACAGCTTGTGTTAATTTTAATAATAACTTTATGACCCAACTAATGAGAAATATTTTTTTTAAATTACGTCAATACGTTAATACAATACACATAGTAGGCATCAGTGTACAAATATCATTAATAACAAAAGTCATCATGAATAGTTTAAATCAAACATTATAAAAGTATCCGCTATCTAAAAATTCACACTTTCAATTATTCAAATAAAAGATTCTCTCCTTTATTTGCACACTGAGAAAGGCTGCTGTGCTCCCAAATCTTATTTCCTTAGTAACTGTTTTAAGTCACCGATAAGACTCGTTATGATAAAAAAAGAAATTGATACAATTGTTTCCTTTGCTTCGACTGGTTTCTGGTTTCAGCTAATGGAAATTCTTAATTCAATTTTCGAATTTAAACTCAAATCGCAAATTGAACGCCAACGAGGTATTTTTTTTAATTTCTTGTAAATTCGAGTATTAACGCGTAAAATTATTAATTCTTAGATAAAGTTTTATGTGGACCTCACACCAAAGTAGCGGATGTACTAAAGCAGTAAAATTACCTACATTTACATAACAAATGCCATTACAATGCAACAATCCCCTTAGCCAACGAATAATAATACTGTGGTTGTGACTTTTTTCCAAAACTCCAGTAAAGTCTACTCTACTTTACTATGACACATCATTCATCTTGACATTGGCAAAGATGTCCCGCAAGATGGATTGATAAGATATAAGAAAATAGGAAGAATCGACATCGTTTTTAAAAATAGAATAAATTTAGATTGAAGAAATGAAATAAAATTATGGAAGTTAATAATCATAAATATTTCTAAATTCAAAAAGACTACTGAAAATTTTAATACCTACTAGAGAAGTGACGTACTCGTATCAGCGAATTGGGTAAGCGCGAGTCTGCTAACAGTATGACCAGCCAGTCTCAGTTTGAACATTGATGCGTAAACACGACTAGGCGCTCTCATCTCGTACAAATTGTACGCGCGGGAACTTTGTGAATCACAGATAAAAAAGCCATATTGAACCGCAAATATTTTTGTAAACTTTTTTATTCTGTTGTCTAGTTTGGAACTCACGTGAAAACTTTTTGTTTTATTTATTTTTTGGACCAAAGTTATTTGAATTCTTCCGCCGAATCGTCTTCTTGGTAAGTTTTTATAATTTTTCTGATTAATTAATAGGTAAAAAATAAGTTATAAACTACATAGATATAAGTTCAGAAATATTTTTTGTTGCATAATTAAGTATTACTGACAAGCTATGTACTTGAAATATTAATTAAAAGATTAAATATGCAGGTAAAATGTTATGTAGGTAAATTAATTAATATTATTAGGGATAAATATATAAACATGGTGGCTTTTAATATAAATAAAATCCATTCCTTAATAACCAACAAAAATGTTCATTACTTTCTTCAACTGCCGATTGACGTCAACTTGAAATAAGTTTTAATTAAAAGTGAGTAAGCCGTCTATGCTTATTTATGAAAATCGCACTTGAATCTTGATCACTTGATTTTATTTGCAGATTATCTTTGGCAATACTGAAACTATGAAATGTACCTATTAGGCTGACGGCATGAATTATTTAGTTAACAAAATTTGTATATTTTTTGTGAATTTTTAAAACTTACTTACTACTAAAGTAGATTGTTTGTGTTAAGAATAGACTCACATATTATGTTGTGTGACCACGATTAGAACCGGGACCTCTAGGTCGTAAAACTGACTCCTTAACGAAGATGCTACTGATGCTTAATTAATCTAAACTTGTGCATATGTTACTTATTCTTATTATTACTATTTTTTTCGGTTTACAGATATTATTTTTCATAAGAACAATACATAGCTCACTAATTATGAGATAATAAATAATAATATAATATTTATGCATTAACATAAAACTCTTACATAATAATATAGTTATAATGCCGGTGGTCCCACACTAGGCAAAGCCTGTCCTGTGCAAATATTGGTTCGGATTACGATTTTTCGGATTCCATTATTTATTTTTGAAGAACCACCAACTATTGCAGTCGCTTGGCAAAACCACAGCAAGGAGTTCATTCCACGGCAGCATGAGCGTGCGCGGAATAGAGTTCCTTTCATGGTAATATTGTTTAAAATGTTGACAAAGATAAATCAATGAAATTCATCCCACTCATATTTACCTCTAGTAAAAATAGCATTAGCTCTTTCGTATTTAAGCCGTTACATATATTTATTTCGTACATTTTTAAAAGCGTATCAGAAATATCACTACATAACATAACATAAACTCACGCCTATATCCCCGAAGGAGTAGGCAGAGGTGCTAGCACCCACATTTCGCCAGTTTCTGTTTAGGTCCCCATGTAATAGGTGGCGAGGCTATTGTCATTAACCGGGCACTTATAAAGCTGCGATAAATACACACATAACTTCGAAAAGCATTGAAAAGTCATCAGTGTGTGCCATGGTAAGACCTGGGATATAACCCGAGACCTCATCTCAGCAGTACCCATACCACTAGGCCGATAATTTTAACAAATGCTACATACAGTCACGTCTTTTTTCCAATGGGGCAGACGGAGATCTTAAACTTCTTTTACTTTCATAATTCTTTTTATCCAATCGCCAGTTTTGGGTACTCTTGATAAGCATTTTATTTAAAATAGCCCTCGATCTGATATCTTAAAATGAACATTCAAATTGATAAAATCTGTAGGTAAATGGCCAGTCATTTCAGACCATATCCAATTTCCGTTCGCTATGGTAATAGTCTGGCCATATCAATGAATTAATCAGCATGGGAATGTAATCTTATATTATTTCAATAAATATTTGATTTTGCAAAACATAGCTTCTATGGTATTCTGGTCGAGGATTCAATTTTTTTATACCACTTAGGTAGCGAACAAGCACGCGGCTTACCTCATGGAAAGAGGTTAGCGTGGCCGTGTTTGCAACACCAGGAGCGTCACATTCTTGCTGCCGACCTCAGTGAAGGGGAAGGGGGAGCAGGGGAGAACGTTAGGAGAGTCTCTGTGCTGCCAGTGCGAAGACAAAGAAGGGTTTTTCGGTCTTCGCACTGACAACACACAACCTCTCCAGTGAGCTCTGGCTTACCTGCTTACCGCAAGAAACACAACACAAGGTTATGATTAGCCACGGTATTCTGTAGGTTGGAGGTACTTCCCCAGTCAGACTTGTCTTCGTCTATCTTCGTCTACCGGATATATCTTAGAGATGACTAGGACAGACCTTGATCACCTGTCAGAAAGTCATCAACAAAATAGGTATTTACCTACTCACAGTTTCTGTGTTCCCTCAAATTGTTGTTTTGTTGTTTCGACCTCGTTCTATTTCATAAAAAGAACTCATCTGTAGTGCTTCACAATCGACCTGTATTCATTTATATTTCTTAATATACGATATCAAAGCGTAACGTATCGGGGTCATTATTGCCACAGATCGTTTTTAGAGAATTATTTTAATAATTTATCACCCTTTTTTTAAATCGTGCGAAAAATTGCCACGAATACCCCCTTCTCCGCCGGAGCCAGTTGAAGAGGTTATGTCGGACTCGAACCTCTTTAATTCTTTAGTTGCAGGAAGTGAGATAGTAGCCAACTTATCCTTGCACTTTAGCAGACCCGGGGCCGTCTCTTTCGAGATAGTTACCCTGATATGTCACGTGATTACTGAAGAAGTTAGAGGGTGTCTACCAAAAATTCAGCTGACCTCACTTGCCAGCCTCAGTTCGGTGTACTGTTGAACAATGGGCAAGATTCTGGCTAAACTTTTTACATCTGTAGTCAATTTCCACCAATCCACGAGATCCGCCATCTTGCTGATATTTTTGAGCGTTGTTAATTGGTTAGGTATTGATATTGGTAAGCCGTCGGTCCATACAAACATCTATGGCAGTTGCTACTAGTAGTTGGAGCCCTCAAAAGTCCAACCAGTCTAACTTGAAACTTTGATATCGCCATTGGTCCTTGATCGGATGCTTCTAAATTATTTACAGTTCATTCTTTTATCAAGAAATTCATTATGCTAAGCCTGGGTTGCACGACTTACACGGTTGCTTACTTTAACATTAACAGTGCAATTAAAGTACCGGTCAGGTATAAAACAGGTTGAACCATTTGACAATTGTTAAAATGACGTCATAACTTAACGCTAACTGTAACCAGCCACGCTCAAACGTCAAATTCTATCAAAAAGATAACTATAGCAGAGCTACTAAATACTCTGGTGCAACACATTTAGCCAAACCATTAGAATCAATGTTACTGTTACTGTTAAATTTGACGGAAACCTTAACTTTAACAGTGCAATTAAGCCCTAACATCGTTCCGAATCTACGCAAGTTTAATAACTACCATAGGTCTATTTTTATTTCGTTATTATAGCATTCAGATCTTGCGTGTGTCTATATGGTAAGGCCACAATAAACTGAGGCTTGCGTGCTGCCGACCTATATGCTTCCCCGAGGAGCTTTACAACCCTGCAGAAACATAACACTATCAGTATCTAATGTTATTTATTTTTTGTTTTAACGAGAAATACTAGTGATAGCGGAAGGTGGAGGATAGGGAGCAGTGGCACACATTGGGAGAGGCCTATGTCCAGCAGTGGACTGCGATAGGCTGATTGATTGATTGACTAGTGATACGACCCATATTCATTAATATCGGTTTCGGTATTTTTCTTGTGACTATCATTAACTTAAAGTTTGAGCGTTATATTATTATGTGCGTCCTTGGCAGCCTTTTACTGTCACTATCATGGTGAATATTCAGGCGAGCCCTTCCAATTAGTGCCATCCTCTTCCTGTCTATGTAGTACAACACGTGCATGACTTAAATGCCACTATCCGCACTATATTCTGCACCGTATGTGTAAAATATTCTATCAAGATTACTAATTATCTATACTAATATTATAAAGAGGAAAGATTTGTTTGCTTGTAACGAATAGGCTCTGAAACCACTGGACTGATTTCAATAATCATAAATCTCAATCGATCCAGTAATTTTAGTTCCGACAAGAAAAAGTAGTATAACGAGGCAAGTAGAGAATATCTACTCACTCTCTCTAATCCACGCGGGTAGAGCCACGGGCAACAGCTAGTATAAATATATGTGTATGGGGCCCACATAGTTCGGGTCAATCTCACCGGTTATCTAGTATACATACAGATTAATGAATGAGACAGGATTTCCTCAGGTTAGACTGCAGTTCCTCTTAAGATAAGTAATTAAGTCACGAGATATAGAAAGATGTTCCGGTACCAAAGTATTAGATTGTATCAAAACAAATTAAAAAATTGTATTATGACACAGCCCTACTATGGCCAACTGTGTCATAATTTAACTTCTTTTCCATTTCCATGCAAATCAAATAGGTTTGAATGCAGTTTTCCTCCATCATTTGCGGATGCGGGGCAAAACGCATGCGCGATCAGTAAATGGATTATGGCGTTAAATAAATGTTAAAAAAAAAAAAAACGTTGTAATTTTACGCAAATTATAAACAGTTTCATAACTACTTATTTGCATTAATAAAGTGCAACATTTATGTATATATTTATTTATATCGATTGTTTTCCCTCATAATTTATGTGTTTAATATTATATGCATCTACTTATCTTCAGTCCTTTTTTTATTGTGCGCAAAATCCTCTCGGATAACAGCTCCGCCAAAGTCGGTGGAGGTACCGACTAAAACACACGCCGTCTATGGGTATTTGATTGCTGGAGATGAAATTATACAAGACATATCTCTCTGACCCTAGCTCTATTACACTAGCTGACCCAGGGACATCTCTTTGAGATCCCTTCTCCTAATATGGGAACCATGGTATCCCTATCTAGCTCCCCGATATAAGGAGACGCACTTTGCGCCGCCCGCCGCGGCTTGCTTCTGCTATGGTGAGAGGCGGCTCCACCTGTAACCCACAGGTCCTTATTTTCAGTTCTGGTACCTATATGCTTATGATCTATATTTTTAAAAATCCATCAGAATCTTTTTTCTTTCTCTTCTTTGGTGTATATAGCTTATTGTACCTGGGCCAGATTCTTTTTATATTTAAACCACAGCACTTTAATATAGTTGTGTATTTTCTGTATTTTCCTGTAAATCCAAAGGTTGCCTGGAAGAGATCCGTTGGCGATAAAGCCGCCCATTGTTTTGCTATAGTGTTCATTTTTATGTTATTTTATGTGATCGGGTTCAATCCCAGGTTTTACCATGGCGCACACCAATGACTTTTCGACGATGTTCGACTCAGGGTTATAAGTGCCCGGTTAATGGCAATAGGCTCGCCACCTATTACTTTGGGACCTATACATAAACTGGAGAAATGTGGGTGCTGGCACCTATGCCTACCCCTTCGGGGATGTAGGCGTGAGTTTATGTTATGTTTTATTTACAATAAAGAGTTATCAATCTATCTATCTATCTATCTATCTATCTATCTATCTATTTATCGATGTAAGAAAATTAATCCGTGATCTCATACGTAGCATATTATTCTTTTTTCATTAGCCCTATTTTATTCGCCCTAGAATCAATACGTATATAAGCATTCCTGAGAATTAATTTAATAATACAAGCTCTCGTTAACAAAATCTTACGGTCACTTATTCCTTATTAGAGTAGTATTCTCTCAACGTAATTCACTGCACAATATTAATTCATTATAACTAATTCCATAACGAGTTCAATTAGCTTATAATTGAGCTATATTATTGATATATCTTATCAAATAGGTATCTAATAGTACATAATATAAACACAAACTCGCGTCTATATCCCCGAAGGGGTAGGCAGAGGTGCTAGCATCCACATTTCGCCAGTTTATGTTTAGGTCCCAATGTAATAGATGGCGAGCCTATTGCCATTAACCGGGCCTTATAAATCTGCGATAAATACACACATAACTTCGAAAAGCATCGAAAAGTCATTAGCTTGTGCCATGGTAAAACCTGGGATCGAACCCGAGACCTCGTCTCAGTAGTCCATTACTCATACCACTAGGCTACCGCAGTCTAATAGTAAATGACTGTGGAATTACCTACCAGCTTGGGGTTTTTTAAACGACTACAGAAAATAAGGGCATCAGGGAGTTCTTACAACGGTCACATTGGTGTTATACACATTCAGACGTCAAATTAATTTAGATCGGAAAAGTTAATACTCAGACGTGACTCAGCGGTAAGAGCATTCCCCTGTAAGGGAACGATCGCGGGTTAGAGTCCCGTTGAAGCATGCAATTTTCCGATCTTAATTAATTTGAAACAGTTACCATACTAATTACTTTTAAAATTTGTTGCATCCATAGGTGATTTTAACCATTTTCCATGAGGTGGGCCATGTGTTTGTCAACTACTTAAGTGGCATAACAAATTAAAAATCCATCGTCATCATCATTTCGTTATTCAAGAAGAGATTGGATGATTTCTACACGGATAGTACAGTCACGATTTTAGAGTTGCAAACGTCTTATAGGCCGCGATACCACTTTCCATCAGGTAGGCAGTTTGCTTATCTTAAAAAAACCATTAAGTCAGCCCTGCATCTGATGCTTACACTTTGGAGCCCGGCGTCTATTCAGACTCTGTCTAGATTGAACTTATCTTGGTTTTTATAGTAACATCGGTATGTACGAGTATTTCAATTAGTTCGATTTCTAACAATATAAGGTTCCTGTAATATGATCCCAATTTGTTCTGGGTAATTCTCAAGTACACTGGTCCCCATATCAAACAATAAACTTACTACCTGAGAACATTATAGGCGCTCGTATAACACAAGGTATATTGTCCTTATTGAATTTGGTCAAAATATAATATATACGAGTATGTGCAAATATTGTATGTAATATATGTGGTGCGTATAAAATGTGGCGTGGCGGTAGTAAATGCGACTCCTATGCATTAGGCGTAGGTTCATTCCCTGCTCAGCGCATATATATCTGTAGGTATGCATGAATATGGCTATTTGCAATAGTCTGATGGTACCTCGAAGAGCATGTTAAGTCATAGGTCCTGGTTGCCATATGAACATCTAAGACAGTCGTTATGGGTAATTGGAGCCCTAAAAAGTTCCACAATTGGTCTAACTGCAATACTTTGATATCGCCTATAGCTATTAGCTTTGGAGGCCAGTGGCAGTTGTTTTACAGAAAATAGCGAACTTCAGCCGCAGCGCAGCTAGACTCTAAAAAGTGGATCCCGAATCCCGAAATTTGGACCCCGAACTTGTCCCGGTTACATTGCCCAGCATTCCAATTCTAAGTATGGTGTTTGTTCAAGTGTGCGGTCCCCATGCTTTAAGATTTTAAGATTTTTTTTGTGTATGAATGAGACAACATTAAGTAAACAGCAAATTTTATTACATTTTTGAAAAGCGACAGCTGTAAAAAAGTAATACGAAATTTATCATCAAAATAGATAGCATTTCGGAAGTAATTTATCAAGCGGCCAATGAAAATAAAATTTTATACAGAGGTGTAAAATCTTTAAATCAACTTTCAACCTGAATATAAATAATGGAAATAGCTGTTAAATTAGAGGAATAACGAACTCATAAATCCGTAAAAAATTTAGTTAATTTCGTATGTAAAGACCTATTAAATATATAAGTTTTATGTGAAATTGACTTGGCCTTATAGATCTTGATGACGCCCCATACATCCTTACAAAAAACTAACACGAATTTAAAAATAATATACATTGAACTTGACTTTGAATTGAAACTCATAGACTGAGCTCATACATCAATCATCAATATCAACTAACTCGCGTGATGAAAAACTGTGAGTGAAGTCTAAAAAGGTCATAGTTCTTTATTTGAATTACCTTGAAACTTGAGGAAAAAGTATCCGGGATTATAGTTCGACGATTCGAAACATTTTGAATTCTACAAAAAATGTAATTTATAAATTGAACTCGTTATTAAAAAAGAAATATAATAAAATAAAAATGTGAGTCCACTCAAAAAACAATTTTTCGTTTGTTCTTCAAAGGATATGGATATCATTGTCGCAGGAGCCACTCAAATATGAAGCCCCAGGCATTGTAAAAGTATCTGCCCAGGTTGACTTTGGATGGAAGTACGATTAGGGATTTTTTTAATAATAATGAACAAGTTGTCTACATATTAAATTGCGAAACATGATTATCTCTTTCTCTTTGTTCATTAAATTACAAAAGCTTTTACTTATGGTAAATATTCCTTTGTTTTACTACTAAAGCAACGACTATTTTCAAATAGGAACATACAAATTTAATAGAGTGAAGCTCTGTTAAGACGATTTTACAGGAACCTAAATAAAATTATGTCTTAAGCGGAAAATCATATAAGCAAGAAAGGTAACATCAGGCGTGTAGGTATTACGTATGTTCTAAATGTGTTTTATACCACTTAGGTGCTAATTTTCGTAAAATATTTGATAGGTTATGTATAGTATAATAGGTTTTGATTTTTTAATACAATTTTACAGTGCGGTCAAGCATATAGCGCACCTGGTAAAAAGTGGTTACCGTGGCCTTCGTTTACTCTGCTGATAGTACCTAACTAATGCTTATCATTGTCCCTTTTTTATTGTTCACAAAATATCTACTAAAGCTAGCGTTAATAAATGTATATGTATGTACGTATCTGTATGAAAATGGCGTGTTATGCAAGAAATCGTTTTAAACGTGATCGAATTCATTGTGCTGTATTATATACTAGTATTAATATATACTAGATTGAACCACAGGTTGAACCCTCAAATAAAGAAACAAGTGAAGGTCATTCACTACTAAAACGTTTGTTCCTTGTTCTCCAAAAGATATGAGTAATATCGAACAGGCACTTATCTTCCCAAGTTTTAGCTGAATGTTTGCTGGCCGATTATATTTGAATCTTTTTGTTATCAAACCGTGTATGACGTTATCGCATGTATCTATTACGTCACGTTAGAGATTGATATAATAATATAATATATTCTATTTCTTTTTAACTGACTTATAAAATAAATTTCTTTGAAGGACCGTTTGTAAAAATATATTCGATATGTAACTAGAATTCATTATAGTGTTTATTTATAATATGTGAGTCGATCGATCGATCGATCATCGAATTTCCATAGAACTTCTAGATATTCGATTGAGCTGAAATTTGGCAGATAAATAGATAGATGCATAGATAGTTAGATTACTCTTTATTGTACACCAAAAACAAAACAAAAATAAATACAGGAAAACGCCAGTGAGAATTACAGTTGATTTTTCAGGAACAAGTTAACACATGTAGTTGACTGCAAGCTAATGGTTGTAATGATAATAATCTTTCAATAAGTAATAAAATAAATTCGAAGTACCGTAATTCTAACTGTATTGTAGATTACCTTATACGTGGACTTCTTTTCTAAACTTTTGTCGTTCTATTCTCAAGCGGAGCTCAATATTTTCCATAATGGTTCTTAAACTTAATGGTAATCTTGATTTTTGCTAAAATTACTGTCATCTGATGTAAAAATCAGTATACGTATGTGATTTGTGGTGTAACCATATTAATGAAAATCCTGTAAGGTTGGAAATCAATAAATATAAAACCGTTTCTAGAACAAAACTATCCAATCTTCGAAATTTTTCTTTAGTTCGGTTTATGCAAATATCTTGGAAATAGAATATAGGATATTTTTGTATGAGACAAGCTTTCAGATAAAATAGTTGAAACATGGGCTTATAAAATAAAGTGTGTTCAGCCACTTGTTTTTAAAAAAGGTTTTGTACTCATTTGTAATAGTAAAGTATGGTATCTATCTAGTAATATTAATAAAATGTAATGAGCACAAAGCCACAAGAAATTATAGCAAAATCGCACTTATCGACGCGATCACAAGTCAAAATGTATAGATTTTTCTTTCATTATGCATTACGCCTTATGCCTTTTATGTATAACTAGCTGTAACCCGCGGTTCCATCAGAGAGCGAAACATTAATTGTTGGCGATATTAGCGCCTATGTATGGTAATTTACCGGATCCATTGCTATTTATTATTATTGCTCCGCTCCCTTGGATGGTAGCGTGATGATATATAGCCTATGTGTTATTCGAATGTACCTATTAGCTATACTATTGTAAAGTTCAATTAAAATTCATTCAGTAGTTTTTACGTGAAAGAGTAACAAACATCCATCCATCCATACTTACAAACTTTCTCGTTTATAATATTAGTAGGCTTCACGCCTTACATAAGCTTGGAACACCAAAATTGTTGTATTCAACACAGTATCATGCATAGCTGCATTTTTAAAGTATCTAATCAAATATCTGAAAAGATTCGAGAATAACATATTTGTTTAATATGACAAATGTATTGATTTATGTTTGAAATGTGATCTTATCTCTTGACACAAACAACAAGTTATGCATTTGAAACGACATATCTGAAATATTGAAATGCCAGATTATTGTGAACATTGTTTATAGGTGGAAAATCAGTGAATTAGCGATTCTGACAGTGAATTATTGTAGTTAAAACACAGTTGTTAACAACATTCGAGTATTCCGACTGGGGAAGTACCTCCGCCCTACAGAATACCGCGACTAATAATAACCTTGTGTTGTGTTTACGGTGGTAGCCCATAGATAATGAAGTACGTTATTCCGTGGGATAACCAGAGCTCACTGCAGACATTTTGTGTTGTCAGTGGGTAGACCGAGAAACCCTTCTTTACTCTCTTACCTTCTCCTTCCCCCCCCTTCCCCTTCCCTAAAAGATTATAATGGAAATAAATATTAGCCTCGCTGGCGCATTGAGCTAAAAATACTACAAAATAATTAATCAGCTTTTGTAAATTTTGTGGGCAAAATATCACAAACTTTGGAACCCAACCAAAATAATACCTAGTCGTTAAAACGAAACATCAACAATGAAATACATTTCTACAATTTCCTTCTAAACTATTATAGACCACAATTGCTAACTAGCGTCTAAATATACATTTCATAGGTAATCCTATTAAACTTAATCCCCGTCAAATATTTGTTCTTGTCATCACGATACTTCGAGCAAACCAATTAAATTACACGCAAGATATTTCTAATGAATAATTGTAGGTATTATATTAGTACTAAGAATTGTAAATGCCAACAATACCGACATTAGCGTAGGACATAAAAGGGTCAATTGCTTTCTCATTCACATTGAGCTATTGTCAATTTGATTCTCACACCTAAAGGAATGGGTTACCCTTCCTTTAGATTTCATGTAATCTAATTCAAGTTGTATATGAGTTCCTTTGTGCCGGTATAAATATTGATAGCTAAAGGATTACCGGATTTTCGCATATTGTTTTGGATACGAAAGTATCTTTGGTTCGATGAAAGAACATGTTCTTTATTGAGCCATTCTGCCTATCTGGTTCATAGAGAAACCATTGCCTTTTTATTTTAATAATTATTCATGATCGGAATAGACTGAACTATTTCAGGCTTATTATTGATTACTTTTTACTAATGGTCTTATCCATATTCATATAACGTTCAATTGCGTTAATACCGTTAGTAAAAGTAAACTGAAAGAAAATAAGCACACTGGCTCTTGGAAATATCCAAAGTATCTTTTATCTATATCTATACTAATATTATAAAGAGGAAAGATTTGTACCTATTTTTGTATGTTTGTAATGAATAGGCTCAAAAAGTACTGGGCCGATTTAAACAATTCTTTCACATCTAAAAGGCTACAATATCTAGGAGTAACATAGGCTATATTATATCATCACGCTACCATACAAGGGAGCGGAGTAATAATCATAAATCTCAATTGATCCGGTAAATTTCTATACATTGGCGCTAATATCGCTAACAATTTCCATTGTCATGACAGCAAGGAAAAGTAGTATAGAGAGGCAAGTGGTGAATCGAGTAGAGTCGTACAACGCGATAATCGACATCCACGCGGGCGGAGCCGCGGGCAACAGCTAGTTTTTATATAAAAACAATACCTATCGCGTATAAGTTCATTGGACATAGGCCTAATGTTGGGATGCTTTGGTCTGCTGCTTCTAGCTTCTATCCTAGCCAGACTGGTTATCACAGGGTTTTATTTCTAGTTTTCCTTCTCTGCGACTCCTTACGACACCATTCGAATAAGATGAGGTAGTGATTATTTTGTCTCCGTCACTACATGGATATTGGGCATTGTTTTGTTGACTTCGATCAAATGTCATAAATGTACACCTGATAAGGTGCCCCTGTGCTTGTCTGCCACCTAAATGGTATAAAAAAATCAGTTATTTCTATTACGTTTTACGACATTCATTCCTTCTAATGAAGATGTACGTATATTTTCTGATTGAAAAATGTTTCTTATTATATATTACCTCTTGTTAATATATCAAGATATTGTACCTACCGTATATCGTGAACGCGATCGAGGTCGAGTGTGCACTGTGTATATATAATAAAAAGAATGACAGAAGAGACTACTATCTATCTTTCTTCATATTCTTCTCCCACAGTCAGTTTTGTAGGCAGCTTATGGAACATTGGATAATTTCTCCTGCGAAATCAGTAACGTAGAAGTATGACAAAATCTTTCATGGAAACCAGTTACGTACACGTTTAAAAATATCCTTGAAGCAAATCGGTTACGAAACTCCGGTTTGCTTGACGGCCGAATCGATAGTGAAACCAGTGGTGATGCTTATTAGTGATCTGATCAGACGGTAGATCGATTTATATTTACTTCTTTGATTAGTTGATAGAGTACCTACTTTAGTTTCTCCGTGATCATGGCTGACTGTTAAAAGAGATGTCGCAAGTTCTAAAAATAATTCTATGTTCCAGTTAATGCTGGAAAATATTAATAACGGAAGTCATGGCGGATGTTGTGCGTAAATGATTACGTGCGTAAATTTAGCAGAGCTATATAAATTAACTTGATGATATTGTCTAAATGTTTAAATTAGTATGTATACTATAAATAATTATGTAGGATGTACGTAATAATTGCTAGTCACGTAATCATAATAATCATAATCATAATCATCATTTATTTGTGGAACATAGGTTAGTTACAGATCTTATAGTAATTTTAGCATGTCCTCTATATTCTACTACATTTTGTGGTGTACAAATATATTTAGTTTAGTACGTATTATGTCAATCAAGTATACTCAACTGAGTATTAGTGTGTTGGTGAATTTTTTTATCATGGCTACACAATTTTACTCTTAAATTGTAAGCTAACAACTCGCCTAAGCTTGGTAAGTGATCAAATTCAGCCAATCAGTCAATTAGCCTATTGCAGCTCACTGCAGGACATAGGCCTCTCCTAATGTTCGTCATTGCTTTCTGATCCTCCGCCCTCCGCATCTAGTCAGCCCGAGACACCTTTATCAAGTCACCAGTCCATCTGGCAAATTAAAACTTCAAATTGCTAGTCGTAATACTATTTTCGAAATGCGACTTCCGTGGGGTGGCGGTAGTGAACGCCACTGCTACGCAGGAGGCGCTATTTCGATTCCCGCTCAGTGCAAATATTTGTATGCACGACTATGAAGATATGCATTAGTCTGGGTGTTTCTATGCATAATATGTATGTTTTTAGATGTTCGTATGGCAACCGGGACCGACAGCTTAACGTATTTAAACCATCTCATTCAATCTTTTACAATCTTAGACCTTTTTCAATAACTCTCTCGACACAATGCCTGCATAGACGGCTATATATCTAGTAGATAATGTATTTTATCTTTATATTTTTATTCAGAAAGGACGGCCACTGATTAGATAAATCATTTATTGTTATACAACAATAAAAATTTAAATGATTTTATTTACTTGTATTATTGTGTACTTTTTATCAGTGGCATGTTTAATAATACGGGACATTTAAAATTATACTTATACATACTCTCCAAGACAACATTTTTGATTCGATAGTATTTCGTAAATTTTTGTACTATATAAAATTCTTTTTATGAATCAAACAAGTAAAGAATGATACCTACTAAAATAATAATGTTTTCTTTTTCTGCCAAAATTTCCTTTGATTATGAAGTGTAAACACTACTTTCTACTTAGAAAATATTACGATATCCAATGTTACCCTTTCATAGTCACAAAGACGTTACGTCTAAAAATCCATCATTTTAACATTAACACTCGAATGAACACCAATTTAAAAAAAAGAAAAACTTCTGCGATAACGCCAAAAACACTCAAATACTTAAGTATGCATTTTTGGAAACCAAATTGTTAGCTAGTAAAGCTATGCCGTAGAATACTCGTTTAGCTAAGTTGAGGCCTATATATCACGTTTCGCTGTGTATTATGTCCAAGAATATGTTTTTTACACTACTTTGATAAAAAAAAAATAATGTTTTCTTTTTCTGCCAAAATTTCCTTTGATTATGAAGTGTAAACACTACTTTCTACTTAGAAAATATTACGATATCCAATGTTACCCTTTCATAGTCACAAGGAAAGCTATAACACGCAGATAGGCTATGATTAACAGGCATAGCTATAATCTCAATTTGTATAGGCAAGTACCTATACTAATAGAGTACTCACAAACAGTGAATATTATGCTATATACGATGATAGTAAGAACGACTTCGAGTAAAACTATCGAGTAATACCGTATGTGAGTACTGACTTTTATGCGTAGAAGTGATCGTAAACAATCGTATCTGCAATAAGTTTACCAACCCTAGCAGAGAAAAACTGATATAATAATGACATTATACTTCTTGAATATATAAATATGTCGTTCTGGACGCCGATTCTAGAAATTGTTAATCATTAACACACCACTGAGATTACATTTTATTGGAGATAGGACATAACGGTATCTCCCGTCCTAATTGAACAGTCCGACTGGGGAAGTCCTTTCCCCTACAAAATACCGCGGCTTATAATAACCTTAGTAATAAAATTAGTTAATTGTATATTAATACTATAAAAATAATTAACTTTTTAACTGATCGAATTTCAAAAATTTAACTCATTTACTTAAAGACACTAATCACAATTTAAAAATGATCAGAAAATATTACTCACTACTGCAGCAGCGTAGATACCTAATGGGAAGAGGGTCATCTCAAAACAGATGTCCGGGTGCGAGAGAATACCTTGTAGGTATAATCTCACCTCCGGCAATCAAGGACCCGTTAGACGGCGTACGTTTTGGTCAGTTCGAGTCCGACATAATCACCTCCACCGATTCTGGTAGAGGTGGTATCCGTGGGGATTTTGCGCACGATAAAAAAAGCGTAGGTACCTACTTCTACTTCTTCTTCTTGTCGAATCGATGGCATTTTTGAGTTGCCATCGTTGTGTAGTAATCTACTCAAATACCTCATTATCTCAGTTATTTATAATATAAGTACTAGCTGACCCGCGCAACTTTGTCTGCGTCACCCCGTTTTTGCAATATTTTTCATTCCTGCTCCGTACCTGTTGGTCGTAGCATGATGTTATATACATATAAACCTTCCTCTTTAACCATTATAATTACTAAAACAAACCGCATCAAAATCCGTTGCGTAGTTTTCAAGATTTAAGCATACAAAAGGACATAGGGACAGAGAACGTGACTTTATTTTATACTATGTAGTGATAACCTATAAAACGTCAGGTAGGAACTCACTTAATATTAGTTTGCAACAAGGAAGCTATTCACTCTGTAATAGTCTATTATCACATAGAAAAGAAGAATCGATAATGTTCATTTCACCCTTTCGGTGCTAAACGCGGACACTAAAGTAAGTCATAAAAAGGTCGCCTGAAATTGGCCCTTTTAATGACTTCGACAGCGGGTGTAAGCCGTGCAAGTACGTATTATACTTATATTACTTTACATAACAGTGGGTCGTCAGAAGTCAATTTCAGTGCTTCATCTATCTATCTATCTATAATATATTGACTACAATCATCAGGTCATTGTGGCTATTTTTTAATAAAAAGGAAGCAATACCTTCTATGAAGTTTTGAAACAATTATGCGTCAACAATTACGTCTAAAAATTCATCATTTTAACACATAAACACTCGAATGAATACAAATTTTAGAAAAAGAAATGCTGTTGCGATGTTTTTTCTGCGATAACGCCAAAAACACTCAAATAATTAAGTACCTATGCATGTTTGGTAACCATATTGTTAGCTAGTTAAGCTATGCCGCAGAATACTAGTTTAGCTAAGTTGAGGCCTATATATCACATTTCGCTGTGTATTATGTCCAAGAATATATGTTTTTTACACTACTTAGGTAGCAAACAACCAACGCCTCATCTGATAAAAGTGGTTACCGTAGCCTAAGGACGTTCGCAATACCAGGAGCGTCACATTCGTGCTGCCGACCCTATAGAAACCATCTAATGTCCTTTTTGAAGCTGTGGTAGTAGGGGATGGGGGTAAAGGTTAAGAGATCTTCTGAGCAGCGCACAAAAATCTCTCTAGTAACCTCTGACTGTCCTTATTACCGCCGGAAACCAAAATTATTCAGCTACATGACGCTTCCTATAGATTTCAAGAGAAATGGGTAAACTCATTACTACTTTAAATAAAATAAATAAATGTTCTAGGACACTCCACACAACGCCACCTGGTAGACCAATGGTAAGCATAGCTTAACTAGCTTGTGTTACGGGTTCGAGAATGCGGATAAATTATACTAAGATATTTTTTTATACATACATACATATACCTACATAGAAACACCTAGACCAATGCAGATATTTATATTCATGCACACATTCAAATTGGCGTATTCGAATATTCGAGATTCAAATATATTCTAAATTCGAGATTTAAAAATAAGAATCTAAATTTTTTAAAGATGTTAAATTATTATTAGATTTCGACCGTCCGTCATCGAATAACTCCATCTTCACCTTATATCAGAGTTGAAATTTGTAGAACATTATCATTAGCAATGGGATTTATAAGACTGCTTTCGAAAATACTGAAATAGAACAGTCATAATGCGTCACTAGCCGTTTACTAACCGCAGTTTGCCAATAATTGTGAATATGCATTAACTGTATAGTTACCAGCATATGTATTGACCCTGAATATATCTTTAGGAGCATTATGCGTTTTTTGCGTGTCTTTAATCCAGCAATCTAACATAAAAGCTTAAATCCAGCAATCACCCAACCAATCCGCACTCGCCAATGTCTCATGTCTCACCCAATTAGGAGTCAGATATATGCCAGGAACTATACAGACAATAATGATTGCGAATGTTTCCACAGTAATCCAAATCTCCATTACACTTGTTTACTGTAGCCTTCTGATAACCTAGTTCAAAGATAAAAGGATCGTGTTATCTAAAACAATAGACAGATGTTATTTGACAGATTACTCACTATCGTATTCCTGAATGTCATCGAATACCTGTCACCTGTTAAAATGGTGTCTCTACAATGTTCCTACGCGAACACAATGTTCCCAGGAGAATAGAATTTAGGCCACCCCATCACTTTCCATGCGGTATCGTACAAGGGAAAAATAAATAAATAAAAAACTTTTTTAAATACATACATCGAAACACCCGGACCAATGCAAATATTCAAATTCATGCTCACAAATATTTGCACTGAGCGGGATTCGAACCAGCGCCTCCTCCGTGGCAGTCGCGTGCACTACCGCCACACTGCGGAGGCTATAAGACAGATGCAAGGCTCGAATCAACAGTAGTATGCCTGGAATACGACAATAGGTTCACCCCTTACTACGTGGGGCAGAAAACACTGAGAAAATGCTACGATCATAAGAGAAGAGTAGGCAAGTTATTTACTTAACATACTTTTCCAATCAAAGTCGATTCATACGGCCTGGAAAAGCAACGTTCTAACATACACTAATCATTATTTAAAATGTGGTGACATGGATGCTGGATAAACTTTTAAAAAGTATAAAACGTTTTCTCTTTTCATTCAAACTTTGGTGAACGAATGGTTGCGGGTACTAAAAGCTTTTGTTTGCAATCATTTGCACGTGTACAAACCCGTTTAAAAGGTTCAAATATCCAAACAAATGAGTGTTCCTTTTTCTTCAGAACTCAAATTCTTGGATACAGGAATTCAATTTAAATGGCTAAAATACAAAGTTCAGTAATATACCTACCTAATATAGCTTCGTCAACTACTGAAGAAATGGAATAAGGTAATTATCTATTTGCAAATTAAAGATGGAATTGCAATTTTTTTTTTCTCTAGGCAATTTTTTTTGTCATGAGTCATCAATCTGTTATCGAAATAAGTTGTTACGAAAAAGTAGTTTTTTTGACCTTTATTAAGTGGTTTCATTTCAATGTGTACTGTGACATTTGCATTGACTTCAGAAAATATCATACTTTGTCCGTTAATTTTTGTATACCTACCACTTAGGTGGCAGACAAGAACATGACCGACCTCATGGCAAGTGGTTACGTTTGCAATACCAGAGGCGTCACACTCGTGCTGCTGAGCCTATAGAAACCTTTTAATGTCCTTTTTGAATATAGGGACTTCCCAGGATGGAAGGGAACGAAGGTTAAGAGAGTTTCTGTGCCGCCAGAACAGGAGACGAATTGGTGACGAATTCCTACTGACAGTGACCTACCGCCAACATAACATGAGGGTATTATTAGCCGCGGTATTTCAAAGTTTCGAACCAAACGTATACACCTCCAACGAACAACGGGACTACTTTCGAACCGTCTAAAACCGCACGCCGCGCCGTAGCAATATTACCTAAATATTTTCAGCATAAATTAAATATATTTTACCCAATAATGTTAAAATAGGAACTCAATTGACTAAAACAGCGTTCAAATAAATAAAACCATTATTTGAAAGCATCGTTGAAGCAAACACACAACAGCTTTATGAATGCATTCAAAAGCGAATATGGTCACCCAGCTGCATAATGTATTTTATCCACGTTCAGATTTATATCACGACATATTCCAGGAAAACCATTTAAATGGATATTTCATTGAACATTGAAAACCGAGGTGTATCTGTTCATTTTACGACCAAAAGAGTAATAAAATATTATTTGGGGGTTTTTATTGATATCGTTATTATTGCTGAAAATGTTCCTGAAGAAACGTAATATACCTGTGCGATAAAATTTTGTTATGTCTATCGAAGCTATTGAAATTACGTATTGTAATTTTACTGTTTATTGTGAAAATCATCATAAAATTCACTGAATTATTATGTTTGGAAATCCCCACGGTTACCTCCCAGCAGTTAGTAAGGGCGGTTATATCGAACTCCAACCAACCATAACCGCAAAAGTCGGTTGAGTTAATTATATCGAACTCGAGCCGACAAAAACGCCGTCTAAGGGTCTTTGATTGCTGGAGGTGGAATTATACATTACAAATCTCTCGCAAATATGACTTAACCTAGCTTGATGGCAAACTGAAAGAAAATTCAAGAAAGGTCACCAACAATACTACAATCCCTCAATTAAACGGCTTCATCCTACTTTTTTCACGCCCCGCTCATAGGACCCGGTACTGTAGGAGATAGGAAACAGGTGCGCTTCTAATGAAGACTTTATGGTGTAGCATAGAAAATAGTTTCTTGATTGAATAGTAGTGAGTCTCATAAACGTAGGTTATGTATACCTACGTTTATGAGACTTTTTTCGTTCTCAGACTTTAACAACTGCACGTATTTAGAAGCTATTTACTAGAATACAGTTTCAGAAAATAATTCATAACCTACGTTTATAAGATTTACCAGAAAAGCGATTTCATAATTTCAAACTCGGAAATACGGAGTGCGGTGACGATCTATTATTATGTTACATTCGGGTGTTAATTTTAATGACGGATTGACCTTGCCCTATGGATTTATTTTGTATATTAACATTGAGGTTTTAATCTAAGAAATTATCACCTTTATTGTAGTTAATACATGCTGTGTAATGTTCCGTGGACTATTCGTATATCTTTTTTTAGATTAGTGGCGAATTTTTGCGCCGCCACCGCGGCCTGCTTCTGCTAGGGGACAGGCGGCCAACCGTCACCCCCATGCCCGCCAGCATGGAGGACGAAGGTCATTCCACGACCTCCGACGCCCGAGTCGCCTTCGCTCATCGCGGGCACCACGGGCTCGAAGTCTTCTCCGATCCCGTTCCTCTGACTCCTTCTCGAGCATAACTTGCTCACAGAAGGTGTCGGCAGCAGCCCAAGCACTCGCGCATCGTAACTATTGGTATATCTGAGACTTTGGAGATTTCATACAACTTCTTCTTCCTTGCGTTAATTTCGGTTGCATCTGGTGTTTTTACCTCGGAGTCCAGGGTTCGTTTCTTCTAATCTAACTGAGGTTTTGACTGAGCTTTGATATTTTACGCGAAGCGGTCCTTTTCTGTAACGACTGCCATGTTCGTATGACAACTGGGACTGACAGCTTAACGTGTTTTCTGAGTCACGACCAGACCAATGCAAATAGCCATATTTATGCATTTAAATATTTGCACTAACTGGAAATCGTATGCGTAGCAGTCGCGTTTACTATCTTATATTATCTTATCTTGTTATTCAAAGGGATTAATCTTATATTGTTCACTTCTAGAAATAGGCCTCTTCCAATAAGTATGTGTGTGTGTTTATGTCATGTGTGTGTATGAGTTACGACACTCATACACACGCATGACACCCGGTCCTTCGTCTTGTTCATCCAGTCTATGCCAGATTCCTGTTAAGTTGAACTGATTATATTATATAAATCAATGAAAAACAACCATCAATAACAGATGTGATGTATTTCCGACGGTGGATAGGGCAAGGGTAATCGAAGTTCACAGAATAAGTTGTGTACTGTCAGTGAGAATACCGAGAAACCTTGCTGTATCTTCTGCGCTGACAGTACAAATACTATGTTAGCCTTTACAGCATTTCCTTTATACCCCGTTTTATGTTTAGGTCCCAATGTAATAGGTGGCGAGTCTATTGCTGCTATTGCCATTAACCGGACACTTAGAAACCCGCGATAAATACACACATAACTTCGAAAAGCATCGAAAAGTCTTTGGTGTATGCAATGGTAAACCCTAGTGTGCAGAACAACATATAGATATAGTAAATAGATAGTTTTAGTACATAAGTGTAAATAAATAAATTTCGATTCGTATAGCATAGGTGATAGATTTAAGTATAGCATAGGATTTTTATTTACCCAATAGTTCGTTTATAGTTGTTGTTTCATTATTTCGTTTATATACTTATTAGACTTATAAGAAATAGTATTATATAAGATTCTTGTAAGAAAAATAGGGTACGACGCGACGCATCGATAGCCCGCATATGGGCCTATCGAGAGCCAGAAACGCGCTCCGCGAATAGCGCGACAATCGATCGCGTCGCCTCGTGCCCTAGAGTTCAAGGTCAAATCTGTAGTATAAATATAGGCGCTAGCCGCGCAACAATTCAGTCGGCCACTAACAGTTGTACAGCGAGGATCTCCGAAAATAAACAAATAGAAGTTTATCGTTGAAGAAAGTACTGCTCTTTCATTTGCCGCTCCTCGCTACGAGATTCTTCGGATCCTTCCGTCCATAGCTACGTCCACGAAGACGCGCTCCCTCAAGCACCTTCGCTCCTAACGCACCGCTCGGAACGACCTGTCCGCCTTGATCGCCGTGTCGGTCTGTCCTCGAAATCCAGCTCACCCGTCCTTGCCCAGTTCGCACCCACAGTCTCTGATAGATAAATAGTCGAAGCGACTGGGACGAGGGCGGGCCCGTACATTCTGGTCCTTCGGAGTCGGATCTAGAGGCAGCCACGGAGGAATCGTGTGGAAAACCACGGGCGGAACATCGGGAAGTTCTGAGTCGCGTTAGGTTGTGTTAGGGGAGTCGTCGGTGTCATCATCATCTGACATCAAGACCGAAGAATCAAGATGCCGACCACAAGATCAGCAGCATCAGTCATGGGGATAGCCGGGCCTGAGGGGACTGCGGAAACCACTACGGTAACGTCTGCCTCGGACCTAGGGACCACGACAGAAGAAACAACAGAAACGGCGACTACAGTCGAGCCGCCGGCTTCGGGCACAGCGCCGTGCCCCGAAGTACTACAGCAGTTGCAGCGTCAGAAGCAGCAAAAACCAGCAGCCCGTCCAGCCACTTCCAAGAGGGGGGGAGGGGGTGCATCCGTCCGTTCAAAGAAATCTCTCCGAATAGCACAAGCTAGAGAAGAGTTACTGCGTCTTCGCATCGAGTTAGCAGCAGCCAAGATAGCAGCGCTAGAACAAGAAGACAGCAGCGATGAAGACCTGGAAGACCACCAGGACCAAGCAGAAGCGTCAGTCGCGGCGGAAGAGAGGGTCGGTGAGTGGCTCAACAGTCAAGAGCCACCGCCACCTCCCGTCCTGGCAATAGCAGACGCACCGCATCAGGGACACCGTGGAAGCATGCCAGCAGCAGCAGCACCACCACCAGTCCAACAGCAGCAGAATAATTTCTCCGACCTGGCCGCGGCGATCACGCAAGCGGTCAGGGCGGCACACCGTCCGAAGCTCATCGAGCTACCAGTCTTCAGTGGGAGCCATCAGGAATGGTTGCCGTTCAAGGCGGCCTACACAGAAACTGAAGATAGTTACAGCGCCGTAGAAAATCTCAACAGGCTAAGAAGAAACCTGAAGGGAAAAGCAAGAGAAGCAGTCGAAAGCCTTCTCATCACGAACTCACAGCCGTCCGAAATTATGAGAACACTCGAGTCAAGATTTGGGAGGCCAGAAGCAATAGCAACTACAGAAATCGAAGCACTACGTGGACTACCGAAGTTAACAGAGTCGCCGAGAGATATCTGCATCTTCTCTACAAAAGTCACCAACGCCGTGGCCATACTCAAGAATTTAAACTGCGTGCACTACCTATACAACCCAGAAGTCGCAAGAACGCTAGTTGAGAAGCTCACACCAGTTCTCAAGTACCGATACTACGATTACGCCGCAGTCCAGCCAAGAGAGATGCCAGACCTCGTGAAATACGAAAAATTCATGAAGAGAGAAGCCGACCTGTGTGGGCCGTATGCCCAACCTGAAAACCTTACTCCACAATCAGTGCAACAGAGGCACCCCCAACGAGTGAACACAGCAACAGAAGCTCAGCCAATCAAGAAGTGTCTCATCTGTAACGAACAACAACACCCAGCATACAAGTGTGAAAAGTTCAAAGAAGCAGACATCGACCGAAGATGGGACCTCGCGAAAGAAAAAGAGCTGTGCTTCAGATGTCTACGGCACCGAGATAGAAAACACACCTGTCAAGAGCGACGCTGCGGGGTCGACAGGTGCAACAAAACGCATAACAGTTTGCTTCACTACGGCGGAAAGAAGCTCTCCACTGAAGAAAACAGTACAGTACAGAACACGACTGAAGCAATCAACTCAGCGTGGATAGGCTCAAGAAAAGAAACATTCTTGAAGATCCTGCCGGTCAAGCTAACAGGGCCGGCAGGGACAATGAACACGTTCGCGCTCATGGACGACGGTTCAACGGTCACTCTCATTGACGAGAGTACAGCAAAGAAGATTGGCGCATCGGGTCCGACCGACCCGCTACGAGTGAAGACCATCAATAACACTAAAACAGCAGATCAGCATTCGAGAAGGGTCTCACTCAAGATTCGTGGCGTCAAAAATATAGCAACAGAAGAGGTTCAAGCCAGAACAGTGAAGAACCTTACAGTTTCGTCTCAACGGGTCACCTACAGACAGCTGAGGGGGTGCCACCACCTCGAAGATATAACCAACGACCTCACCTATGAAGAAGCCAAGCCGAAGATCCTCATCGGTCAAGACAACTGGCACCTGCTTCTAACATCAGAAACCAGGACAGGCCAGCCGGACCAGCCAGTAGCATCCCGCACACCTCTGGGATGGGTACTACACGGCAGCGACGCGAGGACTTTGGGGCGGCGCATCGACTACGTCTCGCATGCGTTTGAAGATTCCGAAGATAGTAAAATAGAGCAGATGGTCAAGCAACACTTCGAGGTGGACAACCTACTCCTCAATCCGAAGAAACCGAAAAGTGATCCCGACGAGCAAGCATCTCGCATCCTACAGCAATATACAGTCCACCAAGCAGACGGAAGATACGAGACAGCGTTGCTATGGAAACAGGAACAGATTTCGCTACCGAACAACTATGAAAATTCGTTGAAACGACTTCATAATATAGAAAGAAAACTCGATCGTGATCCGAGCTTCAAACAGAAATACTCCGAGCAGATGGAAGCCCTAATAACAAAAGGTTATGCAGAGCTGGCGCCATCTACAAAAACCGAGAAGAAAACGTGGTACCTGCCTCACTTTGCAGTTATCAATCCGATGAAGCCGGGTAAAATTCGAGTCGTCCACGATGCCGCCGCCAAAACAAGAGGAGTGTCACTCAACGACACCTTGCTTCGGGGCCCAGATCTACTCCAATCCTTACCGGGAGTGATCATGAGGTTCCGGCAGCACACAGTAGCAGTGACGGCGGACATCGGTGAAATGTTTCTTCAAGTGAAAATTCGACAGGAAGATAGAGATGCGCTGCGGTACCTGTGGCGTGGCGATCGTCGGGACGACGAGCCGCCAAACGAATACCGAATGACGTCGCTGATCTTCGGGGCTGCGAGCTCGCCGTCGACAGCGATCTACGTCAAGAACATCAACGCCGAAAAATACAGTGCCACACATCCCGAAGCCGTCTCAGCCATAGTAAAGAAACACTACGTCGACGACTACTTAGACAGTTTCGAAACGATAGAAGACGCCGTGAAGATCGCTTCTGACGTTCGCCGTATACACAGCGAAGCCAAGTTCGAGTTGAAGCAATGGAAGTCCAACTCACCTCAGTTGTTAGAAGCTCTCGGCGTCACCGAAGTATGTACAGCAACAGAGCTATACAAGAATGAAGAACAGACAGAAAGAGTACTGGGTCTTATTTGGAAGCCAGGCACAGACGAACTCACCTTCAACCTAGATCTCGCACGAATACCTACGCCGCTGTGTGACAAGAAGACGCCTACCAAGAGGGAAGCACTCCGAATCGTGATGTCCCTCTTCGATCCACTAGGGTTCGCGTCGCCGGTCACCATCCGAGCTAAGCAGCTGTTGCAAGAGATATGGAGGCGCGGCACCGAGTGGGATCAAGAGGTCGAAGAGGACATAGCCGAGAGATGGAAAGCTTGGATAGGCCATCTGAAGAGTCTAGCCAACATCTCTATACCTAGACAGTATCTAGACTACAGCAAGTGCAAGTCGCTCCAGCTACATGTGTTCACCGACGCCAGCGAGTCAGCCTACTCTACAATGTTGTACTGGCGTACCGAAGATGCAAACGGACGAGTCAACCTCTCGCTTATCGTCGCGAAGGCGAAGGTGGCGCCACTGAAGCTGACGTCGATACCTCGCCTCGAACTACAAGCCGCAGTGATGGGAACGAGACTCGCCGAAACAGTTATAGAGGAACACGAACGCAAGCCTGACTCCAAGACCTTCTGGACAGACAGCAGAACGGTACTCACCTGGATCAAAACAGGATCTCGCTCATACAAACCGTATGTAGCGCACAGATTAGCCGCTATAGAAGATAGCTCTACAGTAAACGAGTGGCGTTGGGTCCCGACGAAGATGAACGTCGCCGACGACGCCACCCGAGATGTACCTGCCGACTTCAACAAACAGCATCGTTGGTACCGAGGCCCTGACTTCCTGTACTTACCGGAGCAGTCATGGCCGGCCGACACATCGAAAATAGAAAAAGTTGAAGATATAGAAGAAAAAGTACATCATTTGAACGCCGTCAAGAAAGAAAAGTTATCCGAAGCCCTACCGATAGTCGCCCGCTTCTCTAACTGGGACAGACTACGGTACACTACAGCCAGAGTTCTACAGTTCGTACAGTTATGTAAAGAAAAATGTGAAAAAGTGAATTATCGTCGAACTCTGAAGAACAAGATCGCAGACCCAGACTGGCGTAAGAACCCGAATAAGAAGAAAGCCGCATCGCCTCCCACACAGATGAAGACTTCGAGCGTTGACCCCTACATACCGGTCACCGCCGAGCTACTGCGCGCCGCTGAAGACCTTCTCATGCGAGCCGCGCAACAAGAATCGTTCGAGTCCGAGATAGAAGATTTACAACGAGGGAGGGCGATACAACCGAACAGTCGTCTACGTCAGCTGAGCGTCGTTACAGTCAACAGCGTGCTACGGGTTAGAAGCAGAATACAAGCCGCCCGAGACGTCTCAGAAGATATTAAGTCGCCGTTAATCGTAGACGGCGACCATCCGATAGTGAAGCTGTGGATAGAAAATGTACACAGAAAGTTGCATCATTCGGGAGTCGAAGCTACTATCAACGAGTGCAGACAGCAATACTGGGTCATAAGATTGCGCCCGGTAACCCGCTCGCTGATACGGCAGTGTTTACACTGTCGTGTCCGCACCCAAGCGCCGCCGTACCCAAGAACAGGTGACTTACCGGAGTGTCGCTTAGCCCACCATAAGCGACCCTTCACACACACCGGGGTCGACTACTTCGGACCTCTCACCGTGACCGTCGGGCGTACCAATCAGAAGCGGTACGTCGCCATCTTCACCTGTCTCACTACGCGCGCCGTGCACTTAGAGTTAGCCAACTCGCTCAGTACCGACAGCGCCATCTCCGCTCTACGCCGGATGATGGCAAGAAGAGGATGTCCTGAAGAGATCTGGTCTGACAACGGGACCAACCTCAAAGGCGCCGACCGCGAGCTTCGACAATCAATCGACCGAGCAACACAACAGGAAGCAGCCAAGAAGAAGACATCGTGGCGCTTCATCCCTCCCGGTGCTCCCTTCATGGGTGGAGCCTGGGAACGAATGGTGCGGTCAGTGAAGACTGCACTAGCCGCCACACTGCACGAGCGACGGCCCTCCGAAGAAGTCCTGTCTACACTACTAGCCGAGGTAGAGTACACAGTCAACAGCCGCCCACTGACGCACGTGTCAGTAAGCCCGGAGGACCCCGAAGCATTGACTCCCAACCACTTCCTGTTGGGAGGACCTGGAGGAGTGCAGCAGCCGGGCGCGTTCAACGAGAAGGACGACGCCTCAAAATCAAGCTGGAGAGCAGCGCAACGCCTGGCCGACATCTTTTGGGCCAGGTGGCTCCGTGAATACCTCCCGGAGCTACAGTTTCGTCGCGTGCCGAACGGAAGAGGACCCACAATAGGCCTACATGACTTGGTCTTGCTGGTGGATCCGAACGCGCCTCGCAACATGTGGGTGCGCGGACGAGTCATCGCGACGTTCCCTGGGCCTGATGGAGTGACGCGGACCGTCGATCTGCAGACGCCGGGAGGAGTGCTGCGTCGGCCAGTGCGGAAGCTGATCCTGCTGCTATCCGGAGCATCGAGTTCTGCACCGCAAGAGTGCGACTACGTCCCACGGGGGGAGAATGTGCAGAACAACATATAGATATAGTAAATAGATAGTTTTAGTACATAAGTGTAAATAAATAAATTTCGATTCGTATAGCATAGGTGATAGATTTAAGTATAGCATAGGATTTTTATTTACCCAATAGTTCGTTTATAGTTGTTGTTTCATTATTTCGTTTATATACTTATTAGACTTATAAGAAATAGTATTATATAAGATTCTTGTAAGAAAAATAGGGTACGACGCGACGCATCGATAGCCCGCATATGGGCCTATCGAGAGCCAGAAACGCGCTCCGCGAATAGCGCGACAATCGATCGCGTCGCCTCGTGCCCTAGAGTTCAAGGTCAAATCTGTAGTATAAATATAGGCGCTAGCCGCGCAACAATTCAGTCGGCCACTAACAGTTGTACAGCGAGGATCTCCGAAAATAAACAAATAGAAGTTTATCGTTGAAGAAAGTACTGCTCTTTCATTTGCCGCTCCTCGCTACGAGATTCTTCGGATCCTTCCGTCCATAGCTACGTCCACGAAGACGCGCTCCCTCAAGCACCTTCGCTCCTAACGCACCGCTCGGAACGACCTGTCCGCCTTGATCGCCGTGTCGGTCTGTCCTCGAAATCCAGCTCACCCGTCCTTGCCCAGTTCGCACCCACAGTCTCTGATAGATAAATAGTCGAAGCGACTGGGACGAGGGCGGGCCCGTACACCTAGGATGGAACCCGAAACATCGTCTCTGCAGTCCATTACCAATACCACTAGGCTCTCCTTTTTGACAACTTTCACTAATAAATATTACTGTGTACTAAATAGATAAACAAACTAACTTATAACAGTTGATTTATTTTGCAGTACATAATGAAGATTCACAACAATTAAACCAAAGGTATTATTCTGTAAAACGTTCATGTGTGTTACGAAATATGTTCTGTGTTGCATGCATTAAATCCACAGAGCAATAAATATCCTAGTTTAATTGCAATGTCTGTTTAAAGCAACAGCTTCCTTATAAGCAATTTACTTTGAGGTCGTTCTCATGGGGTTAAACAATTTGAGGGTAGGCTGAAATTTTCGAGACTTTAAAGTTTAGAGACTTTTAAATGGTAGCTTAGTTGTTAAGGAGTCTATCTTGCAATGCAGAGGTCCCTGGTTCTCATCTTTGCCATTACCTTATAAGGATATTAGTAATATTAGTAATTTCAGTTGCTAATATTTTTTTAAACACGTTTATGAATGTGACCATTAGATGCATTAGGCAACTAGAAAAAATGAGAGTTTCTTCAAACAAATCTTGTCGCGTTTCCATAAAGCTTAGAGTAGGAGTACCGCATATTATTTTTGATTGGAGTGTCGGGTTTACTTTTTCAACTTTTCTCTCGTATATACAAATATCGCAACTACATCGTCGGTTTGAATGTGAAGTTGGCATGAGCCACTTGTGAATAAATACATATTTTTACATTTCAAATTGAATTTACAAGCCAAATGCACATAAGTACAGTGGGCTCCAAAAGTTCCTGAACACCTTAAGATCTATAATGCTTAAACAGCCTTGGTCAATTTAACCAAAAGTAACACAGATATCGTTAAAAATAAACCAGATTGATATCTTATTTCCTAATAAGAAAATAAGTAAACTCATGTAAGTAGTATTCTAAACTTAATTACATTAATGAGTAGATAAGATTGAAGGGATAGAAGAGAAGTACACTAAGACTAGCAGTTGTGTACTGTACACTTCATACAATTTTAGTTTCAAATTGTCTAAAAACTTTTGGAACTGTACTGAGATGAGTCGGAAAGTAAGAGCCAGAATATTTCATTACAGTAAACTTATAGTGTAATTTCACAGTTGTTGCTCTTACAAGACGTACCTTAAACCCTTCTTGGCACAAGTTGGACTTCACCTAGAAGCTATTACATGCCATGCAAGGCCAACACAATCGTCACGATTCTCATTAGTAGCAAAAAGTTTATTTATGACTCAGTACTTAGTTGTAACGAGTATGTACTCCTTACTAGGGTATGTCCTTGATTGTATTTATGTAAGCACTGGATTAGTTGCTTTTATTATATTGGAAACACCGGTGTAGGAACCATAAAAGCAATGAGACTATCTAATATGTATGTTTTTCTGAGGTCACTTACATTATGAATTATGAATTGTGTTGTGAAAATGTAGTGCATATTTAAACTTTTAAAACATTTAACACTTGTTCATAAGTACATAAGTTTTAGTACCTTAATTATTATTTAATATTCTAGCCGTTTTTCAATGGCATGAAATTTTGAGTCATAAATTTTTCAAAACGATTTAAAAATTAGGGAAAGTTTAATGTCCAGGAGAGACTCACCAGTCTCTTACAGGAGAATACTCTGATCACTGATCTATATCTACATCTATCTATATATCTATTTATCTATATTCACTTTACCCAAATGTTAAATTGATTTGAAAAGTTGGTGACTAAATTGACATTTTTGATACCACAGCAATTAGTTTCCAATTTATGTAAAAAGCTTATCCTCTTAAAAATGAGTATTCAATTAAATTTGCTCGAAACGTTTTAAATATATAAATGCCTAATTCTAATTTACGGGCTCATTGCACGATCCCCACAAATAAAAAAAAATATCATAAAAATAAAATATCACTTGGTGTTCATGCGGTTAATACGAGGGTCAGGGGTTAATTGCAAATCTACCCAACGTAGCCAAAATGTACAGGATTACTTTTACCGTGGTTAAACAGTATTTTGCTAACGTTTGTGGTTTATAAATGTTTTTTTTTCTTGCAATTATTCATTCGGAATATTGTTTTTTATTATTATTGTCTAGTTATTTTCGTGATGACGAACGTCTTAAATAGGTGTTATGTAATGTTTTTTTTAAGTTTCATTAAAATATACTATTGTTTTTGAGGTTGGAATCAAGTCCCTTATATTTTTGTAAGATATTCAGATTTGATCCTTAACTTAGGTCTAGCTAGCGTCGCATAAAATGTTATACAGTATTTATTATTTAATAATATTTATTAGCAAATGCAAACGAAGAACGCAAACGGTGGATAAGCTGGACGATAAGGACTGGACTGGAGGCTGAAGGATAACAAACAAAGAAATACTACTCAAGGTACAGGGTAGAAAGTCTATATTAGTAAAAACAAAGAGGAAAAATTATTTGTCACCTGATAAATCGCGACTAACTTTTAACAAATATTATAGTAGGGAAGGTTAAAGGAAAGACAGAAAATGGTAAACCAAGAGAAACATTTATGGCACAGATAAAAGAAAAGATACTTATCGTATCGGAGAAGAGAAAAGAGTGGCGATTACTCCATCGATAGTTCGAAGTTTAGAAAGAGAGAGTTACTCCAATTTGCATAATTTTAATTGGTTCTTTTAAATTTATTTATAATTTTAATATCTGTGATGCTCCTACGCTCAGGCTACTGAGAATCTTGTGCTTATGATGGGTGGCCATTACTGCATGTCGTGGTAACAGCTGACACGATTTCCTTAGTGTCTAATGTGCACATAAATCTTAGTTTACGTGGTTGTAGAATGATAGGACATTATGAACATTATGTTTATCAAAAGTTATAAAAGAACGCGTTATTACTATTAATGTAGGTCGTACAAGTAAAATTTAAGATGTAAGCCGGAGAAAGAGACGGCGGAACGAGTTCGGAGAAGACTCCGGACCCGCACAGCGTGATGTGCGAATGCGACTCGGACGTCGGAGGTCGCAAAATGACCTCCGTTCTCAATGAGCGCGGGTATAGGGGTGACGAGTGGAGCCACTTGTCACCCAAGCAGAATAGCTGGGGACGCTAGACGGGCTATACGGGGACAGCGTGATCCCTATACTCTACGGGAGTCATCTCGAAAAAGAGGGCCGCGGGTCTGTCGGGTTGCGATAAATATGTTGGCTACTATCTCACCTCCAGCAATAAAAGACCCAAAGACGGCGTGCGTCTTAGTCGGTTCCAGTCCGACAAAACCTCCCCAATCGGCTCCGGCGAGGGGTATCCGTGAGAATTTTTCTCACGATTAAAAAGGGATACAAAAAGGAGAATTAACACCTACATTTCATCAATCATTGCATTTGGTTTCCCAAGTATTCTGGGCACTATTAATGACTCAAGCCATGCATCTGAGGCTGAGTCTGGGCTGTATATATCTGATGATAAACTGCCTTATCCATTAGTGCTAGCGGCACTTAAATATATAATGTAATAATAATAATATATAATGTAATAATAATGTTGTAGGATATTCTTCACAGAGGTTATTTCGCGAATTCTAGAGGGGAGGTACTGCTTAAATCACATGTTTGCCCCTCACACATAGATAGACATGTACATATTATGGCAGCGTTATAACTATCAGTACAGTTTATGAGACAACACGCGTTGGTTATCAACAACGGCGAATTGAGTTTTAGTTACGAGTATACGACACTTCGGATACGGAACGCTAATTTTTTTAATGACAAATACGTCAGAGATTGGATAGGCAACGACAGCCGTTTTATAATAACGGCACTTTTATTGTTGATTGAAATGGATTTACCTACATCAGATAAAAACTGTTTGATGGATGTGTGTGTGCGTTTGACAGCGTTATTACGTTTTATTAATATTTCTTCAGGAAATTAAACGTATCTATCATCACATGATAAATAAATAAAACACTCTCCTCCATTTTCCTTATAACTTAGAATGTTTACTAATATGAATTATAAAGGAGCTTTAACAGCTTCATGCGATCAGGATTAACGCAACGATGATGATCATGTACCTCCGTTCTACAGGAAAGCGCAACAATTAATATCTTTGTGTTGTGTTTGCCGCGGTTGGTAGGGTAGCCTAATAAGCTCTCTGGAGAGGTTTTTTACTGTCAGTGAGAAGATCAATTGTCTCGTTGCTGGCAGCACAGAAGCTCTCTTGACCTTCAAGAAGGTATTAGAAGATTTCTATACGGTCTTTAGTACGAGAGTAATGCCTCTGGTGTTGCAAACGTATCGATAAAACTGACTGGTAATAAAAAATAAATCTATCTATGATAAAGATTACCTATGGTAGCCATACACATCCAAGTAGAAAGAAAGAAAGAAAGAACACCATTTATTTTAGTGCAAACACCGATTATTACACAAATATTTATGTACTAACGCAAAAAATTAAGACAGACACATAGTTCTTAGCGTTACACCAAAAAAGTGGAGTAGGTAGGTACAACTGCTCAAGCTTAGGCTTCTACAAATAAATATACGTTAAAGAAATTTGCACAAGTATTCTCTACCATAAAAACACGATACAATGAATTTGTGCAAGCATACTGTTATGTATGTGGCTAGGATTACAGGCAAAATCTCAACATTTTGTAACAAAGAAGATATAGAAACAAAATGGCGGATGTTGACCCTCATTAATTGGTGATTACAGTGCTTAACGGATTTAATGCTTGCATGACTCTGATAACAAACGCTAATATAAGAGCGGCGATATGATATGTGGAAGTTTACTCATGATGCAGTTATAATAGTTTTATTGGATAGCTATTAAAATATGTGGGTAATGTGGGTGTTAGCACCTCTGTCTACCCCTTCGGGGATATAGGCGTGAGTTTATGTTATGTTATGTTTTACTAAAATGTAATTGAAGAGAAAAAGTTTAAGTCTAGAAAAAAAAGACCGTCATTTCTCAAATAAAGATTTCAAGTTTATATTTGGAACTTTGAATAATGTTACACACTAATAGTAATTTAATTTATTTTACTTGGTAACACATATTACAGTATTAACATTGATTGTAACCGTCGTTAATGCTTCTGTACATTGGTATTAAGTGAGTTGTACCTACTACGAAAAGTTTGCTCTCCTAACTCAACTAAAGTTATTCGAAAAAAAAAGAATACTTCTTATTGTACGTAGAACTTTGGCTACTCCTTGCATGACCTCCATGTTTTGACCAACGGCCGCGTACAATCCTCTTTCAAACATCATGTTTCGTACAAACACATATTAAAAATCTTCATAATATGAAAAACTAAAATACAATCGTGCATAAAAGTGAGAAGTGAAAATATATTTATTAGTCCCATACACTCACACAGGTCGGCGGTCGCAGAATAACCTTCGTCCTCCATAAACGTAGGCCTGGGGGCAACGAGTGGAGCCGTCTGTCACTCTAGCTGAACCAGGTGGTGGCGCGTAATTAGCGTCTCTCCTTGCCGGAGGTTAAGCCCATCGATACCGTAGTCCCCACACCCGAAGGAAGCTATCTCGAAAAAGATAGCTCTGGGTCAGTTCGAGTCTGACATAACCTTTGATCCGGTGTGGTACCTGTGGGAATTTTGCGCACGGAAAAATATTACACTCAAACAGATTATCTAATCAATAAGTCTTTGTAATCCGAATCATGTAATTATTTATTCAGCAAGACGTATTTCTATGAGACCCTTATCGTACCGGTATTCTGGATTCTTTCTCGAAGATTCGTTTTGAGTCAACAAAGAGTGACCCTTGAACGGATATCGAATAGAAATCTTTTGTATTTATTAGTTAAAGATTTACTGAATACAAATAAAATTAGATTTTTCGAGTAGGGAAACTGATTTTACGGAGATATTAGGTATTCCCCGTTTGATATACAGAGTGGAAGATTTAGAATTTGAAGTAACACCACTTAAAATTGACTCATTGAATTAAAATATATATAATAGACGGCACAGAAATTCTTTTAACCGTCATCCCTCCCCCTCTCCCGTCCCACTCCCTCTACCTCTCTTTTACAGGGTCGGCAGCACGAGTGTAACACTCTTGATATTGCCAACGTCAATAGACCACGGTAACCACTTTCCACCAGGTGGACCGTCTGCCTGTCTGCCGTCTATCTTATATGAAAAAAAAAACATCTATATTGAAAAAAGGTTAACAAATACAATATCCACTTAAATCGTTGTATTTGTAGTAGTAGTAAGATAAACACAATAAAGTTTTTCACACTGGAAAACCGGATTTATATCAGCATTAACAGCGAATTGAATACTGTGGATTAAAATGCAAATTTTGATTTTAAGGCTTTCATCACACCAACAATGCATGTCCAATGAATTCGCTTTTGTAATCGAGTGAACAAAATCTGTCGTTAAAAACAATATATTCGTACATGTAACATTGATCCCTAACCAAAAATTTTGAAACATAACATAAACTCACACCTATAATATATCTCCGAAGGGGGGTATGCAGAGGTGCTAGTACCCACATTTCGCCAGTTTATATTTAGGTCGTAATGTAATAGGTGGCGATGCCTATTGCTATTAACCGAGCACTTATAAAACTGAACTTCGAAACGCATTAAAAGTCATTGATGTGTGCCATAGTAAAACCTGGGATCGAACCCGAGACCCAACTCAGCAGTCATTTACCGCTACCGCGGTATAATTTTGAAAGTAATATAACCGAATGTGTATTGTATATCAGGATGGTAACTTTGCGAGTCAGACTTCAACTGACTAAAAACTACACCGTTTTATGTCTTCGGTTGCTGAAGGTGAGATAGCAAGTAACATATACCCCGGCTGACCCTGAGCCATCTCTTAGACGATGGTCCCCTTCGGGTGTGGGGAACACCCATCAAAACCCCAGATATAACCCTCAGCTAAGCATTGCGAACTGCCGATGAACTAGCATGGATACTGCATATGTTTTACTGTTGGATGCTTAGTTGTCTGTCAATTTAGTTTAGCTGGAGGAGTTAACAAAATAATCTAGTAGTATATACATCTTATTTTTTGTTTAGTGAGTGACTTTTATTCAAAAGTAGCTGCTTTAGCGAACTTTGCACCTCCATATTTTTCCCCTGTCATGAAATTCAGTCTGTTCCCGCTGCATGTTCAAATTTCCGTGTATATTTCTGCTTCCGATTCACAACCTTCTCGCACCTGCTGTACCTTCTATTTAATGAACCTCATACGCCCACAAAGACCCCAACACCCACCTAAAGATTTTAGAAAAAAAAAGCTCAAGGAATTCTGCGAGTCGAGAGACATGCTGTACTTCTCCCTTCCATCTCTTGTTATGAACTTTTACGTAAGAAAAAAGGCCGTGTTTTTACGTAAACACCGAATATTTTAGCTAATCTGTTATGTCGAGTAAATAAAAACCCAACGAAATAATTTATACAAATAGATAGTAAATTATGTGTAGTCAGTAGTAGTTTCAAAACGTTCTCATTAAACAGCTCAATAGGATTGTTAGTTCTAGGTATTATATACCATTAAGTACGTCATAATACCCAAATATTCCATTCTCGCTAACACTGGTGATTTTGAACAAAGCTGATCGTAGTTAATTTTGTTGCGAAATCCAATTAGATGCGTGTCTAATTGGATTAAATCGCATTAACACGATTACACCGCAAGAGAATTAAATTAGTCTTGTGAAGAATAGTAAATGATAATGCTATACAAGTCTTTTCAATGATACGTAATAACTGCTAACCATAAAGTTATTATTACTACTGTAAATAGAACAATAGTCCCCTCATTAACACGTTACCTTAAAATGTCAAAAGAATTAAATTATTTATGAAGTTTTTATGACAGCTGATAAGTTAATAACTTTATATATTTATTTATCTATGACAAATTATTAATTGTTATCTTAGTTTAACTATGAAAATATTTACAAATCTATTAATAACTATATAGAAAATACATTAAACTAATTATTGTAATAAAATTAAAACTAAAATGAGAAAGTTAATATAAAAACTTACAACTTTATATAAATCGTTTCACCGTTCATACTTCCACTACGCGTCACTTTCTTACACCTAAGTTTTGTGTCAAAGATATTATGTCACACGTATACTTTGTGCATCTATATGTTACTACTAAGTTTATGCTGCTAACTGTGAATTCATTACGTACTAGAACAACTAGCCTGGGGAAATTTCGACGTGAAATGGATGTTAGCTTGAACGAAATTAAACTGGAAATGGGGCAATGCGGCCAGCCTTTTGGGTACATTACTGCAGTTGACATCGATGGGTAGGATTTTGACGTCTAAACGTGTATTTTTATCCCTCCCCACGCCCCCGTAGTTATCAACCATGACACTCATAGAAGTAAATGAACTTTGTAGTTTCTGTAATTCCTTTAGTTTCTTTAAAAGAACTAAGTAAATATGGACAACAAATTACAGTAGTCCCTTCAAAAGAAAAAGTCCAAAAAGAACAAAAAGAAAAAAAGGACATGAAGAGATTTTATAGTTTCAGTAGTTCCTTCGAATGAACTATAATATGGACAAAAAATTACAGTAGTCCCTTCAAAAGAAAAAGACAAAAAGAAAAAAAAGGACCTGCAGCGACTTTATAGGTTCAGTAGTGCCTTCGAAGGAACTATAAATATGGACAAAAATCACAGTAGTCCCTTCAAAGAAAAAAGGCCAAAAAGAAAAAAAAACAAAAAGGACCTGAAGACCCTTTATAGTTTCAGTAGTTCCTTTGCAGGAACTATTCGGACAAAAAAGCTAACGAAACTGAGAATAAAGGTTAACGCTACACAATGTTCTAAATAGTTTGTCAAGAATACATAGCAGTCAGTACTATAGTTACATTACAATATAGTACACTATAGACAGGCGACAATTTGGCGCTAAAACTAATTTGTACGTACGCTATCATCGATCGAGAGTCTTTACTGACAGATTGTGTTGTTTATTGCAAGGTTTATTGACGTTAGATTTGATATCGGTGCGAAATAATGCCAAGTGAATTTTATGTCTACCATAATAAAAAAGAAAATGGTTGTCTATTGTGTTCTTAAAACTTTTAATTACGGACTATGAAATTGAACAGTCGGTTTCTTTTTTTATCTTTAATTTTTATAGAGAGCTTGGTTCACAAAAACAAACCGACCAAAACTCACGCCATCTTTGGGTCTTTCTAACGTATCCCTATCACCCGGGCAGACTCGGGGCTGTCTCTTTCAAGATGACCCCCGTCGGGTGTAGGGACCACAGTGTTCCCATCTGGTAGTACCTAACTTACAAAATAGCCCTAATTCCAAACTTTGAACTTTGTAATTTGTAAAGTTTTTTGGTTCTTCTGGAATCTGGTTGACTTAACACAGTATTGCCCCAACCTATATTCATACGGCAATCAATGATAGACAATACTTATATTTTGTTTCGTAAAAATATACTTGATATAGATTTCTTAATAGGGTATATATTGTTTTCGTTAATGTCTGACTTATTTAGCTGTGATCTTTGGCGATACATTTTGATTTGTCCATTCTATAGTAAGTCTCAAACAATCTAGGAGATTGCTGGTATATTCAAGAAACAAATACTTACACTATTTTATTCATCCAGCGGAACAAAGAGGCAACTAAAAAAAGCAATTGGACCTTGGTGACTGTTAGTAAAAAAGAAAACATTCATCTTCTGACCCTGAACTCAATACTGTCAAACTTCGATATTTTCCGTAAAGAAACTGCTAACTAACCTCCACAAAACAGATTGTCGGAGTATTTTGTAATTCATAAAGTTTGCCATGTAGGTGCAACTTTGAATCCCTTGTGACGTCATAGAAATAAAATGCATTCAGAAAAGTTGTAACAAGACGTAAAAGTAAGTGCTTCGACTTCTTATCGCACTGTTTGTCCGCAATACTTGCCACTAAACGAAAAATATGTTCGCTGCAAACGCTTGGAAAAGTCTAGAATTTTTAAAATTAGATTTCACTATTTGTGAATACCATAGTAAAAGTTTTGAGATTGTATTGTAAGAGTTTAAAGTTTTATTTATTTTAAACAATGACTTCTTTTATACTAGACAAGCTGTTCAGAATAAAAATAGGATCACGGTTCCTGAACCATCCCCACCAGGGTCCCGGGTCTGCCGGGGTGCGAGATATATGTCGGTGTGTGAGATGTGACTTTGGCGGAGGTGTGTCCGTGGGGATTTTTTTTCTCCTCGAATACCACATAATCTGCAAAATTTTCTCGGATACCATGCACCCATATAAATATGCGTAAAGTATTCTGCAGAAATCATGAGGTCCTCTCACGTTTAGCAGCAACCGCATCAAAGCGTTAGCCTATGCCCTTCAATTTGGGGACCAGACTCAGGAAATATTCTTCGATGTCACATTGACTTTCGAGCACGAGCCTTGGTGCTTGATGGCACTGGGAATGTCTTCAACACTTCAACTATAATGCTGGAAGGTGTGAGACGGGATTAAAATTAGAATTTGAACCAAGATATAACTGAAATGAAAGAGTTAATGAATTTTGTCATCTACCTGTATTTCTATAATTTCATCTGTATGCTCCTCATATGCTTGTTTGCTGAGAGCATCAATCGATCAACTAATTTGCCCATTTTAGTCCACTGTTGGACATATGCCTCTTTCAATATTGGGAGGCGGCCTATAGTTTCCACGCTGGTCAGACGGGTTTTTACATTATTTATTACAAGTTTTCTTTTTCTCGCAGTAATATCGTTTGGCTATTAGCTATACTAAATTGCCAACTTATTTGACCATTAAGTGGAGCTACTTTACCAAACCCCAGTTGTTTCAATTTTAAACGGATTATCTCTTCATGCTCTGCCTCCTGTAACGTTCTAACAGATTAGGCTAAAGTGTAACGATAAATAATGAAGTACCTACCTACTTGACATATTTATTATGCTGATAGAATATGTTACATAACATGCTGACAATCTTGTGAAGTAATGACTCAAATTGTTACGAAGTTGTTAGAAGTGAAATAAATAGCCGCCAACACAATAATAATTATCTTTTTTATTTAACTTAAACAATTAGATTTTTCCAATAATTATGAATTCGAGACAAAATCGAAGTGATTTGGTTTCGAATTTATTATATGAGATAATATTTGATTTATAAACTCCACAAGCCACCTCTCCTCTCCTCCACTCGCGCCTCCATCACTCCCACCTGTCCGCACCAACACATCACCAGTCAATGTTGCCATCTTCACGAATACTCATTACTTTCATGATATCTGTGGAGATCTCTAAACTTAAGAGCCGCGCTCTTGCCAGTGTGGAGTTCCACTCTTTTCTCTCCTCCTTCAATCCATTGATCTCCTAATACGACGTGACTTATATCTTGTTCTATATCTGTTCTATAAGAGCTCTTTTTGGCTCTATCTCTTCATCTTTTTCCTTCTAGGGTCTTTTTAGGCCCCACAAATATCTTCGGGGTCAATCCAAGACAGATGAATCGCAAAGCACAAGCCAAACGACAATATTCATCATAATCATCACTCTAGCATTAATCCCGGTCGCATCCGAAGCTGTCACCTCAGAGTCCGGGGTCCACTCGTTTCCAATCTATCCACGCTGCGGCTGAACTCCGATATTTTCTGTACGACTGCCAATTGGCCTCCTCAACCAATAGGTATAGGCGATATCGAAGTACTGTAACTAAACTAGTTGTTGAACTTTTTACCCGTATCGACTGCCATACATGTACGTATGGGGGACCGACGGCTTATCGTGCTCTCCAAAACATGACCAGACCAGTCCAAAAAGCCAATTTCATGCATACAAATATTTGCACTGAGCGGAAATTGAACTCACGCCTCTTGTGTAGCAGTCGTGTTCACTATCGCCACGCCACAATACAATACAATTTATTCTAAGCCTTCGAGAAATATTATTAATAGATACCAGCCATTTATATTAATAACTACACTTAAATAAAGTCGTGATGCCGCCGGGACATTTAATAATAAACTGGCTTAATGAAGTGCTTATACATTATTCAGTCCATCAACTTAAGTTTTAGGATAGGACCCCACGCAGATCTGTACCGTAGTCCTACATAATTAATGCACTTGTTTATAAACTTACCATCCTGTATTTACGAATTTTAGGATTACTTAAGTTATTGGGTATTCATTTTTTAAATAATAAATTAGATTTAAAATAATACATTTACAAACTTTCGATGTTCTGTTTGTTAATTTTTTTGCCTGTTCAATTTAACTTGTGTTGAAATGTAATTCCAATTCTATTGCTTTTCAGCGAAAAATAAATAATAGGTAGCTAAAAAAACGAAAAATACACGCTGTTATAGGAAATCCAACTAAAAGTAGAAAATAAATTTTATATGTTTGAATTAAGAATACTGTAAATAAGAAATAAATGTAGTTTATTCTTATAAAAGCGTGTTTTTTAGTTATTTAACTATTATTTATTTTATAATCATAAGTTTAATAGTAGTATAAGTATAACATAATTATATGAAGACGATCTTCTATCAGAAGCATAACTGAAGCTTAATGTCAAAGGTAAAGAGATTATCGTGAAACAGCTGCGTCGTATAGCAATGTTCACAATCTACTACCAACATCTGTTTCTCTTGGCCATACTAGCATTTCAAAACGACTTTGATAATTTCATTAATTATATTATAAAACTTTCTAATATAGGGTAAAAGCCGGATAGTTGCGCCAGTGGGATACTTGCCACGGTTTCGAATACACTATGTTACGGATGTAAGTGGCATCAGCGTTTTACTATAGTTGTAAGTACACCTCCCATAGACCTCAGGGCCACGTTAACCTTCACCATAGACGCAAGCGTTTCACTCGTGCAAGCGAAAATCTTCCGCGGTGAATCTTCGACAGGTGTCGAACTTATATTGGTAAGTTATTTCTGTTGAATATTTTTATTACTAATTGTGGTTTCAATCCACCTTTTATTTCTTTGCGTGCATTAGGCTTTACATTGCAAAGTTTATTACATATTTTTGTAACATAATTATTATTTATTTCGCAAATGAAAAGGGCAAGTATCCGTATCAAAAAGGATAGTTGCCCAAGAAACTTGTGCGGATAGTTGCTCTGGGGGCAACCATTCGCAACTATAAATTCTTTCACGAACAAAGGCAAATATTTTCTATTTGTGTTTTGTTATTCATTGTGGCTGTAAGTTAGCTAGAATAGAATAAGTATTTAGGGTCGTGTGTTCTAGGCCCACCCGTGTCAGTACTTTTTTCAGATTATTTGTTATTTTTATTTTTTATACCACTTAAAGTGCACAGATATGCACCTAATGGAAAGAGGTTGCCGTGGCCTATGGACGTACGTAACCCCAGAGTTCATTCTACCCATTAATAAAATAAAATAAATAAATGATTAACTTTTGAAGTGAGCAAAATGCCTCGTAAGTATCAGCGTAAAGCCGGCTTGGTGCCGCGTCACATAAGCTGGACAGAGGAAAGTTTAGGTCTTGCATTCCAAGAGTTGGATAAAAAAAGGAATCAACTAAATATCGCAAATGTACGGGATACCACGGGATACGGGGTATAATTTTTGGCTATTTTTGTTATATTTTGTATAACGTTGATTAGAACTTAATAAAAGATTGCAATAAATAATAAAGACTTGTTGAGTAAATCGATATGAATTTGTTTTTCATCAAAAGTCATTGTGAGGCGTCTATCCCCGCATGAGGCAAGTATCCTCTCAAGCATTATTTACGTTAGGCAACTATCCGCTAGAGTGGGCAACTATCCTCTCTTTGAGAGGTCAAATAAAACAGGTTTTACTCAAAACCTATAATAACTATGTTCTTAACAATAGGCTTCTATAGTAGCTCAAAGACCTATAATTTGATATACACCTTGCAATATTCTTATTAAGCACATATTTCTTAATTATATAGCTTTGTTGAAAAGGGGCGCAACTATCCGGCTTTTACCCTAGTTAATCTATAGAAGTTTAACGATTTAAGTATTTGCACAGAAAACTGAATATTGATGGATAATATGACATGACGATATACCCCGTCCAAATTGAGCAGTCCGAATGGGGAAGGAGGTACTTCCCCAGTCGGACTGCTTCCCCATAGAACACTGCGGCTAATAATAACCTTACGTTGTTTTCCCGGCGGTGAGTAGGGTAGCTAGAGCTAGAGCAAGTTTTGTATTATCAGTGAGAAGATTAGAAAACTTTCTTCTGCACTGACAGCAAACTCTCTTAACCTTTAACCCTTATTCCTCCCCATCCCCTGTACATAGTGCACAGCACGAGTATGAAGATTTTAGTGCTGCAAACGTATATAGTCTACGGTAACCTCTTTCCATCCTACGACGTATAAAATAACCCTCAAAACAGATGTATTTCATGGTAGAGGTGCGTGCAACGTCAAGTAAAAATATAATTTTCTAGAGCAATTACTCACACAGCTTAGTCTACCTTGCTCAATAAACAACGAAGCTAATCTCAATTCTAACCAGCCAGTCTGTTCATGCTGAGATTATGTTAATCCGGACACTGTGACCTACAAACCAACTATAAGTTTTAAAAAATGAACTTCTTTTATGAGGAATATTGGATAGGAATATAAATCTGACAGTAGGTTAGCTTTACGACCTATCCTAATACTTCTGAATCTAAGACACAATGGTTTTCTATAGAATATGAGATACCATTGTGTATGTATTATTTTAGTGTTCCTTTTTATACTTTACTAATAATAAAGCTGAAGCATTGCTGAAAAATAGACCCACACATTCTTCATTAACAAGTTAAATATTATTAGTAAAATATTAGTAGCCGTGAGGTGCCTTTTAGGTGTAGAAGTCAATAATGGTGAATAAAAAACCTTTTGCTATTCGTCTATTCAGTCACTTTCTAATGATAAACAAGCCTGGAAATGAGCTGTTCCTTCAATTTGCTGCTCAAGCATTTTTCTGAATCTAGACTAAGTAAATGTTTGTAAATAGACCAAAAAAAAAACCCGTTGAGTTTCTTGCCGGAGACTTCTCTAGGACGGGCCCGCGTTTAGGTGATCCATTTCCTCACTAACTTATAAAATATTGTTGAAATTGAAGTATTGTATTGTAAGTCCCGTTTGCTATACAGAATAAATATTTTTTGAATTTAGAATTTTGAAACATTTAGATTTAGTGTAAAGACACGTATATCAAACTGTAACGGGAATTAGGGGTCCCAATACATATAGCTATGATCGTCTAGTTTACCTAACTTCAAAATCTAAACTATGTCTTTCTTATTTCGATATTCGACAAATAATGGATTCGTTACAAATGAGATGATGTTATGTATTCAAACACGTACTTTCAGTACCGGTGTTTAGTTATGATTAGTTTGAAATGGAGATTATTTACGACCTCAAAGGGTGTACTTCAGCTGGTATTGATATGTAATTGGCCTTTTTTATTGTACATATGATGTTATGCGGTCCGGACCTTCATTTATATTGCAATACCATCTCGCGACACGCAGCCCGAGTTTATAGGTGTATGATCAATTTCCCAAAGGGAAGATCAATTGTCAAGCCTGTAGCAGGCTGATGATGATGATGAATTGAATTTATTACAGTTATAATTCCTCCACTACACTCCAACGTGTATCGGCAAGATGTCGATGCAAGATGTAGTATCCCCTTAATCGCCTCACGAGCAGAGATTATACTTTGGAAGTAACTATGATTATTAAATTCAAATAAATGATGTAAGGACTTGTTCCACGGATAGCCTCTTTATCAATCACAATCCCAGTGCTATTGTGATAACATACAGTATATTTTGGAATACAAAATGGTTGTTAAATAACACCTGTTAATGTTATATTGCGACTTCCAAAAATGATCAACACTCGTTACACGTTATAACTGCTCTTGAGTACTGGTTATCAACCATGCATCAAGATTACTCAAACTGAATCAAAATGAAACAGGAGATTGTAAAACTTATGGTTTAGTGGTCTCAGTGTGGTGTAATTAATGAAACCAAGTTCATAATATTCATTACTTCAATAATACAAAAATATCAATAATTCGATATTATGGCGCATATGTCCAATGAATATAAATTAGGCCAAATCTGGAGTTATAGTGTAACCCTTTGAATATTATTTCGCACCACGATTGCGATGTAAAGATTCAAATACCTTGATTGATTGATTGATGAATGACGCGATCATTCATAAATTATCTGGCCACAAATTGTGTTCTGCGACACTGCGATATTAACACAAAACACGGTGTGGAGTTTTACCATCCACACTGACACATTAGTAACTTGTCAAAAATAATAGGTTCAGACACATCCAAGCTCCTGGATTAACTCTAGTCTAGATTTTACTAGTGTGAAGATTAATCAGTCTTCCAAAACCCACTGATTGATTGATTGATGAATGACGCGATCATTCATAAATTATCTGGCCACAAATTGTGTGTATTGTGAATTGTGTATAAGAATTAACAATGATATTCTATGTTAAAATAAAAGGAATACATCACCAAATATCTCGAACTTTATCAGAATTAACAATGATATTCTAGGTTAAGATAAAAGGAATACATCACCAAATATCTCGAACTTATCACACACTAAAATAATTTTATCACCACACGAATAATTCACGACCCGTCCCGAAATACGTGTCGTTCCCGAATACGTGTTGCTCACGCTACGCTCGCATAGCAACTATCCCCATCGTCGGAATCGATCGCTCAAAGAGATCTGAGTTGCGGGGTGTAAGCCAATTTTGGGTTCATTGTGTGTGAACGCCAACCCTTGTGGGTTCTGTTCCCTTAAATAATATTATATTCTCAATCATGCACATCACATTAATTATTTCATGCAATAACAATAAACCCATTTATATACATACATTTTCAATCAGACAAATTATCAATTATCATGCGAAGATATCATGCAGAGCGCTCTTAAAGATGGTAATTAATGATGCATCATTTTATTATGCCAATGGCTTTTTTTTAGATAATCCCAAGGGAACTCAACATATTCAAACTAATCTCTTGAATATATATTATATTAATGCTAGTTAAGCATTAATAAATTGATCAGTTAATCAAAATAGTCTATTAAATCCATTATCTGTCGTTACGATAATAATTAACATCAATTATGGTTAATTTCTCATTATAATAGTATGGATCCTTCAATAATTCTTAGGTATTTTATTTTTTTGTAACTTAACGTCGTCGGGTCGAAATTTACAAGTGGCAGAAAAAAATATGTTTTTATTTATTCCTTCCTGGAATCAGTTGAAAGGTTCTAAACACGTGTGCAACAACCATTAACAAGTTAAAATATCTCTTTATTATCTTTTGGGAACACAATACTTAAATGGGCGATAATATTTGAATGGACAAAGGACCCTTTCAAAGTGTATGCCAGATGTGCGACAACATTATACAAGCTTTCAAAACTTTTTGAAATTACGTTAACTGCGTACCATAAAAATAATGGTATACTATGTACCTTTACAGTTCGCCTCCTCAGACTTTGAAATAAACTGATTCGCTCAGAAACAGTCTTCTTTCGAAGATCTGACTATAGGATTAATTCTTATTGCTCCTCTCTTATCGCTTTATATAATACCTCGCTAAATTAATTGTGTTATAGTTACCCTTTATTTGATTGGTTTTGGGATCTACGAGAGTATAACAATTCACATGTGGAATGGCTGCTACTATAAAAGGCCCTTGATATAACAATGATAGCTTTTTAGAAATTTTATGTTCTTTACTTGATTGAATGAACGTTTTTAACTTTACATAGTCGCCTATTTGATAAACATCTAGTTTACGACTGTTGTCAAATTTTCTTTTCCTATTCTGACTAGTGTTTTCTGTATTTTTAATAGCAGTTGCCCGTATATTTTGTGATTCATTCCTCAAATGATTATTCAGCCACTGTTGCCCTAATTCGCAATCTGTTGTAAGTAATTTCTGCTCACCAAACGCCAACGCATTTGGAGCAAATCCTGTGCTAGAATGAGTTATATTGTTATAACTATCTTCTATATTAAATACAAAATCTACCCAACTTCTGTTTGACTCTGCACAATAAGTCCTAATTAATCTGCCTAACTCGCGATTCACCCTTTCTACACTATTAGAAGTTGGACAGTACACCGATGTGTGTGTAAGAATTATTCCTAAATTTCTTACGCCTTCTTCAAATACCTTTGAAATGAATTGTGGTCCTCGATCTGTTATTATTATTTTGATCGGTATTTCGTTATGAAATCGTTTTGTACATGCTAATGTAGCACGTCCTGTAGCATTTCGCATAGGGTATAACCTTATAAATTTACTATAAACATCCTGCATAACATAAATGTATTTATAACCAAATTTACCTGCTGGTAACGGTCCATAGAAGTCCGCAAAGACTTTATCTCCTAACTGTTTAGCTAAGACTGGTTCACATGGTCCTACAGTGTTACATATGTTCGGCTTGACTTTTTGACATATGTCGCAAGTTTTAATTGTTTCTCGTATTATTCTGCTCATATTAGTAAAATAGTAACGTTTTTTCAAGAAAGAAATGATTTTATATCTACCAAAATGTCCGATTTCCTCATGAATTTGCATAATTAAAGATTCTTGTAATGATGTTGGTATGACTAACAATGTCAATTCGTATTTGGGTATCGTAAAATATAATGTTGCCCCTATTAATTTATAGTGTTTGAATCCCCTCGTCTTGGAATCTTGTTCACCCTGCCTTATAGATTCTATTATTTGCTTTAATTTCGAATCCTCGTTTTGTAATTTAGTTATCTGCCGTAATCCTGTCACTACAGTTCCATGATTTGATGATCGAAACCAATAAATATGTTGTTGTATTGTTTTATTGTCTCTGCCTGTCTCTGTATTTAACATATTACGGCTTAAAGTGTCGGCAACTAAGTTTTTACAACCGCTAATATGCTGTATCTCATAATCAAATTCTTCTAAATACATAACCCAACGTGTAACACGCGCTCCCATTAACGACCACGATTTCACAAAAATTAAACTTTTATGATCCGTGCGAATAACGATCTTCGCGCCTCTTAAATACGTCTCAAACTTCTTTAAACAGTAAATCACAGCAAAGAATTCTTGTTCTGTAACAGACCATCTTGTCTGTGCCCCTTTGAAAGCATATGAACAAAACCCTATTATCCTTTCTGATCCGTCATTATCTAGCTGAAAGACATAGCCTCCAATGCCTACTGAACTAGCGTCAGTTTGTACATAGTATGTATCATTAAATCTTGGTTGTGATAACATCACACTGTGTGTAAACACCGATTTTAATTTATCAAACGCTTCTTGTGTATTTGCATCCCAAATAAACTTTGTTTTATTTTGTAGTAATTTATACAATGGGTTAGTTAATATACCAAAATCTTTGATAAATCTTCTAAAATAATTTACGAATCCCAAAAATGAACGTAATTGTTTTATTGTTTTTGGTTGTGGATAATTTAAAACAGCATCTACTTTTTGAGGATCTAATGCTACTCCGTCAGTACTGAGAATATGACCCAATAATTTAACTTGTTTGGCTGCAAAATTACATTTTTCTAATGAACATGTAAAACCTGCCTCTTCTAACTTGCTAAGCACCGTATCTACTTGCTGTAGGTGTTCCTTAAATGTTCCACTTGATAATATACATAAATCGTCAAGGTAATTAAGTGTATACGACCTAATTTCATGACCTAAAATATGATCCATTGCTCTAGAAAATGATGACGGTGAACTCTTTAGTCCTTGACATAGAACTTGATAGCAATACGATTTTCCTTCAAATACAAATCCAGTATACCTAACAGATTCCGGTGATAATGGAATGGTAAAATATGCGTCTTTTATGTCTATTAACGCGATATACTTTATTATGCGACCTGATTGTAATATATCACTCATTAACGGTGGTGTGTCCGTTTCACCAATCATTCGCTTGTTTAATTCGCGCGCATCTAATAGTATACGAATTTCACCACTTTTTTTCAAAGTACATGTTAAGGGACTACAATAGTCTGTGGCCTTTCTTACTATCAACCCTGCTTGCTCCATTTGATTAAGTCGGTCTCTAACCTTTTCTCGGTACACGTGTGGTATCGGATATGGTCTTATGACAAACGGCGTCTGGTCTTTCATTTTAATTGTGTGTACGTATTTATTTGTTCGGCCTACTCTATCTGAGAATAACGACTCGTGTTTTCTTAGAACGCTTAATAATTCTGTTTGATGTTCTACTGGTAAATGGAGCTGGTTCACATATTGAGTTAGTTTATCAACCATGCTCGTTGGACTAATAGTCGTTATCGAATAACATTGCAGTTTATTTTGCATGTTTTGTTCCAAATCTATTTCGCAAAAAGCGTTATTAGTTTTGATTATAAATCTCATGCCATTGTCACATATTAAACTACCTCTTGCTAATTGTATGAAATCGTAACCTAGAATTAATGCTTTCGGCAATTTAGTTAGTATTAATGTGGGTGTATCTATTACAATATTTCCTACTTTTATTGGGATTGCAACAACCTTTGTTATCTTTTCTTTACTCGAACCAAATGCTCCAGCAATACGTAGCTCTGGAATAGGTATTTCCGCTAATGGACCTAAATCCTCCAATACTTTGTTATAAATTTCCTGCCTTATACACGTTACTTCACTACCTGTATCTAATAAACCTGTCAAATTTACGCCTCCTATACTAACATTGATCTCTGGCAATGTCAAATATCTACTCGAATCGTTTTCACAGTCTAATAATTCAGTGTCTCTAAATAGTGTATTGATAGCTTTATCATGCCGCGTGGTTTCTGTCGCATCGTCTTTTCCAATAAGACATATTTCTTTAGAGTTTTCTATCTTAGACGATAATAATTGGACTAACATTTCTACTGCCACTAACGATTCTATGTGAAATAGTCTATACATTATTTTATTATTTTTAATTTTATCAAGTTCAAAACCATACTTCATTAAATATCTTATTGCAAATGGTAAACGGGTGTGTGTGGGGTCAGAACGCCCCACGCTTACTAGTTTTTTGAGTTATTGTCAGCAATGGTGTCCGAACTTTGTTTGTTTTGTATCTCAGTCGGTGGTCTAAATTCTATAGGCTTCACGCCTCCTCGAACATTATGAGATAGTCGTCCCCTAAATGCCCCTCTACCACGTCTGTCATAACCTCTATAAGAACGACCGCGGTTATAATTAGTCGGATTATATCTTATAGTATTAACGCGTACTGAGCTATATTTTGTGTTAGTACGTATACCCCGTGGTCTTTCATATATATTAGCGGTATTCTGTGGTTGCAAACTATCAGGCTTTTCTCTATTTATATTTCGTTCTAAATGTCTTAAGAACTCTACCGCTTCCTTAATAGTCATTTGTTCCTGTCTACTAAAATACGCCACCTGTATGTAATCTGGTAATTGCCTAAAAATAGTGTTAACTTTCTCGGCATCTGAAATGGGTAATGATAGCCCATAAACAATGTTTAACTGTTCCGCAAAATATTTTTCCATAGAACCGACCTGTTTACTATATTTAGCTGCCATGAATTTAGATTTAACTACTTCTTGTTCTGACGTACTCCAAAATACATTTTGAAAATCCCTTTCGAAATCACTGAAACTTTTCCAAAAATCTCTATAAATATTCATACGTATTTTCGCATCCCCTGTAAGAGATTCAATGGCGAACAATAACATTCGTTCATCATTTATATTCTGTCCAATCATATAACTTTTTAAATCTCTTAGAAAAGCCATTGGATTGTATGCCTTATTTCCATCGAAGGTAGGTAAATTTTGCTTAAACTGTACGACTACACTTTGACGGAGAACCTCGTTGTTCATATTTGTTACTGGAGTGTGCAAGTTGCTCATATTCTGTATAGTAGATGAAACTGAGCCCTGTTCAGAATGTCTTTCATTCTCCAACTTAGTTAATCGATTTAAGATCTCTGAAAGCAATTGTTGTGTTCGGTTTTCAGTATCTAATCTGCTCTCGTTATCAACAGATTTATTAGTGCGACGTAGGTTTTTTCTCTGGCCCGACATATTGAAATCGTAAACTAACCTTTAACAAATAATAACCCTCAGTAATACTTAAGATTGTGTGTTAACTTATCGTAACCTATTTGTCAAAATATATTCACGAAAGTAAGTGCCTATTACCCAATCGTCTTAACGTTATGGTTATCTTTAAGTGTTAACAACAAAACTCGAATTTGTTAAGTGTTTTGGGTCACCGATATATTAAATCATCTGAAATGGTGTTATTTTTTCTTTTGGTCTAAGCCCTTTTTTTATAACTTGAAAGTTGTAGATTCTAATGTTTATTTTTTTCTGAAATTCAAAAGATGACCCTTCTTTTTTTTTTGTCTAAAATTCAAAAGAAGACCCTTTGTTTTTTTTTTTGTCTAAAATTCAAAAGATGACCCTTTGTTTTTTGTCGTCTAAAATTCAAAAGAAGACCCTTTTTTGTCGTTGTCTTATTGAGCACATGTGTGAAAATATCCTTATGTCTAAAATTAAGTTTTCTGCGATTTTGACGGCTTACCATCAAGTGAGGTGAAGTCAAAATGAAATAAATGAATAATAACTATGTGTTTTAATGAATTTAACTGCCTACGTTGTGTTTATTTCTTAATGATTTTGTGTTTTTATTTTATTTTTATCAAATACAATCTTTAATATTGTAACTTTTAAGGATCTTTTCGTTGTATTAGGAAGTATAATACATTAAACGAAATTCTGGTCACGCGGCGCCAAAACTGTAACGGGAATTAGGGGTCCCAATACATATAGCTATGATCGTCTAGTTTACCTAACTTCAAAATCTAAACTATGTCTTTCTTATTTCGATATTCGACAAATAATGGATTCGTTACAAATGAGATGATGTTATGTATTCAAACACGTACTTTCAGTACCGGTGTTTAGTTATGATTAGTTTGAAATGGAGATTATTTACGACCTCAAAGGGTGTACTTCAGCTGGTATTGATATGTAATTGGCCTTTTTTATTGTACATATGATGTTATGCGGTCCGGACCTTCATTTATATTGCAATACCATCTCGCGACACGCAGCCCGAGTTTATAGGTGTATGATCAATTTCCCAAAGGGAAGATCAATTGTCAAGCCTGTAGCAGGCTGATGATGATGATGAATTGAATTTATTACAGTTATAATTCCTCCACTACACTCCAACGTGTATCGGCAAGATGTCGATGCAAGATGTAGTATCCCCTTAATCGCCTCACGAGCAGAGATTATACTTTGGAAGTAACTATGATTATTAAATTCAAATAAATGATGTAAGGACTTGTTCCACGGATAGCCTCTTTATCAATCACAATCCCAGTGCTATTGTGATAACATACAGTATATTTTGGAATACAAAATGGTTGTTAAATAACACCTGTTAATGTTATATTGCGACTTCCAAAAATGATCAACACTCGTTACACGTTATAACTGCTCTTGAGTACTGGTTATCAACCATGCATCAAGATTACTCAAACTGAATCAAAATGAAACAGGAGATTGTAAAACTTATGGTTTAGTGGTCTCAGTGTGGTGTAATTAATGAAACCAAGTTCATAATATTCATTACTTCAATAATACAAAAATATCAATAATTCGATATTATGGCGCATATGTCCAATGAATATAAATTAGGCCAAATCTGGAGTTATAGTGTAACCCTTTGAATATTATTTCGCACCACGATTGCGATGTAAAGATTCAAATACCTTGATTGATTGATTGATGAATGACGCGATCATTCATAAATTATCTGGCCACAAATTGTGTTCTGCGACACTGCGATATTAACACAAAACACGGTGTGGAGTTTTACCATCCACACTGACACATTAGTAACTTGTCAAAAATAATAGGTTCAGACACATCCAAGCTCCTGGATTAACTCTAGTCTAGATTTTACTAGTGTGAAGATTAATCAGTCTTCCAAAACCCACTGATTGATTGATTGATGAATGACGCGATCATTCATAAATTATCTGGCCACAAATTGTGTGTATTGTGAATTGTGTATAAGAATTAACAATGATATTCTATGTTAAAATAAAAGGAATACATCACCAAATATCTCGAACTTTATCAGAATTAACAATGATATTCTAGGTTAAGATAAAAGGAATACATCACCAAATATCTCGAACTTATCACACACTAAAATAATTTTATCACCACACGAATAATTCACGACCCGTCCCGAAATACGTGTCGTTCCCGAATACGTGTTGCTCACGCTACGCTCGCATAGCAACTATCCCCATCGTCGGAATCGATCGCTCAAAGAGATCTGAGTTGCGGGGTGTAAGCCAATTTTGGGTTCATTGTGTGTGAACGCCAACCCTTGTGGGTTCTGTTCCCTTAAATAATATTATATTCTCAATCATGCACATCACATTAATTATTTCATGCAATAACAATAAACCCATTTATATACATACATTTTCAATCAGACAAATTATCAATTATCATGCGAAGATATCATGCAGAGCGCTCTTAAAGATGGTAATTAATGATGCATCATTTTATTATGCCAATGGCTTTTTTTTAGATAATCCCAAGGGAACTCAACATATTCAAACTAATCTCTTGAATATATATTATATTAATGCTAGTTAAGCATTAATAAATTGATCAGTTAATCAAAATAGTCTATTAAATCCATTATCTGTCGTTACGATAATAATTAACATCAATTATGGTTAATTTCTCATTATAATAGTATGGATCCTTCAATAATTCTTAGGTATTTTATTTTTTTGTAACTTAACGTCGTCGGGTCGAAATTTACAAGTGGCAGAAAAAAATATGTTTTTATTTATTCCTTCCTGGAATCAGTTGAAAGGTTCTAAACACGTGTGCAACAACCATTAACAAGTTAAAATATCTCTTTATTATCTTTTGGGAACACAATACTTAAATGGGCGATAATATTTGAATGGACAAAGGACCCTTTCAAAGTGTATGCCAGATGTGCGACAACATTATACAAGCTTTCAAAACTTTTTGAAATTACGTTAACTGCGTACCATAAAAATAATGGTATACTATGTACCTTTACACCTCGCATACATTGTTCCCCTGAAGTTAAATTTATGAGTTGCTAGTTTGAAAGGAAAAGGTTAATTGAATATTTAATACGTAATCTGTCAAAATGGAATATAGAATTAAAAGCATTTGAATTTCAAATAAAATGCTTTGTTCATAGTAGATTGCCACTCAAGTTGATAGGATCAATTAATTGTTATAAACGTCATTGTGGGTTGAATTTAATTATTCTAACAAGCTACTTCATTTCGTATTTTAAAAGTATATCAACAATTTGATATTTTATTCAAGGAGGTCAATCTTTAAGATGATTATGAGGTATTTGACTCATTTTAATAGATAGATAACTCCTTATTGAACACCCAAAAACGTAAAATTACAGTAAAAAGGAAAACATACCTATATATATATATATATATATATATATATAAATATACGTGAATTTGTATGTACTATGGGCAGCCTTATTGCTAGAAGCGATCTATTCGAGGCAAATATATACACATGAGTTGAAAAAAGAGTGTTAGAAAAACTGTGTTTATACAGAATTTACATGTTTCCTTCTTCCTACAGTCCCGGGTCCTTTAAGCGGTGCGTGAAAAAGCATCTGATGATATCGTCAAACTGAACGCCACCATTGCAACTCTATACATATCTGTAATGGTGACTCTCTTTACTGAGATTCTACTCCTTTCAGCTTACCATCCGGTGAGGTGAAGTAAAATAGACGTGCCCCAAATAAAAAAAAAGATAGTCTACGATTGCTAGTTTTTATTACTTAATAGTATAAATAATAACAAACTGTTTTCTTTATTTCAGGTAAGTGAATAAATACACTATTATTTATTCATCGGAACATCTTACGAGTTAGTTATCCATCAACTAAATCACTTAGTGGTTACAAGTTTGGCATCTGCTGACGGTTTATGGCATTTCTGGGTAGGTAAGTGTTTTCCGATAGTCATATTTTTATTTTCTTACCGAACAGTATCGTATCGATTGATTGCAAAATATCTGGCCTATAAAATTTGAATGTGTAAGCAGAATCAATAAAAATGTACTTTATTGTTTTGGATCACTGCCATTTGGTTGAGGAAAAGTACCTGTGATCACTATGGAACAACATTGTTGATTCATAAGTTAATATTATTTTGTAAATGGCAAATAAAAACAAATCTTCTAGAGAGTTCTAAGTCAATCACAAATACCTTTTCCATCATTATTCTTTTTGTTCGAATTAATTTTTTTTGTGGCTGTTTAGACATTTGTGGAAGCCATCTGTCTTCCCAACTCCGAAGGGAAAGCCTACGTCCGTTAATTAGCAGTTGCAATAAGTTAATTGATTGCTTAATGTGTATCAAACAATTAGCCCTTTGCGAATCCCTATTAGATAACGACTCTCCCTTGTCCACCATTGCTCTAAACAGTCCACCTTCTGCATCCAGTCAATTCCAGCCACAACTTTCAGGTCGACAGTCCTTCTGATTCCAACCTTCCATTTGCCTTATCGCTGCCTTTTTTACCTATTTTTAAAGGATAAAATAAACTTAAGAATAGTAAATAAATTCACTTCGTAAATGATGGTTAAAGTAGCTAACTAAAAGCCAAGTACAATGTAAAGTTTACCCACTTTACACTGCACTTACTACCGATTAGTGTTGGAAATAAACCTTAGTACGCTTGCCAAACAACGGCTTGAACTTAAATGAACCGTGGTGAATACTAAGAGGCAATGCATTACAAATGACTTCTACAACGTTACACAGGCTTGGAGTGGAATGCACAAGTCCTTGTTTACTTAAATGTAAGAGATAAGTTAAAACATTTTATTAGTGCAATAAAAAATTAGACATAAAATATTTAACTGTATACTAGAAACTGAAGAGTGTATATTTTCGTTAAGACATTAATCTCTACATATAAAAAAATATTGTAATATGGTTATAAATCAATTACAGACAGCCTCCGTGGCACGGCGTTAGTGCACGCGACTGCTACGCACGGGGTGAGGTCTCGATCCCCGCTCAGTGCAAAAAGTTGTATGCATGAATATGGCTGTTTGCACGGGTCTGATCGTGCCTAGGAGAGCACGTTAAGCCGTCGGTCCCGGTTGCCAAACAAACATCTATGGCAGTCGTTACGGGTAGTTGGAGCCGTCAAAAGTCCGACCAGTCTTACTTGGAACTTCGATATCGCCATTGATTATTGGACCATTAGTTGTCAGATGGCAGTCGTTTCACGGAAAATATCGAAGTTCAGCCGCATCACAGTTAGACTGGAAAGCCGACCCTAACTGAGTTGGGAAAAAGTTCAGAGATGACCTGCAACCAGTTTCATGAACAAAAGGATAAGAAATAAGGTCAGAAAAGCGCAGGTTAATCAAATTTTGGCGCATCCAATTAATAGATTTGTCATTCTTATTAATAAACGTGCTGCGACAACTAGAATTTCTCCCCAGCAAAACAAACTCTCAGACACGACATCCCATAACCGGTATAGCGATCTCTAACCGTCTACCCACACCAGTCGGCTGGTCGAGACAAAATCTATGCAGGTGGAGAATGCTAGACCCGGTCTTTATCGACTATGGTGCCCTCGTACACTCCCTGACGCACTTGGTTTAGTACCCCTTATACCTCCTGCTCTAAAGACGACCTGAATAAAGCCACTGGCAATGCAGTCGATATGCCAAAGTGTTATTCACGAATATCACATACATACATTATGCTCACGCCCGTAATCTCCGAGGGGGTTGGCAGAGGTGTGTTTAACACCCACATTTCGCCAACTATGATTTTCGGTCCCACGTAATAGGGGGCGAGCCTATTGCCGGCAGAAGGGAACTTTGTATAAATATGGGTATGCCGAAAATAAATTCCTAACCGAAAATGTTGCAGCTAAATAATTTTGATTCGATTCCTTGCTATGCCGTGTAAATCGCAAGGAAATAACCAATAAGTAGTCTTGGAGAGTATCAAACGGAATGCGGAGTGATTATCACAATTTATTGCAATAATCTTAGTTACTAGCTACATTTTATTGTTAAAACCAATAAACATAATACCTATCGACTGTTCTCGTAATTTTTAGCAATTCTCGATCGAATCAACTATCTCTGCGATATCATAAGTAATATTTTTTTATCTCCTACAAAGATTACAGCACTATAGATTTCAGTAGCATAGATAACGTATAGTCAGTGACTGAAAATTTTGTGCTGAAACTTAGAAAATCTTAGGTAGCCAAGCACACGGTCCCCATGGTGGAAACTAGTATCATGGGTGCCATGAGCACGATTAAAAAAGAGCCGTCACACTCACATTTTTCAACGGGGTTTTCAAATTATTACACCCAGAAAAAAGAAGAGCCCCGTGCCTCTCTATTCCCATAGTTCACCTACAGACTGTGAGTCAATGTGGCTTATCCTTTAAAACACACACACTAACACGTATGCACACACATACATACACACACACACACACACACACACACACACACACACACACACACACACACACACACACACACACACACACACACACACACACACACACACAGACACACAGGCACTGATGCATATATTGTGATATATTGTAACATAACATAACATAAACTCACGCCTTAATCCCCGGGGTAGGCTGAGGTGCCAGTTTATGTTTAAGGTCCCAATGTAATAGGTGGCGAGCCTATTGCCATTAATCGGGCATTTATAATTTATATTGCATTTACACACACACACGCACTTACACATTGTACCTACACTTAATATATTGTAATATAAATATATTATTCTATTTATAATATATAATTGTATTATGATAATATTGTGATGTATTATGTATTATAATATTTATAATATTTTATTTGTTCTCCTGCATATTTACTTCATATTATTCACCCTATTCTTAGTGGAAATATGACCATATTATGTTAATTCAAAATTGGTTCAATTGTGCGTATTCATGAAACAAGTAGCATAAAGCGCATTGTGGTCCCGTTCAAACATGCTTAACGAGAAAATCATGCAGTTCCACTCATTAAAGCGCCCATATGGCTTTATGCAAACACAAAAAGGTCACATATTGGCAATCGTGTCGCGGTTTTTCGCGATAACCGACACAATGCACTGTAGCAATGCTGAAAAAATCATGAGTCAACTAAAAGTTTAATCATTGGATGGAGTAGTGATTGGGTTTGGTGTTTAATGAAATAATCATTAAACCTTGAGTCAATCATTATCGCAATGTCCAAACCTACAGTAATCGATGTTTTGTTGATGTGTTTTCTCTTAACGCGATCTTGTATAGGAGCTACAATAGTGAAAATGTTGTAATAAATAAATAAGTAAAACATACAATAAATAGTAATACTTTACGACAATCTACACAACGCCACCTAGACCTAGATAAGCATAGTTTAGCTAGCTTGTGTTATGGGTTCTAGAATGCGAATACATATTATACATAAAAACAACCAGACCAATGAACGTATCCACATTCTAGAACCCATCGCACAAGCTAGTTAAGCTATGCTAGCTATAACTATTACTTTGCTTTTACTAGCTATTACATTGAATCTAGATAGCGGTGAGTAAAATATCGTGGAATATTTACTTATTAAAAGCGTTTACAGAAATCGTAGGCGGTTAATTACTAACACCGGAGGCTTTACACGACCTATATCAGTTGAATAAGTTAATAAACTCTACGTATTGTTTGTGAGAACTTCAAATAGTGGTCACTGATTCAAAGTTGAAGTTAAACATGAAACGTACCATTTATATTTGTTACCTAAGCTTTTGTTTGTAATTATTAGTGTAAATAACTACCTACTTCACAATGGATATTATTTGGTTTTCTACCGACTAATTTCTAAAAGGTCGGCAGCACGAATGTGACGCCCCTGGTGTTGCAAACGTCCATAGGCCACGGTAACCACTTTCTCCGGTAGGTACTAATCCGGTAGGTCGTGCTTTTTTGCCACCTAAGTGGTATAAAAACACACAATCTTTTTTTTTATTCAGATCACGTCAATTTGACTTCACCCCGCCTGATGGTAAACCAAAGGCAAAGTCTCAAGATCACTACTACAAACACGTAAAGTATTACAATGGTGGCACTCAGCTTGACGGCCTCATCAGATGCTTTTTCACACCCCGCTTTAAGGACCCGGGACTGGAGGAAGAAGGAAACACTTGTGCTGGCAAGGAATTCCAAGACTTAATAGTGCGGCAGAGGAAAGACTCGCCGAACCGCTTGGCTTGGTGGAAATAATAAATAAATAAATAAAAAAACAAGCTGTTTAATAAGCATAGAAATGATAAGCTTGTGTTTTAAAATCTTGTGCGAAATCTTTTGTAGATAGATAGTATAAGTTGATCAATAAAACTACAGAAGTGTCGGTAGCTTAGTGATTAAGGAGTCTGCCTTAAGATCGAGAGGTCTCAGGTTCAAATTCTGGTCACTACACAACCGACGTGAAACCCACTTCTATAACAAGCCATTGAGTTTAGTTGGAGGGGCTTGATGGATTATTAGTAATTTCAATTGGTAGTAATAACCTTAAAAAATATTTATTTCGAGTTGTAGATGAAAAGAGACATACTATTGAGGGGGTGATTAAGTTAGAAGGGACTACTATTATAGAATTTGCAAAATGTTCAATCCCAAAAGGTTACATTTGTAACACTGATTTGCTTATCTGGAAGACAGTGCTGAATTTCCAAATAGTTCCATTTAAAGAACATTGGATGGCTCTAGTTGATACGGTTACGATCAGTTTCCGAATTTCCGAATTGATTTGTGTGCTGTCTCCCTAAGACTTCGACCGAACATCATGTGTGTGTGTGTGTGTGTGTTTGTGTGTGTGTGCGTGTGTGTGTGTGCGTGTGTGTGTGTGTTTGTGTGTGTGTGCGTGTGTGTGTGTGTGTGTTTATGTGTGTGTGCGTGTGTGTGTGTTTGTGTGTGTGTGTGTGCGTGTGTGTGTGTGTTTGTGTGTGTGTGTGTGTGTGCGTGCGTGTGTGTATGTGGCGAAGTAGTTTTTTTGTTTGAAAGCTGAATTAGTCGGGAGTGTTCTTACCTAGGTTTGGTGAAAATCGATCAAAGATGGCCGCCGCCACAAAATGGCGGACTACTTCTGTTAAGCTAATATAATTATAATTCAAACAACGTTTAATAAGGCAAAGCAGTCAAAAAGTTTTTGGACAACTTTTGTTTGTTGTTCGACTACGGTAAAACACGTAACATTACGTAAACGTATTTACGGGTATACTTTTATTTTTGTTCTGCATCTTCAATATGTATAATAACTTAAACATTGCTTGAGTATTGTATAAACTCGCGGTACATTCCTGAAAGTTGCTTAATTATTTCTATATTTTCGTATTACGAGATCCAAAAGTACACGTAAATTTATAATTATTTAATATTTAATAAGGTACGGTATACGGCATACCTAATAAAGGGTAAAACTGCATTGTGTAATATAGATGCTGGCATATATTTTCAACCCTAAATTGCCTCGAAATATAGTCTTTATACGCAATACTCGTTTTTTGCGTAATTTTGAGGGTAGTACAGAGTGGTTGGTTGGGATCAAGATATTTACACTTAACATAAGCTCATGCCTTCATCCCCGAAGGGGTAGACAGAGGTAAGCACCCACATTTCGCCAGTTTATGTTTAGGTCCCAATAACTTCGATTTCGCCATTGGTCATTAGACCATTGGTTGTGGAGGTCATATGGCAGTCGCTTCACGGAAAATATCGAAGTTCAGCCGCATCACAGTTAGACTGGAAAGCCGACCCCAACTGAGTTGGGAAAAAGGTACAGGAAATGATGATGTTTAGGTCCCAATATAATAGATGGCGAGCCTATTGCCATTCACCGGACACTTATAAACCTGCGATAAACACACACATAACTTAGAAAAGCATCGAAAAGTCATTGATGTGTGCCATGGTAAAACCTGGGATCGAACCCGAGACCTCTTCTCACCTGTCCATGACCCATACCACTAGGATACTAGGATATTTATATGATGTATAACATTATACATCTTATTTTATTACAATGTTTACCTTCATGGTTGGCGCAGCAGCTAAGTGGCTGTTAATTTTATGTTGTTTACGCCCACATACCGACACGGTGATAATGCATAGAGTGGCAGTTTCGTTTAGAAAATAATTCGCCAAAATTATTTTCTTTCCTATAAGAATTGTTATTAACAATTGTAATATGAAATAATAAAAATATTTCCAGTTATTAATTCGATTAATTGCGTCAATAATTAAAATAGTAGAGACATTCATTTGCGACATTTTTTCACTGACTGAAGTGAAAAAAAGTTCAGTATTAATTAGGAAAATACTTATAGACAGAGTTGTCACAAGTGACTTAATAGCAATGAGTAAATCATCACAATGTGTCACACAAGAAGTGTCGGTAACGGTAACGGCGTCGTAAAGAATATTCTGCAAAAAATGATTAACGCACTTTAAGAAATTTACACTGCAAATACTATAAATATTGTGTAGGTATTTACTTACTTACCTACACAAGCGGACGGGTGATTTGCCTTTTTGCATACAGGATCACGTATATACCTATAATTATATTATAGCAATTTTATAATTAGGAACTAAACAGACACAAATTAAAACCGTTCAACTAGGGGAATCCGTGATTAGTTTTATACAAACATTCAACCCCGATAGAAATGAATTTAGTTTTACGAGTTGTGAGCTAGTTCCGACATTTTGGTCTACCCTAAAAAGGAACGAAATTCATTTGATCTTTTGCTAGATTAAATTTCGTGTCCTTTGACTTAAGTTGATTAATACGTTTGAGTTTACCTTTTGACATTTAATTTCATGCTTTATTAAACTCCTTTGAGGTCAGTATGGAGTCCTAACAAGACCCTAGGGGCGAAACCTTATCTACAAGCTGGTATACCTACAGATTTACGGATGAAACTCTGGCGTACACTTTTTTATGGGTTAGGAGCTCAGATGAAAGTCACTCCATAAAAGTGTCTAAACGAAATTTTAAGGAGGAGAAGGAGTAAGTGGATTTAGGACTTCAATGAGATATTGAGTGCATCTGGTAATCATGGTGAGATAATGATGAAAGTCTCTTTCGAAAAGTTTTTAACTTCAAGGATAACACATAACATAAACTCACGCCTTTATCCATTGCATTGCATCCATTCCATTTCGCCAGGTTATGTTTAGGCCCCAAGCCAAGGTGATGGATGGCGAGCCTATTATTATTAACCGGGCACTTATAAACCTGCGATAAATACACACATAACTTCGAAAAAAGTCATTGGTGTCTGCCATGGCAAAACCTCGGATCAAACACGAGACCTCGTCTCAGCAGTCTATTACCCATAGGTAGGTACCACTAGGCTACCGCTATGTAGATAGATATGTATATCCCAATAACCTTTAAGTAACATCAACATGTTTATATTCAAGGACATTTGTCAGTCACTAATATTCATTATCCGTTACTTACATCATATAAAGACACGCGTGACGTTATAGCTAAGGTGTTGACGGTTCGAACTTTACACAAGGAATTTATCTTCCGTGCCTTTTGTTTAGTAGTCGTGTTCGTTGCCAGCATGCCACTGATGCAGTGAATTGGTACAAAGTGTCGTGTTTAAAGACATCAAAATAAGAAATGGATACATTATTGATAACACACTTGTAATTCTCCACTTCATTTATTATTGTACCTAACGGGTTTCGCCTTGCGGCATTCAAGGTTTACATTGACAGTTTGGAAGAAATGGAATTTAATTAATGTTATTTTACCCCATTATCGTTATAATAACGGTGTTTACAGAACAAAATTCATTTTAAATGACAACTCTTGCAAATGAATGATAAACGCAAGATATACTTACTAAAAGATATAACTAACTAAAAGAAATAAAAATATTTTTTAATTTCGTATTGCAAAAAAAGGTGAAGCAAATTTAAATAAAGTGAACTATTACAGAAATAATTCGTGGGGTATTTTATTTTTGTCGCTGGCAACTGTTGCATAACAAGTCAAAGTGTCGGCTTACGTAATAAATTCAGCCGAAAAGAATTGGGGTAGAATTTAATTTCTTAATGAACGGGTAAAAGCGAGAACTCATTGTTATTCAAAAAAAACCATTTTATGGCTCAATTTAACTGCATGTTCCTGAATAAAAAAATTGGAATATGCTTCGTACATAATAACATTTGAGACAGTCTTTGGGGACTGCCCAACACAAAATATCAAATAGATAAAATAAAACTGTAGATTTAGGTTTGACGTAGTTAAAAAGGATAGACTGCCTGAACTTGCTAAATAGCTATCTAACATACCATCAAGCGAGATGTAGTCAAGTTGACAACATAGGAATAAAAAAATGTTACCATGTAATTAATGTTCTAACAGATTATAGTAGCATAAGTAAAAAATTCAGCCCTACCTTAGCGCCTATTAATAATAAAGAAAACACTACTCTATGTCAGTGAAATATCACAAGCGTTGAAGTTTAACAGGCAGAAAATCAACGACACGTGTTTACCCATTTTGATCTATTTACACAAACAATCATGAGACTTCGCCTGTGTGCGTGAATATTGTATGAATAACGAGCGTACTACAAGTAGTATAAGTACATATTACATGTGTGCGTTAGCATACACGGGACATAAACAAGATGTATAAAAGTTGTATTGTTATCAACTTTAAATCTGGTAACAACGAACAGGTTTCAGCAGAAAGCCGAAAGGTTTTCGAATAGAATCAAAAGGGTTTTGAATTTAGACCATTTACTGGAAGACGAGACGTAGGACGGTCCCACGTGAGATAGGCGGATGTCATAGTCGCAGGTACAGTCAACAAAAGAGATACGGTATATGAAAAATTTATACCGTATGTCTTTTGTTGACTGTACCCACATGTTGTATGCTTGGATTCGAAGCCGATGAGGGAAGCTAAGGTTCAGCAGTAGACGTACCATGGCGAAAATGATGAAACGGGTTGTATCTTCCTAATCCTACAATGTCAGGAAATAGTTAACCTGGATAACATCTTATTCTTTATACTGTTGATTAATGGCACTTGAAGGAATTTATTGTAATACATAATTGATAATACACTTGTACTTCTCCATGATATTTATTATTGTGCCTAGCCGGCATTTTGAAAGGTTTACATTGACATTTATGAGAATACATGTACCATACATACTTACATTTAACATTTCCGATAGTAGGGGAGCCCTGAAAGGGATTTTTGAAGTTACTCGAATATGGGGGAGAATACCTTAATATTGATAGGTACCAACAGCCAGTACGATACGAAAAAAAACTTCAAAGGATTGAACGTACGCGCCAGATAAGGTAAGGGGGTGGGTACTAACAAACAAGTGTCAATTTTACTTATCTCGAGATTCCAGCGCAATCTAAGGGCGTGAAAAGGTACCGAAGTTGCAAAAACGCGATGTCTATTAGTCTATTTTGTTTAGGTAGCTACTAGGTACTCAAAAAAACGTAAACAATTTTAGTGTATCTTGTTTTGTTTAAAAACTCAGCATGAATCGCGGTAGCCTAGTGGTATGGGTAATGGTCTGCTGAGACGAGGTCTCGGGTTCGATCCCAGGTTTTACCATGGCACACACCAATGACTTTTCGATGCTTTTCGAAGTTATGTGTGTATTTATCCCAAGTTTATAAGTGCCCGGATAATGGCAATAGGTTCGCCACCTATTACATTGGGACCTAAACATAAACTGGCGAAATGTGGGTGCTAGCACCTCTGCCTACCTCTTCGGGGATATAGGTGTGAGTTTATGTTATGTTATGTTTAAAAACTCAGCTTGAAAATACTTTTCTGATTAGTAACGCATTTTTAAACTAAAAACAGTTAGTCAACTAGTTAGTCAGTTAGTTAGCCTAGTTTATTTGTTTAACATGTAGGTAATTGTTATAAAAAGTTGCCACAAGATTGTTTAAATTTTTTTAACTACATAAACTAATGGAGTAAGTATAGATTTGCTCGAGCGCGTTTGGTATATCAGAATAACTACGAAATTTTAAATAAGACAACAGTAATAAACAACTAATGATAAAAAACTAGCATACAATGCGTAGTGAATGTTACGTTGCGTACTGACAGTACCTACTGAAAAATAGTTTTAGTCTGCTTATTACAGATTTATCTTGAGTTAAAGTGTTAAATAGACCAAAGGTAATTAAAGTTGACGAATGGTCCTTTACCAAGAACTTGGATAAGATAGCCTAACCATACAAGTAAAAGTTATTTTTTTTCATGCAATCTCAGATATGATTTCTTGGCAGTTTAGCTTTAGATATCCATTTAAAATTCATATTTTTAAATAGATAATATATAATACAAACGCAACTACGTCACAATGCACGCGGAAATTTAAATCGAAAGTAAAACGGGAACGGGCTCTGACTTCGAAGAGGGCGGAAGAAAATATAACGGTACAAATTTTGCCGCAGCAGTTAGTAATTTATAAATATATATTGGTGAAAACTGCTGAATGTTTGTTTGTACTTTTCACTAAAAGTAAACATTCGGCGTCAATAATTCACAATTGTGTTCAGTCACTCGGATGTTGGTTCGCCTAAATAGTTCAGTGTTTAAAATTTAATTTAAACTCAATCGTGAGAAATACTTGATCATGAAAATTATTTGTATTTTACAGTAAATAGGTACGTACAACAAACAAATTAATTCATTTTTTTATGCAATTACACAAATTCGCCTTTCACAAAATATCAGGATTGTTAGAAACTTGTCAAAGTTCAGGGGGAATAACGATGAAAATGTAACTGTACCTATTGAATAGGGTGAAATTTGTTACCATTGTAGTAGTTCTGTATAGTCACATAAACATACAAATGGTTCTAAACCATTGCTTCAATCAGGGAGTTGAACCTCAAACGATAATACAAGTGAATAAAATTTAACAATGGAACATAAATTGGTGAACAGTTGAACTAGAGAGACCGTAGCAGTGTGTCCGTTATAAGATTTTAGCGGGAATTTTTAGGGCGAGAATACCGAAAAAAGTAATAAAAAAAACCTTGCGGCATTTTCAAACGTTTACACTACATGGTGTAAATAGTGGAGAAGTACAAGTTGTTATCAATAATGTATAACAATATTTTTATAATATAAAAAAATTGTTTTACATTATATAAAACACCTAGCACCTCTGCCTTCGGGGATATAGGCATGAGTTTATGTTTTGTTATGTGTATATATACCTAGTACCTACAAAAAGATATAAATATAAAAAAATATTCGAAGATATAAATTAAATATACAAAAAAAGTGTTCGTTACTTACCTATAATAATATCATCCAGGTAAGAATTCCCGTGGGCGAAGTCGCGGGCACAAATAGTAGCTACGAAATACGTACGGTTAAGGAAGTTTAAAGTTATACAAGCGAATCAAAAATATCTATTTGTTTTGAGCTGAAAATAATGTTATTAGTAAGATTCATAGAGATATACTTAGGTGGCAAATAGCCCAACCTGATGAAAAGCGGCGTTAGCAACAAAAGGGGCGACACACTCGTGCTGTCGACCCTGTACTATCTATCTAATACCCTTATTGTAAGGGCTTTGAAAATCTAATAAAACTTTTAGACAAAATGCTACAGAATTATCTTATGCCATGGACCAACCAACCACAGTGCTCGAACTCGCTTTATTGATTCACAATAGCAGGATTGATAGACACGAGTCTACGAATAGAACATACCGAAATACGTGTCGAATGTGATCTTTTTACGACTGTCCACGAATTGAATTTATAAAACGACTTTTTGGTGGTCGAACTAATAAAGTTTATAACATTTTGTTTTTATTTCGTATTCGATTGTCAGTAAAAGTTCAATGTCACAATACTCTCAAGAGTGTAACTCCTATCCTCCTTCGGAAAAGTTTGTGAAAATGTTTGGATATTTATTATTCAATCTTCAATCACAACGTCTGTATTTGGTACAGGTATAGATTATAACCCGAACAGGTTACGGGAACTTGATGTAAATTCAACGTGGAGGAAACCGTGGGCAACAGTTAGTAGAATTATATTAATACCTTGTTGTTACGTGCGTAGTAAGCCTTCCCGAGGAGTGAAACCTATGCTCGGGCCCTCTTCGTGAGGGGCACTGCTGACAAACAAACAACTGACAACAAATGACTACAGCACGAAAGCAACTTAAAAATGCCGTCAATTCAACAGAAGAAGTTCCTCTAATTTTGAAGAAAGAATACTCACCACTCTATTTCATTCGAATGATGACGTAAGAGGCAAACTCGAGAGAAGGAAAACTCGAAATAAAATACTGTATAAACCTGTATGGCCAGCGTGGAAATTGTTGGCCCAAGCCTCCCAACATTGGGAGAGGTCTATGCCCAGCAATAGACTGCGATAGGCTAATTTTGATTGATTAACATCCTGTGAGTATATATCCCGAAAAATTAAGATATTCGATGCTGAAACCAGCGTCACTTACAAGCTGGTGAACCAGTGCCTCGCATAGTTGGATAAATAGGCGACTGAATTGATAGAGTCAGACGGATAGTACATAAATATTTATACATATACAGTTCACATTAATTACACTTCTTCGATTAAAAACGAAACTCCAATATCATTCCCTAGCCACTCATGCGGATATCACAATGCCGCAGCAAATTGTTTGGCAAAAAAAATCGAATCCAGTCAACATGCGAACCAAAAACTAATCATTGCTCCCAATATAAGTCTATTGCTCTTGTAATATGTGTTATCTACTAAACCTTTCAAGGATGTATTCAAGAATAAGTATTATGAGTCACGTCAACGATCTTAATATCATACGTGATCTATATCTACCGAAATTTCATAATCATTTTTTCTCTTTCATTCCGTTATTCTTATTCATGCAATAACTCACTCAGACGTCATTCAATATGAATCCATCTTTCAACTGTTAAGAAATACCCCGTGTTATATAAGTTTTTTTTTATTTTGTTCATTCATTCATAAAATTCCAATCGTGTCGGTCTCGTTTTCTGGGCTGTAGTCGTCTGTGGAAAGGTTTTTATCTGTATCTGTCTACAGGATGTGTAATTTATACGACTTGGGTACCTACATTTGTTGGATTTAATACTGACATGATTACGTACATAAAGTGACAATTATTGAGATTTATTATATATTTTTGTTTTGCATTTTTATTTCTATAATACAACACAGGTAAATGTGTGTGTACAGCACCATGATCATAGATGTAGGTAGTTTGCAAAAATTGTAATTTGACTGTGATTTTTGTTGCTTTTGCTCAAATAAAAGAAAATAATCGTTATCATAATCACTACATCATTCTATCTTGATATAGTCAGATATTGTTATTAAAAAGGGAGAAAATGGTTTTTACTGCTAATTTCTTTAAAATATTTACAACCTTGACTGTGTGTCTTTTAACCTTATAATCCAGACGTTTAAGGGTGTTGGACCCATCGTCTAAGTTCAGCCTTCACATCTAGAAATGCTCTATAATCAATCCTGTTGTATAAATAAAGAAATATTTCATATAAATTCAAATTCCAATCCACAAATAATTTATTCTGTATAGACCACCAAACGGAAATTAGCAAACGTCAATATCAATAATAAGTTAGTGAGCAAATTGACTGCCGTTTCGAAACGCGGCCCCGGCTTGAGACGACTCCGGCAAGAAACTCAGCGGGCTTTTGGTCTATTTACAAACATACACTTAGTCTAGATACAGTAATTTACCTGAACAGCAATTTGAGGGAACCGTTAATTTCCAGACCTGTTTATCCAAATAATCCTGGATTTTATAGTATCTTTTTAGCATACCTTTCTTTTAATTATATTTTTAAATTTTTGTATAGGAAAATCTTTTTTCAATAGGGAGCTTGTTAAAAAGCGTATAAGTACAATTACCCTGAAACGTATACGATAACGTAACGTGCAGAACAATAAACGCAAACTGATATAGCATTTTCACTAAGAATTGTGAAATCAATACATCTAATAAAAACATGTTTACGAGTAGGTACAGTCAGCAGCAAATAGATAGATACATTCAAGGCTATCAAATAGTTAGAGACAGCCAAAGTGGTCAAAACTATCGATACACCCGAGACGCTCACATAGATAGAGACATTTTATTCGTCAAAAGTAACGGAACGCGCATGTCACCAATTATATCGGCTCTACTAGGGTGCCAGTTATATGATGACAGCCAAATCACCATATGTAACTAAGCAACATCCTTGCCATAAACATCGGTACAACTACACAATTACACCTTAACTAATGAGCATAGAGCTCAAATTAAATTAGTAACTGGGAAGTAACAACGATGACAGTTGTCTGAGATTATGGTGAAAGGCGTCTATCTCTTTCTTTCCTTTAAAACTTTGTATGTAACTATCTTTGTTATTTCGTGCGTGACGTCATTGCCATGTGTTTTGTTTTTAGTTTAATAGATTCAAATAATATCTCAAAATATTAATACCAATTTTGACATATTATTTCACATAATATCACATATATATAAAATGAAATAAACTGACTGTTTGTGTCGCTATCTTTTTTATTAGCGATAGAATTGCCTTTTGAAAATTGAACCTTAAAATAACAAATTAAATTAGAATGGAACATAGAAATGTTTTTAAATTATTAATTTAACGTATAGGTTATTAGTTATCCACGCGAATGAAGTCGTCTTCTTCTTCACTCACGTGGATCAAAATAAAGATAGCTTATGTTACTACTTCGTTACAAAACTACATTCAAATCTGTCCGGCGATTTTATTTTAGAAGAGTAACAAACACACACGTACTAATTGTCAGCTTTAAGAAATAAGTAAAATACATATACCAAATATTTGAACCAAGTCACGGGAAATGTTTAGCGTTACAATAAATAAATTTTATATTGATAAGTCAAAAACTCTTTGCAAAATTATTTTTTATTACATTTAAATATAGAAGAAATGTCACTAAACGTGACACCGTATTGCTTGTAATATGCATAGGTCATTTTATTTATGTGTATCGATATGTTTGACCACTTTGGGTGTTTGGTTACTATTGACGCTTTGCCTGTAGCTATAATAATGGCGGCTAGCGTGTATCAATGTATTTGACAACATGGTGTATCGATATATTTGGACAGGCTGGGTGCACTCAATAAATTGACCACTTTGGCTGTATCGATGTTATTGACCACTTTGGCTGTATCTAACTATTTGACAGCCTTGAATGTCGCTATCTATTTGCTGCTGACTGTACATATGCTTGTGTCATATTAGTCACTAACAGATGTGTATAGTGACTAAATATGTCATTTGTCTACATTTACATCTACACTAATAATATAAAGAAGGATTTGGATTCTGGTTTTGTAATGAATAAACTCAAAAACTACTGTGCCGATTTCATAAATTCTTAAGCTACATTCACACTGAGTAACATAGGCTAACCGACATCTAGGCGGACGGAGCCATTGGCAATAGCTAGTTTAGTAATAAGTCATAACACAACTGTAAGTTAATGGTATACCTAAACCTTTTCAAGTAAGATATATTTGATCATTATATTTAACATACATAGTTAAATTCTTTAGAAATCGTCGAAAGAATAAAACATCAGATAGATATTACCAAAGCAAAAGAACTTGTATTTATGAATGGATTTTGAAGCGAATTAAAATCATGTTGACATTGCATAGTTACTAAAATCAAAAGCGACCAGCCTGCCTACATAATGTCCCCTCATACTGGTCGCTTTTGAGCTTTATAGCCGTTTAGAATCTAGAGGTCACAATGATTATTTTTTTTTTTTTTTAAGGGATTTTATGACATGGTAACTAGGACCTTTGTGTCAAGTCTTATTTTATTTTATAACACTTTATTCACTAATCTAGTTGGAATGATTCTTGATGATGGTGATGACGATGACGGATGATAGTTGCCCCAGTAAAGTAGTGGAGACTTTACTAGAAGCTTTCCTAAGGGAGATTTGACACCAACACGAAAAATCACAATTCACTACAATATTCCACTTTCGTACACTTGTGCACTTTGTCTAAGCCGTTATATCTAAAACTCCACCATTTTTACACATAAAATCTCGAATTTACACCAATATTAGAAAATGAAACACAGGAGCGTTGTGACACTTTTCGCGTTCCCGCCAAAACTCCCACAATGACTAATGTGACCTCTAGATTCTAAAATGTAACGTGCCGAAACGTTCCGTATTGAATGGAACAGTCTCGATTTACGAGTAAGTAGGGCAGGGCAGTCCTGCTTTTTGTTAATGGTCGAAACTAAAAATCCTTGAACCAAATATTACTGCATTAAAAGAGGAGAATAGTACCTCACGTAGTATATTACAGTTCCATTACACTCGCTAGTTTTGGGTTTATAAATGACTTCTATAAAGTAATATATAACTTTGTTTCTAAATATTTTAGAATGAAGCGCATGAATTTAGGTGCAAGCTCATAGCCAACTTCACTAAGTAGCAGCTGACGACGTGCCATTGTGCCGTTCTATATATTTCTAATGAAATACCTTCAGTACTTAACAATAAGTCGTCTTTGGTCCGTATTTCTTATTGTTATTATCTGTGGGCTTTAATTCTTGGCGACAAGTGTACTACTGCTGTATGCGGTCACTATGAGCTCGTTTTATGCCCCTTTTTAAAAGAGGACTTCGAAGTAGATAAACCTTGAAATTATTAAGGGGTACAAGCGAATAACTGACATACCATTCAAACAGTATTAGGGGTTATTTAACGACCATTCTTTGAAATCTCGTTACGTTTTAATACATTTGTTGCTAACAAAGTCCCCTAAGTAGACATGCTTAAAACATGATCAAAGCTGTTTATTTTACCGTCTCTTAAAGGCACACGTGTTTTAGTAGAGAATATAAAAGAAATAGTTTTATATAAATTGCTTTGATATATATAATATAAAGTAAAGTACTTATTCCGTTTAATTGTTATAACAAAAACGAGTACCTTTATTTTGGGCACTATGCTAATGAATTACTCAGAGTGTTAATTATGATAAACGAACTTTTTAAGGCCTATTTACCCGCATCGTTCCACGGAGCATAATTCTGCAGTTCATCGCGAAAATTTGTAGTATCCTCATTTCACCCCAGGGTTATTTCACCTACGCTTTAGAGATAGATAGATACTTATCTACACGTGCATCGGAGAGCACGTAAAGCCGTCGGTTCGGGGTACGATTAGTTTGAGTTCTAAAAGTCTAACAACTGGTGTAACTGTAGTACTTCGAGTTATGGAGGCTTGATGGCAGTCAATTCACGAAAAATATCGAAGTTCAGTCACAACGCAGTTATACTGAAAAAAAAACGAACCTTGGGCTTCCAGGTAACAGCTTCGGATGATGATGGTGGTTGATGCACAGTAGACGACCACGAATAGCTACGCACCTTGTATAAATTTCTTCTCTGCTCTTCTGACGAAACACTGTAGTTTTAGTTCATCGTTAGCTCCGGTGAGATAAAACCCAAAGAGATTTCTCACGCAAAATAAACCCTCTCCACGCCAACTTTTCTCTAAAGGTGAGAAAGAGAGACAGGTATTCTACAAAAAAACATTAGATACTGTTGTACATATACCTACATATAAAGATTGAACAAATATACTCTGCTAAATAGAAAATAAATATTAATACTCCAATCTTAGTAAGATATTAGCACGTACGTAATATGTCATGGTAATAGGAAGTAATAACGTACTTAGCACTTCAATAATTACTTCACCTCATGTCACGACGACGAGTTTCTCTTGAGTTACATAAAAGCGGATTCTCGAGTTACATTAAATTGTAGAAAAGGGATTACTTTTTTAACTAATTTATTAGCTTTTAAAGAAGTGCTACTTTCACAGTTATCACGGAAATGGAATAAGATGCATAAATTTTTAAATTTTACCGCTATCTTTTAATAATATTTTGGGTAATGGTATGATGTGTTTTGTTCGCTATGTTAAAATGCTGGGGCCTTTTAAAATGAAACGAAGGCAGTTATTTCCTTTTTTGATTTTAAGAATAGTGATTTTAATATAACGTTATAATATGATTATAATACATATATAATATTGATATAGGAGATGTATGTTACCGTGTTGTGAACTTACCTTAGTAAAATTTCGTAACTGTTTGTCTTCCCGACTAAAAATATGTTACATAATAATAATATTAAACATTTCTTCAGTCAATATGAGATATCGCCATTTACGTCATAAAGATATCAAAATATTATGTCTGATTTTTCTCGAAATGAATTCGTTAGATTGAAATATCTCATTCTGTCATCTCGTGTCCGAAATAGCATCCATTGAAGTATTCTATAAATTCACAGTTGAATAAAGAACGGTGTTTTAAAAATATTAAAAAGTCCTTATACCCAATTTTATCTTCTTCTCTCGAATCGATGGTGTCTTCATTTCACAATTCTTTTTCTGCCACTTGCATTGCGTTTCCGGAGGTCATAACATCCTCCGCTGTTTAGGTACATGCAGCACACTCCAGCAGGTGAACCATGGTGTGCTGAGCGACTCCGTACTTGTACCACAGGTTCGTGTCATCCGAGAAGCTCTACCTAGACCGGTTCTCCTTGCTTCGGTCGACCTACGTTTGAAGTCTGTTTAGGGACTGCCATGATCCGGGGAAGGTCATGCCCAGGAGGAAGACTTTCCGTCAGCAGGTTAGAAGCGGGCACCACGCTCACCAGTAATTCAACCTGACCCGGGAGGAATCACCATCTACAGGAACAACGCATTCCCAAAAACATTTGCGGTTTTTCAGTCCACGGGATGATGCAAAAATATGTACTTAATGTAAAACGCGCAGCCTCTAAAAATTAACGAAGCTAAAAACATCAGTACGAACAAAATGGAGCTGAAGAATCTTTGGAATTTTTAGAGTAATTTAAACGCAAATTAACACTTATAAATTTTGATGTTCGCACATTATTTTTATGTACGTAAGTATTAGGAAACTCGCATATTTTAAATGTTTACTTTGTGTAATATCTTAATATTTTACGTTCATGTATCTAAAATCTGATCTTTATTTTTGATACTGTAGAATATTTAGGTCTCGGCACTGTCTAGGGTTCACTTTAGGCGGATCACAATAAAACACATTCATCCAGTAACACGCAGAATTGAAGACCAAGGAAAATAGCTGTTCAGCCTACCTTACAAAATCCGTGTTAACTACCTACATATAACTAATAAAAATAACCCATACATCACAGATGCATCGGTGGCGGATAACGAAACTTCGTCTTCCACCAAAACAAAAATGTTCACCAGAACCAAAAAAATATGATTATTTTTTTCAAATAATCATAACTGGCGCATTTTAACTAAGATTAAAAAAATGTAGTTCTATAGTTCTAACCTTCAAATCTAATTCTAAAAATTATATCCCAAAATTTGGTTGACTACGATATTATGAACTAGATTTACAGTAAGAAAGATAAAACGCTGTAATTGCACTATCGCGTTGTATGGGGCTCAAATGCATTAAAGAAAACGATTGTTGTAATCGACTTAGTGAGTGTGAGTTATTACTGGTTATTTCTGTATTTTTTTTATCAAATTTGTGGTTATCCAAAGAGCTGCGTGAACAGACAGACCTTCAACGCTTTTATGTACGCTACAAAGCGTTTATAGATGAAGTGGGTTAATCACAAAGATTTCAATTTAAATATTCCTTCGGCGTATAATAGGGCAATTTAATAATTTTAATCGTTTGATAGCCATAACCCTTTCTAAGGCTCTCATACCCCTTGGCCTCACTGAAGCGTTTACGAAACAGCTCTGAAGAATTAATTGTTTCAAGCGTTGCCTGCGATTTTCTTAAAATGTGTCCAGAATTTCACATTTAAAAAACAATCACGTCATTCAAAAAAGATCTATATTGCCAAAAAATACGGTGCGTTTCAGATTGTTGAGAATTATCGTTAGTTATTCAACGTCCAACTTATTGTTTCATAATTTCTTCGTCAACGCTTCGGGGAGATTTTTCGCACATTTTTCGCTGCAAATTATGACAATATGTTTCTTTGTTCAAAATTTTAAGAGCTTGACTTTGAATGAATCAAGATTGCGGTCAGTTTTTACGATTTTAAGGCTGGTTTTTATTAACACTGACATGAATTATGAGTTTTTTAACGTTAATCTTATTGTTTATGCACTTCACCACGATAATTGATGAATTAGAGGCTCGTGAACTTCTTCAACTGGACTAAAATAATAAGTACATGAAGAAACTTTTAACTTTTTTATTTTTTTCTTGATGTAATTGTGTGTACCGGGAATGAATGAGACAAGATAGATAGATTTATAGATAGATAATTCTTCATTGTATATGCCTGCACAGTCTTTATAAAATTATCTCCTTTGGATAATAGAGTAAGCAAATATATCGCGTGAAGTCCCGAAACTTATAAACACTATGAATAGAGTAAGCAGTTCAGTTCTCAGCTTATTTGTCTTATAAAAATTCTTCATTTCAAAAATGGCAGTCGTTCATAATAGACTATCGTAGGACCCCCCAACTCTAAAAGGACAACTGTGACAGAGCCTCATCACTCAATCGGTAGATATCATCTTCTAGATGGTCCTGAATTTTCCATCCAAATTTATTCATATTACCTTCTGGGCTCAAGTCAAACCTATCTGCAAGCTAGTGCATCTGCTAATTAACGCATGGAGCTTTGACATAGGCTTCGAGTTTGTGGCGACCACCTGGCTAACACCTAAGTAACAAATGACGGGTCACGTTAAGAGAAGTATTACTAACTATCATGGACCCCGGATACGATCAAGATTAACCTATCATGGACCTCGGATACGATCAAGATTAACGCAAGAATGATGATAATGTAAGAATAATCACACACGGCTTGTATCATTCTATTTCTGTACTTTAGTATACTGCACACAATGTTAATGTTCAAAACAATAACAGTTTATACTGGCATATTTATTCCAGCAATATGTCAATCTAGTGTGTGATGGATTTAGAGCTCTAATATATTACAACAACTGAATTCTGGGTATTGTAAATTTTATTGGTGATTTTTATACTTCAAGGTCGAAGAACAGATGGGAGTTTTTAATCTTAATCTTTATAATGTGTATTCTTAACCTGCTGGCACTGAATTAAATAAAATAAATTATGGTAGTGCCTACTATATAATGATTTGTCTCTCTCTCTCTCTCTCTCTCTATGGAATGCACGCCATTTTGCAGCGGCGTGTATTCCATATAGACAATGCATATACTCGTATAGTAGGTACTTTACTACATTTACGAGCACATTTACACTGATATTATAAAGATGATAGATTTGGTTTTTTTTTGCATATTTGTTTGTAACGAATATGCTCCAAAACCACTGGACCGATTTGAATAATTATTTCACCTATAAAAAGTTTCAATACCTAGGATGAATATAGGCTATAGGTATATAATTACACTACTATCCAAGGGAGCGAAGCAATAATCGTAAATCTCAATTATTTCCGTTGTCATGACGGCAAGGAGAAGTAGTATAGAGAGGCAAGTAAAGAATCGAGTAGAGTCGTACAACACGAGAATCAACATCCAGGCAGGCGGTTACGTATATACACCTATTAGTCTGATAATTATAAATGCACAGCAATAAACCGTGAATGGCTCCCATTGTGATAATACAAACTAAGAGACAAATGCTCAACGATTATCATGAAATGAACAAACAGATACACAGCAATTATCATAAAATTCAACAGTTTATGTAACTAACGTACGCTTTGCAACCGCCGAATTCATTCCATCAGCTATTTGAGGCTTTCTAACTGCGTCTATTTATGTATTCATGAGACCATTTTGAAAATTCATCGGTTTGTGTATAACTAAACTTATTTTATGAAATTCAATATTCTATGTTGGTTCTGGTGGAGTGGTATAGAGCCGCCCCATTTCGTGGGAGCCGTATGAAACGACTACGGAATAGGGTCTAAGAGCTGGGCTAACGGCAAGAATTTTTCAGAATTTTCCGATTTAAATTTATAAGACAAAGTTAGCACAACACATAATGAATTCCGTAGAATTATCTGACGTGGAAATAAATAATTAAATAAACCATAACTTAAATATTAGCAAGCGAAATAAAAGACTTCCAATCCTTGAGCCATCAGTACATAGTACAAAACACAGTCGCTTTCTCTGTACCTATGTAGGTATGTACCTATGCTTAAATCTTTAAAGTAATTGAAGAGGAAGGTTGATTGATTGAGTGATTCTGAATGAAGAATGAAGAATGAAGACGGTGCAAAGCAGAAGTGAAAAATGTTGCAAAAACGGGTTGACGCAGACGAAGTTGCGCGGGTCAGCTAGTTTTTCTATAAATGGCATAATGTACTTAGCGACTAGTGGCATAAACTGCAAAATTTAAACACGGTATATTGTTATGCCCTACAGACCCTTACTTTTAATGCGTTTGATATGAAAATGTAAATGTCCCGGAACCTTCAAAGGGGCGGTCAATTTTGTACTCAAATTATACGAATCTGTTATTCTTTAAAGCTCATTTTGCTACATAACTTTTAGGGGTTCAGAGTTAGTTAATATATTTTAAAGTAGACATTTCTTTTCCGCGTAATATATTCACTAAGCAAAAGAGAATTGCTTCGTTTCATATTCCAAAGCGCAGATTATGTGTATATTATAGACTTCGGTATGTCTTCACGTTTGTGACTTTTTGGGTTTGATTCCCGGTTTTTATTTTTGTTTTTCTTTTTTTTATATTTAAACTTTCACTGTGGGCTTTGTACGACATGAAAGAATGTCTATTATTTGCTGCCTATTATTTAAAATAACCATTTACCGCTACTACTACTAGTTTATTTGAACATAATATAGTTGAAGTTGAAGTAGGCATTATATGGCTAGAATCTATTATTGAGATAATATATTGTGATGGGGAGTTACACAGTTTTACAAACTAGTTAGCTATATTTTCCTACATTTTCAATGCAAATTCTAATTCAAACTGCTCGTCAAATTGAAGTATTATCAGAGCCTTTTTCTTGGCATTGTTTTGGTCGCCATTTTATGTCACGCCATAAACGAAGCCAAGATTTATTTGCCGACAATGAATGTAGGGTTAACCTGCATTTACTCATACCTTTGGAAGTGGCGATGGAAATTGGAGACAGTTGTATTTAGAATGATTTGAAAAGACATGACTACAACGCAACTTTTAGTATACAGTCAAAAGTAACGCATAAACGCGGGATACATTCGACATAGGGTCTTGTTCATTGTTCATTGTATTGGGACTCCTTTTTTCGCACCTAGCCTCCCTTTTTGGGCTATTGTGCGTGCAGGGTCTGTTAGACCGATGGTATGTAGGTGTTTGTTGAGGGGGCAGTTGCCCGTTATTGTCTAGTGTTGACATAGGGTCTTATGGAGATAGGACATGACGGTATATCCCGTCCTAATTGAGCAGTCCAACTGGGGAAGTACCTCCGCCCTACAGAATATCGCGGCTAATAACCTTGTGTTGTATTTCCGGCGGTGAGTAGGGTAGCCAGAGCTCACTGGAGAGGTTTTGTGTTGCCAGTGGAAAGACCGAGAAACCCTTCTTTGTCTTCTGCACTGACAGTACAGACACTCTCTTAACCTTCTCCCTTCTTCTCTCATTGGTCGGCAGCACGAGTGTGACGCCCCTGGTGTTGCAAACGTCCATAGACCACGGTAACCACTTTCCAACAGGTAGGCCGCGTGCTTGTCTGCCACCTAAGTGACAAAAAAGGTAGCTTAATCTGCACATATTCAGGTCGTATCAAAAGTAAAATTGAGACAATAAAACTTATCTTAATGGCATAAAGCACATTGTACCAATCAACACATTATTTTATCAAACTTTTGAATAGCTTCTATCGCCTCGGAAGCAAGTCGTCAATAAGTTATACTCGTAACCTCCGTTTTCAAACCTTTATGCGAGTAATAAATTTGAAAGCAGTAGGTGAAAATGTGTCTCCAATTTTATGAGATTCAGAGTTTAAACTCATTTTATATCGGGTCTAATGGGCACTTTATTCATTCGGAACAGTACTTAAATTGCAAGTACATGAAGTAGATATTCATGAAAATAGACCGTAGAGGAAAAATGTTTTGGTAGTATTGTGCTCCTATTTATATATTGTTTGATTTATGTAGTTCATAATAATAGGCCGTAAGACAATGATATAAATATCCAGGTCATTTGTTAAAGGATGGCGATTATACAGGGGTCAAATTATCTTATGACAAAAAGGAAAGTGATGGTCAGAGTAATTTTCTTTTCAGCTAGATGATTCGGACCGGTACGGCATGTTCAGTGGAAAATGTGTTCTCAGTTTTGAAAACCTATTGTATAGTAGTATTTTGATAACATTTCGAATATAACTTTTTTTTTTAAAGTACCTCAACACCTTTTCACCCTACTAGGTGTAAAAAATAATGATCACATTCTATACTTTCCATAAACCAAATACCATACCTGTAAAACTACCACCATTGTAGTACTCTATGTGTTTGCAATGATGACCCTCTTTCATGAAATAGTTTTTTCAATGGTTTCATGCTAGTGCTACTTTACCTTCAGCTTAACATCAAGCCAGATGAAGTTAAATTGACATGCCATAAAAAAAACAAATCGTCTAGCAAATTAGTATGAGGTCCAATTTCCGTGCACGCACTTAGATCACCGGTACCAGTGTTATGACCATCATTTTCCTTTTCCTTGTGAAGTAATTAAACCATTGTATACGTATTTGCCAACATGTAAAAAATGCCCTGGAAATTTGTATCATTATCTTATAGTGCATACTTATATATATATAACTCTATACAAGCAAAGCCACAGAAATAAACTACTTTTTCTTATCCAACATTGAAGATTTACATTAAATTGAACAAATATGTTTAACAACATTATTATCAAAAATATCGTGAAAATATTTGTTTGGTATTTAAAATGGCTATATTCCGAGAATGAGAATAATAAATCCCAATAGCATTCCAAAGAAATACCGAAAATTATGAATCACAAGCCAAAACGATTTTCTGCAAGATTCCGTAGCGATATATATAATGGGGAACATGATTAGCTTTACGACTTCACATTTCTTTACAATTATATGATTATAATATACCCAAAAGAGAATCTAAAATCCTGTTAGTTACACCATTTTATAACTCGAGATCAACTGGACCAATTTCGGTAATTCTTATTTTATTGGGTTTGCTTTTGTCGTTTATAAGTCAATATGAACCAAACGAAGGAAGGGACAAGCTTAGCTTGTCAACTGCCTCGCTGACTTGCTTGGGCCACGTAAATCTCTATAAGTGTATGGGGTCCGGTGAAATAGAAGGTACATCGCGGTACAAAATTCACCGGGTCCGCTAATTTATATAATATATAGTTACGCCTGTTTCCTCTTGAAGCAGGTAGGAACCACGCGATTCCTTTATTTTTTCTACTTGTTTTCATATTCACATCCCTTAGAAGAAATACTTCATCTCTTCCCGTGAGCACTGTTATTTATAACTAGCTGTTGCCCGTCACTCCGCCCACGTGGACGTCGGTTATCTTGCAATGCTATATAGCCTAAGTTTTTCAGGGTAAATATAACTTTCTAATAGTGAAAGAATTTTTGAAATTGGCTCAGTAGTTTTTAAATTTATTCATTACAAACATACACACATTTTTCCTCTTTATAATATTAGTATAGATGATCAGTTCCTTCTCTATTACATTGTAAAATGATTCAATAAAGTTTTCTTTACAATTCGATATTACATAATTTATTTTATAAAAGTGGAAACCAAATTCTTAATACAAAATATCTCAGGAATAAGAAAAATATAATAAAACTTCACTATAAAGTACACAAAGACATTACAATAGCTGTTTGTGTAATCAAATTGATTTCTTATTGTTCGACGAGTTCTATTTATTGTACCTTTATTTTCTATATTACCGTTTCAAAAAATAGCATTAAGAGAATTAATGTATTTATTTACTGAGTGCTCTTATGGGCACATCGTGTACTTATACAGAATCTTTTCTTTCATATATTTATTGGTAATATATACTAGCAGACTTGTAGGTTGCTTTTCGATAAATACCGATGTATTGTGTATGAATCTTTTGACCAATTTTAAATTGCAACTTAAATCAATGTGCGGATTGAAATATGTGAAATATAGATGAGTAAGAGGTATGGTCTTAATCATCGGCACTAGTTAATATGTAATAAAAGGTGTAGTATTACTGGCGGTGTGACTAACAAGGAAAAAATTCCTGATAGTCACACTGGTGTGACAACCTGGTGTGACCACGGGTCCGGAGTCATATTTTTATATATATGCTCCTTATTCACTTATTAACATCTTTCTTTTTATTTATGGTAAGCATAATATATATCCCTCCGGGGTAGGCAGAGGTAAATTAACACCCAAAGGAGATGGGAACGCTTTCATACATACATTCTTGGGTCTAAATGTAAGAAGATGAGAGTGGCCCCAATTTAGAGATTATATATTTTTTAACCATCCCTAAAAAATCTGCTGATTTTGGCAATCTAAGAGTAGCGATAAGTGATTAAGTAAAAGTGAGGTTATGCAAAAAATTTACATTTTTGCACTGTTTCCTTTGGTGTTTTAATAGAAAAAATATACTCGTACATACTAAAAACACACTTACATACTTCAACACCTGTTTTCAAACATACTACAAATAGTTGATTATATTAGTGCCAATGAACTTTATTTTTCACCTACCAGAAATTCTTGATTTTATTGCCATATTTACAGCTTTTTTGTTACCACTATAAAATTAACGATACAACCATAGTTTTAAATCACACAAGCCCAAACAATCTGATTCATAACTTCATAAATATTTGATAGTATTATTTCTGGAACATCTATACGTACTCATAGTTTATGTAAGTTTGCTTATCATAAACCACACAATATGTTTAGTTTATTGATACATAGACTTCAGTTTACGTCTGTGAAAGCTTCTTCAGACTTTCATGGAACATTAAAAACCACATTTTCTCGGTAGGAACATATCTGCTCGTTCGGGAAAGTGTAAGTGAGTGTAATTTTTTTATATAAGTTATAAACACCAGGGGCGTCACACACGTGCTGCCTACCCTGTAGAAACCTTCTAATGCCCTTCTAGAAGAACCCCATATTGTAATCGCTTGGGAAAACCACGGCAGGGAGTCCATTCCACAGCTTGAGCGTGCGCGGGATGAAACTCCTTTCATACCGCACAGTGCGCACCGTTTCCAGTCGTAGTGTGTGAGGATGAAGTCCCTCTCTATGGCGAGCGTTGCGATGATAGAAAGTAGGTGTGGGTTTGATGTCAAACAATTTTGCTGAACACAAGCCATTACACAGGCGGTAGAACACACACTGTTAGGCATAGTAGTGATGTTCAGAGGTTTCAATTGCACTACCAAACCAAAAACACAGCAGTTTAAAAACTAGATCTGTGATATGATTAAATTTAATAATAGGTCCGTCGCACACTGCCTGCACCATTAGTGGTGCTAACGGTACATACTAGTTACTACCTTTGATGGTTCTAACTAATGGTGCAAACGAAACTACAGCGGTGAGACCTATTCGCTTACTACCTTAATTGGGCATTTAGAACCATGTCACTCTCCAGGGATATGCCGACTCGTGCGGCGTAGTACCAGACATAATATAGAAGTTGGTATGGATATTTCAAGCGAAAAGATCTACCTTAGAAAACTTTAATTTCTGTACCAAAATGAGTAAAGAGGTTTGAATAGCTTTACTCATATTTTGAATAGATTTAGTACTAGCTAGCTATTTTTAATGATCACATTTTTTATGGTTGTCATCGATGATACGTCCATATGGAGTGGACGTCTTTCAGCTTTGGATTTCCTAAATGCATTGAAATTCATGCATCCAATCAAAATGGACATATCATCGATGGCTATCTTTACTCGACTCGAGAAAATTCTTAAAAAAATCATGATGAATCATAATTATAACATTTGAAATCTTGAGACTGTTCTATTTCGTTCTAGTTTATTCACACATATATTTAAGTACATACTAGAATGACACTTTTTTATCATCACCAACTTCGATCATTTATGCAAAGAAAACAGACACACTCTTTTCATATTTTAGGAGAAAATACAAAAAGTGTATGTAAATTGCTGAAATTATAAGATTAACCTTCAAGCGCACACTGAATTATCCAAGGCTGAACCCATCACGTAATATGACATCATAATTAGATAGTATCTGCGATTTCGTGGCTCATAATCGTGTAATGATACTACGCGAAATATGTAACTTCAAAACGCTCCAACATAAGATTATATTTAATTTTATGTGGGCTCTAGATGACTGCATTGAATTCCAGCTGACTTCTAACTAGCGTATTGTGTAAGGTGATTATACCCTGGGAGGAAAGTGGAAGAGAGAAAACTCAAAAAAATAAAAGTACGTCTACACTATTCACTCTAACAAGACATAGGTATTCACTGTTAAATCGATAGAGATATTTACCATGTTTGTTGATTTCATTTCGTAACCGATATATCGGCGCTGTTGCTAGCGCCATAATCACGGTGTACTCTAAATCATCTAAAATTAATAAAATAATCAATCTTAAATCTAACAAGACAATTATTATTTTATACTATTTAGCTTAGAGTTTACAGGGGTGTAGAGAGCCCTATTCAACTTTCTTGAGACCCGAATCAACTATGGTAAATCATAATAATTATGTTATACTTTCGTGTTCATTTGTGCCTCGGAGAGCACGTTATGCCGTCGGTCCCGGTTGCCATACAAACATCTATGGCAGTCGTTACGGGTAGTTGGAGCCCTCTAAAGTCCAACCAGTCTAACTTGGAACTTCGATATCGCCATTGGTCATTAGACCATTGGTTGTGGAGGTCAGATGGCAGTCGCTTCACGGAAAATATCGAAGTTCAGCCGCATCACAGTTAGACCCGAAAACCGACTCCAACTGAGTTGGGAAAATGTTCAGAGAATGAAATGATGTCGTATTCATTTATATTTATATTCATGTTCCATATTACAATAAAAATAATCCATATCGCAAAGTTTATCAGTCTATAATAATATTAAAATATTGAGTGCCAATTTCGTTAATGTTTCCAATAATGGTCTTAAATCCTCTTATTCGTGCATTATATTGATATGACAGCATTGTTTATTACGCTTTGTTAGTAACTAAATATGCATATTATCATGTATTACCGTACAACACCATTTAATAGTCAAATAATCAAAAATAATTTGTAATTTGTCATTTGAAATTCACGAAATATTGTTTTGTATTTCCATAGCAACGTTATTTATGGTGAACATTTTATTCTTCAGTAATAACATTGCTATGCAAATAGTGATTCTCTGCTATGCAACCAGTAACTACTACTATCAAAATTAAAACAGAAACAAAAACAAAAACAGTTCATCTGTATTTCCCTCCAAGTTCGTGTACTCCTATAATCCTTGAAACAGAAAACAATGATGCACTAAATATCCACATGTCCCCATCATTATATCATTATTTGTGCCCAGTTCCTTAGATATTTTTACTGGGCACCATGCAAAAATCGTTTTATTTCTTCAAAAATCTATCCTACTATGTTTCTGGAAAAACTTCGTTCTCAATATAGCCTATGATCGTAAAATGACCAATCAATGTAAAGAAAACTATTTCGAAAACAACGAACACAGATGTAACATAAAATCGAACTATTTACTTCGAAAAAATAAATAATTTAATGTTACATCTATCTTCGTTTACGTCGATAAAATGTAAATTAAAAGTCGTTTAACTCACAATAAAGTTGATATACCTACTGTAGATAATACAAAAAACAGGGATAGTACAAGGTTATTGTTGGCAGTCGATCATAAAACCTATCATAAAAAATGTTTCGTAAAAAAATATCTCAGCTGTTACGGTCACTGAAAAGGAGATCAAACGGTCTTATTTTTAACTTCCACCTTTCATCTAAAATATTCATAGCATTCTTTTCCATAACCTACTCTACAAAAATAAGTCATTTCTGTTGAAATATATGCGCCAAATATTATATTCATCAGATGATATATATTTTATTGCTACATTTCACAACGATACATTTTTTGCTTACTATTCAATAATAATAAACGCTCCTGTGTATATTATAATGGTATTATAATGGCAATAGGCTCGCCACCTATTACTATTACTACATTGGGACCTAAACATAAACTGGCGAAATGTGGGTGCCAGCACCTCTGCCTACCCTTTCGGGGAAATAGGCGTGAGTTTATGTTATATTATGTTATGTCCTGTGTATTAACTCTGGCACTATTACTTTTTCTATCTGTGGTATATATTGCCTAAAGAACATGATAAAGTTTTTAGAGTATCCAATTTAGTGTGCATGTTTCACAGTTGTTCCAAGACCGTAGGCAAGTTGCTTGCATGTTAGTTCAACTCTCTAAAATCCAACCACACGTACAGGTCGACTACTTAATCTTGAAGGTACGAACAACGGGAAACAAATTTAATGACGTGGCTGACGTGGCTCTGTTAAAATTTCTTGAAATCTTTACATTGGCGTCTCGCTATTAAAAAAATATCATATTTACTTGACATGTGTAAAATTCGCCGTAATTTTTCTGTTATAGAAGCCATCTCAAGAAGAAGTTGAAGCATGTCAATTTATAGCAAAAGTTTAAGGTAAAATTCGATAAGGTTATATAGTTCCTCTTTTTTCACCATTTTTTACAACCTTACACCAATACATAACATACATGTATAAACTCACGCCTATATCCCCGAGGGGGCAGGCAGAGGCGCTAGCACCCACATTTCGCCAGTTTATTATTAGGTCGCAATGTAATAGGTGGCGAGCCTATTGCCATTAACCGGGCCCTTATAAACCTGCTATAAATACACACATAACTTTGAAAAGCATCGAAATGTTATTGTTGTGTGCCATGGTAAAACCTGGGATCGAACCCGAGACCTCGTCTCAGCAGTCCATTACCACTAGGCTACCAATACACCACGTTAAAATAAATGTGACTGTTTAAGCTGACGGTAACCTTCAGAATGTACCAACGAGTAAATAGATCTACATCTAAATAATTCAATAGTAGGGTACAAATTCAAGTAAGAGACATAGGGACAATGTACATGTACATAAGTAAAGGTATTGTTTAAGAAAATATACACGTACATTGAAATTTAGAAAAGTATTCCTGCATCTAAATCTAAACCCTTTGGAGAGTAAGTAATGTTTTAGGTCACGAAGTATATATAATACATTACACTGTTTCTTGTTTTATAGTATCTTAACTGAAGCTAGGGTTGGTGCTTCTAAATAAAATGAAGTTTAATTCCGATATAAAATATAGATACAATTAAAATATTCACTTTTAATCATAGCAGGTTATATCTGCAAAGTTTATTAAAAAACGTTTCACGGTTCACGGTCGGTTGTCGATGGGAAGTCCGAAAACCCTTTCTTTACCTTCTGCACTGACAGCACGGAAACCCTTCTAACTTCCTCCTTCCTCTTCCCCTCCTCTTCCCTATATAGGCGGCAGCACGAATGTGACGACCAGGGGCGTGTTGTTGCTTGCAAACGTCCATAGGCCATGGTAACCACTTTCCATCAGGTGGACCGCGTCCGCGACCGCATGATATATATCTTAAGACACTCACAGATAACATGGCTTTAATCGGTGATAGAATATTGAAATCGGTTCAGTAGTTCCGGAGATTACACCAAACAACCTTACATAATTGTTCGCTACTATTTCTCTCAGGGATATGCAGTGACAACAGCCTGCCATTTTATTCTATCCTTTCATACTTCACGAGCATCTTCTACAAACTGTAACACTCTATAATACTCGTAATGGTATAAATAAACATTAGTAGTTAGAAACATTGCCGGCCAGAATGTTATTGTACGCTTCAAGACTTGTTTCTTTGTGCCAACCATTACAAACCCTAAAAAGATTGCTTTTACGACAGAACCTCCTCCCAAAGGAGCCAAAATGTGACAAATGATACGAACGTGTACTCTAAGCTTTAACTAGGTGGAACTCCCTAAGGCGGTCATTATAGCGTCGTTATGGAATGTTTTTTATATAGTGCGCAAAATCCCCACAGATTCCCCCCGCCAGAGCCGGTTGGGGAGGTTATGTTGGACTCGAATCGACTAAAACGCACGTCGTCTTTGAGTCCTTAGTTTCCGGAGGTGAGATAGTAACCAACATATCCCTCGCACCCCGGCAGACCCCGGCCATCTCTTTCGAGATAACCCCCTTTAGGTGTAAGGACCAAGGTGTATCTGGCCCTGAATGAGAGAAGCAGGCGGCCACCCGTCACCCTCGTTATTGAATTGTTGAGACTTTTCGATAAACAATGAAAATAATAACCTTTTTCAGCTAATAGACTCGTTGTTGCTCAGTGTACTGAAATATCTTCAGTCATCATCATTTTCGTTGCGGTTTTCACAGTTTCGTACCTAATCTTTCTTTCAATTTAGAATAACTTGACTTTGCGGTAGTCCCAGTTTCTGACCATTAAAGGAAAATCACTTCAAAGTGTCAGCTATTACTAATCAGCAGATTTTTTGACATGCGCATAATCCCCACGGATACCACCTCCACCGGAACCAGTGAGAGTGGTTATAACGGAATCGAACCGACTCCGGGTCGCCCCAGAACACTTGTACGCCTGACCACATTATGAATGTCTTTGCAACACTGCCCAATCGTCCTCTACACTAAACTAAAACACTTTGACACTTTTTTGTGTTTAATTAATTAACTGGGATAGATAGATAGACAGATAGATAGATAACTCTTTATTGTATACCTCAGAAGATTATGAAGAAAACCAAACGGTAGGTATAAAGTGCATCTGCACACTTCAGCAGGAATAATGTGGCCGCAAAATAGTGTAGGGTTCTAGAGTAGATACAACATTAAATCCTCCTAATGGTGCCTTGGGCATGTATCTCATACATCTGAAGATTAAAGGTTTCTAAGGGTTTAGCGTATTCAATGCCCAAGTAAGCTTCAAAAGCAAGGGTATACAAAGGGTTTATTTTAGGTTAATTCTCGTAACTTGTGAAATTTATTTATAAAATAAGTTGCTCTTACGAAACTAATATAACGTTTTATGTCTCGTAAAATTACGATAAAATCAAGAATAATTCGAAACATGAAACATAATACGAAACACGAAACACAAACACAGCCTCTGTGGCATGCCGATACTGAACGCGACTGCTACGCAGGAGGGACGGCTTCGATCCCCACTCAGTGCAAGTATTTTTATGCAGGTATTGCAGGTATATGGTTTTTGCACTGATCTAGTTGTGCTTCGGAGAGCAAGTAAACTGTCGGTCGCGGTTGTCATACAAACATCAGCTATATAGCAGTCGTTTCGGTTATACGTACGTAACGTAACGTAGAAAAAGTTCAACAACTGGTCACCTGCAATTCTTCGATATCGTCTATACCTATAGGTTGCGGAGGCCATCAGTAATCGCTTCACGGAAAATATCGAGGTTGAGACGCAATGCAGTGAGACTGGAAAAAATTGAACCCAGGACTCCGATGTAACAGCTTCGGATGCGACCGGGATTTACGCACGGATGATGATGATGTAATGTTTCAAACTATAATTGATAATAGTAGTATGACGTATTTCTATCTAATGGTTTAGTGGTATGGGTAATGGACTGGACTGCTGAAACGAGGTCTCGGGTTCGATCCTAAGTTTTACCATGGCACACACCAATGACTTTTCGATGCTTTTCGAAGTTATATGTATATTTATCGCAGGTTTATAAGTGTTCGGTTAATGGCAACAAGCACGCCACCTTGGGACCTAAACATAAATTGGCGAAATGTGGGTGCTAGCATCTCTGCCTAGCACTTCGGGGATATAGGCGTGAGTTTATGTATGTATTTCTTCAATGTAAATATCTATCCAAGAGATACAAAATCTCTTCTCCTTTACAAACGTTCATCATAATAACTATGAAAAATTATAAGACAGAAAACCATTTGTTTAACTTTAGTTCTGAAAGGATTAATATCACAGCAATGTAAAATAATGATTGCAGGCTGTAAAAAATAAGACACAATTCATTCTTGTAACTAAAAAATGATGGAAGAATTTGTAAGGCTTTGTTAGCGAATCAAGGTATTTCACGCATGACATTACGCGGAGATGAGGATACTTAGGCGGTTGTCACACTGCGTAACGTAGCTCGAGATTGCAACGTTATGCAATGAACAATACTGCAGTCAATTGGCAATCAGTCCGTGAACCGATACGACTATCGGAACAATAATTGCCGAATCCACATCCCACATGTCCACAACATCGTGAGCCAAATCCAGATATTTTATTTGCTTATCTTTTTGGGCATTCACGAGATTCTCATCATGCGGGATCATGATATCGATAATTATTGCACGGCGTTCTAATCGATGCTCGATGATCGCCCTTAAAATTCGTCTTATTTACCTTAGAATATGAAATCAATTATGACGTCTATTACAGTGTACCTGAGCGTAACTGATAGGGCTGATAATTTTGCCCTTGTCCCTGAAAATGGGTTAGAGTCACATAATAATTAAAATGATCTACCCAATTAAAATTAGTATGACTATAAGCGTTTTGTTAGGTGTCCCCTACTTTGATGTTTTATTACTTTGCGAATATATTGTCCATTTTAAAAATAATATTTTGCTGTTTTAGTATTGTACGTCACGTGTTAGTATAAGCATTTCTTTTAAGTTAAGAAATAAATGACAGCCAATATTAGACCAGTCGTTTTGTAGAATGAAATAGAATGGTATGTGACTGACACCTATTTTAACGTAACGTCCTTTATGACAGGCGTGAACGAATGTCAATCCCCTACATTGAACGTTATATTCTATTCTATTCTACAAAACAATCATCGAATTGCCACTTGTCTAGGGAGATAGGCTTGAGAATCCGTGAGAAGAGACTATGCATTGTTAGTACTTGCCTAACTCAGATATTGATACCGAGGACTCACAATATTAGATAAGCAAAATATATTGTATAGTTACATAAAGTGACATATTGTAATCAGGTTATTTATACAATCCTGAAATTTTGTTAATCCAACATAACACACGAAATCAATTTCAATAATTTTCATCCTGAAAATTAGAATGATGTCTTTCCTCTGCCGCGCCATTTTGTCTTAGAGTTCCATACCAGCTCACGTGTTTCCTCCTTCGTGCAGTCCCGGTTCCTTTAAGCGGGCCTGAAAAAGCATCTGATGAGGTCGTCCAGTTGAGCGCCACCATTGTAACACTACGTGTTTGTAAGGCTGACCCTCTTTTCTAAGACTTTGCCTTCAGCTTCATATCAGGTGAGGTGAATTCAAATTGATATGCCCTAGTGATCTTTCATTCACATGACTACAATACACTTTGAAAATTATTATCTAGACTCCGCACGTCAAAGCACTCTCAGATAGACTCATATGAGAGAACTCTCGAGTGCCTGGTAAATATATTATAACACAGTTGGCGACAGATAAACTGGAATTCAGAATTCGTTTGCGATAACGTTCGATGAATTCCTTTTATGAAAGAAATAAAAGAAATTAAAGTACCTTTTGACAAGTGATTTCAGAAATACCTATATTGCATTTATGAGAGGCCACCAAAGCAGCATTTACTATGCATACATCAAATGTTTAAGAAAAAATGTCAATGTCAGGAATTATTGATGCGTAAATGTTGGCAAATTTTCTACTTTGATGCCTTTGCTTTGGTGTGTGGCCACCCTTACAAAGTAATTTTGAGTTACTTAACTCCTTATTTTTGTTCCATTTTACTAAGTAAGATACTTACTTTGAATTACTTAAATAAATTTGTAAAATGGCTACATTTAATGCTATACACTAAAATGTTAAATTCATCATAACTCAAATAATTTTCAAATGGATGGAAAGTGCTTTTACTACATTTTGGTTACATTAATAAGATTTGCCATGACTTAACAAGAGACGAATTGGTAATTTTAAGCTCGCTCTATTAATAAACATGTTTAGTATTAAGAGAAAATGTGGTGTAACTATAATATTCAAACCCTCAGGAGAGCGTTTCCTGAAAACTAAACTCATGCCATGATCTCTTAAGACAGGTCAATATTTGAATTGTATGATAAATACCATCAAATGCAGAAGTAACTCTGTAATGTAAAAATATATCTTTATATGGAAATTCAAAGTTATTTGTGCAGTTAGTAATTACGACAGTCATTAAATTATTAAACTGTTTTAAAAAATACAAATCAAGACTCAGCACATGAAATAATTGGACTGAAGTAAGACTAAAATTGTGAAATGGCAACACGTCCTGAATCCCACCACCAACTATGAAATTAGGATTCACTAGAAACAGTGGTGCCAATTTAAAAATATTACCTCTATAAACACCCAGTATTAAAGATAGATAGACAAGCATTTTTTTTTCATATTACGTTACGAGTTGTTCTGAGAATAAAAAGTCCAGCTAATAATGATATATGCTTACACTAACGAATTCGAATTATTATAAGCTTCAGAGTCACATTTATATATAATCATTAGTTATAACGTCCGCATCATCCGTGTATTATTTGAATGATCTCTTTACATAATCTGATTAACCGAGGAGATTACTCACATTAGTGGCCAGAAATGGTACAACAAAACAAATTTCCCCGATAGTTTTGGTCTACATATACACTAGTAGGTATCCAGTGTAAGTTCATGAAGTTTGTCAAATCCTTCAGTATGGGAGTGAAAACGTATCTTATGAGGCCATCGATATAGTTTTAGAGCCTCTAGTAGCAGCAGACCGGTTGACCGGATTACTACAATTTTTTAATTGCAGTAAATCCTATTGTTAAACAACATCGAACTGTTGTTAATTTATATGAAGTAGTAGTCTGATGAGTGATCCGATTGCAGCTATTCAGTTGCAGTAGTCCGGTTGTTTCACAGCATCGAATTATTGCTTCTTATGTGTAGCAGTAGTCCGGTTGTCAAACTGCATTGAACTATTGCTACTTATGTACCAATACCAATTTAATTAAATTCTACCTATTTTACGAATTCCCCAACCGACTAATTCTAACCAGCTGACTGGTAGTCCATTTAAATTTGACTTTGAAATGTTTATTTCAACAATCGAACAACAGAACGCTATCCTATCAAAATCTACCGTTATTTAGTTTAACCATTCACTCAATATTTATAGTTTCCTATCACAATTAACCAAAATAAACCGCAAATCAACTAAACCATTCTCTGAGTCTTGTGAAAAGGCTCAGAGAATGATGTTGAGACAAGGACAGTTGGGATCGGTTTTCTAGTCTAGCTGTGATACCATTGAACTTCAATATTTTCCGTGAAGCAACCATCTAAATATGTAAACAAACATATAGCATTACACAAAGGTAATTCTCTATCTATCAGATACCAGCTTTACACAACAAAATACTTTGTGTATAACACTTTTTGTGTAATCTAATCACTGAAAAGGTTTTCGGCAATGGATTTATCGAAAGCGTTTGAGTGCCGTCATTATAGTTGTAAGTTTTATTCCATACATGTTTAAGTTTGATTCAAATTGAAAGTTTGAAAATTAATTAGAAGGAAAAGCTTTCATTCAAGAGACATACAATGTACAGAGTACCAAATAATAATAAAAACATAACATAACATAAACTCACGCCTTTATCCTCGAAGGGGTAGGCAGAGGTGCTAGCATCCACATTTCACCAGTTTATTTTTAGGTTCCTATGTGAAAGGTGGCAAGTCTATTGCCATTAACTGGGCACTTAGAAACCTGCGATAAATACACACATAAGTTCGAAAAGCATCGAAAAGTCATTGGTGTGTGCGTGTGCCATGGCAAAACCTGGGATCGAACCCGAGGCCTCGTCTCTGCAGCCCATACCACTAGGCTACTGCCACCTTGAAGATCTTATTATTATTCTTGATCAGTCAGTAGTTGATTCAATTGATAATGCCTATATCCTACTATTCTTCACCAGCTTAAACTTGAAGTCACAAATGTTTGTGAAGTCTGTTCTTGAACTGATTCACACTTTGTGAAGATATTACATCTTCTGACAGTTTATTTCATGTTTTGAAAACTCTATCGCTTAAAAATGCCTATGTGGGTTGGTATGTGACAAACTGGTACCCAGCAAAAAATTGACTAAATATAAGCATGCTCCATGAGATCTTGGCAAACCACCAGGGATAGTTGTTGTTATTTTAGCGAGTACTCATTATTTTTCTCTTATCATGCTTCTTAACGAACAAACCAACATTAATTCTTATATTGTATCGTGATAAATTCAAACTTTAAGCGATAATTCACTTGCGAAACGTTTCCCAGTCTTATTTACTCTGTTATGACATTATTCTGAGTCATTGAATCTATCAGGGGTTCAATTTTGGGGTAAAATATTATTTATCCCAAAATTGTGCCAATCATCCCGCAAGTCCCGCAAATACATTTTCGGTTTAAGATTGGCCGCGTCAGTCAAAAGGAGAGTATTTTTGCTAGATACAAGGTAACAAAAATATTATGATTAATGATCGCAAGCTGTGAGCTGGGACTGTCATCCCTAATATCTATGTACCTACAAAAACTGTTGTCAAGTATTTGATTATACTTTTAATTTCCTTCTGAATTATCTAGATTTTTTATAAAATATTAGTAACTGAAGTTACTAATATTCCTTCTAACTCCTCCAGCTAGGGTCAAAGGCAATGAGCACCTACCTTGACAAATCTCTGCATCGCCCTAAGGTTGACTGGTAGATAATGCCCATGTCATTAAGTCCGCCTTTGTACAATTATTTTGTATTTGTGTAAAAAGTTTAAATAAACAAAAAAAACTGGCTTCTGTTAGGAGTTCGGTGGCAGTGTAACCAGGATTCAAACTCGGAATCTTTCGGTCGTAAGGTCGACTCTTTAATCAATAAGCTATCGACGTTTATAGATTATAACATTTAGGCCACTTCATCTAATGCATGTCCAAAATATAGCGGTTTTGAACAAGGCATCTAAAGGAATAGGGCTGTTTAACATCATACAGATATATACAGCTCAGATTCAGCCTCAGATGCATGGCTCGAGTCAAAAATCATCCCCTCGGCCCTCTCACCCCTCATGGGTAATGGGACCAAACATAATGGTTGGTGAAATGTGGGCGGTGTGTAATGTTAATGTTACTCTATATAATAACTATGGAAAGAAATAGGTCTCAAAACGAAAAAGGTTTTAGCCAACTTAGTCTACCATCCATTTAATAACATATATTACAAAGGGAACCGCAATAGCTTAGTATAATGGGTAATGAACTGCTGAGACGTGGTTGCGGTCTCAAGTTTTACCATGGCACACACCAATGACTTTTCGATGCTTTTCGAAGTAATGTGTGTAGTTATCGCAGATTTATAAGTGCCCGGTTAATGGCAATAGGCTCGCCATCTATTACATTGGGACCTGAACATAAACTGGCGAAATGAGGGTGCTAGCACCTCTGCCTACCCTTTCGGGAATATAGGCGTGAGTTTATGTTATATTACAAAGTATAATAACCAGTAGCTTTTCACTAACTACCCAAAGTACGGAATGGCCGTACCATTCTACTCTAAAGAGCTAACAATTTTCTACGATTAAAGCATAGTTAATTCTCTATGCTCTATGTTATAGCTGCTTAGGGAAGAAGGTAATTGCGGAGAAATCTCATCACCGACCCGTTCAAATAGAGTTTTACCAGAACTTTTTTCAAATAGGAAAAACTTCATATTATCTGCATTAGCATTCTATTTCTTAGAATGAGTTTACCTACTTTTAATTACATGTCTATTTAAAGATATCTAAATTAGCAATAAATTAGCAGCAGCATTAAAATCTCCTTGGTCCAACGGAAGTTGAGAACTCGTATTGTAATTAAAAAAAACATATATTGATGAAAAAACATGACGAAAAAAAAAGAATAAAAAAGAAAGACGTCTGTTTAATTTTGTCATTTCAATATTAAAGTAGATAAAAGTATCATCACAATCGGATGATTGATACAGTAATGCATAAAATATGTATACTCCATTTGTTCAGGTACTTAAATGAAGGTAAACAATCTTTTGACAACTTTTTATAAAAAACACAGTGCCATTGTAGCACTGAACGTGTTTGCAATGGTTGGCTTACATGAGACTTTGCCTTCAGTTTAACATCAGACGAGGTGATATTGACGAGCCATAAATAAAAAAAAATCTAAATACCAGGCTGACTGACTAACTAATGATTCGATACGGGTTTTTAGTCATTACAATGCGTTTCTAAGCAAAAAAAATATAGTTTCAAACTGAATTTTTAAACAAAACAAAATAAAAAGACACACCAAGATTGTTTACAGTTATTTAAGTACCTAAACAAATAGACCATAGGTACAAACAACCTATGCCATAATAATAGCATAAAAAAGTCTACAATTAATTCTACAGCACCGATATTGTACATCAAAACATTCGCTTCAAACGGAAATATCATATCACAACGATCATAAACCAACGGAATGTATAAATAATTTCTGGCTAATGAGTTTTCTAACTCGAAGTACGCAACATTCATTCAACAACAGATATTTAATCTCAATGTTAATCCAACAGAACACAACAAACCTCTCGAATACAAACCTACGCTTTTTTAGAATCTAACAATAATGGAAATGCAATCACGAATTTCCTCATAGGATTAGGCACAGATCAAAAAGTGCCACTTTATCTAATGTGACTATGCATCGTTCATCTACACTACATAGTATAAAACAAAGTCGCATTTTCTGTCCCTATGTCCCTTTGCATGCTTAAATCTTTAAAACTGCGCAACGAATTTTGATGCGGTTTTTTAATAGATAGAGTTATTAAAGAAGGAAGGTTTAGCCGTGAAAAATGTTGCAAAAACGGGGTGACGCAGACGAAGTTGCGCGGTCAGCTAGTTTATTCATATAATGAAATGAAATGAATTTGATGAACAAAGGCACGGTGAATGGTGAAAAAACAACACACAATATTTTGACGGTGACAGATTTGTCTGCCACTACAGACGGTAAACAAAAATATTCTGCGAGCCAAGGCATGACTTTCATCTAATAATGTAAACAATTTTCATAGAAACATTCCCCAAAAATGTATCCCAATATATTTTTTGCGGGATAAGCAAATATTTTTACATATATATGCTCACGCCCGTAACCCCTGAAGAGGTAGGTAGAGGTGTGTTAAGCACTCACATTTCGCCAACTATGATTTTTGGTCAGGTTCGGAAATTAATTACGTGCCTAGCCGCACAAGCACTTTGCACTACGTGCAAAGAAGGCATGACGTCGCCCTTTACTAACGCTTTGGTATACAGCGTTTTCTTGCGCCTCAAGAAATTAAATTTTCAAAATCATTGAAACTATTTGCGGTAAAATAATTTCACTTTACGAATTCATTATTATTGTTATAAACTAGTTATTATTCAAGAATATAAAAATAGAAATCATGTCTATTCAAATCGAAAACAAATCAAACTATCCTCGGATGTTTGTAATATATTTCTATACATTTTCATTATAACAATCTGGCAGTTATCCAACTGTTCCTATCTGTGATCGATACATGTCAAAATGAATTTAGATTGATTGACACTTGTAATAGAAAACACACACGAAGTTCATGGGAAAATGATTACATCATATTGATGGAGTATATTAGTTTTTATGTCAGTTGAAGTCAGTTTTTCAGTCTATCTGTAATGCGGCTGAACTTCGATATTTTCTTCGAAGACTCAACCTTCACAACTAATATTACGATATGTTACGAGTATACCTAATACTATTACTGGTGACTCACAATACTGATCTATAACACCGCTACACAAAACTGAAAATATACAGTTTTGACCTTATTTTGATTTGAACATCTGGCGTTGAGATTATAAAAACTGCCATTTTGCATACAAACTTCGGCCTAATCCACATTGACTTAACGTTGATCCAGTAGGTACCTATTATTAACATCACTTGTTTATATATAATATTTATATAGTTTATTTATATATATTGATTACAGTTTATATATTTACGAATCCTTATTGATATTTCCCTAACAGAATAACAACATCATTACTGTAACCAACAACACAAAACCAATTAAATCAAACGAATAAAACAGAAATTCAATAAGGGTCTTACCTGCAGCGGGCGGACCGCTGGCAATTATTGTAATAACAATAACTGTTTAATTTATAGGAGCATAAATAAATGTGTTCTCCGCAACAATCCGCTTCCGAAGTAGCTCGGCTTTTATAAGTAATCAAGCTAGCTATTTGTACACTTTTTTTCCATTCGTAACATTTCCACGGATACCGCCCCCACCAAAGTCAGTGGAGGTAATTATGTCGGACTTGAACGGACTAAAACGCACGCCGTCTATGGGTCTTTGAATGCCGGATGTGAAATTATATAAGACATTTTTTTATTTCAATTTGACTTCACCTTCCCTGATGGTAAGCTGAAAGCAAAGTCTGAAATAGGGTCACCATTACAAACACGTACAGTAGCAGTATTACAATGGTGGCGCTTAGCTTGACTGCCTCATCAGATGCTTTTTCACGCTCCGCTTAAAGGACCCGGGACTGTAAGAAGAAGAAAACACGTGCGCTGGAAAGGAATTCCAAGACTTAAAGGTGGAGGAAAGATTCACCGAACCGCTCATATCTCTCGCACCTCGGCGGACCCGAGGACATTTCCTTGATATGACCCCCTCCCCTTAATATCGGAACCATGGTTTCCATATCTAGCTCCCGGATATGGAGAGGTGCACTTTGCGCCACCATCGCCGTCGCTGCCTGCTCCTGCTTCTGACAGGCGGCTCCACCCGTCACCCCTAGACCGCTATTTGGACTCTGAAAAAAGGGTATATTAAGTTTTTTTTTAAATTCGATAGGATCGCGTTTGGCCGCTATCACACCTGTAACTTTAATATTATTTTAATGGCAATTTATACAACCATGGTATATATGGTTGTATAAATTGCCAATGATGGGGTATCATACATTTGGCTGTATCAATTTTTTTTTAAATTATCGCTAATATACAGGGTGTCACAGAAAGGTGTAGTTATATTTAAGTGTTGTCACAAATACCTAATAACGAGGGCATACACACTGGCCAAAGTACAGAAAATTTGGAAAAAGTATTATTATTTAGTGACTTTTTAAAACTAAAATTATTTAATATTGCCATGACCACGGTGAACTCATTCCATGGTAAATATCCCTATAGAATTAACAGTGAATACTTAAGTGATAGTTGGATCTCCTCGTGTCGTGAACTGATAACAATGCATTCCTATGGCTGCATAGGCTATTGTACCCAATTGAACTTATCACGAAAGGGTGGAATGCAATGAATAGTGTTGTGACCTACCCCTTTTACTAGTTATATCGAATAACTAAAGTAACTTTACAAATTTGTATGAAAATTAACGATGCTATCAAATAATTATTACTATTACTTTGGTCGTCAGTATTAGGTTTTGTGATGACCCTTAAATATAACCACACTGTTTTGTTACAGCTGTATAAATGTATATATCAGGGCAGGGGGCGACATATATTTTTTAATTTAGAACACATACATGACCTAATTAGTACTTAAACCAATTTCAATAAAATATTACATTATTAAACCAAAAAGAACTGAACCCTTGAACTTGATTATATTATACGTTGTTACCAACTTTTCCATACATTATTTGAGGTTTTACTTGTGTTAGCTGTCGGGTAATAAGCTATTGATAAATAACCTCAATGAGCATTCTTTTGGTTAACTTTATATTCGGTTTGTCATTGTTGAATTTTAAGGTTCTTATTTCATTCTTTGACCATAAAATGAGAAGTAACTAATGTTCCACAACTCACCCACATGATATTTGTTGATTGCAAGTTGGAGGAACTTTAGAAAGACAAATTATACCATAATGCTCAGATTTTAAGGTTTATTTTTGATTTACATGAACGTATACCAAAGATCCGAATATTACGTCATCCGCAACGATTTATTTATTACACTTTTATTACCTTTTTAACATCTGGGTTTATTTGTAATCTTCCATTGCTCAATGCCAGCTTTACCGATATATTAGGCATGCTGTTTATTCTTGCAAAATTGGACAAATGTTAAATCGATGTATTTATTTTAGATTTAACCGCTAATGCTATATAATTTTTGTTTAAAATTATCAAGGAAATCATAGAAATTAAATACATACAAATTGCAAATTAAACTTCGTCTTCTTCTTCCGTCGAATCGATGGCATCTTTGAGTTGCCATCGTGGTGTAGTAACTTGTTTCACGGCAGCGCTGCTACTCACGGAGAGGGCCTGAGCATAGGTTTCGCTCTTCGAGACCTTCAAGTCACTTTACCACTAAATAAGTAATAATAAATGAAAGAACTAATCGAATAACCCTTCCCCTGATTGCTCCCGGTGCGAAGGTACCCACTACACTTGCCGTGTTTCTACATTGGATTGCGATGACCAGCCTCTGCACCAGGAATAATCCATAGTGAGCGTCACCAGTAGCATCCATTTGAGTCTCCGCCTAATCTCCCCTACGAGGTTTTTGACCTCTTTGCTCCAACTCCGCAGAGTCTCCGCCGCATTAATTAATTTAATGTATCTTGCGCTATCAGATACAGTTCACAGTATATGTAACAGGACCTTGGGAGGATGTATTTTTATTTTAAAACCATACTAGTCATGCTAAGCAGAATAACTTGTAATATGAGGGAATTCACGTCGGTAGTGAAATGGCCAAGATTTGAACCTGGGAACTCTCGATCGTAAGGCCGACTCCTTAGCTACTAAGCTACTAACGTTTCATATTTATATCGATATTGGCAGGAAACAACGCATATCAGTTTATTCATACGTAACATCAAAGAAAATTTTGTCGACGGATTTCAGTTTACTCATAAAAAAGTCATATAATTTTATTACTTTTCTTGAAATATCTTTATTTCTCGTAATTATTTATAGATTGCATTTAAATTTTAAATCTCAAAAACGAGTCGAGTTTTGCCTCTGCCGCACCATTAAGTCTTGGAATTCCTTACCAGCATACGTTTTTCCTTCTTCCATAGTCCCGGGTCCTTTAAGCGGGGCGTGAAAAAGCATGTTATGAGGCCGTGAAGTTGAGCACCACCATTGTAGTACTTACTACACATGTTTATAATGAGACTCTTGCCTGAAACTTTGCTACATCAGGCGAGGTGAAGTCAAGTTGACGTACCATAAATAAATAAATAAAGAAAAACAAGTTTATTTAAGTATGTAACTTTTCCTCAGCCATCTTGCCCAAGTTGAAACGTTCTTTTCCTGCCTGTTGCCTTGAACATGACTTCAAACTTTTGGCAAGTTAATATTTCATTGTCAACAGGCAGGCAGGTAATTACAAACATCTGTCTACTTACTCTATTACAATAATCCCTTGATCGGTCAGATATTTTAGTAATGTAGGTTCTAATCTAAGGAAATAGAAATATATAAATCATTAGACAGACATTGAAAATAAATTCCAATTTAAATAAACTTTTTATTATCATTTGTTCTCGACAGAATTCCATAAATATAAAAGTCTAGCCCTTTTTGTTCAATCATGAAAGTACCTAAATAAGTACATAAGTGTAAGTAATAAATATAACTAGTGTAGATACCTTTGGGTTCTCGGGCAAAGCATCAAAATCATTATATCTATCATCTTTCAATTCCAATTTTGTTTAGAAATGTGAGTTGGGTAGCCGGAGCTATTTACATGAATTGTTATTTCTGAAACCTTTAGTTTAATAATAATCGTGGAAAGTTGAACAACAAAAGGGAAAGATTAAATTACGTAATTTGAAATTGATTATTAACTTTGAAGTTGATTATTTTTCTTAAAATTCCTGTACACGTAATTAAAATTCTTTACAAGACATAGATTAAAGCACATTCTTCAAATTGAATCTCATTTACGTAATTTAATTAGATTGTAGTATACTTGTTTATTTATTTTAAGTGTGACTTGAATAATGATAAGTACGTAATAAACATATTATTTCAATATCTCTGTTTGTTTGGATCTAAAACTTATAATTTCTACAATTTATACATGTGTTCTGTAGAAATGTGTTAGAGCCAATCAATTTTACTACCAGTATCATTTGTTATGTTTATAGATCAACTTTATAGGTATTCGATATTTTATAATCAATCAATCAAAATCACGAAACTACTCAAAATAATTCACTATCTGTAAACACTTAACTACTATTTATTATTCCAGACGAATAAAATAGTGCAAATATTAATTCTATGCAATCACTGATATACCAAAAACTATTCACAATAATGTTTAGTTTTTATAAAATCATTTATAAAATTACTCAAATCTAATAATGTTTTTCTCTTGTTCCAGATTTTCAACATTAATCCAGAATGATTGATCGGATATAATAATAAATCCTAAAAGAGTGTATTATGTTTGTACAGACAAATAACAAACATAAGTATAGTTGATTGTAAATATAAATAACATGAGACATACTGTGTTATACATAGAAGTAAATAAGACAATATATGCCAAATATGAGAGTAATAGCAAACCTAAAAGGTTTATGATGCCAAGTTAAGAATAAGATAAAATTATGATGACCGACCAATGGACCACCGATAATCCAACAGAAAATGACAACTTCAGCACTCACAATGAAAACCAAGAAAACGCAACCAATATCATCGATGATAAAGCGATTCAAGCCGCTTTTGGTACAGCGTATACTATTATTTTCGTAGTCGGTATCTTTGGCAATGCACTAGTATGCTACGCAGTAATCAGGAATAGAGCTATGCAAACAGTCACTAATCTCTTCATCACGAACCTTGCGTTGTCAGACATTCTGCTATGCGTATTTGCTGTACCATTTACACCACTTTACACTTTCCTCGGCCGATGGGTATTTGGAGGCCCTTTATGCCATATTATGCCTTACGCACAAGGATGTAGCGTCTATATTTCAACACTCACCTTAACTTCTATAGCAATAGATAGATTTTTTGTCATTATTTATCCATTCAAGCCTCGAATGAAAATTAAAACATGTATCTGTCTCATTATCTTCATATGGGTGTTTTCTCTTTCCGTAACTTTCCCGTATGGTTACTACATGGCTCTCCAAGATCTATTCTGTGCAGAAAAATGGCCCAATGATCAAATACGGAAAGCATTTGGCGCAGTCACTACGATAATGCAATTTGTAGTTCCTTTCATAGTTATGGCATTTTGTTATACTTGTGTGAGTATAAAATTAAATGATAGATTAAAATCTAGACCTGGAAGTAAAAATAATAAGAAAGAAGACGCGGAACGAGAAAGAAAACGAAGAACTAACAGAATGTTAATAGCAATGGTCGCCATATTTGGTTTATCATGGATGCCTTTGAATCTAATAAACATTTGCAGTGATTTTTATTCTTTTACAGAAGAATGGAAGTATTACATGGTGCTTTTTTTCATTGCGCACTTTATTGCTATGTCTTCTACTTGCTACAACCCATTCCTGTACGCATGGTTGAACGAAAACTTTAGAAAGGAGTTTATGCAAATACTGCCATGCTTAGGAGCATTAGTCACAAAAAGATCGAAAAGAACAATAAATCAATCAGAGAGGACAGGAATGTATCGATCAGAAAAGACTTGTAATGGCAATGATACTGTTCAAGAGTCCCTATTAACATCAACTGTTAGTAAAATACCTTCAGTTAGATATAAAATTGAGTTCAATGATAAGATGAAGGGCTATGACGATGATGGTGTTGAGAATATAAGTCCAGATGAAAAGCCCGAGGATAATCCAAGTCCTAATGAAGACTGCGTTAATATGTATATGTTTGTAGACAAAACCTTAAATAACTCGGACAAGGAGCCTATTGTTTCTGCGCTGTAATTAATATGGTAAGTAGCCCTTATTGAAATAAGTTACACTGACGTAACAAACACAATTTAATCTGAAACTATGGAAGTTGGCAAGAGCTGCATCGTAAAATTGTGTCACTATTGTAATTAGAATACCGCAGGGTACATATTTAGGTCCTCAGTCGCGAGAGAAACGTATCTGGCGTGTATACGTATTTGTTTGATATAACTTATGATTCAGGATCTCGTCCACAACCGTAGCCCCCCATTTGTTTCAAAAGACATTCAATAAACGCGCAACTTCTACGCGTATAGAACATATTTTCAGTCTAAGATATATATGTCCTTACGTTTATACATTGTCTAGACAACTCAAGTAACACTCCAGTGAAAGTAATTTAAATTTTATTAAACAGATTACTTCACCAAATTTCTCAGGCCGAGAGATATTGGTACGAGTACACGTGATAAATTAATTTGCGTTGTTCCAATATATAACTGTTTGATCTATATGTAGCAGTGAGAAACATCACATAAATCAAAAGTCAAGTGCCTAAGAAATCATGTTCAGTAAATAGATGTATAAAGTCTCGAAGTCTCGCGAGAATTGTAAGCACTTGTGAAAATTGTTCTTTTAAAATAGAATTGAGTCATTAAAAGCTTTTACATGAGCATTTTATGTCACTTTAGTACTTATATATCTGTATATCCAACTACTGAAAATTTGTTTAGATATTACATTGATGATCCGGCGAGACAAATAAATTTTCTATGTGTCTCTTTGCTGTACATATAAATGTGTATGTATGAGTGTATGTATGTTTGTTGTATAGATGTATATGTGTACGTATATGAGTACTGCATATGTGTGTATATATAATTCGCTTGCGCATGTAAGTCTTTGCTTGTGTATTCGTATATCATTGTTTGTCATTTCCAGTCACACTAACTACGATCTGTTCCTACACTTAAATCTACCCGCCATTTGTACAACAATTATAAAATATATTTCTCTCTCTTTTAATAAATGGTGTACAAATAAAGTGTTATTGTATTCTATTCTATAAATACTTTCAACAGTACATTTTAATAAATATGTAGGTGTAGCACAAATATACAATGAATTATTGAAAAAAAAACGAACAAGCTTTCGCTCATGAAAGAGAAAGCTTATTATATTTTGAATACCAGTAAGATATCCAATTTGTGCAGAACTCTTAAAAATTCAACAAAGGAGAATAGCAAGTATACCTAATATCAAAAACAAGGCGAATATTTCGCGGAGCGTTACGTTTTAGTTCAAAAAGAAAAAGAACAATCATTAAATTCTCCAGATTTGTTTCGCGTTTTATTCCAACATGGGTACACAACGTACGTTTTTAGGGATCCTCATCCAAAAAGTATATATTTGAACCCAATATCTTATTATTTTTTTTCGATACATAATCCGATACGGCTCTAAAATATTCATAAGAGTATTAGTAACCGAAATTATAAGTTTTACACCTAACCCCATCAACTAACTAAATTAGCCTTTTTCGTGGGAAGATTCAAAAAAGATCCGCTAGGGGCAGCACGCACCGGTGGGTACTGGGTACATATGTTTTGAATTATCTACTGACCACAATGTCAAACATATAGAATTATAATGGAATTAACAGAAGACGAACGAACTTAAAATGTGCTGTAACGAAATTAAAATGTGCAAAAGTACAAGATCATCTTATCCGGGACTTCAAACGTTAACTAAATTGTGTCAGGAGTAGATTCGCGCTTCTGCCTCACCTCCGGCAACTGAAGACCCAAAGACGCCGTGCGTTTTAGTTGGTTCGAGTCCGACATAACCTACCAATCGGCTCCGGTGGGGGGCATCCGTGGGGATTTTGCGCAAAGATTCGCGCTGGTAGTACAATAGCCAAAATTTGAAGTCAGGATAAATCTCGATCGTAAAACCGACTTTTAACCACTAAACAACCGTCGCTAAACGTTAAAAAATCTATCATGGACCCTTACATTTTTGCCAGCATTCTTTAAACGGTGTATTGCAGGCGTGCTAAACATTTTTCATCTAAATTTTTGTATGTAGCTCCTATAGCGTCATTTAACGCCCGTTTATTTATATAGTTCACGTTTTACAAATTTAAATCGTTAAACGTTATTGCTCATAAAACATCATGCTGTTGTGCATTATCGAGACATAAGCTTAACAAATGGTTTACATAAAACTGACGTTGATTAGGTACACACTGACTGAGTTGTATTGTAAATTGAATTATACAGGGTGTGTTGGGAATACTACTGACCATTTTTTGATCGTTATACTTTTTTTGGTAGGTACCATGATTTTTGAACATCTTTATTAGCATATTTCATGCAATAATACTATTTGAAGGGTTGCAAATCATGGTACCTGGTATACCGCTTATATGATTATATACCATAATCATCATATTTGTCATCCGTTTGACTTTGATTCGTCTATATCGCAAGGGGCTGTCATACGCCTCGTCTGCTAGTACGTGGTTTCCATTTGAGAACCGTTCGGCTCCAACGGCCATCTGTTTTTCTTGCTATGTGCCCCGCCCACTGCCACTTCAGCTTGCTAACCCTGTGGGCTATGTCAGTAACTTTCGTTCGTCTACGGATCTTCGCATTTCTGATTCCATCTTGAAGAGAAATTCACAGTATAGCAAAGTTTCCATAGCTCGTGTGTGACACAGTTAACACGCGTACTAGATATAGATTCCTGTAAGCCGTTAAATTAGTTTTCATTCAATTCGTACAAAGTTCTCAAACAGCAAAGCGCAGACATGGTATTATAATTAATTTTAACAACCAACAGTTACAGTTAAAGTTTATTTGTTGTTCAAAAGTTTATCGTGCTTACCCGCCTTCGAGAAGAACAAAATAAACTATGTTTTCATCTCCTTGTTATATTTCTAGACAAAAATTTTAGGATATTGAGCCACTAGCAAAAGCAGGCCACGTGGCGGCGCAAAGTGCGCCTCCCCGTATCCGGGGGCTAGATGAGGACACCATGGTTCCCACATTAGAAAAAGGGGGTCATCCCAAAGAGGTTTCCCCGGGTCTGTCGGGGTCTCGGTCTTCTCTAATCTCACCTCCGGCACTCAAAGACCCATAGACGGCGTGCGTTTTAGTCGGTTTGAGTCTGACATGATCACTCCACCGACTGTAGTGGGGGCGGAATCCGTGGGGATTATGCACACGGAAAAAAAGATGTATAGTATATTATGTTTTATGTAGTGACGAAGAAAGATTACTTACCACCTCATCTCATATTAAGGGTGTCGTAATAGGCGACTACCAGAAAACGCAGACGACACGAGAGAAGGACAACTCAAAATAAAACACGAAACGCTGGGTCCATGGGGTCCAAGCGCGCGCTATATGAAGAAATAGCAAGCGACTTATCGACGCTTCCCGTGACCATAGGGCTGGCCTTTACCTCGCTCAAAGAATTGGCATCGCCATTCAGTGTGGTAATGACACATATCTTTTTTCACGTAATCCATCCATCTCTTTTGGGCCTACCTCTGATTCTAAAGCCCTCTACATAAATATTGGTTATAATAAATATTTATTTAAATTACTTTTTTTTCTTCTTTCAGGATGGCACGCGACATTGATCCGAAACACGGCGAAAGTGAATATTTCGATTATTTAACTTCATATTAACTAAATCATTTCTGTGTTTTTGTTACAAACGACTAAAAGCCGCTGTCTCATTATTTAATAGTCAACATTTTTTGGGAATAATAATAATAAAGGCATTTATATTTTATTAAAATTAAAAATGTAATCGTGTCCTTAGATGTAAATGGTAAAACTAATAATGTTTAGTGTTAAGTGTTTATTTAATATGAATTACACATTAAGAATTGTAAAATATCTAATTAATAGACGTTTAAGATTATATGTACATATTAAAATAAGTATACGAAAGTTATAAATGTACAGTATAGTCAAATTCAGTAATTATATATTTAGTGTAAATATCGATGTAATTAGTCATTAGGGATAAAAGTACTTACGTCAATTTTGTAGTTCGAAAATGAACTTTGAGCCCCTTGACGAAAGTATTTTTTTCTATAAATGTATAGTCATTAGATATAGCATTATAATATTATGTTATTCTAAAACTATTTTTGTAAATGTAAAAATGAATAAATAAAATGTATATACGTGCAAACTGCCTTGTAATTAGTCAATGGATGAATAATTTGTGCAATTTGCTGTCGTTATGATAATAAAGTGTACCAAAGATGTAATTCACATTTGTTTCTTTTTATTCTTATCTGTTTATTTTACACAGCATACTTAGAAAACTTACTTTTTTGTTAAACATAGGTAGTACATTCTATAACATTATCAATACAAATCGTCAGTATGCATGATCAGAAAAAGGCAAGAAAAAAACATCACACAGATAGAGTTTTTTTACACGAAATATTAGGAAAAAACGAGAAATTGCAATACTACTGATAGTTAAAAAATGTGTAATTTTTTAAATCTATATCAACTTTATTGCAGCACAATTACGTAAATAAAGGACCAAAAAATAAAAAATAAAGAAATTGCTATTAGAAAAAGGTCAGGGTTATTTTTAAAAAATCGAATGCTTTAGGTAGTTAGGCTTTTCGTTTTTGGAAGCATTGCCCTTACATCATGTATAAGTACCCAGGTGTTGTAACCAATTTCTTCAAGTACTCGGTGCTATTGCTGACAATCCCGTCCAGAGGCAAAATCGATATCTTAATTTAAAGCATTTGCGAGTCACAGGCGTGCCTAAGATCGATAATTCAGACTATAGCCAATTCAATGTAGACCAACAAATTTGTTACAATGTCTTTATGGAGGCCAACATGGCAATAAAAAGGAAGAATAAATCTTTATTGTTTATTCAGATATCTCAGTAGAGAATACAAAGGCAGTTAGAGCATATGTATCACCTTAACTTCCTTCGTCAATGGTATAGACACTGGCATATGGTTGGAAGGTCAGACAGTAATCAATCCCTTAAACGTCAAAACAACTGCATCATAGACTACTTACTCCTTTCAAAAAGAATATAACCCGGAACAGGCGAGTACCACCAATTCAAAGTCGCTCAGCGAGCTGTGCTCTAAGAAATCGAATTCAGTACGAAGTAATTGGGCAAAGAACTAAAGATGGCAGTGCACTGGTCATATTTGGTAAGTCCTTGAACCGACAAACGTACTTGGGCACCCTGCGGCTAGATGAAGCAACGATTTACGCAGAGGTGCTGGTGGGGAGTGGAGGAGGACAGCCGAAGACCGGGCTAAGTGGCGTATCATGAGAGAGGCCTATGTCCAGCATTGGACTGCCGTCGTAAAGTGCGTGCTAGATAGGGTTCCCACATCAGGCGAAGGGGGTCATCTCAAAGAGATGTCCCCGGGTCTGCCGGGGCGCGAGGGATATGTCTCGTATAATCTCACCTCCGGAAATCAAGGACCCATAGACGGCATGCGTTTTAGTCGGTTCGAGTCCGACAAAATCACCTCCACCAGCTTTGGCGGAGAGACAAAAAAAGCATTGGACTGCCGCGGGCTGATGATGATATAAAACCACATTCGGTCAAACCAAAACACTATTCAAAGAAATCGTTCTCTGAAAATCGATATGAATTTGTAAAGTTTTCAACTCGATTAATAACTCGAGTTAGGCACGTATCATCCCTAGCAATTCGAAAAGCAACGAATTGGCGTAATGAGCACATGTCAGTAATCGTTGAAGTTTCGTACGAACTAATTCATCTCTCTGAAATCATTACGTAAGTTTAGAAATGTACAAGGTTTGTGAAAATAGGCAAAGATGTTAGCTAAATGATTACATTTCTACTCGAAGTATAATTTTATTTAAATTCGATTCGAAATTCAAAATGAGATTCGATTTAGAGGTTGTTTTGTGTCAGAAGTATACGCGAATAAGTTCATTGATATATAAAACCGGTTTTTAACACAATTTACACATACTTATTCTTATTATATTATATTATTATTTTATAAAAATACGTTAAAAGGTGTTTCTATCTTACATTTTAAATTTAATAATGGTATCTACGGTTTCGATAATGGAACCCTGCGAAAGCTCCAAAATGATTACAAAGAAAATTATTACAGAATACTGTGGCTAAATAGTAACCTTGTGTTGTGTTTCCGACGGTGAGTTCGGTAGCCAAAACTTACTGGAGAGATTTTGTGTTGTCAGTGGGAAGACCGAGAAACCCTTCTTTGTCCTCTGCATTGACAGCCCAGAGACTCTTAGCCTTCTCCCTACCCAAGGGAAGGCCCCTTCCCCCCTCTTCTCTATATGTTTGGCAGCACGAATCTGACGCATTTGGTGTTGCAATCGTGTAACGCCACGGTAACCACTGATTGAAACGACGATGTTTAGCTGTTTGCCAGCCAGTTACCAGAGTGCGAGAGATATGTCTTGGATAACCAAGGCAATCAAGGACTAATGGACGGTGTGCAAGGACCCATGGACGGCATGCGTTTTGGTCGGTTCGAGTCCGACATAATCACCTCCACCGATTTTGGCAGAGGTGGTCTCGGTGGGGATTTTGCTCATGACAAAAAATAGTCAGTTACCAGAGTTGTTTATGAGAATACTCCATGGAGAAATGAAGTAGGTAAGTATATTCTGTCCATGAAATAACCGAAGCATGACCTTCCGCCTTTTCTTTTGCTGTCTTTTTTCTTCGTACCTCTTTACCTTCCACTCTGGAACAAACGTTCAAAACCACAATAACCGTTTTCAATTACATTTGTTATCGTAACCATAACTCACAATAAAAGAAATATTATTTTTATATTCAAAGTAAGAATATTTTCATTCATTGCGTGGAAAACTTTCACCCTATTTCATATACTTAGCACCTACTTACCAAATAAACTACTAAATTGTGTAATGGAGAGTTATATTGACTGCTTTACACAAAAAAGTTTATGTAAACTAATTTAGTGCCTTAGTACCGACCTAATATACAAATATTCTAAATTGTTTTGTTCCATTATTACTAATAACAAAACTTACTGTTTTACATGAAACAAGCTCTTATACCATACTTCTACTTACAGTGGGAACACTGTTCACCGAATGGGTTGATTAGCTCTTCTATGTGAGCCATTTCACACATTTCCCCTGTAACGACTGCCATAGACGTTCCTATGAAAACCGGGACTGACGGCTTAACGTGCACTCCAAGGCACGACCAGACCAATGCAAATATTCATATCCATGCACACAAATATTTCCACTGAGCGGGGATCGGACCTGAGCAGCCGTGTTCACTACCGCCACGCCACAGAGACTTTCGATCTTATAGCACTAATGAAGGTTCGAAAACCCTACATATACAGTACATCATAAAAAATAGTTAAGTATTACAAAAATTGCTTATTTCAATCAATCCAGTCCATTACTGAAACAATTCTGGATACCTTATTCATCTGGAAACTTCCTACTCAGTCCTATTCATGTGGAAAGTATCACTTTTTGTATATCAAAATACAGCACTTAAGCTTTTCCGAATGACAACTCAGTAGCCTTTAATGCAATATCATCTTAGGAGACCTCTGAATTGACATCTGGATAGACAGATTTGATTTGATTGATAGAAGGCTTCAAGGTATAAATACATTAGTTTGAATGTCATAATTATCCATCAACGTTCATTAATGTTGGAAGCTTGTTGGGAGTGACAGGTTTATATCTGCCGTCCTCAAGCAAAAAGGCGGCTAAATGACATTGGGTCAATTTTCACTTTTAAATACCATTGTACATGAAAAAAAAAGCGCTATCGACTGTTCTAAGAAACTTTTACTCTATCTTTTACCGTTTTGAAAATAGATTTAACGAAAAAGCGGTTAAATACATTAAAATTAAGTTTTACATTGCTATACAGCGGCTAACTAGTTAAGCTAGACTAAATGGTTACAAAAGTATTTTATCGTTTGGATGGATACAACGTTTTCACAGTCAAAGCCAAACTTAAAAACAGTTATCATTTTGCATTGCACTAGAGAGCGGTTAAAGTAATTTAGCAGCTATTTAGCTTTGTTTCGTTTGGATACAATACCTTATATAACATACTTAAAATACGGGTATACTTCAGCGCCTAACTACAAGGCGGTTAAAATTTTTTAGCCCCCTTTTAGTGTTGGATTCTCATAACATTTAAATTATAAAAACTATAAAAGAAAGCCGTAGTATTCTCTGTTCAAGTAAAGAATTTTACTTTTTTCATTGTTTGCCTGACTAATAAGCCGTTAAGCCACAATACATCACTAGGAAGCGACTATTTAGCTTACGCACGCGACGACCGTTACTACCCACGTCCCCCGCCCTAGGTCAGTGCAAACAAGGATCTCAGCAGGAGAGCACGTTCGACGACGCTACGTTCCCGCCAAATAACATCATGGCGGAAAAACATATAATTAGGTAAGTTATTGTTTATTTTATTTATAGTTTTAGTTAGTTCTAATTTTACTTTGTGTTTAAATAGTTAAAGTACACTGATGAAACCTAAATGTAATCTAAAACATTTAATAAATAAATATTTTACGTTAAGTAAGTTAGTATTTAAATTATTTTCACACTTCCTTGTGTTATATTCTTAAAGTTCGTTTATATGGAAAATGTTTCACTCCTGTACATAGAGCATCTTTAAAATAAAACCGAAGTTATGAAATTTTATAGGAGAGCTAACATTAGAAAATAGTTTGTTTTTTTCTCGATAAAATCTAAGTTTAGGATTGTTTTAGACATTTAATGAGTTTCTATGGCAGATCTATGTTTACATCATGACATATGATTTAAAATTTATTATTGACAGCTTTATTCATTTAGATTTATATTACTATAGTAACACTTCACCATTAATTTTATGTGTTCATTATGGTATAAGTATTATTATGAAATTACAGTGCAACTAATGATACTAAATGGCAAACTATTTAAACTCCATAATTTATAATTATTATAATACAATTTTACATTAAAATACATGTCATTCACAGTTATACTTGTTTTTACTTAGGTATATATTTTTGTTACAGATATAGTACTCGTTCTGGAAGATCTAAAACAATATTAAATATGGTTAATAGACGCACTGAACCGGAAAATCAATATTGTATGAGTACGATCGTGAAAAAACGACAACTTGATTCTCAAGATTTAGACGCTCAGTGTAATATTCCAAAAAACAAAACAATAACAGGTGATATGAAAATAGACTTTATAAACGATTTGTACTCTAGAGAATATTCTTTAACATCTCCTTTCTTCGACCAAATATGTGAAACACAAACAACACAAAATATATCTCACATTTACAGCTTAGCCATAAAGAAATTGAATAGTGTTAACTCAAATGAAAATGCCGCATTGACCAAAGATGTCACTTCGACTCAACTTGATGATTCTATCGCAACAGATTTGACTTGCTACGAACTTTTTGTACCGTCACCACAATGTGAACCCAACACTAAAAATATAGATTCAGTAATTCTTTCTCAGACCCCAGAGGTTTCTTATACTAAAGACGATTTTGACTCTGATGATTCTGTCCTTGACAAGGATTATTATCCGTCACTTGACAGCCAAAATTCATCTTCATCTGAGGAGGATATAAATGTTCCATCGACTTCAAGAAAAACCATGAAAGTATTGGCCAAAAAGACAAAGCTTTTGCAAACTCCGGCAACAGATAGAGAATCAAACCCTCTTGTGAGTGATGATACTTGGACTAGTAAGGGAAAAGTTCCTCCAAATAAACGTAGAATTACTTTAGATACACTTAACTCATTTCAAGACAAAATCCAAGGGCCAAAGGTAAGCCACAAGAGGAGAAATTCTTGGGATGGTTTTCTCGAAGATATTAATATTGTAAGCAATGTCACACAATGCGAAGAAATGTTACCTGAGCGACCTCAAAAGCGAAAGAAATATAGCACTAGTTTAGCAGAAAGAAAAAAGGAGGCAATTAATAACAAGAGGAAAGAGTACCAAGTTAAGACAGGGTGTAATAATTGTCGGAAGAAATGTTCAACCTTTTTCATTGAAACGGATCGTGAAGCAGTAAATAGTAAATTTTGGAAACTGTCTTGGACAGAAAGACGAAATTTTATAAATAATCATGTATCTGTCGCTGTACCCAAGAGGAAGATCACTACAGATCCTAGAAGGAGTGCCAGGAAAACCTTTACATTGCAAACAAATGAAGGTATTTCGGTTCAAGTATGTAAAGAATTTTTTTGACTACCCTAGGTTATAAAAAATCTAACGATAAAGTTTTATATAACTCATTGCGTAATGAAAGCAATATTGATAAGCGTGGTAAACATCAAAAAACTGCAGCGATTGATCGAAATTTACTAACAGCACATGTAGAGTCTTTCCATCCCACTGAACCTCATTACAGGCGTGAGCATGCTCCGTTAAGAAAGTATTTACCTAGTGATGTCAACATCACTTTCATGTATAATGATTTTTGTGAAAAACATCCTGATATAAAAGTTTCGTATGAGCTATACCGATCACATATCAAGAAAATGAATATATCTTTCACAAAGCTAGGTCACGAAGAATGCGAATTATGTGAAACTTATATTTTGCATAAAAAGCAATCTTCACATGATATTCTCAAAGGTTTAGGTGCTGACTGTAACATTTGTGATAACTGGGCTAAGCATCATGAAAAGTATACGAAGGCTAGACAGTTGTATGATTTACATAAGAGTCAAAAACAAAGCTCATCCGAAATATTCTATAGTTCCGATTTAGAAAAAGTAATCATGCTCCCGAGACTAGATACTTTTAAAGCAGTTATTTTCTGTAACAGACTTACAGCGTACAATCAAACATTTGCTCCTGTGGGCAAAATCACCTGTGAATTTAAACCACTCACTGTATTATGGCATGACGGTATAGCTGGTAGGAAACAGGAGGATATCATGAGCGCATTCTATTACTTCTTGATGCTGAACCGAGATGTACAGACTATGCATATTTGGCTAGATAACTGCAGTGCACAGAATAAAAACTGGTTGTTATATTCATTAATTATCCACATGGTGAACAGTAATTTGATCGCTACGGAGAGTATAATCTTATACTACTTCGAGCCTGGTCACACATTTATGAGTTGCGACCAGGTTCATCACCAAGTGGAGTTAGCGATGAAGAAAAAATCTAAACTGTACGATTTCACAGATTTTGAGGAAACAGTAGGTACTATAAATAATGGCAGAGTCAATGTAAAATCTATGTGCCCGCAAAACTTTCTGAATTTAACAAATCATGTATCAGAACGTCGCGTTAATAATTCGAATCCCCGAGCATATCTGAAAAATATGTCCCAGGTATGTTTCCAAAGAGGAAACTATGATCTCATGTATAAGAATGATTTTGACAGTACATATATTACACTAAGATTTATGAATGACAAATACTTGAAAAACCCAAGTATCATGACCATAACTTTTCGCACAAAGCCTAAAGGTGTAGAGCAAGAAAGAAAAATGGGAATTGTTAATAAATTATCAGCAATAATGCCTGCACATAAAATGGTGTTTTGGAGAGATTTACCTGTAGTTAATGAATAATGAAAAGACTGACTTACGTTTTATTAACTGATATTTTGTAGTTGATTATTTGATACGACTGAATTACTTTATTACTTTTAGGTGTCTTTTATTTGAAAACCAAGTTCACCCATGAACATGACTGAATCTAAATAAAGATACTTGATTTTAATATTACCTATATGTTTTGTAATAGCTTTTAAAGGCAACACAAAGTGTTGATTTTGTTACCAAATTAGCGATATAAGTATTGATTTTATTCTTTACTAGTTTTAAGTGAAATGTTTCCTATGTAACAGGGTTTTTTAAATATTTTGTGATTTTAAGCAAGAAGGCTGTGATTATTTCCTTGTATGAATAAATAAGGTGCCAATTTTTGTGTTTCGTTTTTGTAATTATAATGTTATTCTTTAAATAAATGACTTCTTTTTAATAAAAGCTTTGTTTGAGTTTGATTTTACATTCGTACGCATTAGGATTTGTAAAAACACAATTATAATCATACATAATTAAAAAGCAGTTACAAAAAAATCTTTGACAGTTAACCAATTTTAAGTTATGCTTATTTATATTAAAAGTAGTCGAATTGCGATAAAAAATGACGTTAAGTAACACCTACCGATCTAAAAGGCAACAAAATGTCATTAGCCACTTTATTGTCATGGACAGGATGAATAATACACTATTTAGTTCTAAACTTGAGAGACATTAATGTTTACAACTGCTTTATAATTAAGTAAATGTTTTTAACTTCATCTTTCAACACAATATTTAAATAGTTTACAATAAATCTATCACTATAAGGTCGTAAACAGCCTTTAGCCATTATTTAGTACAGTACTACCGAGAGCAGTTGTAAAAATTTTACTAGATTAGAAAGTAAAATATGGAATTTATACATACAAATATTAATATTTCGTATTGGCAACTCCACTCATATAAAAGTCCAAATTAATATCTATCTTTTGATATTTAAAGATATTTTTAAAAGTTAATATAAAATTACTAGCATCAGTTTAAAAATATTGCCGCGTTTTAAGTCTCTAGCTCAAAACTAGCTTTTGTCAATTAACCGCTTTTTAGATTGAGGACGGCAGATATGCTGTCTAAGGCTATAACGCACTTCCGGCACGCTACGTCATCGTCGAGCGCTCTCCGCTCGCTCAATATTTAAGGTATGTATGTAATGTAGAATCCGCATATATTGACATTAAAGGGAAGTGACAAACACGGCATATTTACTGGACTTCATAAAAAGTATATTCTTTGAACATTAACTACCATTAATTTTGTAAGACGTCTACATTTACTAGAGACTGGCAAAATTGCGGCTATTCTGCTGCAGAAGCCATTTTAAGAAAAGAAGAAGAAGAACATTAACTAACAATTTGCTTTTTTTGTAGCATGTTTATTTCAATGAAAAGAAAAGTAGTAGAAATTAGATTATTTATTTCTAATAATAAGCTTCCTACCTACCCAGGAGAAACTAGGCCCCGGTTACGATCTCCCCTGGCCGGTATGGCGATCTCTCAACCGTCTGCGTACGCAGGTCGGTCAGTTGTGGCAAAATCTATGCAGGTTGGGAATGAGAGACCCGGGCTTAACCTCATGTGACATGCAGTCTATGACGTACTTAATTTCGTGCCCCTTATGCCCTGCCTCCTGCATTAAAGACGTACAGAGTCATTCAGGTCGTCTTTAGTGCAGAAATGTCACCCTCTCCGCAGCCCTCAAAGTCGTATGGCGCATACTCCAGTCAGATTGTGACCATGACTAGTGCAACCTGGCCGAAACGTTAAGCAAATCAAACCATAGGATAGCGTTGATAACCGGGTTTCGTTAGCTACATGTGCAAAAATAATTTCTTAGTAATTGAAGCAAGTTTGTTACCGTGACCAGATGCCGCGTGATATACGAATTTCAACGTTTACTTAATCAACTTTTATTTATCTGGAAATCTAAAGTCATGGAAATTTCATTTCAAATAACAATGAGGAAGGGATTTCGCTTCCTAAGTCCCCGATGGGTGAACATAATTCCATTGATCTTTTGGATGATAAAATATTTAAATTTTATTAACCAGATCTTTCTCGGAGTTCGTTTTGCCTAACAAAAAGTTCATGTCGTATATGGATTTTCTCCTTCCTAAATACTGTCAGCAAACAGTTTAAGCCGAAATGGTGTGTTTCTTAGTAAAATTTTAAAATAGTTTTTAATGTTGATTCAGATTTTAATACTTTTATAAAATAGACATACATATGCTCGCGCCAGTAATCCTCGAAGGGGTAGGCAGAGGTGTATATTAAACACCCACATTTCGAGAACTATAATTTTTCCCACGTAATAGGAGGCGAGCCTATTACCGCCAATCGGGCACTTTGTGAAAAATGGATAAGCCAAAGATAATATTAATAATTTTTTGACCCGATTTCTTGCTGCGGTACAAGGAAATTAATTACGTGTTATGTGCAAGCACTACCAATAGACGTCTTGGAGAGTATCAGACAATTTTACAGTTTATTATTAAAGATGTGATTTTGAAGGTCAATAAGTCAATAGAAACGAAGAAAAAGCATAAATAGCAAATAACATTTCAAACATTATCAAGTAAACCCATTTTCAAAGTAAGTTGTTCTACGCTTCCTAGCTAAAAAGTCATCAAGAAAAAGGAAGCAGGTGGCATTCGCATTATCTCAGAACTTCGCAAAAGAATTACAGTTTAAAAGATAACTATCTAAGAATAAACAAAATAAAAAGATGTGCAAACAGTAATGCAAATTGTGATTCAAGGTGCAAATACAGAGTTAATTAATTAAATCGCACTCTCCACCGATTTTGGTAACGGTATATTGTGGTATCGAAATCGGTGGAGGTGATTATATCGGTTTCGAACCGACTAAAACGCACGCCGTCCATGTGTCCTTGATTACCGGAGGTGAGATTATACAAGACATATCTCTCGCAGCTTCGGATGCGACTGGGATTAACGTGAAGAAGTTTTGTTCTAAAGATTTAGGTGAATATAATATTTATATTTTTGTTCTACACCAAGACCAAAATCAGTTTGATATAAACAAGCTATTACTTATCTCCAAAAGTAATAGCTTGTTTTGACAATGAAGCGGCCTTATCACACAGTGTCAATCTCTTGAAGGCAAACAATGGATGGAGAGCTGGATAGCACGTATTCGGACAGTATGATATGCATTAGCCAAATCACTACATAGTACAAAATAAAGTCGCGTTCTCTGTCCCTATGTCACTTTGTATGCTTAAATCTTTAAAACTACGCAACGGATTTCGATGCGGTTTTTTTATTAGTTACATTGGTTAAAGAGGAAGGTTTATTTGTATATAGCATCATGCTACGACCAACAGGCGCGGTGCAGGAATGAAAAATGTTGCAAAAACGGGGTGACGCAGACGAAGTTGCGCGGGTCAGCTAGTTAAAAATAAATTAAACTTTATGCACAAGTACATAGGCGGACTTACTGCCACATGCATTCTCTACCAGTCAACCAAAGGTGGTGCAGAGAATTACTCAGTAGGTACATTTTTTAAAATTAATGACAAACAGAAGACTATGTATGTAAAGGAGTGGGTAGATACATATCATCCGAGGGGTAGGTATATTATGATAGGGATACTTACGATTAAAATGGGAGTACATAACTATACATACATATATATATACTAGACACAAATAAATACTATAAACTTACTTATATACATATCTAAATAAATATAAATATAAAGATAAAGGTAAATTTTCACGATGATCACGGTTACTCAACGAAATAAACAAACATGGTAAATATCCCGATAAATTTAACAGTGAATATGTAAATGACCATGTCAATCTAAAATCATACATTTGGTACATTACCGTTCCGATGCTTCTCCCAATTTCTCGAACTGAAGGTGGCGTTTTTTTTCCTTAAACACATGACGGCTGATAGCCCCTCTAATTTTAAGAGGTAGCTCATTCCAACTTTCCAATATCTGAATTGATTTTAATCTTCCAATAGCATCAAATGTACTTGTATTAAATCAAAATTCGAAGAAATTCTAACGTCTGTTGCTTAACAAACAAATAAATTGCTGTTGGTATGAGTTTCAGCTAGAATTTAAGAAAAAGATATTTCAATAATTTTAACTCCAAAACTATTTTCACTTGGTTGGCAAATTTCAAAAATTTAAGCATAATCAGTTTTTTAATTTGCAAAAATATTGCCTAATATTTCGAAACTCACTGGAAATTGAACTAGTCAAAATAATCGTATCAGTAAAGGAAATATTTTTAGCGTCGGTAGTTCTGTAGTTACGATAGAGTGGGCCCGGGTTCGAATCCTGGCCTAGGGTAAGCTGGGTGGTATTACTTCGTCCACCAATTTGACTTGGTATGTGTCCGAGAACATCTCGTCACCTGTAATAATATCCTTATAAATTTTCACACACACAACCGCGGTAGCCTACTGGTATGGGTAATGGACTGTGGAGACGAGGTCCCGGATTCGATGATCGATGATGATCGACCATGGCACACATCAATGACTTTTCGATGCCTTACGAAGTTATGTGTATTTATCGCATGTTTATAAGTGCCCGGTTAATGGCAATAGTGCTCGCCTGGAACCTAAACATAAACTGGCGAAATGTGTGTGCTGGCACCTCTGCCTACCCCTTCGGGGATATAGGTGTGAGTTTATGTTATGTTATGCTATGTAAATTTTCATTTTGCGGAATTAGAAGTAAAATATATAACTTGGGTCCAGTTCTTCGTCACTGAAAGTTGGCGTAAAGTTCACGGACAAGAAAAATAGGTTCTAATAAAATTCTAAAAGTTTGTTTTTGAAAGGCAAAACTTTTACGAGATAATTTCTTTTAAGATTTTCTTTATCATTGAAATATGCTCGAAGCAGTTGGATCAAAATGATTGGGGCATAAAATGGGCTAATAAATAAAATTGATTTTAGATTACTATGTTTTGTAAGTAGTATTAATTAGAAATCTTCAAAGAAGCATCAATTTAAGCGAGGCGTGAAAAAGCATCTGATAAGGCCGTCAAGTTGAGTTGCCACTGTTGTAATACTGTACGTGTTTGTAATGGTGACCCTCTTTCCTGAGACTTTGCCTTCAGCTCAGGCGAGGTGAAGTCAAATTGACGTGCCATAAAAATAAACAAAGTGGAAATAGTGAATGTATAGACGGGTTTTGTACTAGCGACCCGTCTCTTATAATAAGAAGACGAAGAAGACTGGTAGCGGGTTCAAGTCCGGTCTTTTTACAATAATTATAAATCGATTTGAAAAGAGTTAGCATATTATTATCTTAAAATGAATTAAGATACGACGCATATTAGTAAGCTAAGAATCCCTCACTTTTTCCATTATTTTCACGATGGCAGACGGAATGTTGTCAGTGGGAAGACCGAAAACTTCAAAAACCCTTCTTTGTTTTCTGTACTGACAGCACAGAGGCTCTCTTCATCTTCTTCTTTCCTTCCTTCTTCCTTCCTTCTTTCACTTCCACGAATGTTACGCCAATGATGTTTCAAACGTCCATAGGCCACCAATAATATCACTTTCCAAGTAATGGGTCGTGTGCTTGTCTGCCGCCTGAGTGGTATAGAAAAACGACCAACTCATTTTTACATTACCATTCATTTAATCCACCGCTACTATGAAAAACAATCATCTTAATGACAAAGGTAATAAAACAAACTACCACTCTATGTAATTGTTCGCTAATATTTTTATAGTGACCTCATTTGTTAATCCCTTTGGCTACAACATTGCTGTTTTCATTTATTTTTAATCTTGAAATACATGTTGTACTTGTAAAAAAGAAATTAAACTCAAGTGAAGCGGCAGCGGTCGTGTAATTTCGGGCAAACGTCATAAACTAATTGAATAACATTTTATAATTGAGGTACAGTAGTACCACGTTTATAAGTTACGCCGATGTACCTGCGCAGAAGTCTCATTTTTGATACGCGCGAAACAATATTAACCAATCACAACGCTCGTCATTGACGCGGGAACGAGGCCCATTGTAATTGGTTGCCGCCTGCGCGCCATGCTCGATGCCCGCAGCATCGCGGTACCGCGTCAGTCGCGAATTGTACGGCTAGTGGAATATACGTCTTTTCACCGCACCGTACACTTGCGAGACAAAAAACGTGAACATTTTTACATATTATGTCTTTACTTAAAAGAGATAGATCTTTAAAAGGCTTGAGTAGGGGAATTGTATATAATGTGCATCAATTCATGCAAAATGAATTAATTAAATCAAAAGACAAAGTATTTACCTACAATGGATTATTTTTAAGCAGTGATAGACCGTACTTACAGCACGCGCTACAGGAGTCTCAAGAAAAACAATTTCGACAATGATTAACGAAAAATAATCGTTTGCAACGGAGCCATAAACTAGTGCCAGACCGACTTTCAGAATCCCAAAGAAAGGAATACCTACCTTGGCTCTAATTCGTGTGTGAATTTTGACGAAAAAAAATGTTTATCAATGCAAGAAAAAAGTTCGATTTGGTAGATATTAGGTACGTTAAATCAAATGGTACTTAGCACCATTCATCTTAAAAAAACAATTGCTGTTCTATAAACCCTCACAGGATGAATTGGTTCATTATAAGGCTTGATCATAATTAACATTTCTTTATGAAGCACGGCAATTTTTTCGTTACATTATAAGATATTCATTTTATAAACTGGTGTTTTGTAAAAAATGTTTTATAATATAAAAAATATAACTTAAAATTATTGGTACACTTTATTTGCTAACAAGTGTACACCTACAATGAGCGAGACAGCACTACTCTCTGAATTTATTGCATTTTCAATCTTAACGTAATGCAATAAAGTCGGCGTTTCAACAGCGTTAGTAATCGTGACTAATCGGCGTAAGCTTGCTCTCTTCTGCGCAAACGAATTTTACCGATGCGACTTATTAAAGTGGTACACCTGTACCGCTTTTTAATACATTTTTATCATCTCTATGTTTATAAGATTATGTATGCGCCATCACGAGAATTTATTTTACATAATGCACGATTATACCTATATACTTTAAACAAGACCACAAACAAGTAATATTATTGTACCGTGCTCGACAGAGTTTATAATTGTAACTTTTGATAGGTCAATTATTATTCATGCCACTTCATTAACTAAAACATTTATAAATATTGAGATTGAATTTACATATTGAGTAAAGTAATTAACTTTAAACAGTTGTGAGTAGGGTAACCAGAGCTCACTGGAGAGATTTGGTGGGAAGACCTTCTTTGTCTTCTGCATTGACAGCACAGATACTCTCTTAGCGTTCTCCCTTCCCCACATCCCCTGCCCGTCCATAGGCCACGGTAACTACTTTCTATTAGGTGGGCCGCGTGTTGCCTACCTAAGTGTATAAAAAATACTTAAGTTACACTTAAAAAGTTTACACAAAATATTAAAGTCAGCGAAAGAGGATATTGAATAATGTTACACAAATTCTATAACAAAGTTCTAACACTGTAACAGATGTCACTCAAACAAAATTAATTTGCGGTGTGATTCAATTAAATTGGGGTATTTGCCCGTGGTCAAACTGCAATGACCCACAAAATACCAAAGGGATTTGTTTGAGACCTTTAAACATTTTAAAATGCTTATGTATGTGCCGATATCACTACATAGTATAAAATTAAGTCGCGTTCTCTGTCCCTATGTCCCTGTGTATGCTTAAATCTTTAAAACTACGCAACGGATTTTGATGCGGTTTATTTTTATATATAGAAGGGTTAAAGAGGAAGGTTTATATGTATATAACATCATGCTACGCTTAACAGGTGCGGAGCAGGAATGGAAAATGTTGCAAAAACGGGATGACGCAGACGAAGTTGCGCGGGTCAGTAGTAACCAATAAAATATCAATTTTGATTTATTATTCAAGTTGATTAAGAGGGGTTCAGGTATCGTTTATCATTCGTTTATACCCCATTTTATTTCATTAACGACTGGTTTTTTTTGGTTCACTTGTATTTGTTACATATTTACAATTCTGTGGCGTAGCGGATACATACGTAAAAGTGCTACATACGTGTCATCTAATGAAGTCATGCTGACAAACTTCATAACAATTATTGCTACAAGGCACAATGAATACCATTATGCAATATCACCACAATATCCACTGGATTGCGCCAGGACCGATAATTTTCCTTTCGTATCGAAGAAACATCTATATCACATTCCGATCCTACACATAATCTGATTCTCTTCTACCTGCCTCGTTCTCCTTTGTACAAGTTAACAACACGCGAATAATGCCTGTGGTTATACGCGTTCATAGTACTTCATAAGCCACAATAACCACATAATTCTAAGGCGTTTACTCACCCATATATTATCACGTTAGTTTCCATAACTTCTAATGAAGTTGGGTAGTGGAAGTTTATATGTTAATATTATGCGTATAAACATTATATCACATAGATTTTACGTGTCATATTATAACAGGTTATAATGGAAGTGTGTATGTGAATAGTAATATGGAATGCACCAATACAAAAAATCCCCAAATCCATTTTTTACTTTTACAAAATAACCTTTGAGTACATATATTTTCAGTACAAGTTTTTTTTGAAGAATATTAGCAACCAAAATTACTAATATTACCCCTAATCCCACCAGCAAATCTCAATAACTTGTGGTAGGAGTGGGTTCATGTTGGTATTGTAATGGCGAGGATTCGAACCCAGGTTCTCTCGATCGTACGACTGACTCTTTATGCACTAAGCTACCGAATTTAAAAATGCACTAAAAGTCATGAAAAGGATACAAGGTGGTTACATCAACATTTAATTATTTTACTATTAAAAATATAACATTAAAAGACATTACGAAAATTTAGCACCAGCTTATGGAAAAAAACGGATGGTGCTGTTAGAGGAAAAAACCTAAATGAACTTAAGAATATTTGAAATTGAACTGATATTTCAGCAATGTTTCAAGCGGCATTTTCACGGCCACATGCCCGAATAACATGGTAAATATTCCGTTGATGTTTGTAAAATTAAAGTGACACTCATCCACGACAGTTTTTAAAGAAAGTTTTCCAAGCAATATAGTGGAATAAGTTATTTCCAACATTCAGTACGATAATTGAAATTTACGATTCATTAAAAGTCATAAAACTGAACTTTTTTGGTCTTTAAACTTATTTGATATCCTAATTGCGTTCATTCAACCATAGTAAAAACGTTTATGTAAAAACTTAGTCTTCAATTAGCTTCTCCAATTATGTCTTTCGTATCCTAATTGAAACAGATTATTAAAAACCTTACTGAGCTCATAATAATATATACTATACATTATTATTATTATTATGAGCTATAGTGTAAATAATTTCTTTATTATTAGATGTTAGATACCTAGTTCGAGGTACTAAGTAGTCAATACTTCTGCTAGTAACTAGCATAGGTCTTCCATAAAAGAAAGCACACTGTACGAAATAAATCTATATTCATCATAATCGTCATCGTCGTTATCATCATCATCATAATCATCATCATCATAATCATCATCATCATCAGCAACATTATCATGATCATCATCATCATCATCATGATCATTATCATCATCACCATCACCGTCATCATCATCATCACCATCATCATTGGTGATTTACGATACAGTTATCATGCTGTTATTTATTTATGCAATGATTCTATGAAGCGCCCTGTAAATAACCATCCTGTAAATAACCAGCAGAATGAGAGCGTGAGGGTACGTATGCACATAGATCCTTAAACTATGTTACGTAATGAAGACGACACCTACCACAGTGACTGAAAGGTCAAACGTAACTACCTATATATAAAAAAATACATTTTCTAAAAGTGTGGGTAGTAAGGCAGAGGCTGTAACCTGTTTGGCCGTCTGAAATCAATGCGCACGTCCTATGAATACGAGATAATAATAAAATATATGGATAAGAATAAAACTTGATACGAGGCTGAAAATATCGCGTTACACAGGCTATTTTAGAACATCGTATGATGTTCTGGCTTCGATATCGCCATTGGTCATTGGACCATTGGTTGTGGAGGTCAGATGGCAGTCGCTTCACGGAAAATATCGAAGTTCAGCCGCATCACAGTTAGACTGGAAAGCTGACCCCAACTGAGTTGAGAAAAAGGTTCAGAGAATGGATGTGCGATGTACTGGCGCCAGACGCCACAGGGTTAAGTTATTAGTAAAAAGTTCCACTTAAATATTGGACAATTTATAAAGAATATTTTATTATTTTTAAGGTAAATTACTAATTTAAGGTAAATTACTAATATTCCCTCCAACCCTTCCAAATAAACTCAATTGCTTGTATTATGTCACTCATATTACAAGCAATTGAGTTTTCTAGTAATATGTCACTCATATTACAAGCAATTCTGTAGTGTAAGGGCCAGGATTCGAAACTGAGAAATTTCAAACTTAAGGCTAGAGTTAAGCTACCGATGCTTCAAATAAAATGAAAAAAATATTCTTATAGAAACAAACTGTGAAATGTAGCCTGTTGTGTTTTTTCCAAGCAACTACACTATGGGGTTCTTCAAGAATAAGAACGTTTCTACAGGGTAGCACGAGTGTAATGCCCCTGGTGTTGCAAACATCCATAGGCCATGCTAACCACTTTCCATTAAGTGGGTCAAGTGCTTGTCTTTCCCCCAAGTGGAATAAAAAGGTATACCTATTTCAACTTTCCATGTTTCGGCGGCCCTGGCGTGTATATTTCACCTACCTATATTGAATGTGAAAATATCCAAAAAGTTTCAATTGCCATCACATTTTTTGAATTTGGATCGACCCAATTAAGGGTGGGGTGGGATCATGTTCGAAACTAAACTAAAAGGTTTTTATTGCTTCTCGAAAATGTAATTTTTACGATATCCCGTTTTACATTTCTGTGCATTTATAGTGAGTTTCTAAAATATTATAAAATATTTTACCTATTCTAGTGGTAAAACACCTACCCTGATTTGAATATGTTCAGCTATAAAATGTAATATATAGTGATGTTAAAGGGTACACCTCATATAGTAGAACTTTTTAAGTAATAATTTTATATTGCATAACAACTAATAGCATAAACCTCTTTTCGCAGAATATCGTTTGGCATAAACTCATTTTGCATACATTGAAACCCATAATTTTGTAAGTCAGAATCATCTGTACGCATAATTTTTGTTTGCATAATAATCACAATGTATAACCATCACATCGCAGAAAGTTCAAAACCAGATTCATCTTTTGGTATATATTTCTTATCCATAACTATTTAAAAGTAGAACCATCATTTCGCATAATTTTTGCAGCAAGAATCATCTTTTATGATTATTGCAACACTTATGTATGTTATAAAGTTGATTCAATGATAATTATTTGGTTTTTATATCCTTGCCTATGAGAGCATGCTCGTTTCTGGCATAAGAGGTCACTGTTCTAACCTAACCTAACCTAACCTATCCGAGTCGGTGTACTCTGTGTCGGGGTGTTAACAACTATCTATTCTGGCGCTTCGCCGGCCGCTGCCGCGGCACGCTCGCTTCGCTCGCTCGGCTCGCGCTGTTGGGGTCACAGTTCTAACCTAACCTAACCTATCCGACTCGGGGTACTCTGTGGCGGGGTGTAAGCAACTATCTATTCTGGCGCTTTGCCGGTCGCTGCCGCGGCACGCTCGCTTCGCTCGCTCGGCTCGCGATGTTGGGGTCACAGTTCTAAACTAACCTACCCATTTTTAAAGAAGAAAGTAACCTAATCTATATTATTCTAATTGAAATTCTATGCTTTTTATAGTATGCCTAGTCAAATTATGCCAAATAATCTGTACTCTAAATGAACGTTATGCTAAATGAAGTTATACAAAATTTTAACTATGCCAAAGGTAATTATGCCAAATAAAATTCTACTATCTTAAATGTATGCCATTCTAAATTCGGTCATAAGTACATTATGCCTAAAAATATTTATGTCAAATATTTTTTATGCCTAATAAATGATCGATTAAAGAAGTTTCTGCGAAGTGAGTTATCCCAAATAGGTTTCGGAATATCAAGTTTCTACCAAATAGACGGCACCCGATGTTAAAATATATGACATTCATATCCAAGATTGCGGAAATCAACTGTCACTTTGAAAGACGCTTAGGCATGAATATGTTTTCAGAATTGTCGTGATATCAAAATCGACTTCATAAGTTATTTAACCGTCTGTACCTTTGAGTATATATAAAGTTATATCTGGTCTGTTGTGTGTATAAGCACATTTTTCTAGGTACAATATGGATGATGACGTTTCATTATGTTACCGAAAATATCGATACTTACTCATGAATTCAGTGTAGTGCAATTATTTTCGTAGAATTGAATTGCGTAATTGGATGGAAGATAAAAAACAAAGTTTAATGAAGGAAAGGTAAGAAGAGGTAGAAACGAATTCTACGGTTGATGAAATGTGGGTGTCAATCCACCTCTGGTAAATAGAAGTGAGCATAATTATGTATGTTTGTTCTATTTTACAAAATATTACTAGTCATTTTCCTTTAATGTCCTTGAAGCCTCTTGGGCATTTTGTTGGAATGTCCTTCTGATACGGAAGGGTTCAAATCGATCAGAAGTTCTTCAGATGGGGTGTAAACCCCTTTTGGAATAAAAGACAACCTAACTTATGTACTGTCACGAAAGCGGCAGCTCGTAAATACCGAAATTGTGCTTGGTTTTCCAGACCACGAAACATAATAAATGATTTAGGGCGTTCAGCTACGAGGTTGAAATGCAATAGTGTTGGATTCACTTGGCTATTTTCTTATGACTACTGTACTTAGTAACAGTTTCAGACATTTTTATCATCCTAGAACTGTTCAAGAATAACAGTCGAAAAGTTAATAATATCCTATAATACACAACGCAATATAGATTGCGTTGACCGACATGCCGAAAGTAAGTATAGCTTAGCTGTCGCATACGGTGCAGAATATTCCATGAACCAAGCGGTTTGGTGAGTCTTTCTTCTGCCGCACCATTAAGTCCTGGAATTCCTTACCAGCGCACGTGTGTCCTTCTTCCTACAGTCCCGGGTCCTTTAAGCGGGGCGCGAAAAAGCATCTGATGGGGCCGTCAAGCTGAGCGCCACCATTGTAGCACTGTACGTGTTTGCAATGGTGACCCTCTATCATGAGACTTTGCGTTCAGCTTAACATCAGCCGAGGTGAAGTTAAATTGACGTGTCATAAGAAAAAGGAAAACTTGAAATAAGACACTGTACCAAACCGTCAGGCCAACGTGAAAACACTACAGTGAAAACCTACGCCAAAGTCTCCCAGCAGCAAGACCATCATGTGTCCAGCAGTGGACTGCGGTAGACTAATTAATTAATTGGACACGATAACTGTCGTAAGTCGTCAAAGTACACAGTAACTAAAACTTGTAAATAAAAACTTTATAGCTTCGTCGTATTTTCTTGTTGCTATGTTACAATGTAAATACGGTTATAAACTGTAAATAAAACTTCTAATGTTCATTGTGTGTTACAGTGTTAGATAGGTAACTATGTAGGTATTGAAAGGATTTTCTTTAGAATTGACTTGCGGCCTAATTCAACAAAAAATAGTACCAGGTTATCATGGTCTCCAATTAAATATATATAATATATATAAACACGCCTTTATCCCCGAAGGGGTAGGCAGAGGTGCTAGCACCCAAATTTGTGGCGCGATAACCGAAATTCACACGGGCAGAACCGCAGGCTACAGCTAGTTCATCATTAAATAAAAATCATAATGACAAAATAGAATGATATTATCAAAAAAATTGCTTTTGTCAGTATTAAGTATTCTAAACATTGGCTGGTTCACTTGGCGATTAGCAGTTCTTATAGCAACCTAGGTAATGAAAAAGGAAGGAAATAGAGAGAATAAGGAAAACAGAGGTAAACTGCACGGGATGCAAAAGTTTCATAACAATTTATAACCAGTGCTCCATCTACTTTACAAGTTTCGTTACCAACGACAAATACTTCCACTTACTTGTGTAGCCATCGGGTAGAATTTCAAGAGCCCTTTCAAGCGCGGTTTAAACTCCTCTTAGTATCCAATTTCAACTTCTTAAGAATATACTTGATTATGTAACTAATCGATACTTTGTAATCCTCATCAGTAATAAGAGTCTTTTTGTGTGAGGGGTGGAGCCATATTCTGAGGCTGGAAGAGGCACCACGGGCCATCTCACATAGATGGACTAGGACTCCATCAGCACCCTTATCGAGCATTACTTGCTCGCAGAAGGAGGCGGCGGCCGCGCAGGCCTTCGCGTTTCGTACCACCGCCGTGAGCAAGGCAGCGCGCGAAATAACTCACACTCCCACCCCAACACCCGGTCAGCGTGTGCAGCCCTGAATCCTCTCTCGCATCGCAGGGATGGCACTCGAACGTTGGCTCCTTTTGGATCCGATGCGGGTAATCCCCGAAGCACCCGTGCCCGATGATCACCTGCGTCAGCCGATGATGATGAGACGAGAGGCTACCGTGTGGCCTCTATAGCCAGTCCCCCACATCCAGCCAGTCTTATCGTCGGTACTACGGCTTGCTCTAATTATTCATTAAATTTTCCCCAATACACTCATTCCTTACACTAAACCCATATATGACGAGAGGCTACCGGGTGGCCTCTATAGCCAGTCCCCCACATCCAGCCAGTCTTATCGTCGGCACTACGGCTTGCTCTAATTTTTCATTAAATTTTCCCTAATACACTCAATCCTTACACTAAACCCATATATTATAATTTTGATGACAAACACAAATACAAACTTCTAATAAAGAGGCCTCCAAGTTTCCTTAAAGGGTTAATATAAGGGCAGGTTATTTTGGGACGGAAACCACACATTTCATGGAACTTCAAGCACGGTCCTTATAACAAACCCTTATCAAGTGAGCCTTTGATTGGGGGTCATAAGAAAGGGCAAAATATTACTCGTAGGTATATTCAATTGTAGTGCTGTTATAATATACCTACGGTTAGTATAATTTCATTTATTACCCGACTTACAAGCCGACGAGCTAAAGCCCGCAGCTCTGGCCGTGTGGAATTTAATTTCGTTCTCGTAACCACCAATTTGAACCTATCCCTGTGATGACTCATCGGTGAATATAAATTCAACATAAATTCTGTATTACTAATCATAACTCTGGTTCTACTTAACCGATTGCAATCAAACAAACGTAAGATTATAAGTTGGACCAAATAACTTCAAACAAAAAAACCGCATCGCTCCACAACTCAAAAAAAATTCTGAATCTAACTACAGAAATTATTCGATATCGTCATTTAGGTTGTGGAGGTTCGATGGTAATCGCTTCACAGTAAAATATCGAAGTTCAGCCGCATCTTAGACTAGAAAGTCGACCCCAACTGAGTTGGGAATAGGCTCAGAGAATGATGAAGATATTAATACAAATGAATAATGTATTGTATTATCTGAAACGTAGTCTGTATCTTGTTACTGTAGCAACTTCGTTGAGTTACGGCAATTGCGTTAGGTATATAACACATTCATAACTTAATTAATTATGAAACTTACTTTTGCCGACGTTTCGGACGGGTCACGTGGTCATGTAGGCTTACGGCTTGACTGTCGAGAGGTATGCGGCAAACATTTCTTTTTGTGCGCCTACCCTCCATTACTTCTATAATACAGTTAAGAACAGTTAAGAATGGCGACATGCCAAATCCATTATGTCAGTTTTTAATGGCACTGTTTTAAGTCTGAGTATTTTAACAGCTGGATTCTATGTCCCGGATAGTTTAAATTCGTCCATCCTATTGAAATTTTTAGATGTTTTTACATTTCAATAGCTCCACACAAGCTCCAACACAGAAATTATATATGGCAAAATTATCATCATAATCCGTGCGTTAATCCCGCATTCGAAAGTGTCACCTCGTAGTCTGATATTCGCTTGTTTCAGTCTAACTGCGTTACGGCTGTACCTCCATATTTTCTGTGAAGTGATTGTCATCTAACCTCCACAGCCTATAGGTATAGACGATATCGAACAATTGCAGGTAGACCAGTTGTTGAACTTTGAAGGGCTCCAACTACCCGTAATAACTGCCATAGATGTTTTTATGACAACTGAAACCGGCAAAATGTATGCTGCTGAGATGAGGTCTCGGGTTTGTTTCCATGGCACACACCAATGAGTTTCCGATGCTTTTCGAAGTTATGTGTGTATTTAATTTTATCGCAGGTTTATAAGTGCGCGGTTAATGGCAATAGGCTCGCCAACTATTACATTGGGACCTAAACATAAACTGGTGAAATGTGGGTGCTAGCACCTCTGCCCACCCCTTCGGGAATACAGGCGTGAGTTTATGTTATGTTATATTATGTTTATTCTATAATCTTAAACTATATGCTTATCCCACAGTTCAGTAAAAATTCACCAAATTGCAACATAAAACGTATTCACTGAACCAGAATCGACTTAACTATGTATAAGGATTGCCTACAAAAGTTTTGCTAAGTTGGAGAAACTTCTTTCTCGAAGTGTCTTATTGACTATCATGAGCTATAAAATTTTAATGTTCTGAGAAAAGGTACGGAAATGGCGAGGGCCAACTTATGCTTAACACGTATGCTTTGAATAATAACGTTTTTAAACAGAGAAGTTAAGTTAAATGCGATGTCCCTTTACAAATGAACGCGGATTTTAGAGAATCGTTATATATAAGTAAAATACTTGATAAGATCATCATCATCATATAAATGTGTTGTAATAAAATCTATACTATACCGAATTATGATTTATTTTCATTTATAATTCTGCTGTATAAAAATTTAAGAAGAAAAATAATTACAAATTTAAATTTTTTTATCACGAATCATACGGACTTGGAAAATTTATTGATAAGTAAGCAATTAGTTACACGAAAATTTACAATAGATTAGACTAATTTATTCCGAGGATTTGGTAATCAAAACCTATTATCACCAGACATCCGAATGACTAGATACTCGGGCAATAGCCGTTATGGAACTCGATATTATAAGAAAGGGGTTTCAATTTGCTCAATAGTAAATATCCCACCAGCTGTAAGTAATATTTTATAACAGAACAATAACGATTGTTTTGAGACAGTAATGAAGTTTAAACCTGTTAATTATTCAATTTCACGAGATGCTTTCGTTTGATTAATGAAGATTTGTTGAGTTAGTGCTGGTTTAATTTACACTTCAAAGATTCTATAGAAGTAAATACACCTGTACTGTTCTCGGTGGATACAGCCTCCTAAAATAACTGATATATAATTTATCATCTATAAGACACGTGCAGATTTTATTTTAGTTTGAATACGTGTGTTTGTTTTGAGAGTTTCCCTCTATTATTTCTATATTTGACTATAGTAGGAGAATAGAATGGAGAATATTAACATGTTAATACAAAATATATTGCTGGTAGTAATTTGTTACGAGGAATAATTTCACTGGGCAACACTTATTTAGACAAACCTTCAATAATCATACTAATATTATGCATGTGAAAATTCGTAAACATGTTTGTATGTTTGTTACTCAGTCACGTTTAAACTGCTACACAAATCAGACTGAAATTTAGTGCAAATAGAACTTATAGGTCACTCTTTAAAAAAGGCGTGTAAGATGAGGTCGTCTAGCTGATTGCCACCATTTTAACACTGTACCTGCTTGTAATATTTACACTCTCTCCTGAAACTGTGCCTTCAACTTACTATCAGGCGAGGTGAAGTGAAAGTTGACGTTGAAGAAAAAAAATGATTAGGTCGTTTTAACGCACCATTGTAAGGCTTAGGAAAAAGGGGTCACCATTACAAACACGTACAGTGGTGACCCTCTTTCCTAAGCCTTTATCTCCAGCTCACCATCAAGCGAGATATAATCAAAATTGACGTTGAGAAAAAAAATCTAACTAGGCCGCCAAGCTGAGCGCCATCATTGTTGCATTATACATGTTTGTCATATTGACGCTTTTTCCTGAATCGTCACATTCAGCTTACCATCAAGCGAGATGAAGTCAAAATGACGTTAAGAAAATTTCCCATAGGCAACATTCTCAGATTCTCTTGAACCTTCATGCCGTCCAAGAGCTAGCACTAGAGTAAAAAAAAATATTCTACGCAGGAATATACTTGTCTTATAAGACGGGTTTACACAAGACACCTATGTTCCGACCTGAACAAACATGAATATTATATACCAAAGTAATTACGAATATTATACATTTCTTAATTTCCCAAGTGCGTATTATATTTTCCTTATTGAAAACACAAGAATTGATTACGTCATATAAATAAAAACCTATTACATTACAACTTCTGATAATAACATCAAAAGTTGTTGGCGATTGCGTCATTCTTTTTTTCCCGTGCTAATATCCCAACGGATAGCCCCCGCTGAAGTTATGTTGGCACCGAACCGTCCAAAACCGCACGGCCGTCGTGGGCCATCAGTTTCTGAGCCTCTGGCATATCCCACACGCCCCAGCTGACCCAAGGCCAGCGAAGACCCTCTCGGGTGTGAGATTACGGTATCCACATCTTTCAACGGATAGGGAGAGCGCGCATCTCGTTGCCACCGCACCCTGCTTCTCCTAGGGTCACAGGCGGCTCTCCTGTCACCCTGTAGATTGCGTTATTTTGGTTTACAATGTCTTTTTCGGATGTAATAAGCCTTCCCGAAGAACAAAACCTCTGTTCGGGCCCTCTCCGGGAGTAGTAGCACTGTCGTGAAACAAATTACTTCACCTCGATGGCAACTCAAAAATGTAGAAGAAGAAATGCCTTTTTTAGGGAAAAACATATCGCGATCGTCATGAGATCATGAATATATAATCACGTCTTGTGTTTGAACGAAGACAAATGTATGTAAGTTGTACCACCTATACCTATACCATAATCATACTAGTTATTACCTTCGGCTCACTCAGCGTTAAATACTGCTCCCATTCGTTATTCCAATTATAAAAATAGTTTATATATTATGTTCTTCTAGACTATGCTCTGTTTTACCTTTTTCACAAATTTCATCCAGATCTGTTCAGTCGTTTATACAAAAAGAACAGTTACAGACTTGACTTTTTCTTGTGTTTTTTTTATTGAATGGTATTACTGAAACCAATTAAGTATTATTGAAACTTTGTTCCTTAAGCTTAAATCGCTACTTTGAAATAAGCTTCGTAATCTTACTTCCTGGTAATATTATAAGCGCAAAAGCTTGAGCGAGTGTAAATTATCTTTTATTATATCATTTATTCACACCGTAACAACTTAACGGCTTTCAAAAAAAAAAATGAAATTTGGAGAATATAGTTTTATGTGAAAACAAAGAACATTCTTGGTGTCTTTATAATAATCCCGTATTTTATGACCAAATGAACAAAGAAAACTCGATAAAGCCAAAACAATGCACTAAAGTTGGCAGATGCCGAGTTTAATGAAAACTATTGTAATAACAACTACGAGATGAAATCGCCCCACTCCCACCCTCAAGGGTTGGAGGTTAAGTAAATGGTGTTGAAGGATCTGTGTGTAATCTAAAAATAAGAGTTAGGTACGTAATAAATATCTTTCATGACTTTTTTTTTATAACTGGCTTTGTTGCTTTGCGATCACATCACCCCATCGCTTTATAACTTGTAGCAAAAAACAATTAAAAAGAGTGGCTCTCCGAGAGACAATATTTGACCAATAACCACGAATCTCAGACCTAAGTAGCAAAAAAATATAGACACAAGCGCGGATGGTTTTGATATAATTTATGGTCGGGAGCTCGTTCACCGCGCGCCTTTGCACCCCGTGCCATCTTCAAAAGACAGCCCAAATATGCGTACTGCCCTTATAGAGCTCATTTTGAGCAACCTATGGGTCCACGTCCACATAACATAGCATATACTCACGCCTATATCCCCAAAGGGGTAGGCAGAGGTGCTAGCACCCACATCTCGCCAGTTTATGTTTAAGTCCCAATGTAATGATAGGTGGCGAGCCTATTGCCACTAACTGAGCACTTATAAACCTGCGATGAATACACACATAACTTCGAAAAGTCATTGGTGTGTACCATGGTAAAATCTAGGATCGAACCCGAGACCTCGTCTCAGCAGTCCATTACCCATACCACTAGGCTACCACGGTTACATCTGCAACCATACCTATACTTAGGTATAAACAAAGGTATCACAATGTGTTACCGTACTACCGTAGATAGGACTTTCCCAATGTTGGGAAGCTTTGGCCTATTGTTTCCATGCTGGCCAGACAGATTCTTACAGGATTTTATTTCAAGTTTTCCTTCTCTCGTAGTGATATAACTGGCTTATGACACCCTTCAGATGAGACGAGGATCTTTAAATCTTCAAAGGTAATTTAATCCTTGCTATTAAAACCCTCAATCGTTCTCCAAAACAATGGTAGATAGTGAGGGTACAGGAAATTCGTTAACATAAACATTAACCTGAAAGGGTCGTGGTACAATTGCTTTAATTATTGTTGGGTATTTATTTATTGTTGTCACAAACAGTATTGAAAAAAATATTTATGAAGTCCTATCGGGGTTTTAATATACCGCGGTAGCCTAGTGGTATGGGTAATGGGCTTCTGAGACGAGGTCTCGAGTTCGATCCCAGGTTTACCATGGCACACACCAATGACTGCGATGCTTTTCGAAGTTATGTGTGTATTCATCGCAGGTTTATAAGTGCCCGGTTAGTGGCAATAGGCTCGCCATCTATTACTACTGTTTATATTTAGGTCCCCTAAATATAAACTGGCGAAATGTGGGCGCTAGCACCTCTGCCTATCCATTCGGGGATATAGGCGTGATATTATTAAAAAAAATATCGGGGTTTTTGTTTTCTATATTATTAGACTTTGACCACAAGACCATCTCTTCTTCTTCTTACAGTCTCGGGACCTTTAAGCTAAGCGTCAAAAACTCGTAAAGTAGAGTAGCTGTTAGGGAATTTGTAAAAATCAATATACCTATTGAAATAGAAGATTTACGGATATATTCTCAACAATAAAATTTTATGAGATGCAAACACTAAACCCAAATTGATTAGATTTGTACAAATGGGTCATTATTCTGGGACATTAGTTACTAAACTAAATCGTTTAATGCTTTTCATGGAGGTAACGGTTCATTATTTTTAATGATTTCATAAAAAAAGGGTTTTTTACAATTCTCTGGACATTTTATATGTATAAACAGTAAGTATATAATTTGCCAGGTCATCTGATTTCAATGTACCTATTTGATTTTATAAAGAGATATTCACAAGGTATCTGAAAGAAATAATTTTGATTTAAATGTGTTTGTCGAAAAATAAAGAACATTTCGTATTTAGATATATATTCGAAACAAAACTTTTGGACAATATGGCATGGCTTACAAGGTGTAATGAAGGGAAGAAGTTATCCGATACGCCGAATATATTGAAATAAGACTATATTTAACGCATTCTTTAGTAATTTATTTGGTATTACTTTATCATTTACACTATTCTCAATTTTTCCGTTAATTTTCAGCAACATGGTATCATTTAAAAGATACACAACAGCAACTAAATTTCATTCTATAAACGTCGTTGTAAGCGCCCATTCGCGATATTGCACATTGACTTAAAAACTGTTCAAAAATGTTACATTTATATTCAATTAATGGTTTGTTGTTATGTGGCTAACGGCATCTGCACGAGCGGTTGGGACTCAATATCCAATGGTAGCCCACACAGGATGGGGAATAACCGCAAAACCATTTAAAATGACGATAGACCAAGCCATTGTATTCGTTTTTCATGAACAGATAACAGCTTTTGGGAAACCATTTAGTTTTATTTCTTATATATAAGGGTTAGATGGTTTATATTTTTTTTTATACTACGTAGGTGACAGACAAGCACACGGCCCACCTGATGGAAAGCGGCCACCGTGGCCTATGAACGTGTGCAACACTAAGGGTGTCACACACGCGCTGCCACCCTGAAAGGAAAGGGGGAGAGCTGGGAAGGGGTGGGGAGGCTAGGAAGGGGAGGGGAAGGAGGAGTACAGTGAGCTCTGGCTACCGTACTTACCGGTGGGAACACAACACGATGGTTATTATGACCGCGGTCTTCTGTAGGGCGGAGGTACTTCCCCAGTTGGACAGCTCATTTCGGACGGGAGATACCGTCGTGTCCTACCTCCGATGAATATAATATTGTGTATTTAATCGAAATGCTAAGCACCATATATTTCGTATGGGTAACAGTTATTCATTAGTCTATCAGGGGTAATATTGATATTTCAATGTCCAAGTGAAAGCGAGTTTGAACTCACCACGCATTTGACAGATTTAGCCTTATTGATTAGCCAATAGAAATGCATTTTCTCTAGTCCTTGGGTTCAAAAAAAGGGAATTTTAAAAATTTCCAGGAAATACTAGGCGTCCCTGTAACAAACCAAATAGTCGTATCGTTTAGCATAACTTTTTTGACAATCACACCTAATATTATAGTCACAGTGACCTAGAAAACCACAACCCTGCATTCTGACCCTTTTGAAACGACTTCCAAAAACAAACCTGAAACATCCATTCCCCTAAATTAAAATTGAAAATTTTAAATCTTAGAATTTATATTGAAACAGGCAAAAGGTATCGAATACAGTCGATTTAATAAGGGACCGCTTAAATTGAGAGGTAGGCCCTTGTTGATACTTGAACCATATACGGTATCTAAATAAAGGCTTACCAAATCATATTTTATCGTCAAAATTCTTCTGATCTTTTGAGAATGATTGGGTTTTGTGTCAACGTCCTTATTTTCAGACTGATGTGATTTAGGTATTTGTCTTTGGCACGGCTGAAACACCCGGAACGGGATTTCTCTTTTACATGACGTAAGTAATATTCGTCTGATACTCTCCAAAACGTTAATTGGTAATGCTTGTGTGGCTAAGCACGTAATTAATTTCCTAGTGATTTAGGAGGAATAGGGTCAAATATTTTTTCAATTTATTTAGCTACAACATTTTCGGTTAGAAATTTATTTTCGGATTTCATTTCTTTTTTCAAGTACCTACCCGATTGGCGACAATAGGCCCCCTATTACGTGGGACCGAAAATCATAGTTTGTGAAATGTTGGTGTTAATACACCTCTGCCTACCCTTTCGGGGATTACAGGCGTGAGTACAAGTACATATGTAAATAATATAACGCCTGATAAAAAAAGATAGAACTATTGTAACTTAATATCAGTTTGCATTTTATCAGGCGTTTTATCGGCAAATTTCCGGATGTCAAACGCCTGCTGAATGCAAACTGCTTTGTTACTAAAGCAGTTTGCATTCAGCAGGCATTGTGGGTAAGGAGAATAGGTTTAATATTCTGTCTATAGCATTGGACGGAGTATTTCCATGTATAATATAAATATTTGTATGTATATAAAAAACCAGTAAAAGTTTTTTTTAATTTTTATTCATTTTTATTCATGGCACCTCGCCTGATGGTCTCAGAAAAGAGAGATGGTGACCCATTACAACTCAGCTCACCTCCACCGAATTAGTGGGGGCGGTATCCGTGGGGATTTCCCGCAAATCTTAGGTGCGCTGGTGGTGTCTTTATGTGGGTTTACTAATGTTTGCCATAATTTAAAATGACATAATTTCATTAGAAATAACGTTTCAGTGGCCATAATCGTGAAATGACATAAAATCAATTTCACTAATTCCATTGGTCATAATCGATAAAGTGTCATGATAATTTAAATCCATGAATTTATTTTCTATAATTTTCATTTTCGAAAATGCCATTTTCCATAACTTTTATTCACCATAATATGAATAAAGATAATTTAGTACAAGTCTCATATGACGTCTACTAAATAAGCTCGACGGAGCCCGCTTCGCGGGCTCCTACTTCTGGGTGGTTTAAAAAAAATCCACGAAGACTAAGACAAAACCAAATTAGTGCAAATGAATTTATGGAAAACAGTAGAATACTATTTAGATACAAAAATATTTAAATATCTTAGTATGTATAGTTACATTACATTCTAGAACCCAAAACAGAAACTAGTTAAGCTATATTTAACATGAGTTTGATTGTCCTAGAATATTTATTTATTTGTTCTAAACTTACTTCAACTTCTCCAAAAGGTTCAAAAAGTACCCACAGTCAACAAAGGATATAAGTGTAGGTACATGTATTGTGTGCGTAAAGGTTGCCTGGCAGAGATAGCTTAAAGCGATAAAGCCGCCCATTGTACTGCTTGTGGTGTACAATAAAGTGTGTAATAAATAAATACACCTTTATATTGAGCTATATGGATAGGTATATACCTACCTAAATACACAGAATGAACGATCTGAAAAAAATGAATGAATGAATGGATTAATGTTGATGGAGATAAAAGCGTCACCTCTTTCGCATCTACACCAGTTAGGCGACAATTTTTTAATCATAACAGGGTTAGTGTTTTTAATATTATTAGCAATTTAAATGTATTCGAAAAAACTTAAATATACCTGTCTGGAATGTTAACCTTAAATTTTATTAGCTTTTGGTATATACTCATCAAAAAAGTTTGAGCAACGCTTAATTTTGCATATTCTGCCAATTATATTGATCGATTACTTATTAGAAATCGATACTTATTAGAAATAAAAACTTGATTTTGTTTTGTCTTTTTTTTTATTAAAAGTATTACTCTATCACACACATAAGAAAATAAGCCTGAAAATGTTGGTGTTGTAATAAAAAAAACATTTTTAACTCATTTTTACGTCATGGCAATGGAGGTTTCCGCGAAAACCATATAAATGTTTAATGGAGTACAGTTGGAACCACTAAAAGAAAGAAGTGCTTTAAACAGGATATTATACTCGGAATCATTCTTTACTGTTATAGCTGAAACATGACTCCATTACAAGTGAAGTGAAGTGCAATTAAGTGCAATATTGTAGGGTGGCTACATATTGATGAGATGAGTAACATTGTTTTGTTTTAACCATAACAGTGTTACACTTCATTTTACATTTAGGACGATCTAGATAATAACATTTTTTTCCAAATACGAGTTCTGCGGTTCGAAGCGCCCTGTGTTTTTCGCATGATAACTATATTTGCATTGGTCTAAGTTTCTTTAAAAGGTCAAGCGTCAAAAATGGAGCTGGATTGGCCACACACACGCTGCATAGGGACCAGAACCATATACCAAAGCAAGCGCTACACTGGAACCCCCAAGGAAAGCGTAAGCATGGTCATCTCAAACACACCTTTTTTTTCCCTGTGCGGATATCCCTACGGATACACCCACATTAGAAGCTTACTAATGATGATGAGAGAAAGTCCTAAGCAAATTCCTCGATAGCGCTCCTAAACATGCCTCGTGTAGAGGCGAAACACGTGCTGAAGTGTGTTTTTCGCAGTTGCGGAATATTGCACATACAACAACATCTCTCCTCGGGTAAGAAGATTAATCATTGTGAAACGTTTAATTTGCTTCATGTTTTGTTTATCTACTACTACCAATCGACTTACAATCTCGGCATTAAAGCAATTAGCAACTCTTCAAACGATATTGAGTTTATGTAAATCTATTCAAATCAAATATAATCGTGTCTAAAATTGGATGTCGCCTGATCGCTAGCAGATAATACGAGTACAATGTAATTCGCGTTTGCCAAAATTGAAATCAATGCCAAAATTTATTTAACATGACGAATTTAATGGCTAGCATAGCCATAAACGGTTAGATAAACTTCATCCATGACCCACATACGAAATTCCTGCGGTCATTCGGTAATTTCAGACTGAAAATATCAATTCCCACTATAAAAATCGACGAGATGTTTTTTCATGTATGTTGGTTGCATGATAATTTGTAGGTGTGGTTTCATTTGCACCATTGACCAGCACCATTAATGGTACAAATGTAACTGCCATGTACTGTTTGCACCACTGAAAAATAAACAAGTTTTTCATCTGGATATTCTTATTGGCGATCATTTTCTCTCTCTCTCTCTCTTCTTTCTGGTTATGACTGCTATACCTACACACTGTCGGTTATGCATGTACAGTTAAAACCATCATGAATAAACCTAGCGTGTGTGGCATCCGTCGAGTTTGCCTGCCAGAGTTCTCAGTTATATAAAACTCGGTTATGCATGTCGGTTATGCATGTAAAGTTAAAACCATTATGCATAACCTAGCGTCTATGGTGTCCATTACCCTACTCAACGCCGGGAACACAACACAAGATTATTATTACAGAGGTATTTCCCCAGTTGGACTGCTTAATTGAGATGGGAAATACCGTCGCGCCTTTCCTCCTTTATTTTTTTTTTATTTTACTAATAGCCACAATCGATCAGTTGTTCGCAATTAACTGGCTGTTCACCCCTGCTATTATATTACATCCTTATCGCCTTTAGTGGCGGGATTACGATTACCATATTCGAGATTCCACCTGTTGTAAAAGATTTCCACTTAAGTTTTTTCCCAACAAAAATATCTTACGTAAAACTTTATTCGAGACCCACAAAACCTTTTTTTTACTTTTAAAAAGTTAAGGGATAAAGTCATGTGGAGCCATTCCCTTGATAAAAGGTATAGAAAGATTTCCGTTCGTGAGGAATTAGTCAAAGTTAGGAGTTCAAAAGGTGCTATAGGATACGTATTAGGTTTTAGATTCGATTTCTGAGCAGAGTTGAGTAATATTGATATTTTTATTATTTTTTATTAACGTTTTATTTATGTCACTTTATACCTATACCGAATAAATACGAAAACGAAATTAATGTCAAAGCTATTATGTACTAGTCTATCTTAGAGGGATGCATATATACATTGATTAGTGTAGGCTGAAAATAAATCTCAGAAAAGAGTCTCATCATTGTACAGTGTACACCAACCATAATACAATGGCGGCCGTCACATTGCTTCCTCATCTGTGCCCGTAGCACTCAAAATTATCGTATTCGTACATACATATGCTCAAGGCCGTAATCCCCGAAGGGGCCTACCCGTATTAAAAAAACACCCACCTTCCGCCAACTATGTTTTTCAGTCCCACGTAATAGGGGGCAAGCCTATTGCCGCCAATCGGGTACATAAAAAAATTATTAATGTACTCGATTGGCGGCATATTATTTTGACTCGATTCCTTGTTTTGCGGTGTAAATTGCAAGGAAATTAATTACATGCTTAACCAAACAAGCCCTACCAGTTAACGTCTTGGAAAGTATCAGAGTTTCAGTATTCGTCAGACATCGTATTCGTAATGTAAAGGTATTGAGAGCGCGGAGCATTACGATTGCCAGTCTTCACGGACATACAGGTTCCAAGTAGACACGTTGCCTATCGTAATGTTCCACTCTCTCGATACTTTCGATAGTTTTTCGTGCAATGATGCTTTTGCACGTTCCGAAGAAAGGAATAAAATAATTTATTCAAGGTGGATCAAAACTAGTTCCAGCATGCCAACGAAAATGCATTAAACAATAGCTGAGCTTAAAATAAATGAGCCACTTGCGGCATTATATTTAACGTTGCACAAGTTTGCTTATCTAAAGTCTCAGTTTCATCTTAAAGAGTAAAGTTTGCATCATGTGCACCCTCGTTTAAAGAAATTACAAACGCTTGCAAGTTTCCCGTTAACAATTTTTGCGAAAATTTCACTTTTATGAAGAATTTTACACGGTTTTTTTACTAGTGTTTACCCGACTACGACAAAGTCACAGGATTATGATTTTAACAAGCTATGTATGTATTCATTTATATGTGCAGGATTATCTGTTCCCTCATAGCTCCTCAACTACTTATTAGAACTAGACAAATAACATATCATTAGAAGTATTTTGATCAGCCGCTAGTTATGCTAATTATGACGCTTTACTAAGTGCTCTAGCGGTCATATAGTACCATTAAATATAATTTGATATAATATGCTGGACTTAATTTCGAGGGCTTAATAAGCACTTTATATGAAAAATATACATGAATTATAAAGTAATAAAACACATAAATAAACAATTAAGTTTAAAATATAAAACCCGACTACTGAAAAATCACACTCTAAATAAATCAAGGAAACCCGTGGTGGTTTTTTAATACTTTTCAGCGCGGTTTATCAGTCGCGCGATAATCAGGTTTTAGTTTTTAAATTTAACTTTTTATATCACAGACTGCCTTCACAGCTAACTTTAGATGTATTAATTATAAGTGTATTTTAAAATTTATTTAAAGCTCGCTTAAATAAATCGGTAGTTGCTTGGTGATACCTTACGTATTTTTACTCCCACACACAATTCATCCATCTTTTTTTGGGCCGACCTCTGCTCCTAAATTCATTGGTCCTTTTTTAAAATATTACTATCTTCTCTTCTGATAGTATGTGATATGTCCATACCACGACAGACGTTATATATTATATACGTGTGTTTATAAATAATAATAAAAACAGGACTTAAGAATATTCTGCAAAAAATTTACTTAAGTTTAATATCCAGGGGCTTCTACGAAAATGATCGCCGTTGTCAACTTTGTTTGTTTTTTGCTTAGCGGTTGCGGACGTGCGCCTCAATTAGCGCAAATCAAATATGGCTACCGCTCCTTGCAATATAAGGCCTGTTCTTCGTAACTATGAACCAGCGGCTCGAGCTTTCACTATATACAAACTCTATAGAGGTAGTGATGGTTACTACAACGCGGCATAAAAAATAGTTACTGCTTTGGTACAAATTGATGTACCTATTCATACACCCCATGACATGTTCATGTGGCGATACCACATGTACCCAGCGCCATCTAGCGATAGCAAGAGTAACCGATACGACACTCCGGATCCTGCATCGCGAAAACGAAGTTCTCGCGCTCTGGTACAATATACATACAACAACCCAACGACAACCGTTTGGGCTGCGGCCCGCTAAGCGTGATCACCTTGCCTGGTCGGAGGATCCTCCTTTTGTGTTGGAGGGACATCACATCCCATTTCTCCACACAAATATTGGCAGTTCATATAACAAAATTGACATTAGCTTACTAACAGACAAGCCTTCTAGCCGTTTTTGCGATCTAGTTTGTTAGCAATACAGTGTCTTTAGTCACGAAATAATCCAGCAGTGTTTCGTGTACTACAATTCTATCAAAAATCAGTTCAAGAAATATGAAAACTATCTAACATTTTCCAGTCTAAAACACCCAATTTGTATGCAAAATTTTCAAGTGCGTTTAGAAATTAGTAACTTCTTCAATTGATCTATTACAGCCTACTGCTGGACACCAAACCTTTATCAATTTTGGGAGGCTTTGACCTATTATTTCCACAATGACCAGGTGGGTTGATATAGGGTTTTATTTTTCCCTTATCTCGCAGTGATATCGTCTGCGAATTTTTCCTTTTGGCGCGTCATACAACGCCCTTCGGATTTTTTATTATATTTTAAAATACACTACAAGTTACAACAAAATTATTGACAATACAAAACAACTGAGAAACATTTTGAACTGGACTGTAACTCAAAACAGTGTACACAGTGTACACACAAAATTGGAAAATGGTATAACGAGATAAGTGAGTTGGAAAAACAATATATACCTATTAGTGTATACTTATTACCTATTAGTGTCTATCAACAAAAATACGAAAAACAATGAGATGGTATTCCAGGACACAGCGTGTATGCTGCGTTCTAGTCAACCTGCTCAGGTTGGAGGATACCTTTTATGATTTTGATAAAACTGTTGAAATTAGGGTGGTGAAATTCTTTTTACGTCATCCCATTTAATTCGATTTTTTTTTCATCGTACTTCTTGTTACTTGCAGTATTTTTGTTAAACATTATAATATAAATGAACATGCCCTCTGCAACATACCTCCGTCACACTGGATTTCTAGACTTGTTTGACGACCATATTATACCCATATCGCTAACCGCTACCGCTCAATGCGAATCACGGCCTGTTTCTCGATGGATGTCAGTGTTTACAAGCTTCACTGGTACCCATAGCAGGTATAACGTTACATTTTAATCACCCTCTCTCCCATAACGCTGACGTCACTCGTTTTTAGATAACTTAACGTTTCACACAGCGCAACGAGAGTCTTCTCTTTGTTATCAAAATCGATGATTGGACAATACTCGTGATAATGAGCTGTATTCACGTTTAGAAATAATGGTACAGTCAGGTGCACAAGTCATTTATTAGTTTTTTTTTTTTTAAGGGATTTTATGACATGGTAACTAGGACCTTTATGTCAAGTCTTATTTTATTTTATAACACTTTATTCACTAATCTAGTTGGAATGATTCTTGATGATGGTGATGACGATGACGGATGATAGTTGCCCCAGTAAAGTAGTGGAGACTTTACTAGAAGCTTTCCTAAGGGAGATTTGACACCAACACGAAAAATCACAATTCACTATAATATTCCACTTTCGTACACTTGTGCACTTTGTCTAAGCCGTTATGTCTAAAATTCCACCATTTTTACACATAAAAACTCGAATTTACACCAATATTAGAAAATGAAACACAGGAGCGTTGTGACACTTTTCGCGTTCCCGCCTAAAAACCGTCATTTATTAGGTATGTGAGCTCCTCAGGTGATTATTTATAAATTGGAGACGATATTTTTGTTTCCTATGAGTCCCAAACTGAATGCCGACAAATCCTTCTATGACAAGATTATAGTTCGACAGAATGAAACTCCGATACGACTCAATTTCGACAATATTTTAGATCGAAATAACTTAATCCCGACACTACTGTACTCCGACAAAGCGTCTATTTCTTGTTTTAGTCGAATATTGGCACGTGTTTCCTTCTTCCTACAGTCCCGGATCCTTTAAACGGGGAGTAAAAAAGCATCTGATGAGGCCGTTAAACTGAGCGCCACCATTGTAACACTATACATGTATATAATGATGACTGATTCCTGAAACTTTGCCTTCAGCTTACCACCGGGCGAGGTGAAGTCCAATTGACGTGCTATAAATAAATTAAAAAAAAACGTAGTATCGTTGCTACTTGTAAGTAGATATAGTGGACCCCAGAAGTAACTAAACAATTTGCGACTAAACTTGTATGAAGTAGAAATAAAAAGACTTCCTACCCGAGGACATAGGAATTCCTCAAGTGCGAAGAACAAACCTCGACACATGTTTCGCCTCCACATCCTTTCTAAGAAATTTAGTGACTATTGCCGTCGTCGTTAGGATTGTTGGGGAATGATCCCCCCCCCCCCCTCCTAATTTTTTTCTTCCACTTATGACACTAATTAACCTCTTCCGAATTGTATAGTTCTTGACCTAAGTCATAGTGATCAACAATCAGCTTCAAATGCTTAATAAATATCCTTCCAATACGGTACACACTAGCTCTTGATTTCTCAATAGTACACACTGCAAATAACTTGTAACTCTCAGAACGGACTACTCGAAACTGGAGAGAGGTGCACACAAGCAAATATGAAGTGTTCGATTGTTAACAATGAGATACTGGAGTGGTTTTAGTTCAAATGTGAAACAAAACTACATTCTCGGCTATTGTTTTCATTGTATTTTTGTAATAATTTGAGAAAAGAGGTCATAACTGTCATCATCATAGATATGTATTTTCCTGATTGTATTCGAGACCAAGGAGAACTTGGAATTTATTCAAAATTAAGAAATCTTTCATTCTGTGTAGAGTGCTAAACGGTACTAAACCTCAAAATAAGAATATATTAGGGGTTAATTTAGCAAATCAACCATCGGTACATACAAAATGCAACGCAAACGAAACTCAGCGGGAATTTTTTTTAAGTATTTAGAAATATTTACTTCATACATATATTTACTACATTCATGTCATATGAATAATGTTAAATTTTATAATTGCCTCGGTCGGACGTCCTATTGTTGAAACTATTGACAAGCTCATCACCCTCTATAGGTGCGTCCAGATTTGTGACATGAACAGCGGACGGACAGCGAGGCATCAAGATATGACGCTGAGTGTGGATGTAACAACTTGTGGCACATGGGCACATAGACGTCAGTACTAGAGTTGTGCTGACACGGCCACGAGCCGATCGATGGTTTCATTTAGGATTAGCTATCACGCAGCTGAATAGGTGACGGACAGACTTCTGACACGGTCACGATAAAATGTTACGTTAATGTAGACGCGGCATAAGATGACGTCAAGCCAGTCATCTTGGGCCTACCCCTCCTACAGTAACGCGGGACTAAATATCATAACTAAGACATAAATATTCATAAATTCTACATTGTAGCACACACAGTTTACAAACTCTTCTTAAATCTGAGGCCAGCTTTAGGACAACAACCGATTGACGTATGTACTTATACTTGCAATTTTTAACTCAATACTTTTTCACCAAATATTATGTTGCAAGATGATATCGTTACGTAAAATTCTAATAAGAATAAATCAAAAAAATTTAGCACATTCGACAGTAAAATAAAGCGTTCAGAAACTCTAATTGCTCATAAAAAAAGTCCTTGGCAATGACATCCAGAGACATAATCAGATGGTAATTGGTTCAACTGACTTTAGTATTGCGTTGCTATTCATGAAAATGCTTTATTACGAAATTTTATGCTTAGCCATAGTCAGTATATTATGTGCAAGGAATTCGAAATCCAATTACAGCCACCAGTTAATGAAATCATGGTTTCCGGCAGAGTGGAATTTAGGTTTTGGGTCACTGCATCTCTTCCTATACAATGTCTTTTTTTATACCACTTAGGTGGCAAACAAGCACGTGGCCCACCTGATGGAAAGCGGTTACAGTGATGAGAAGGTTAAGAGCGCCTCTGTGCTGAAGACAAAGTAGGGTTGCTCGGTCTTCCCACAAACAATACAAAACATGTCCAGTGAACTCTGGCTACCCTAGTCACCGCTGGAAACACAACACAAGGTTATTATTAGCCGTGGTATTCTGCAGGACGGAGGTACTTCGCCTGTCGGACTGCTCATTTTACCGGGAGAAACCATCATGCCCTACCTTCGTTAAAATCAGACAGATATATACAGCACAAATCCAGCTTCAGATCTATGGCTCGAGTCAACAATGGTTAGAATACTCAGAAAGCGGTATAGGCTCACTACCTATAACGTGGGACCGAATACAATGAGTGGTGAAATGTAGGTGTTAATTCACCTCTGCCTACCCTGGTGGGAAACCACGAAACCATTAGTTACAAGGGACGTTACCAATAGCATTAAAAATCAATAATCATCATCATTTAACTAGTTTCTGCGAGGACGCTGTGTTCGACAAAATCCAAATTCGAAGTTGAAAATTAATTCCCGCATCACTATGACACATGTTTTACTCCAAATAACTACATATACACATAAATATGCTCATGCCCGTAATACCCAAAGGGGTAGGCAGAGGTGTATTAAACACCCACATTTCGCCAACTATGATTTTCGGCCGGGGGCGAACCTATTGTCGCCAATCAGGCACTTCGTAACAAAAATGGGTATGCCGAAAATAAATTCGTAACCGAAAATGTAGCAGTTAAATACAAAATTTTGACCCGATTCCTTGCTATGCGGTGTAAATCGCAAGGAAATTAATTACGTGCTTAGCCGCACAAGCACTAACAATTAACGTCTTTGGGAGCATCAGTTAGATCTAAATAACTTATTAGCACTATATAAATTGAGTCATTGAAAATAATTTCTTCAAAATGTTAAGTCTTGAGAAATATTTCAATACATTATTATAATTAGAACTCAAAATGGAGTGGAATCAGGTGTTGGGAAAAGTTCATTATATTGACGTCACTCGCGAAGGAGAAATACTCAGTATTTATGTAGGACAAATATGAACACCACTTGTCTAAGTAACCGAAGTGAACGTTCAAGTTTTAGCAATAAATACAGGTCTGAAGTCAAATCATTCTACCTACGGAGCTAAGTTACAGAGTTTGTCAAACTAGCAAGTTACCGTCAAATGGAATTCTAAAGCAAACGAGAAGTTTAACTGGTCTGCAGGCAATAGAATACTGAGAACATTTATCTATTCATGACTGCTGTTTACTGTACTTCATAAGCACGCTCGCACGCACACACGGACGCACATACAAATACACACACAAACACCCACACACACACATACACGCACACACACATACACACGCACACACACATACACACACCCACACACACACATACACGCACACACACATACACACGCACACACACACACACACACACACACACACACACACATACACACACACACACACACACACACACACACACACACACACACACACACACACACACACACACACACACACACACACACACACACACACACACACACAGACACACAGACACACACACACACACACACAGACACACACACAAACTGTTACTTATTATTTATTTCTAGTTATTTCTTTCATCTATTTATTTCTGATACACGCGGTCCTACAAACGATAATTTCACCGTTTACATCTTTCCCATTCCCCCAATATACGCAAGGTGGATAGAATCCCCCAGCGCACAAACACTATTGCTAAGCGCTGCATAGTTCAAATGAATACATTGATAAATGATAAAAAATTGTCATGTTCATAATAAGATTTAATTTCGTACCGACGTGTACACTGTCATCAATGCATCATAATGTTGATTAAATCATACATTTGAATAATTAATTGGAACTCTGGAGATTGCATAAAAATCTTCATTGATAGAGAATTAATAAATCATTGAGAACTGGAATAAATTACTAATTAACTTCGATCCCGTGTTCCCAAACCATGGGAATAAGACATAAATTGTGTGTGTGACAATAATTGATAAAATTCGTTAAAAAGTGATTTAATATCACAAATTTATAACCCATGGGATAGGTTCCTATGATACTGTATTAAGTAATAGGAAAATTTATTTATCAATTTTAATATGAACTAGCTGATCCGCGCAACTTCGTCTGCGTCACCCCGTTTTTGCAACATTTTTCACCTCTCGTTGTAACATAATATAAACATTCCTCTTCAATCAGTTGTTCAACCAGTTGGTTGTAACATAATATACCTATCTATTAAAAAACCGCAAAAAAACCGTTGCGTAGTTTTAAAGATTTAAGCATACAAAGAGACATAAGGACATAATTGGATATAGGGACTGAGAACGCGACTTTGTTTCATACCATGTAGTAATGAGATGAATACAGATTATTTTACAATGCCACGCTTGGCATGCCAATTTGGCACGCATGGCACCACTATAAACCCAAAAAGTGCTGGTGTAATGTCAAGCTATGGAGTGAACTCCCTGCCGTGGTTTTCCCAAGCGACTACAATATGGGGTTCTTCAAGAAGGGCATTAGAAGGTTTCTACAGGGTAGGCAGCACGAGCGTAACGCACCTGATGTTGGTATCGTCCATAGGCTACGGTGACAGCTTTCCGTAAGATGGGCCGTGTGCTTGTCTCCCACCTAAGTAGTATAAAAAATAGAGTGTAACTAGCATGTTAATCTTCTCACCAGGATGAGTAAAACCATGCGAAGTGGAAGAATTAAAGCCGAAAAACGAACCCTGGGCTCCCAAGTTAAGGCGTCGGATGCAGCCAAGACGCTCATGGTGATGTAATATAATATTATGTTATATTATTTCTACAGTGAAAGTCGGTTATTCATGGTAAAATATAATTATTGTATGTATAGGCATTTTTCATAATATATTATATGTTTTAATTTACCCAGCAGTTATGAATAAGAAGTTATTATTGGATTATTAGGAGACATAATTATAACTCACAACCAGTTCAAACACCTATTTATTGAAAGCAGCTAATTAACACCGGCACGGAAGGCAATTCAGTCAAACATAACATAATGTGTAAATTCCTTTTCAAAGGAAAACATCCGGCTTCTCTATCGAACAGAATTCGTGGACATTCTATTCTAAACCCATTTAATTTTGTATATGTTATTGTACGAGTATATTGAGAAATTTGTACAGAACAAACCTCTCATATACAATGGTGGATATCTATTTTGAGAAAATGTATTGTCGATTGTATCAAGGTTATCACTCATCCAAGGTTTAAAAATTCCAACTATAAAAACAGCTAAATATAAGTTATTGACAAGAAATGAATGAAAAGACTAATAATAAAATGTTTTCACACAGTGCTTTAAAGACCTGGGAAATTCACAGTTGTTTCAGTGGAGTTTCGTTGCTGTTCCTATTGTTTCTTGCAATTTTTCTATATATTTCACCGTTTACATCTCCCCCATTCCCCTCCCCCCCTCCAAATAAACACATGTCGGATAGCATACCCGCATAGCATAGCGCACAATATGAGACACCTAAAAATGGTCCTGGCCAGGAACAAAGACTATTGCTGAGCGGTGCTGCGGCCGCAATGGAGATTTCATTATAGACTATAGGGATTGAATATTGGATAGGCTGGTAACACACAGTTATGGAGGAGACTAACGGACGCCTATCGTGGTAATAATTGTTCTAAACTGTACCTTGTATGGCTTGAATTGTATGGGCCCCGTCAAAATGGTCATGAGACAATACTCCACAGATATTTGTTTCACACCCTACTTAAAGGACCTGATGGAGAAAGGAAACACGTGGGCTGGCAAAGCGTTCCAAGACTTTATGGTGGCAAAAAGACTTGCGGAATAGTGTGGCTAACCTGCTTAGCCAGTTTATTAAAGAATATTATATCTACAGTTCTCTACCTCCTACCCTCTTCACGAAGGTCGGTCGGCTCTAAATCGAGTTAGCTGGTAAAGTCTGTGACCTGTGAAAGGCTGTTAATCTCTAATTGTATCAGAGAGCCACTCAACGTCGCGCTCTGTTCGAGGTTGTTCATAAATACGGGTAATATTAATTATTTTTAGCTTGTGCATTACCATGCGGGGTACTAAACTGCTTATTGTGATATGTCACAATATTACTAACACTTCTCCTTCTGTCGAATCGACGACATTTTTGAGTTGCCATCGTGGTGTAGTAATTTGTTTCACGGCAGCGCCGCTGCTCCCGGAGAGGGCCCGAGCATAGGTTTCGCTCTTCGGGAATCATTACTACGTCCCCTTCAGCCTTCGGCTGGCTTCGTAGCTATTCATCGTCATAAGCATTCGTGCGTTAATCCCAGTCGCATCTACAATTCGGTGTCCGTTTTTTCTAGTCTAACTGCGTTGCTCCACAACCTTTAGGTATAGGCTCTTTATCTCCATCCCTTCCCCTTCCGCTTCTCCTTGCCATCCCCTTAAAGCCCCCCTATATTTAAAAACGTTATGATATGAGTTAGTACTAGCGAGTTACAGCTTGTTATCTCGCTACGTGAAGCGAATGTAAACGTATTAGTCATTTTAACTTCGCATTCGCTTATATTTCCCTTCGAAGTTTAATTAGAATGTTGCCGCTGTATTGCTCTTCTTCACCTATTGCCGCCATAAAGGGATAATTAACTTAATTAACCAAGTCATTTATTATAATTATCAACATTTAAGCTGTAGGATATACACTGCTGAGTTCAAAACAGAATAATAAAGATTTCGTTAGGAAATTTCCGAATGAGTAGATGTGGCCATTTGCAACACCAGAGGTAACACAGAGTCCATGTAGAGGGAAGGAGGGGAAAGGTTAATGCTAAGAGTTTCTGTGCTGTCAGTGTAGAAGACAGTAAAGATTTTCGATCTTCCCACACACAACACAAAAACACTCCAGTGAGCTCTGGTTATAAAACCATATCTATATACTTCCTATAAAATCAACAAACAGCTTTGGGCTTGCCCTGTCCTATTTCTTTTCTCAACTAAGCTTAATTGCTAGTTGTGAGAAAATAAAAGGGAATAATGTACCTTCAAATATGACGCTCAATCAATTTTCAAATGATCGCCATTTTGACAATCCTCTTAACATACAAAGATAGTGTCAATTTTGATTTTAAAAAAAGATTTAGTTGGCACACAAGCACACGGCTCTCCTGATGGAAAGAGACTACCGTAGCCCATGGACGTTTGCAACTCCAGGGGCGCCACATTCGCGCTGCCGACCCTATGGAAACATTCTAATGCCCTTCTTGAACAGTTGAGCATAAAGGTTAAGAGAGCTTCTGTGCTGCCAACGCAGGAGACAAAGTCTTCCACTGACAGCACCATTCATATCTTTATTTACGTTTACGTATTCTATTATTTTTTACACATAAACGAAATATCTTTGTAGGATTTCTATTCATCCCGGTATGAGCTTTCAATTATGTTTCCTATAATTAGATTGTTAGAGTTGATCTTCGAAAAAGGACAGATTGTTCGCAGATATTTGGTATTTCTTTCTTTAGATCATTGTCTTTGTATCCTAATTCATAGCAAAAAAATGTTCAATGGACGTCCTTCAATCCTTGATTTACCATTTCGACGTTGTTCTTTTATATTAAAATACCGCGGATCAGTTAGTATTTTCTTCATCCGTTTCTTCAATCATTTCTGTATTCAATATCTGAAATATTAAATAATATGGTTTCTTTATTCTGATTAAGTACAACTGCAATTTTATGCATTTGCATCAGTGTAGACTGTACTACCTAGTGTGGTACTATACTTATATATCTATCTTATTCCATATCCAATATATAAGCTTACTAGCTGTTGCCCGCGTCTCCGCCCGTGTGGAAGTCATATTTTGGACAATTCACACAATATCTTTATATGTAGCCTATGTGTTATTCTGATGTATATGGTAAAGTTTCATTAAAATAAATTCAGTAGTTTTACGTGAAAGAGTAACAAACATCCACCCATTCATTCATCCATCCGTCCATACTTATAAACTCTCACATTTATAATATTAATAAATAAGGATATATCTCAAATCCAGAGACAATTAACTCGATTGAAATAGAAATAAGAGTTATTTCATCTCATAATACCAAAAATATTTTAGTCAGAAAATTATGTGTAGATAAATATCCAGAAGTCTATTTGCACGAAATATGAAGCTCTGTGATGAAGTAAAGATTAATAAAATATTACCTTAGTTATAACCAGCGTATAATTATGTGGTTTTAACTTCAAAAGTATACAAGAACGACTACAAATTTACATAAAAGTAATTATTGTAAGGTAAATAAGAGTGTCTCATTTTAGGTAAAGATAATTTGTACCTACATGAAATGGTAAGCGCGCAATTATAATATCTGAACTGTCTTAGTTGCTATATTATTCATAGGCGGTAGAAAGTAAACATAGTAGGGTTTCGGTCTTCGTTTATGAACAGTCGACAAAGGATATCTTAATATATATAAATCTCGTGTCACAATGTTTGTCCTCAATGGACTCCTAAACCACTTAACCGATTATAATAAAAATCGCACACCATGTGCAGTTCGATCCAACTTGAGAGATAGGATAGTTTAAACCTCAAATTATAGTTGCAATTTTAATTTATTGCTAACTATTTCTGTTATTATTTGACAGTCACAATTATCTGTTAACTCCAAATGATTCTAACAGATGTCGATACCTTTCGACTGGGTTGAGTAAGTAATCATTAGATGGCGCTGCTATAGTAAATCTACGAACGTGTCATATAAGCTATATTTTAACAGCATAATTACCACGTGTTGTTGACGCTATAAAACGCAGACGAAGTTGCGCGGATCAGCTAGTAAGTATATATTTTTTTGGTATAAAACCACGTTTTTACTGATTCTATCGCTATTCATTTGGTATAATCTAGATAAATAAAAATCCTTTAGGTAGAGCAGGCCGGATTCGTTGGTAGTCAGATTCTGAATAGGATTCTAATTTCTTCAGTGGCCGGATTCTGAGCTGGTTAGTTTTTTAAAACGTCAAGCAAAAGTTCATTTAAAAGTATAAATAAACCTACTTAATAATATCCAATTTTTTATTTATGCTTTTGACTGTACTTTTGCTTGACGTTTTAAAAAACTGACATACTCAGAATCCGACCTAATGAGAAACAGATCTATTGAGAAACTTTTTACGAATTCATTTTTATGAATTCAACGTACTCCGCCTAAAGGATAAAAATATGAATCGTGAAATATGTTGGTAAGTGCATAACTCGAAGACGGCTGGACCAATTCGAGTAATTCTTTTTTTATGTGTTCCTTGAATTCTACGGAAGGTTTTTACTACCGGAAATAAGATATCTCTCGCACCCAAACAGACCCCCCTATCTCTTTTGAGATATCTCTCCGGTAGGATGATGAAGATAGGTGAGAAGACAGAATAAGCTATCCACTTGGATTAAAACTGAATAGCACTACACTGTATTATCTTCTAGACGAGATAAAAGTTAAAAATGACAGCCAAGTACCACCAGCGCGCCTAGCTCCACATCAACTTTGTACAAGACCTATCGGAAACTTTAAAATTGGTTCCATTATGTATAGTTTAGTTCTCCAAGGTACCGCGGGAGATCGAAAAACTTCCTTTCCTAACTATCGTACTTTATTAGTTTATCCTGTTTACGAAGAACGGTTCAGAGATTTTATATTTTTTTTATATAAGTCTTCTAGTTAAGCTTTGTTTACATTGCTTCAAGATAGCGTTCAGTAGAATGTTTTATGACACTATATCGTACTTTGTGGACCACATGTAAAGCATTTGAAATTCTCTTTTTTACGTCGTTTTTCTGAAACAATCTACCGAAATTCCTATGAACTTTCTACGGTCCTTTTTTTACAATCATTTTGATTAATGAATTTTTTAAGTATTTCGCATGCTAGTTGGGGCCGCCATGGTTCCAACATTAGGAGAAGGGGATGGGCCTGCCGGGGTGCGAGAGATATGTCTTGTATAATCTCACCTCCGGCATTCAAAGACCTATAGACGATGTGCATTTTAGTCGGTTCGAGTCCGACATAATCACCTCCACCGATTTTCCGATTTTGGTGGAGGTGACATCCGTGGGAGTTTTGCATAACATAACATAAACTCACGCTTATATCCCCAACGGGGTAGACAGAGGTGCTAGCACCCACATTTCGCCAGTTTATGTTTAGATCCCAATGTAATAGGTGGTGAGCCTATTGCCATTAACCGGGCACTTATAAACCTGCGATAATAACACACATGACTTCGGAAATCATCGAAAAGTCATTGGTGTGTGCCATGGTAAGACCTGGGATCGAACCCGAGACCTCGTCTCAGCAGTCCATAACACAAACCACTAGGCTACTGTGGTTGGGGTGCGCCTCAGCACGATAAAAAATGGACCTCCTCCTTTCAGGAACTGGTCAAATGGATTCAAGTTTCTTACTCCAATTTAAATATATAATTCATTCATTTATAAATCTAATATGAGTATTAGATGTCATATATCTCAATACATACAATGTAGATTGAAATCTAACAAGTATATTGTCAGCATTCAGTAGTGCTAGTGGTGTGTTCTGAAGAGTACACATACAGTTGGCGCATCGCTTCCGGCGAGATACAACATGACCGTAATCTAGCTTCCGGTGAACGCTTCAGGGCTTTGCAATACACTCATAGACTAAGGCTGTTCTTATATTAAGCAACTGGAAGGAAACTGGAAGTTCGTCATCTAGATCATCATCATCAACCTTACGTTGGTCCTGACTGTATCCGAAGCTTCCACCTTAGAGTCTGGGGTCCACCTTCCGGCGTTTTCCCTTCCTTTTTGCACGGTACGTCATCTAGAATTTTAGCCAAACCCTGGAATCCGCTATCTTGCTGATATTTATTGAGGGCTGCTGATTGAATTGTGGCAATTAGAGTTTCATTTAAGATGCCTAGTGTAAGCCCCTACCTACATGAACTCAAACGAAATTTGAGTTGTCAACTGAAGTTGCCGCGTTTCATGAACCATTCAGAAACTCTCAAAAAACCTAGGCAAGATCCGCGGGATTGGTGAAATTGAAGTTGACGAAACTGTTGAACTAGAATTTGAAAAAAGAATGCTTATAAGGAACTGTTTGAGTAGTGTGTTTTGGTAAAGATTCGGCTGGTGAATTGGAGGTGGATTCTTCTGTGACAAAACTTTTTGGTGTAGATTGAAAATCGTTCATTCGTTCGTTCATTATAATGACGTAAAGCAAAAACTGTATAAAAATTTTACTGAACTGCAAAATTTTATGAAGGATTGCTTTGTAATAATGAAGTTATAATCAACTAACAACCCGAGTCACAGCTAGAACCGGTTATGAATTTGTAAAAAAGTTGAATTAATGAATTGCAGCTGCAGTATAAAAGAGTGAAAATTATTTAAAGTGCTGAGTTCAAATCTTAATGCAGAAGTTTTGCAAAAGAATGAAGAAGAATTTGAACTCAATCAATGCAGAAGTTTTTGAAGTGTACACAAAAGTTAATTCACCCATCAATATTTGTATGGTAGGGGCTGCCGGTATGCTAAATATGTAGTGACTTGTGTACATAGTGATGTGTCTTATATAAAAAAAGTGGGAATGGCGCGAGATGGAGTGAAAAGTAAGAAGGAAAGAGAAGCGTAGAGTAAGAAATACAGTTTTTAACAGCTGTGCCCTCCACGCTCTACTGTTCACTTTAGCTTTATTGTCTCGGTATAGTCGTAAGATTTTTTTTTGTTTAGGTGATCCATTAAAACAATATAAAAAAACAATCACCCTCGAATAATTCAACGTGACTTTTATTTTACAACTTTGTAACCCGCTAGATTCTTATCTCACTGTCGAATCTTCAGACTACCCTCACACGCGCCCCTGTAACTCCCAAAAGAACTTCCTAACGCGTAAGAGTAACTTCAACTATTCTGGACTCCTTTATTAAAATGAGGCACTGATCAAACATGTTTCAAATTTTCAGTCAGTCATTTCATCAATATCAGTCTTTCTCGGGATTTTGTTTTTAATATTTGTTTAGAATTCATAATACATTTTTTTCATAATACATTTATGGCGCGTCTGTTTGACTTCACCTCGCCTGATTTTAAGCTGAAGGCAATGTCTCATGAAAGAGGGTCACCATTGCAAACACGTTCAGTGCTACAATGGTGGCGCTCACTCTACACTTCACTATTCTTCTACTATTTACACCATACCTATAAAATGACTAGACTATAAGATTCATGGAAAATTTCAGCTGAATAAAGTAAATTTCGAAAGATTCTGTAATCCTCTATCAGCGAAATGATATGACACATAAACTATATTAAAAGTGTTCTTGTCTATAACTCATAGCGCCTCCAGCAAACCGTTCTTAGTTTTACGGCCACACAGCTTTGGATAGCGACAATATCCTATTAAGATAAATAACATTGTCGTACAAAATGAGACGATGATATTTTCAGCTCCTGCAAGATTGGATGAAAATCGACAAAATATACAGCTTCTTAGATTTTCTATTAACTATCAACAACCTTTAGGGATAAGCTTTATCATCATTCCCTGAACCTTTTCCCAGCTCAGTTGAGGTCGGCTTTCCAGTCTAATTGTGATGCGGCTATATACTCGTACTTTGTACACTAAGGCAACGTGTATTCAGTATGTTTGACTTATATAACATTACTAGCTGACCCGGCAAACATTGCTTTGCCTAAAAAAGTTTAAGGGTGAACAACCCTTATCACTTACGGGTATGAAAAATAGATGTTGTCCGATTCTCAGACCTACTAAATATGCTCACAAAATTTCATGAGAATCGGTCAAGCCGTTTTGGAGGAGTACGGGAACGGACATTGTGACACGAGAATTTTATATATAAGATATTTTATCAACCGAGCAGGAATCAAATACATGACCTTCGGTATACGAGTAGCAATCGAATGCTCTACCGCTTCGCTACAAGTCGTCAAATAAATACTTTACGTAATAATATTATGTACTTGGACAGTTATGATAAACTACTGTTATTGTGTTTCACTTCTCTAGACTCTTCACAAGTAATTACCAAACAAATTTAGAAATAATTGATTTTGTATAATCCATTAACCGAACTTTCCGAAAATATACGTCTCTCTTGAGATTTTCCTTAATAAATATTACATGGCCTTTGACCCTTCGTAATTAATCAAACGATATTGTGACGAATTGGGAACTTCGCGACAATATTGCCTAATACGATAATCTCGATAAATAAAACCGAATCTATTTAGTACAGACTCTTTGATAGCATACTTTGAAAGTATGTTTATGTAGTGAATAGATTTCGGGATCGGGGCGTATTTTTATTAATGCCAGTATGTTGTATACCAGGTAAATTCGGTTGGCGAATCGGGCTTCGGAGGTCGCAGAATGACCTCCGTCCTTCAAGAGCGCGGGCCTGGGGGTGACGGGTGGCCGCCTGTCCCCTAGCAGAAACAGGCCGCGGTTGCGGCGCAAAAAAGCGCCTTCCCACATTCGGGGGTTAGACTGGGACACCGTGGTCCCTACACCTGAATGCGGTCTGCCGGGGTGCGAGGGATATGTTGGTTACTATCTCACCTCCGGCAACTAAGGACCCAAAGACGGCGTGCGTTTTGGTCGGTTCAAGTCCGACATAACCTCCCCAATCGGTTCTGGTGGAGGGTATCCATCTTTAGTCAGCCCTATCTTTAGTCGCCAAGAGATGAGGTGACCCAAAATCTACTCTACTGGAAACCACGCTGCTTATCATTTACACTATTATTATAAAGGTCAACGGAATATTCATCATGTTTGTTGGTTTGCGAGAAAAAGTCTCATAATACAAAATTTCATTTCAATTCACAGTCGAAACCAAAAATAAATAAGACACAACATCATGGCGCCCAAGCATCGTAAAAAATGCAATGACTGCTCTGTCCCTAGATTTTAAATGTCGTAAATAACGACTTACGAGCACAGATAAGGTTTTATTGTCGTATATTTGCTTTCATTATCAAATCCTGAACGATACACCAACATTATAATGTAATTTCTTTATTTAAAAGTTAAAACATCAACAATGTATAAATAAAGTTTTGAATTAAGGAATGAAATTAAAAAATAAATCAAACTTCGAAACCATTTACCCAAAAGCAGATTTTTGGCTTTGTGTCAGATGAGTAGGTACCGTACATCACTAGTATAATTCCCGTGTTTACTCGCTAAATTTCCATTGATGGTACTACTGACAATAAATTTACGTCGCTACTAATTACGTACCATTTGAACACAAAATGTGCGTGTCTTCCATAAATGATGAACCGCGGTAGCCTAGTGGTATGGGTAATTGATTACTGAGACGAGGTCTCGGATTCGATCCCAGGTTTCGCCATGGCACACACCAATGACTTTTCGATGTTCTTCGAAGTTATGTGCATATTTATCGCAGGTTTATAAGTGCCCGGTTAATGGTAATAGGCTCGCCACCTATTGCCATTAACATTGGGACCTAAACATAAACTGGTGAAATGTGGGTGAGAGCACACCTTCCCGTCGTCGCTGGTACTACCATTATAGAGGAGGTAGGACACGACGGTATATCCGTCCCAATCGAGCAGTCCGACTGGAGAAGTACCTTCACCTTACAGAATATCGCCGTTTAATAACCTTGTGTTGTGTTTTCGGTGGTGAGTAGATTAACCAGAGCTCACTAGAAAGGTATTGTGTTGTCAGTGGGAAAACCAAAGGCTTATCCTACATCTTTTGCGCTGGCGACACAAAATGTCTCTGTTCTTACAGTGGTTGCGACACGAGTGTTATTCCTCTGGTGTTACACTCGCCCATAGGTCACGGTAACCACTTACGGCATAGGGCCGTGTGCTTGCGATCTAAGTTGTATAAAAAAAAACCATTGAAACACAGAATTTTCATGTTTTACATAAATGTTGAAATCCCTATTTTAAGGTAGGTAATTCAGTAATTCAAGGTCAAAGGTTTCAATTTTATCTTGTCTGCGTGTATTTCTGAAATGGTGAGAACTTTTATATAGTCGTAATAACTCTAAAATGGTGAAAGCACTCATACATTTTTTGCAAGGCATTTTACAGTCAACAAATTCTTTTGGTATTTTTTCCATTAGCTCTCGTTATTTCTTATGTAGAAAAAAAGTGTACATCATATCGCTTTATTTCTTTTTAACCCTTAACGTAAAAACGACGAGGTGTTATAAGTTTTGCGTGTCTGTGTGTGTTTGTGTGCGTGTGTGTCTGTATCATCGTAGCTCCCAAACAGATGAACCGATTTCGTTTTAGTTTTTTTTGTCTGAAAGATGAATCAGTCGAGAGTATTCTTAGCTATATTTGATAATAAAAATTAAATTTAAAAATGTAACAATATCGAAATCGGTTCATACGTTAAGGAGCTACGATGACACAGACAGACGCACAAACACACACGTTTATGTTCACGTCAGTAGTTAATAAATGATATCTTTCTTGACTTGAAAAAGATTTTCAGTTCCATTTCAAAACAAACTTATCTCATAGTTATCTTTTCACGCTTGTAAGGTTGCAATATGGGACAAGTTAAAGCAAAGTGGATTCCCTCGCAACTGCAACAAATCCAAACAAACTTAACTCCAACCGTAAACTTAGTAGGAAGTGCCTTTACAAGTTTAACTTGGTAAAATGAAAAAGGAAAATGTACCTAATACGAGAGGCTCGTCCCGTCTTTGCACAAGAAAAATCTACAGGTAATGAAATAAAAGGCACCTTTTCTACATATGGTAGATAGTGAGCAGACGGAGAAACCTTTTTTGTCTTCTGCACTGACAGCACGGAGACTCTCTTAACCTTCTCCCCTCCCCCCTCCCGTCTGCCACCTAAGTAGTAAAAACTAAAAACACTATTTTTATACTGTCTTCAAAGTACAGACAGTGCCAGTGGTGTAGTAATGACAAAGTAACAGAAATATTTAAGAAACCTTAACTATTCATTCTATGGGTAGAGCTTTACTCTTTGCACCATGGAAGGGTCGCCTAAACGGAGAAATATAAGGTTCGAACTTAATTTATCTAAGTAAAGCTATGCATTTTTTACGATAAAGGAAAGTGCCGACATATATCTTCATTTGCCGACTGATCTATTGTTTTTCGGTAATCGACCGTCGCAGAATGACCTCCGTTCCCCATGAGCGCGGGCCTGGGGGTGACGGGTGGAGCCGCTGGTCACCTTAGCAGAAGCAGGCCACGGCGATGCGATGGCGCAAAGAGCCACCCCATACCCAGGGGCTAGATGGTCACACATTAGGGGAAGAGGGTCATCTCAACAGAGATATCCCCGGGTCTGCCGGGGTGCGAGAGATATGTCTTGTATAATCTCACCTCCGGCAATGAAGGACTCATGGACGGCGTGCGTTTTGGTCGGTTCGAGTCCGACATAACCACCTTCGCCGACTTTTGGTGGGTGGTATCCGTGGGGATTTTGCGCACAATAAAAAAAAAGTATATACTTACAGCCGTATCAGTTTACAATCTGTCGTACGCCGAGCAATCGACCGATTGATTACTCGGCGTACAACACATTCTAGATTCGTTACGTTATTATAAAAAGTTATTTAGTTAACATACTAATTGACATACTGGTAGTGACAAACACAAAGACAAAAGTAAAATCGGTCACTTTGTTAAAACCGAGACTCTTGCCCTCTTCGCTCGATCAGTTAGTTTCTATTTATTTGATCACCGTAATACCTCAAATAACGTTCAATAAATCTTCAAGACAATAGGAAACCTGTCATCTGTCAGTGTCATCAAAGCTTATAAACTAACAAGGGATAACATAATGTCAAGCTTATTATCAACCGACTATATATGAGTAACAAGAATGAGATATATTATTAATTATGTTAACATGTCCTATGTCATACACAGGTGCTTTTCTCTAACAATACATACAGCCAGTTATTAAAGTTAGTTTGACGAATTTTCTATTGATAATATAAAACTAATTGTATTGTTCTTTGTCTACACTAATATTATAAATAGGAAAGATTTGTTTGTTTGATTGTAACGAATAGGCTTCGAAACTACTGCATCATTTCAATAATTCTTTCACTAACACATATACAATAAAAGCTACAAAATCTAGGAGTAACATAGGCTATACATCATCACGCTACCATCCAAGGGAGCGGAGCAATAATCTAAATCTCAATATAATACATTGGCGCTAATATCGCTAACTATTTCCGTTGTCATAGCAGCAAGGAAAAGTAGTATAGAGAGGCAAGTAGAGAACCGAGTAGAGTTATACAACGCGATAATCGACATCCACGCGGGCGGACCCGCGGGCCATAGCTATACAATATATTTTTATAACTCTTTAGTGACTTTAGTTTATCTTTGTGGTCAATAATATATACTTACTCAAATGCTGTCATAAATAGCAATTTATCACAAATAATTTCACATCATCCTACCCGCCTATTTCTGACTACTATTTATGACCTACCTATCTTTATACTATATCAATAATTACCTAAACAGACGAATTTTTAGTTCTATTCACGTGCAGGTCACGTTCAAAACCTACACTTTTATTATTTGAATAAACAATACAAAATTAATTAGTTTAATTATTTTGAGTACAACTATACTGAATTTATATCCCGGGAGGAACCTATATTTATCCGACTACGGCGATGACGAAAATTATTTTTATGTAGGTATGTATATTTCAATGTCCATTATAATGTTTATTCCCTGCTACTAAACGGTATAAATTGATTTCAAATAAGTATGAAGTTCACTGTTAAATCGATCGGGATATTTACCATGTTTGTTGATGTTTTTCGCTTTCCCGCTATTTCAGCGCTGTTGCACTGTTACGCGAAGAAATCAACAAACATCGTAAATATCCCGATCGATTTAACAGTGAATATGTAAATGACCATGTCAATCTAAAATCATAAAAAGTATGAAGTTATAGTAGAGGTGAAGAGAGTGAAGCCGCGTAATTCTTCTTTGGATCAACTCTGCGTTTTACGTGCCGTTTTGTACGGCTAGACCCGGCTTGTGCTCGCGTTTCGTTTTAAGATTTGCTTTCGAAAATTAATGTTCAGTAGGAATTTACTTTATTAGAGATAAAATTCTAAGTCATACAGTTAAAAATGTGGATATTTTTAATGTTTTTCCTCCAAACCATCTATAGCAAACTTTATATAATTGTGATTGTTAAGAAGTATGACGTCATCATCAAAAAAAGATTGATGGGTGATTGGTTGATTGGTTTATCGTGTATGTGCCTGAGAGCCCATTTTTATTTTTGCATATTTTTGCAGTTAAACTAACAATATTCCTCAGTAAAAGATGTGGAAATATTTGTAAAATGAATATTAGAGTTTGTAAAGACCTCATTCAAAAGATATATCGCTTTAAGTTGGTCCCTCAGTTCACACACGTAAGCTCTCAAATCTAGATATATAATGAGTTCACCAACAAATTTTGGTTATAGACTCTTAGTAAAACATGAATAAACATCTATACAACATTAAAAAACTTAATGTGAATAGATAATAAAAAATTACAAACGTTTACATGTGGTCCCTGAGGGACCACATGTATTTACTCAAGATAATAGAATATAACACGAACATTAAACATAATTCATAAGCCAATCGTTAGTAAAAAATGGAAGGAAACTTATAAAACTAAAGAAAGATCACAAATAGTGGTAAAAACTGTAAATTTCACGTTTTTGTTGGTGGTCCCTCAGTTCACACATTATGCAAATGCTAATTGCTAAAATATAATTAAATACAACGATTACAAACATGTGGAGCCTTTCAGTGCTTAGTAAAAATCTTCTATTATCGATCTGTATTTATTTTGTCACTGGTTTTATTGTTATTTTAACAAAAATTTACAAATTAGGTTTCCCATACTAATAGGGTGTCCATGCAGTCAAGAGATAATATTGTTTCAAGAACTATATAAATATATCTATTGAATGAGGTCTTTACAAACTCTAATATTCATTTTACAAATATTTCCACATCTTTTACTAAGGAATATTGTTAGTTTAACTGCAAAAATATGCAAAAATAAAAATGGGCTCTCAGTCCACACATACACGGTTTATCAGTTTAACCGAGAGTGTGACTGTCAGTAACTTGCAGATGGCGTAGACTTGGGTTTTAAGGATGGTGATAGAATCCTGTACAACCAATCCACTAAATGAGATTCATACAATAATATGTGTTTGGTTAAAAGCATAGATATTAATATTACTACCGTAAATAGACCCACAGATTCCTTAGAATTGAACAGAATTTAAACTGTCAATGGAAGTGACTTGTGACTTTTAGTGTAGACATATTGACATCACTGCAAAGTTTCTGTCAAAGTTTATGCTGTCACTTTCTTCACATAAGTTTTGTGTAAAGATACTTTATCTTATGAAAAGCTTCTAGTAAAGTCTCCACCGCTATAATGGGGCAACTATCATCCATCATCATCATCAACGATCATTCCAACAAGACAAGTGAAATAAAGTGTCATAAAATAAAATAAGACTTGACATAAAGGTCCTAGTTACCATGTCAAATCCCTTAAAAAAACTCTGTCTTAGGATAAATTCATAGATAAAACTTACAACGATACGATAAAACTACACCATTTATTTATGTATTGACTGATCCAGGTCTTACATAATACATCGACAGCCTGCTAAGTTCAAGACAGCTGAGAATCTATCGGTACTAGTCTTGAATTGCTGGCAAATATCTAGCGGGGCTACTGGGAATTCAGAATATTGAAGCGATCTGTTATATCGTGCTGGGATTGCACCGAGTTTCGTAGAAACATAAATACTCGTATGTGTAAACTGAGATACGTGGAGTTGATTTTCTGAATAAATTGTATTGGAGTACATTGAAACTGGGTATCATCTGTAGAACACTTAGCCTGGGTTGCACGATCTTGCTTTAATAGTAACAATGCCGTTAAAGTACCGGTCAGGTATAATACAGGTTGCACCGTTTGACAATTGTTAAAATGACGTTAAAGTGACGTCTTTAAATTTGATTTGAATTTAAGATTATGACGTAAATGTGTTAAGGTACCGTAAATTTTCCGGATTTCGTCTTTTCAGCCATAGGACATCCACTGCTGAACATAGGCCTCCTTCATTACCAATGACAATCTACGTGTGCATCGGTTATCCTTTGTGTGTGCTTTGATCGGCAGACGGGGGAATCCCGCCCGGCGATTCTTAGCACCCCTGGCTCCAGCGCTCGACTGACGCCCATCAGGCAGGTCAGCGTTGCGACTAGAGTCCTCGGGCACTGGGACCATCTTTTGCACACTAAAATTTTCTCTTTTCAAATCACTACATAGTATAAAACAAAGTCGCGTAATCTGTCCCTATGTCCCTTTGTATGCCTAAATCTTTAAAACTACGCAACGGATTTTGATGCGGGTTTTTTATTAGATAGAATTATTCAAGAGGCATGTTTGCATGTGTATAACATCACGCTACAACCAACTGGTGCGGAGCAGAAGTAAAAAGTGTTGCAAAAACGGGGTGACGCAGACGAAGTTGCGCAGCTCAGCTAGTAATATAATAAAAAAATAGAACTTGATCCTAACAAAATCTTAATTAAAAGAAGATTTACTGCAAAATAGATAGATTAATCGTTCTTCTTTGTATACATATTTATAAGTGCTTACATACCTCACAATAGAACGTTATTAAATAGTATCCCAGTACAATAGGTGCTCTTATCGTCAACGATGTCTCTGAGACAACCTTTGAGTGAAACAACTGATGTGAATAAGTGAACTTTTAATAGCTTTTACTTTATATTAACAGCATCATCATATTTAATCCTTGTTGCATCCACAGTTTGTATTTTGGAGCCAGGGCAAATTTTTCTTCAAGTTATAAATAAATAAATAATAGTAAATAAATATTCTAAGACAATTTACACAATGCCACCTAGACCCATGGTAAGCATAGTTTAACTAGCTTGTATTATAAGAAAGGCCTCATAAGAAAGCTCAAGGTCGCACAGCGAGCTATGGAAAGGGCTATGCTCGGAATCTCTCTGCTAGATCGAATCAGAAATGAGGAGATCCGCAGACGAACGGTTAATGTTAATGTTACATTACTTTTGTAATAATATAACTTTGCGCACTCTATCTATCTATATAAAGTATATACCTATATATCTAAAATAACCGTGGTTTTCCCAAGCGACTACAATATAGGGTTCTTCAAGAAGGGCATATTATGTAATCCTTGTTGCATCCACAGTTTGTATTTTGGAGCCAGGGCAAATTTTTCTTCAAGTTATAAATAAATAAATAATAGTAAATAAATATTCTAAGACAATTTACACAATGCCACCTAGACCCATGGTAAGCATAGTTTAACTAGCTTGTATTATAAGAAAGGCCTCATAAGAAAGCTCAAGGTCGCACAGCGAGCTATGGAAAGGGCTATGCTCGGAATCTCTCTGCTAGATCGAATCAGAAATGAGGAGATCCGCAGACGAACGAAAGTGGTCGACATAGCCTACAGGGTTAGCAAGCTGAAGTGGCAGTGGGCGGGGCACGTAGCAAGAAGAACAGATGGCCGTTGGAGCCAAAAGGTTCTTGAATGGAGACCGCGTACCGGTAGACGAAGCGTGGGACGGCCTCCTGCGAGATGGACGGACGACATAGTCAAAGTCGCGGGTACCCATTGGATGCAGACCGCCTCCAACCGGTCGGATTGGAGGTCGATGGGGGAGGCCTATGTTCAGCAGTGGACGTCTTGTGGCTGAAATGATGAATGATGGATGGGTTCTAGAATGTGGATAAACATACTTAAATACTTACATATTATACACAGAAACACCTAGACCAATGCAAATATTCATATTCGTGTACACAAATATTTGTATTGAGCGGGAATCGTTCACTACCGCCACGCCACGGAGGTCGTCAACGTTTTGTGACTTTTTTGAGATTGACTCTTAAGTTCCTTTTGTCTCTTACAGGATCGACTGGGAGGGAAGTCTGCGGGAACACGAGTGCCTCTGTTGTTGCACCTAATGGACAATGGTTATCGTAGATTATGGACAGTTGTAACACCAGGGGCGTCACAGGCTGACGACCATGTATAGGCGGGAGGGAAGGTTAATAGAGTTTCTGTGCTATCAGGAACGAAGACAAACCAGGGTTTTTCGATCTTCCCATTAACAATACAAAGCCTCTCCAGTAAGCTCTGGCTCTGTCTCTGTCTCTTTAAAGGGGCCTCATACCACTATACGGTTGTTTTGAGTTACCCTGTATTCTGCTAGTGCAATATGTTACAAGAAAATCTCGCATTAATGGTGTAGGAAAGGTTCTTCAAGAAGGGTATAAGAACGCTTCTCCACCGTCGGTAGTACGAGTGTAATACCCCAAATGTTGCACACGTCTATAGGCCACGGTAACCACTTCCCGTTAGATGGTCCGTGTGTCCTTGTCTACCACCTAAGTGATAGGTATGATGTAAAATTTACATAGGTTTAAATTTCATACAATAATCGGTTCGTCTTTTAGTACAAATTTAGAATAATATCTCAATATCTACTAACTAAATAACAAAATGTTATTTCTTCATTTAAAAGTTATGAAATGATTTGTATTAAATTATTTTTCGACAAACAATCGTAATACAGTATATTTATTTTGTTATTGTCTATTTAAAACTTTAATCTAATTACTGGCCGCTATTACCCTATTATTTACAGTCACAATTTTTTTCTGGTAAACTTCTTTATTGAAAAATAATTAAGCTATTAGATGACTAAAAATAAGTAAAAACGTAATATACTCCAGTTAAATACTTTATTTTATCTGCAGTAAAGTAGATACCTAAATTTCCCTGCACTATAGAAGCTAATTACAATAGCGTGAACAGGGCAACTTGTTTTGTGGCCTCAGAATAAAAAGTTGTGTAAATAAGTTTACAAGTTTGTCCAACCCTTGTCAGATCAATCTATTGACTCCAACCCGGAACAACAAACTGTGGAATAAACTTATTGAATTGGCTATTTATCGACAGAAAAACTTAGTATTACTAGTAAATTAAGTTGCTGAAGTTTTATTGAGAAAAAAAAACTTCGCATTACAGACCTATGTATTTGACTATCGTGAGGTTTGGTGGTGCAGCATTCAAATTGTGCGGATTGGGTCCGCTCAAAAGTAATATTTTTAAACGGTTTTATTTAGCTCACCCCGTTTGTTTTACTATTTATTATTCATAAAGTTGTGGCAATAATGACAGTCGAATATAGACCTCACATCACCCTCCTTCTCTATTACCGTGCGAAATATACCCACGGATACACTAGCCAGCGCCATTGTAGAGCGCTATGATGGGACTCAAACCCATTTTATCTACTAAAATCGAGGTCATTCTACGACCAGACCCTCCCCCCTAGACAACGTGACTTTATTTAGGGAAAACATCAGTGCAATCGCTTAAAGTAAGACCTTGACATGAATTCTCAATACGATTACAATAAAAATACGAAGTTTAAATCTTAATACCTTGAAATATTATTTTATAATTCACATAGTTATTATTCATCATTATAACCACCCTAGTATTCCATAATCCACTGATAATAAATTGAAAACGGTGCGCTTCAACGCGATTCCATCAACAGAATGTCACTTGGTCTAAGTCCCCGGTCTTTACATTTTTATAATAATTCAAAGTATATATCACACAGTTATCTTTATCCCTTCTACTTCACTGAACATTTGTTGCTGTCTAAGCATATCATTATATCATTACACGCTGCCTAGACATAGGGATAACATAGACATAACTATTCAGGAATAAGTTGAACCATCCGTGCAAACCTTATTACTAGCACGTCTAGATATCCACTATAATATACTTCGGCACTGAATCCTATTCCAAGGTAAACGTTTCCTCTTTAGCAGTATTTTAGCGTAAGTATCTACCTCGAAGAACGTTGCAATAAGTTCTCACACCTCCACTAAATAAGGCTCAGTGCTAAATTAAACTATTTTCACTTCAGCAGCTCAAATATGGAAGTTTTGCTGCGTAAAAAGAGTGCAAAATGCGAACAAAGTAACTTCTTAATTTCTTTTTTTAATTTTTCAATAAAGAGTGTCAACTATAGATTTAAGAAGAATTGTTCCGCGAAGAACTTTTGAACTACATACACTGCCGTAGACAGAGATAACTAAAACTAGTTTTTTCTTTCAGGCGTTGTTGTCACTTGGATCGTTTTGATACGGTTTCGATGGATGTCAGAGTATAGCTGCGCAAGTCTAGGCTTGTGCAAATACAAGTTTATGAAATTTGCACAAGTACCTTCCAACACCCATTACAATAAATTTGTGCAAGCCTAAATTTCTGCAAGCATATTGTATTGTAACGTATGCGGTTGTCATTTTTTTATTGAAACTTCACGCACGTTATGTTGTACACATACGGTCTTAATACCTCAGGCATTCTCTACCAGTCAAGCTATAATCCACATTTGGCACTTTGTTCCTACTTTGGGCATTAAAACTTTGAATGACTATAAATGAACCGTACCTCAGTAAGTACGTGAACATATTACAACTTGCAACATTTTGCACAAACATTCTGAACAAAGGGTACAAAACATGGTATTCCTCTTTTTGTAAGTAAATCACCGTCCGCCTTTTGAACCATTTTTTGAGAGATTTTGGGAGCTATTTTTGACTTAATGTCACGGCAGGCATTATAGCCCGTTTTGTTATACTACTTAGGTAGCTTACAAGCACGTGGCCTCCCTGATGGAAAGTGGTTACCGTGGCCTTTGAACGTTTGCAACACCTATCGACGTTTGGAAGGAGAATGAGGGAGGGGAGAAGGAAGGTTAATAGAGTTTCTGTGCTGTCCGTGCAGAAGACAAAGAAGGGTTTCTCGGTCTTCCCACTGACAACACAAAACCTCTCCATTGTGCTGTGGCTACCCTACGCACCGCCAGAAACACAACACAAGGTTATTATTAGCCGCGGTATTCTGTAGGGTGGAGGTACTTCCCCGGTCGGACTGCTCAATTAGGACGGGAGATACCGTCATGTCCAACCTCCGTGTATCCTCGCGGCTATTATTGGTCATGTGTCTGGTTGTACACAACCATCCTCCGTCAAATTTACCAGTTCATAAAATATTCAACCATAACCCATGACTCTCTGCATCATATCATGAGTCTCTGCATCTGGCGGGGATCATCTCCAGGTGCATCACATTGTGGCCTGCCGGGGTGCGAGAGATATGTCTTGTATAATCTCACCTCCGGCAATCACAGACCCATAGACGGCGTGCGTTTTAGTCGGTTCGAGACTGACATAATCACCTCCGCCAAAGTTGGTGGAGGTGGCATCCGTGAGGTTATTGCGCACAATAAAAAAATGGTATCATTTTGTGCGCTCAAAGATGGTGTGTAGCAAATTGCAAAGTTATCAAACATTTTCAATTATTTATTTGAAAAAGTAATGTATTTGTATCACTTAGTTAAAGAAAAGGTACGAAACAAGGTATTTCTAGTTTTGTACCTTTTGCTCAACTAAGTATATGATGTATGTTGACCATGAGAGTTGGAAAATAATTACTCCCAGTTGACATCATACTGTCTGGCTTCAATTACAATTGACATGGCGCAGCTAAGTAATGAGTGTGATAAAAGCACTACATATTTAGTGAACAAAGACTAAGTTATACGAGTATACAAAAAGGAAATTATAATTCAGTTTCATACCTACAAAAAAGATTTTACTTCCTATATTATTGTTAAGCAAAAACTAAAGTTATTAACAAAAAGGAAAATATAATTCCGTTTCATACCTACAGAGGAAATTTTGCTTCTTATATTAATCTTTTTTATTCAATTCGTGTGTCTTACTTAACACTAGCATCGCCTTGCAGTTTCAGCCGCATAAGTCGCAACGCAGCCCCAATCTACTAATTGTCAATCATTGTTAAGGCACTGATATCACAAAAGTGCCATATAATTTTGGGCTCTACTTTTATACGATTAAATTTCAAAATTAAATGTTACGGTATATAGTGGATGAACCCATGTAATATACTCTTTTTCATTAAATTTTGAAATTAATCCCTATGTTAATAAAGGTGAGACATGTTCTTTGTTTTAAAATATATCTTTTGACGAGAACTTTTTTGATAGGCAATGGGAAGTTTAGGGGTGAAGATTGCTGTAGCGTTATTTATGAATGGATCTTGATGACTTTTGACTAAAACGTAAAGGATAAACCTAATTCTTCTTCTGTCGAATCGACGGCATTTTGGAGTTGCCATCGTGGTGTAGTAATTTGTTGCCGTACGGAGAATACTTACCCGAGCATAAGTTTCGCTCTACGGGAAAGCTTACTACGTCCTCTCTATAAACCTAATGATTCACAGATTGTTATGAAAAAATACATACAGGGGAATTTATTTTTTAAATATAATTAATGTCTTTTTTTAAATTTCCATTTTAAGTATATCACAGGTCATCTTTTGATTTCATTTCTAAATAGCAATACCAAATCATTGCTAAATAATGATTTTTGCTTGAATGCATTACAAATCATTATTTTATTCCTTTTCATATCTTTCATACATCATTATTTTCTTTTAGATTTATGTATAAACTCTTCTTTACACTCAAATGCTTGAAATAATAAGGCTGACCAATAACGTCTTTTTATAATTGAATAGTTTTCTATGACCAAACATGACCTTTCTCTATTGGTTCACTAATGTAACCACTAGTCCATTACCGCCCATTCGTCATCAGTTTATTACATGTATTACTATTAACGACACACATAATATTTCTTGATAGGCCGTTATTTGGTTGTAGTACCCATTATTTATACATCATATGCTCTGAAACAATACTTCTATTGTACTTTGATAACATAATATCATAGTAGTTAGAGGGTCAATAGTTTGTATAACTTTCTGGAACCGCTGGTTATTTCAGTCTAAGGCTGAGTTGCACCGTGTGGTGGTATGGGTAATGGTCTACTAAGACGAGGTCTCGAGTTCGATCCCAGGTTTTACCATGGCACACTACAGTGACTGTTCGATGCTTTTCGAAGTTATGTCTGTATTTATCGCAGGTTTATAAGTGCCCGGGTAATGGCAATAGGCTCGCTACCTGTTACATTGGGACCAAACCATAAACTGGGGAAATGTGGGTGCTAGCACCTCTGCCTACCCCTTCTGGGATATAGGCGTGAGTTTATGTTATGTTATGAGAAATCCCCGACTCCCAAGCTAGTCTTGTAAAAACTGTATTACGGGAATCTATGTAGATTGGTATAACAATACTGTTTAAGATTTCTTTGAAGAGGTCAGCGTAAGGAAATACATGTTTGGGATGATTTCAGAAAAGGATTAGTTTTCGGAGGATGAACGGAACCTATACAAAGCTTGCATTTTGCTTGTATAGGTTCTTCTACTTTTGCAAATTGAAGTTCACTCTAAACTCTAGACAAACTTCTACGCCAGATTTCTTCCGTCCCTTAACAAAGTTACCTTGGCCGGGACTCTGTATAAAATAAAGTCGCGTTTTCTGTCCCTTTGTATGCTTGAATCTTTAAAACTACACAACGGATTTCGATGCGGTTTCTTTTAATAGATAGAATGATTAAAGAGGAAGGTTTATATGTATATAACATTATGCTACAACCGACTGGTGCGGAGCAGAAGTGAAAAATGTTGCAAAAACGGGGTGACACAGACGAAGTTGCGCGGGTCAGCTAGTAATTCTATAAAAGAATTAACTACTCGTACTTGCTTCTAATAAAATGTTCACGAACATGATGTAGAGAGCAATATACGCTACAGGCCTTAAAAGGCCTTTTGAAGGAACAGGAAATATGTATTTAGCTTAGGTTGTACCTACGTACATAACCTGCAATTTATAAAAGGCGAGAAAATGTCGGCAATATATTTTCCGTCGCAGTTGATGCCAGTCGTTTACACATAATAAGGCAGTATTACGTGACATGAACATTAATTTTACAACTTATTAATAGTATACCTTGTAGTACATATACCTATCATGCACATAGTAGCCAAATAATGCACATCAGAAATAACGTAACGAACCGAAGTTTCGGCCTATTGGTATTGAAATATATTGTTACGAATGTCACCACTCATGACGTAAGCCGTCAATGATTGAAGCATTTGATAATTTCGACTAGAATCGTAAGAACCGCGCTGGCTCGATGCGTAGAGCATTGGGCTGTTGTGCAGGAGGTTGACGGTTCGAGCCTCGCATGTACATAAATGGGTTTTTGTGATTTTTAATAATTCTAGAAATTTATTTGGTAAGTAAGGTGGAGAATTCTTGATTTAAATCGTAAAATTTATAAAGTACTAGCAAGTGATAGAATATTCTCGAAGATGTGCTAAATCTGGTAATATGCGTATCTGGTAATTTACGAGACTAAATCTGGTAATATGCGTATCAGGTAATTTGCGAAACTAAATCTGGTAATATGCGTATCAGGTCATCTGCGTGTCTGGTAATTCGCGAAATGTGATTCTGGTCATCCGCGTAAAAGGTATTTTGCGTTTCTGGTACTGTGCGTCGGAAGGCCAAGTTCTGAAATTGAACTCCTCAAATGGAATGAACTAGAATAATTGTAAATAAAGAGAATCGAAATTACGATCGTAATGACGATCGAAAAGACTAGCGAAATTAGGACTTCCAGAAGATTCTGCATGGTATATAAACAGCACCGGGAGCGCCAAAAAGGCAGTTAAGTCTCAGTGGTTGAAGTGGAAACAAGAAGAAGAAGAAGAAGTAAAGTGAAAAGTGCAAGTAATAGTGCTAATAAAAAGTGTCAGTGAAAGTGCTAGTGGTGTGGTGCATGTGCAATAACTGCATGTGTTGAGAACCATACACGCTCAGTGAACGTAGCCGTTCTAGAGACTGTGTATAAGGACAGTGCAGTGCAGTACAGTCCTCTAAGTGCGTACGAGTGCCTCGGACAATAGACTGTGTGTACGTTTAAGACTGTTGGTGGTTTGAATAAAGTGTAAAATCGCTCGAGTTAGTTTACTTCCAATCCCGAAACCCGCTTCCCGTTACAATATGCATTTATTCAGCATTCGGGCTCGTAGATGGCATATGACGTCATTCATTATCTCCGAGTCCTGATTGTATCCGAGACTCTCACTTCAGACACTTTCTTTTTTTGGGCAGAATTTACCGTCGGATACCCCCCCTGCCAGAGCCAGTTGGCGAGTTTTGTCGGACTCGAACCGACTAAAACGCACGCTGTTTCTGGGAGGTTGCCGGAGGTGAGATAGTAGCCAACATATACCTCGCACCCCGGAAGGCCCAGAATTATCTTTTTCGAGATGACCCCCTTCAATTGTAGGGAACACGGTGTCCGAGTAATGGGGAGCAAATATTGCGCTACCGCCGCATTCTGTCTGTCGGTCCCGGTTGTCATGTGAACGTCGAAAGCAGCCGTTACGGGTAGTTGGACCTTTAAAAAGTTCAACTACTAGTCTAATTGCGATACTTCGATATGCCTATAGGTTTGGATGCAATTGGGTGTATACCTACATTCTTTATACGTCAATACACGGTCATAATACTTAAATATATACAGTATTTCGTCCCAGTTTCATGCGAGCCCGAACAGATTTACATTTTATGGTAACCCTGATACATAAAAGCTTTGAAGGTTACCTTTATAAATAACATCTGATGATTGATACTCTGTCAGAATGAGCGAACCTTCAATAAAATAAGTTTTATCTAAAATCAAACGTATCACAAAGGAATAAGACACCAATTCTTTTATTAACAAATATACCTGATAAATGTCAGGTAACTTGTATCAAGATAGTCTTTTAGTACTTGAAGTTGTTTCCAAGTGAAATATCAATTACTTATCTTGATACATGAAAGGGTTACCTTTTGATGTTTCACATATATTTTATATTATAACAACTTTGTCGAAACGTATTCATATAATTTCAAACATTCATATAGTTTGAAATTATCTCACGCATTACATTTTCAAGTGTCGATCCACTGAGATTACAAAAAGAAATGTCTTTGAATTTTAACATTACTGCTGTGCTATTAAAGTCCAAATTAAATGGCAGGATGTAAATTATACGAAACGATATAGTGAACAATTTTTCATTTAATTTTGAACTTCAAGAGTATGTTTATAAAACGAATTGACGTTTGCAATACCAGGAGCGTCACACTCGTGCTGCCAATCCTAAAGAAATCTTCTAATAGAAAACCCTTCTTAAAAAACCCCACGTTTTAGTCGGTGGGAAAAATAGTAGGAAGCTCATTCCACAGCTGGACAGTACGCGAGATGAAGTTCCTTTCATACTGCACAGTCCGTAACAATCCCGGTCGTAATATGATGAACTGTCTATGGCGACCGGTGCAGTGATAAAAAGTAGACATAAGCATCATATCGAACAATTCTTCTAAACACAAACCATTGTACAGGCGGTAAAACATACACAATGACACCTATGCACGTTTGTAACACCAAAGGCGTCACACACGCTCAGAAAATCCACAGCAGTTATAGTACAATTGTTAATCATTTCTTGTAGGTACTCTTTTAAAATATTTATCTTAACTATTTTTCACGTACAATCGGCACATTCCAAGTGAAATGAAGTATAACAATCTTTTAAGTCTCTACGGGCGTAGGCAAGTTACTGAAGGAAGTCTATTTTTTACCTAAAGAAAAGTAAATCACCTTTCACTGATAAGTTTATGGAGCAAGAACTAGTACTCTAAAAGGGTTGGTCCACTTTTCAATCGACACGTTTACTGGCAAGCTTTTAGAAGCGTACAAAAGTAAAAGCGATAAGAAATGTGGATAGTTTTTTAATTTTTTGTTTCTATATAATTTCACGCCTATATCCCCGAAGGGGTAGGCAGAGGTGCTAGCACCCACATTTCGCCAATTTGTATTAAGGTCCCAATGTAATAGGTCTATTGCCTTTAACCGGGCACTTATAAACCTGCGATAAATACACACATAATTTCGAAAAGCATCGCAGTCATTGGTGTATGCCATGGTAAACCTGGGATCGAACCCGAGACCTCGTCTCAGCAGTCCATTACCCATACCACTAGGCTACCTCGGTACTTTTTTATATAGTTTTTAAATATCTTGCTGCGTAATTGATTGCCTCCTTGCCTCCCAAACGATCCGTAGTCACACCTTACTATCACGCTGGTGTGACTATGGTTCATTTTATTTATCCGTGGCCACACGGGTGTGACTATGGATAATTTTAATTTATCAAAAGTCACACCACAATGACACAACACACGCATGACGGAAAAAAATTACGAAATAAGTATGTACAATTTGTGTTAAAATTTGATAAAGTGAACTTAATTACTATATTTCTTTATAGTCAGAGAAATTACATATGAATGATCTCTTAGGTAGACCGTTCGACTGCTGAGTTAGAGGACGTAGTTTAGTTAGATTCCAGTGCATTGAAAATACTTATATTTTATTTTCACGATTTTCTTATTCCTGCATCCCTATCATATATCTGTATATTTTCAAAGCGTATCTTTGAAATTGGATTTAGTTCGGAAAAATTAAATGCTCGGACGGGTCTAGAATGAGGAATCGCGGATCTGTCCCCGGCAGGGGGCTCTGGGTTGCTCTAACCGCTCATCAACGGAGCCACATCAGTACTCGAAATTCTCCTATATAACCATCTGGCATCTTCTGGAACGCCACAGAACGAGTGTCGTTCGTCGTCTACCATGTAACGCCTATTTCAACTTTGATAGCACTTTGATAGTTTTGATTTATACTGTATAGTTAAACCGAACCATTCAAATAAATATTTCTCCATTTCCAATAGTAAAATCGTATCACCAATTTAATCCAAGACCTTATTTTACTGCATATGTCGCCGGCTGCGCAACGAAGTTGTCCTATTCATTTTGTCATCCTTTATGAGATTGGCGTCGTTAACTCGTTACCCTCGCCTAGCATGGAGCTGCGCGATTTTTCTCAAAAGCTTTTCAACCATATGTTCTGCCGTTTATTATAATGTCTCTATTTTAGATCAGTTTCTGTGTTATACAAAATCTGGTATCTGTAACTTTCAAGTCAGATCTAGTAGCTAAACAAAAGTTAATTCTGCATACGATTCGTGAGATACTGTATTCAATTGACGACTAAGAGAACATTTACATAACATAAACATAAACTTACGCCTTTATTCCCGAAGGGGTAGGCAGAGGTGCTAGCACCCACATTTCGCCAGTTTTGTGTTTAGGTCCCAATGTAATATTTGGCGAGCCTGGCACTTTTAAGCGCGATAAATGCATACATAACTTTGAAAAGCATCGAAAAGTCATTGGTGTGTGCCATGGTAAAACCTGGGATCGATGATGTAACACCCTGAATGAGGTAGACCGACGTGTATTATCATCCAATTAAATTACACGTTAATTCAGTAACATAGGCTAGTGCCTATATTATTATTCTTTTCAAATGAGAGGCTGCCTCACACAGGCCTGTTGTTATCTGTCGATAATAACGGATGGGTTCACTGCACTTCACTTTGCATGCCAAGCAAGCGTTCCAACTCTATTGTGCCCTTATTATCGCATTGTATGTCATCGTCGAAAATTGCGGAGGGACTTGATAATCTTTAGAGGAGGTACTTACCTACCGTACTGGAATAATCTACCTTTAAGAATTCCTACCTAAAAGAATTGTAATTTCAGCAATAAAGGCTTCTTAATATGTATTTTATGACGTCGTCCTGATACCAAAATACGTAACCTAATTTAAACCTAATTATGTAAATTTTTAACTTTTTAGGTTACGAATTTCATCGAATAAACTCTAAAATTCAATTTAGTTAAACAGATTTTCACTCGCAAAAGTCAGACTAAATGAAACATCACAAGTTTTTAAATTAATTAATTTGCACTGAAGTGATACAAATTAGGCTTAAATACATTACAATGAACCTAAACCAACAAAGTATTACCATTTAGGCCATTTCCCACAGTAGGGTCGTCCACGCTCTTGTAATTTAACGGTAAGACAAACGAAACTGATCCTCCACACGGTTATTAACTGAAAGAGCGGCGATTAAGTGTTGCGTTTGTACAGCCTGAAACAAAACAAGCGTGACTTTGAAAATAGTTTCTTCAGTGACTTCTGAATCGTTTTCCAACATATCGTGGCAATATTGTAAATATAAAAGTTCTTAGAGTCGAAAGGTTCTAGAATGCACACCAAGTACTCGACACTACATAGTCCACGTTACTGGTACCGCCTAGCAGACAGCCTCCAATCGGTAGGATTAGAGGGCGATTGGGAAGTTCCTATGCTTGCAATGATGATGATGAAAAGCTTTTGATGATGACTGTATGTGTGAATATGCGAATGTAGTCGCAACGCATGCAGTCACAACTGGTAGATAATTGAAGCCATTTTTTTATCATGCGCAAAATCCCCACGGATACCACCTCCACCAAAACCGATGGAGGTGATTATGTCGGTCTCGAACCGACCAAAACGCACGCCGTCCATGGGTCCTTGATTGCTGGAGGTGAGATTATACAAGACATATCTCTCGCACCCCGGCAGACCCGGGGACATCTCTGTTGAGATGACCCTCTTCCCCCTAATGTGGGGACCATGGTGTCCCCAAGATAATTGAAGCCCTGAAATTTCGATAACTGCTCCGACCACGGAGGACCGAATAATAGCTCCGAAGCATACAGGTTTACAAAACTTCTATATAGGATTGTAGAGATCATTAGCAGTACTTTATGGAAAATATTTGTATGCAGTAGCTTCGTAGTTAGATTAAAATGTTGATCTCGAAGGATGATGAGACTCCCGCACAAGGGAACAAGCCTTGTATCGCGAGGGACTTTACAAACATACAACTAACAGACACAAAGTACACCCAGACTCAGAAACAACTATTTGTGGATCACACAAATTTTGTCCTGTGTGGGGATGAAACCCATAACCTCCTGCATAGCATACTATGCCCACTGAGCCACGATGGCAGTTGTATGCCCATGACCTACATTGTCTCAGATATATTTTCATTGTCATCTCATATAACAAACGAAGACCTCAATTTGTTACAAATTTATCGAGAATTGTTCTCTAATTCAGTGTGACATCCTTATTGAGAGACGCATTCATACAGTCCACTGTTCTAAACACCGTTTAGAATTACAATATCAATCAATTTTAAACCTTATTCGTTCAAGTTAAGAGTGATTGTTGCAGTTGCTGGATGTGTGTTGTGTGCTAGGGTTGGTATGTATATTTAATAAATGGAGTGCTGTGATCTACTGCACTGTATAACGTTGGTTAATAAATCTAAAGGACGTGTTCGAAACATGAAGCTTCTAATTTTGTTTAACGTTTATTTGTTCGCCGCGGCTACAGGGAATATTGAATATTGTGATGATATTGGTGATGTTGTAAGTAATATTTTACTGTAATCGCATAACATAATATAACATAAACTCACGCCTATAACCTCAAAGGGGTAGGCAGAAGTGCTAGCACTCACATTTCGCCAGTTTATGTTTAGGTCCCAATTTAATAGATGGCGAGCCTATTGCTATTAACCGGGCACTTATAAACCTACGATAAACACATAACTTCGAAAAGCATCGAAAAGTCATTGGTGTGTGCGATGGTAAAACCTGGGATTGAACCCAAGACCTCGTCTCAGCGGTCCATTACCCATATCACTTGGCTACCGCGGTATGTCCGACTGTAATAAATAAACTAATAAATAAATGTTATAGGATATTGTATACGACGTTGTCTAGATCCAAAATAGATAGATAGGTAGATAATTCTTTGCACATAATAAGGCTGAGTGCAGATTGGAGTCACGACAGTTTTAAGACAGACTTGTCTCACATAGACAAGTCTCTCTTAAAATTAAAACGAAACTGTTCTGTCTACGACGCGTCGCATACCTCAGACGGAAACTATTATGGGTTAAACTATGACATTGCCGTTTTGTTTGAAGAAATTGGAGGAAACCCAATTTTTAGTAGTAATGTTTTTGCACTTTTTTAGGAATGACAGATCCATATTTTATGATTTTTGTATGAGTAGTAGTAGTATGAGACAACATTAAGCAAACAGCAACATATATTAAATTCTTGAAAAGTGACAGCTGTAAAAAAGTAATACGAAATTTATCATCAAAATGGATAGCATTTAGAAAGTACGGTTTCTGAAGATCGAATTTAATTTATCAAGCGGCCAATAAAAACAAAATTTAATACAGAGTTATAAAAATTTGAAATCAACCGATACTAGCCGTAATCTGTTTAGTCTTTGATGTACGCACCCGCATATATATAAAAGGAAAGCCGACAATCGTTAGTTAAACTTGTCGCCTTGTAGGTATAGACAGCTTTATCTAAGAATTGTTTTGTTAGAAGTGTGCGCCTCTTCATTTATTTTGTAGAGCAATTATAATAGTCTGTACTTAAGACTGTCATGCATGACTCCAATCTGCACTCAGCCTTAGACAAAAGTTTACAATATGGACCTAAACAAATAACAAATGAGTTTTCTTCCATGCAATTCTTTGCAATTAGTTTATTTGATATGCTTGTATTTGATTTACAGATAAATATATATACATATGGTTCGTACTATTTTCTAAACACATACATAACATAAATTAGTAACTATATCAATGCAAATTTACAGTGGATTAATTTCGGTAGCGTAAGACCAGGATACGAACCCAAGGCCTCTCGATTGTCAAGACGACTTTTTAACCACTAAGCTACCCATTACTGTGACGTGCAGCTCCTCCTTTTGGTGCTTTGACAAAGGCCATACTCCATATTCATTTACAATGATCCTATAATAAATTTATCGATCAGTAACAAAATAACACATACCTAACAATAAAAAATAAACAAATACATTATATTATAGCCCTTACTAGCACTTCCTACGTCAATAACTTATTAGAGTCATTACACAAAACAATATCTCTGAACAAAACCCACATTACCTCATTAATCTAAATGACAATACTTTCACTATTATTGTAAAAACAAAAACTGAATGTTTAATACCCACATTTTACAAAACTATTGAAGCATTACAAACCATTTTACGATGACCTGCGTTAGCATTCAACGAAAATTAAATAGCAAGTATAGAGACAAATTCTATACATGTCCAAGGATCTCATTAATATGGTGAACATTTCAACATCTCACTTACCTGTTACTTCATTACGTGTTATAGAAATTATGTTATTTTCAGAATAGATATTCTAAATAATTTGGTAACAGAACAGAAGTGTAGTGAGTGTCACGGAATTAATTGTAATATTTGAAACCATGAGAGACATTCTGCATTTTTCAGTTAGACAAAATCCTTTTTATTTTTAAAAGTCAAAAGTGTATCGTGTTTCATTAGTATTTTTTTATTAAAAACTTCAATCGTGTAGTATATTGCTCAGCGCAAACATGAAGACGGATGGACCAATCCGAGTAATTCTTTTTATGTGTGCCTTGAACTCTACGGAAGGTTTTCATGAAGCAGCGAGAATGGGATCCTAAATTCACACAGGTCAAGTCGCGGGCAACAACAAGTACTAACATACATATAAAAAATCTGTAAGTCGTATGGGTTTTGCAGCAACACAACGATAGCTTCAATTTTAATCGAGCAGCGCCATCTAGGTTCAACACAGAAACTAAAAATTAGTACAAAATTACATCGAAGTTTGTTCGGGTTAATGTCTGAATCGGCTAAACCAATTTGGTGCGGTTTTCTCTATTCAAATTAATAAATATTTTTATACTTAAGACCACCAGACAGAGCAAACACACACAGGATAAAATATATGTAAAGATTTCTAATTGCTGCTAAATAAAATAACCCGTACAAAAACAATTAACAATAGTTTCTATTGAGATAGATACGTAATAGTGTAGTGCACCGGCTGAACTAACTCGGTCACAATGAACGAGGTCGGTTGCGCGGGCGCATTAATACAGCACGTTATTTTGATTTTACACATTCCAAGTTTAAACAATCACATCTAAAGTTAATTTAGGAAGGACTTAAATTAGTGTTGTATACTAAAATAAAAATAGTGTTAGAATGAAAACTATTTTAGTGTTTGTTTGTAGTTATATATTTTTGTGTGTACTTGGACAGGATTGTAAAGTTGGAGGGAAAACAGTTGAGTTTTTTTAATTTTAATTTTTTTTATAACTAACACTTATTTTTTCTATTCGTTGATGGAAGATAGGTGACTACGAAGATATAACACTGATGAATTTGAACAAGTCAATTCAATTTTATATTCATCTTACTAACATTGGTAAAGTACACTTTATATGACCTTTGTGGCGCAGTGGTAGAGCATTCGACTGCTAGGTCAGAGGTTCATTACAATTGGGTATATTAAATATTTGCATTTTTTTTAATATTAGCAATCGATATTACTAATATTAACCCCAACCCTTCCAACTAAGCTCAGTGGTATGTGTGGGTACCGGGGACCTTCCGATCGGAAGATCGACTCCTTAACCAATAGGCTACTGACGCTTCCACATACCGATGTATTAAGTTGCGTATTTCTATATAATATGTAGGTATTTATAAAGCGCCAGTAGCTTAGTATTTAAAGAGTCAGCCGTACGATCGAGAGGGCCCGCGTTCGAATCCTCCTCCAAATTAGTATTTTCGGTTGGCAAAAGAAAAATATTTTAATTCTTTCCACTCAGTTTTGTTGAACGAATTTTCACTAGTGAAATCCAGCAATTGCGACATTCAATATCATAATGGATTGCAGTGTCATTTTTTCCAATTGTGAATAACTAAACCATCTTTTTTTTTGCTTTGCACATACTACACCGACTGCTACGCAGGAGGGCGTGTTCGATCCCTGCTCATTGCAAATGTTTGTATACATGAATATAGCTATTTGCACTGGTCTGGCAGTGCCTTGAAGAGCACTTTAAGCAGTCAGTCGCGGTTGCCATACGAACATCTATGGCAGTCATTACGGGTAGTTGGAGCCCTCAAAAGTCTGACTAGCCTAACTTCGATATCGCCAATTTGGTTGTCACGGAAAATATCGATGTTCAGCCGCATCTTAGTTAGACTAGTAAGTCGACCCTAACTGAGTTGAGAATAGTCTCAGAGAATGATGATGACTATAAAAATGAAGATGTCAATATTTATTAGCCGCGCTAATATTGGTGCAGTTATCTGTACAATGAGTGAGTAAATAAGCGGAAATATTGTTAGAACCCTCACAGCAAAGTGGGGAACACCATAGTTCGTCAAGTTGAGCGCCTCCATGAAGCGAAGGGCACGTACTGTTATTTCTATTATTTGCGGTTCGAACAAACATTGTAACAATGTTGACACAGATATCAAACTGAATATGTTCGCTAAAGTAAAGGCACACAAGTATCAAATTATTTCTAGTCTCTTCACAACAAAGGTAAATAAATGGCCGTCTCCATTACTATTTTATTTTTCGAGTAATTTCTATTGATTTGCTGTAGTTAAAATAAACGGTTGAGTGATGGTCACAGTTCATAAAAATCTTGGGACCCAGGTCATTCTAACCGTTTTATTTCTTTCGCGTGCGGTCCACAGATACCCCACGACCAAAACCACACAGCCGTCTTGAGCCATCATATTCCTCATTCCCCGACTGATCCAGGGACATTAAAGACACCATTGAGTATTCGAAAATGGCGTATAGACGTCTTTTCCAGTATAGGTAGCGCGTGTGTGGCGCCTGCTAAGGTAACAAGCGGCACCTGGCCCTTCACTTTTGACCCTCAGGCCCGCGCTCTCGGAGGACGAAAGTCATTTTGCGTCTTCTACGCTCGTCGTGGGTTGTGCTGGACTAGAGTCTCCTCCGGACACACTTCGCCGCTTTCTCCTCAAACATTACTTACTCGTAGACTCAGCAACCTTCGCTGCTTACCTACTGCTGCAAAGGTTGCTGCGTCTGTATCTGTCTGAAGAGGCGAGAAAGAAGGCCATTCTCACCTGCAAGCCAATATATCTATCTAGTGATTGACGTACGATGCAGGATTAGAGATCAGATGGCAAACGATCGCTTGTTTGCTATGGGCTTCTTTTACGTTCATAATTATTTTCATATATGCTTGCCGGTTCATAGTCTTGACAGGGCCTTTCTTTAAGAATCTTCTCTAATAGATAAAATCGTAGTTACACTTTACCTGCCTTAGAAAAGGAACCTTCTCCATATAGTGTCGTATTCTCCATATAGCTGGTTACAGACAATTCAAGTAAGCTAGGTTCACTTTCATTACTTAAGTGCGTTCACAAATCACGCACTTTCAAGACAATTTTATATTAACAGGCACGTTTATGTGAGAAACGTGAGAACCGCCGTGTTGTTCTCATAAAATACCTAAACATATGATAAAGAATGTTTATCACATAATATACTAGCTAAACCCAGGCACGTACACTGAGATTTTGTATTTGATTTTCCAAAGTGAATCCGTTCCTATGGGAACTTCGGTGGTATATATAAGTTGTTCAAAAAACCGCAGGAATCTTGTTATCTTACCTCTGGTAACAAAGACCCAAAGATAACATGCGTTTTTAGCCGCTCTAAATTTCATATACCCACTCAAATTCCCTTGAATTCACAAATTCCCTTAATTCTGGCAGGGGGTATCCGAGGGAGTTATTAACCACGATAACCACTTTCCATCAAGTGGACCATGTGGTTATCTGTCACCTAAGTGGTATAAAAAATCATTCAAAGCGATTCTCAGCCCGAGTTATGATTATTGGCCAACAACTAACAGAAATTCTTCAGGTCACCCATTATAGGCTGCCATCTTGACTATTATTGACAGCAAAGACCGACTTTTGACGTGCCCTCCGAAGAAGAGAAGCGCTCAGATAAAATACCACTAAGGGTCCAAATGGTAAATCAAGTTGAAGTACCCCGAAATATCAATCGGCAGAAGTTATCATATAAAATAACTGATATTGATTTCGTTACGGTTTAAAATAGCTCCTCATTAGCGATTGCCTATCGAGAGGTAAACATGCTTTATCATGCGCACACGTATCAGTTTCAAGCATTTAATCGTACTCAACTAAATACGTTATTCTTATGCATCGATTTGAATTCATAAACTATGCGGCACGAATGGTTTCTAATCATTTTTATTTAGACCACTTCAAAGCCTTCTTCTACTTTGGTTCTACTGATAAGTTTGAAGTGCAATTTTTATTGTACGAATATAATGATTCATATATCTATTTTAATAATATATTTTTACATAGCTACAATTATTAGTTGTTCTTTTCTTACTTATTGGTTTATATGTGGGGACACATTCATTAAAGTTACATGGTAATTTACATTACTAAAGATTTCCGAATTCCTCTGTGGCGTGGCGATAGTGAAAGCGACTGCTAAGCAAGAGGCGCCGTTTCGATTCCCGCTCAGTGCAAATGTTTGTATAATTATGTATGAATTTGTCTGAGTGTTTCTATGCATAATAATGTATGTTTATAAAAAAGTATCGAAGTATGTTTATACGCATAACCATAACACAAGCCAGTTAAGATTGAGAAATGCATACCATTTACCTAGTGGCGTTGTGTAGATTGTCATAGAATATTTACTATTTATTTAAAAATCCTCATCATCATCCTCGCATTCAAAGTTTCCACTCTAGAGATCGGTGTCCGCTTTATATTTGGTTCATCTTGGCTTGTACACTAGTGACTACTGTCTGAACTCCCAAAATCGAGATGAAAACCTGCGGTTGAGGCTCATCCGTCAATCAAAATCCTCATCATCTTGGTGGGATCCAATACAATTATTTACTTTAAAATTCCTTGGTGATGTAATTCCGTTTGTCTCTTGCAGTGTGCTGATCACTCACAATGCTGTGGTGGTTGCTGTTTCTTCGGGGAGTGCGTTGACAGTGAGTTGATATTTATATTCTACTACAAATAAGGTGTCCATGAATATGGCTATTTGCACTGGTCTGATCGCGCCTCGGAGAGCACGTTAAGCCGTTGGTCCCGTTTGCCATACAAACATCAATGGCAGTCGTTACACCCTTAGTTAGAGCCCGCAAAGGTCAAACTAGTCTAACTACAGAACTTCGATATCGCCAATTTGGTTGTGGAGGACCGATGGCAGTCGCTTCACGAAAGATTTCGAAGTTCAGCCACATTTTAATTAGACTAGAATGCCGACCCTAACTGAGTTGGAAATAGGGTCAGAGAGTGAAATGATGATTGTAAGAATATTTAAAACATTACAATATTATTTTCATAATTACTTAGATTGTAAATGTAACTGATTGTCTTTTGAAAATTAAAATGAATTGAATTGACCTGAATATTCATGACTGGGGATACACAGGATAGGCAGCGAAAATAACCGACCAAATTCCACCAACTACGGTTTTCTATAAGCTTCTTGCCGCTTTGGTCGTGAGTCGTGATTGAGTCACAGACATCGAAACATTTTCTATGCGAGTGAAGTTATGGGCGTAAACAATTTTGAAGCTCTATTTGAAATCCACTGAATAGATAATATTTTGATATGTCCTTTCAAAGCAGTCATCCATTCAATTCACGGTTCGGGTCACATCACGTCAAAAACGAACATTCTTTTAGAAGAGAACTGCATGGATGACGTCACGGTTTAAGTGGATAATCAATTGACCAATTGTCAACCAATTACCATTGAGTTGACAAGTGTAGGTTCGCTCTCCCTATTAGAGTTTCAGATATACACAGATTACCGCGACTAATAATAGCCTTGTGTTGTGTTTTCCGCGGTGGGTCGGATAGCCAGAGCTCACTGGAGAGGTTTTGCATTGTTAGTGCAAAGACCAAGGGCTTTAATTGACACTGCTATACACGGTGATTTTATAGTGGTTTCAGAAAAAGAATATTTTGTTTCACACACGGTTTCGGTAAAAATCAAATCGACTGGAAGTTTTAATTTTGAAAACAAAAAAAAATACTTTATGTATGGCAATAATGTGCAGGTGAACAGAAAAATGTATGGGACGTAAAAAAAAATAATTTGTTTTCGCCAAATTAGGACTTCCTTACGATTTTACTATCGAAATTGTGGCCAAAATCTTTTTTTCCCGAAACCACTAAAAAATCAACCGGTATAATGGTATGATAACCTACTTTGTCTTTCCCGTCTACACAGTCGGCAGCGCGAGTGTGATGCCTCTGGTGTTGCAAACGTTCATAGACTACGGTAACCATTTATCGGCAGGTGGGCCGTTTGCTTGTCTGTCTGCCACCTACATGGTATAAAAAATAGTAGTTGGTAGTGGAAAGCTTTACAAATGAGGTATCGCTGATTAAGAGTCGCTTCATTACACTACCTACAACGCAAAAATTCTCTTTACACAAGTAATTTAGCTTCCAGTAGAAGTTTATATTTTATTTATAGCACATCAATTTGACCTTTCCTCGCCTGATGGTTGAAAACCAGTTGAAAACCAGCGCCGGGTATTCGTGCCCGGCATCTTGCTGAACTGGCTCCCTTTTTCTTCCTTGTGCAGCATAAATGTGCACTTATTATTTTATTGATTTACATTAACTGTAGTTAGGTATACTGAGTATTTATTTGATGCATTTTTATTTTGTATTTTTTGACTGTTATTATGTATATTGATGTATTTTTATTATTGTTATTTATTTGATGCCTTATTATTGTTATTTATTTTACGCATGTTTGTAGTGCTGTAGAAGAGAAAAAAATAAACTGTGTTTTCTTTCTTTCTTTCTTTCTTCTGATGTTAACCCCCAAAGTCCCATGAAAGAGGATCACCATACACGTTCAGTGCTACAATGGTGGCGCTCAGCTTGACCGCCTCATCAGATGCTCATTAAATGGAACAGTAGTAATTTTAGTTAATGTTATTATTTAACATTAATTTATCTTGTCCACAGCATACAGATCATGTTTCACAACTCCAGACGTCTGCGACGAGCACGTGTGCGTTGGCGAAGAAGACTGCATAGCATACATGCCACCAGAATGCCCTGGATGTGAACCAATTCCATTGTGTAGATTACCTTAATATGAATCAGATAGATATCGATCTCCAGCTAGAATAAATGTAATAATTAAAAAGAATGTATGTGTATACGTTACGTTGGATGTGGTAGTTATATGCAGCAGTGAACTGCTATGGGCATTAGCCCATAGAAGATCTTGGTTTCCATTCCATTATGATTGAATGGTGTGTAACGGGTATGACGTCAGTCAACCCAGCTGCCACATTGACAGCCCACCAATCAGCCATAGCAGCCAGCCATCTTTGGGGGATTTGTCAATAGCTATCCATAGCCAAAAGCCGCCTATGCCAGGCCGCCCATTTTATATTGTGGAGCATTGATAAATAAATAAGCTTTATACATAATTAAAGTTTCATTTCATTGCCTTATTATAGGTGTGCGGAAACCAAGATATTTGGGCCCCAAAGCAATCTCATCTGCTAACCAGTGCCCTTAGCACAAAAAGCTGTCGAATTCGAGGAGCATTACGATTGGCGGGTTACACACACACAGGTTCAAAGTGGGTAGGCTCACAATTGTGATGCTCCGTTCTTTCGATACCTTTAAATTACGAATTCGATAGTGTTTCGTGCTAAGGGCACAGTCTTGCGGACTTAGGAACGAAACTCAAGTGCAGGTTTCTCGAAAAAAGTCTGAGAGGCCATATAGTAGTCACTCCTTTAAAAGCAAAGCTAGATGAGTCAAATCACCAAAAATGGTTGAAGATCTGGGCCTTGATTGTACTAATGGTCTGCTAAATATCAAACCACTGAGATTACAAAAAATACCATTGAATTTTATATTTTACTGTTATGCAGTTAGAGTCAAAACTAAATGGCATCGTGTAGAGTGAATGAAACGATGTAATAAATTGTTTTCAATTAATTTTGAACTTGATGCCTATGGCTTTAAAGCGGAAAATGCAATACCAGTTTTTTGTAATCGGCGTCCCGCTTCGAGGTTTCCGAGTTTCAGTCTAACGCTGTGATGTTCTAGAAATAATAAATACCTTAAGAAATATTATTTTTATTGTAATATACTTTATAGTTATATCTGCCCTATTCGCCGAAACATAGCACCTAGTATAAACAAAGGACAAAAAGGGTTCGAGTGTAGCTCCTATTTCATGTAGGGGCTATGAACGTACACTGTTATTTTATCGGGTGGTATTTTATTTTTTTATACTACTTGGGTAGCAAACAAGCATATAGTGCACATAACGGGATGTGGTTACGGTGACCTATGGACTTGTGCAATATAAGTGGTGTCATATTTGTGCTTTTTTCCGTGCGCAAAATCTCCACGGATACCGCCCCTACCAAAGTCAGAGGAGGTGATTATGTCGGACTCGAAACGCATGCCGTATATAGGTCTTTGATTGCCGGAGATGAGATTATACAAGACATATCTCTCGCACCCCGACAGACCGCTTCCCCTAATGTGGGAACCATGGTGTCCTCATTTAGCCCACGGATATGGGGAGGCGCATTTGGCTTCTGCTAGGGTGACAGACCGATCACCCCCAGACCCGCGCTTATGGAGGACAAGAAAATAACATTCATCATTAAAATAATTATGTAGGTAGCACGTACTGCTTGCATAATTACCTTCACCAATTACATAGTCAATACAAGGTCACGTCGACATTCGATTTCACAGAACCACATGAGCCAAGATCATTTATTATAATCATCTCTTGGTTCAGACCCCTAGACGTGCTGGGTAAAACGACAGGAAACAGGTATTTGAAACATTTTCTTTACACAAAATTAATGCGTAAGAAATTTTCGCATATACACCAAAGCATGTTATTCAAAACTCTAAATTCTTTTAATTATCTACATAAAGATCAAAATGAAAAATTATTTTACATGATGTTATCTTCGGCACGAATTCTTGAAAAAATATTAGAAGAATTTCATTATGAATACTCACCGTCTCATTAAAATATATTCACCATAGGCATACACAAAGAAAATAATATCTTTTGTACTAACAAAGGTGAATTTTTGTATGGAGGGAATATATTATAAAATTGTAAATAGGTAATGATGTGTTGTTATAAATATTATTTCCTGGTGTGCACGTGCATGGCTTAGATGTTACCCGCATACGGTGCAGAATATTCCATCAAGAACCAAACGGTTCAGTGAGTCTTTCCTCTGCCGCACCATTAAGTCTTGGAATTTCTTACCAGCTCACGTGTTTCCTTTTTCCTACAGTCCCGGGTCCTTTAAGCGGGGCGTGAAAAAGCATCTGATGAGGCCGTCAAGCTGAGTGCCACCATTGTAACATTTTACGTGTTTATAATGGTGACCCTATTTCTTGAGACTTAGCCTTGAGCTTACTATCAGAAGGGGTGAAGTCAAATTGATGTGTCCTAAATAAAAAAAAACTGTATCCTACAAAGGTATTTGGGTCCTAAACCAAACACGCTTGCATATCGTAACCTTGGGTTAGGGTTGAACCCCTGGGGCACGCCCCAAGAGCTTTCCGGTACGTCCCCGTCGTGTGCCCTGGACCCCAACGTGACCACCGTAACGGAGTGGCACGTTGGGTGACCGAATTCGGATAAGCGTATCTTGCGGCAAGCAGTTTTCTGTGCGTTTTGTGATCTCTGACCGTGACGGCACTGTCCTTTTGAGGACGATGTCGAGCACTGGCAGGGAGAGTGAGTCGCGCCGAGACCAAGTTCCCGAGCGACAGGCGCGTGAGCGCGTGGAGGAGACGGGTGAGACCCGTCGTCGTTCGGTGAGGCTGTCAAGGCTGTCGAGGCCTCCTACACCTGCGCCTTCCACCGAATCTGAAATGGATGTCGGCGCGACATCGTCGCGCGAAGGCAGCGCTGCCGGAAAAAGGCAGCGCAGCGAGGAGGAGACCGAGTCCCCGGTCCTCCAAGGTGCGGCAAAACGTCCGGCCATCGCGGAGCTGGACCTCGATATATTCCGATTTTCGGACTCGGCGGCAGGGTCGCGTTCGTCCTCCGTGGCGTCGCGATCCTCAAGGAGGCATGCAGCGGACCCTGCATGGAAGGAACTGCCCACATTCGATCTGGTGGGTACGGTCCGAAACAGGATGGACGTTGTTCTGACGGTTGCCAACAAGTCCAAAAACTTAAGTGGTCGCTTCATAAAGGCCCTTAAGGACGCGGCATACGATGCTATCGATGCCGTGACCGTGATGGAGGGCCGCAACGTGAACGACGAGGTGGCCACCCTTCGGGCGGAGGTGGAAAGGCTGCGGATAGAGGTCCGTTTCCTCCGGGAGGAGAAGGCAGCGGCGAAGTCAGCCGCTATGCCCCCACTGGAGGAAATGTCGCGGGCCATTATGGACCGAGTGCTGTCCGCGGTGGACGCGAGGTGGGCGGGCGTGGAGTCTAGACTCCTGCCGGAGCCACGCCTACGCCCGCCCCTAGCGTCTGACACCAAGCGCAACGCTGACCCTAAACCCGGTCCTTCGGGGGTTTCGCGGCCGTCACCACCGGCGCTCCCCTCTGAGCCGTTGACACCGCCCCCTTGTAAGCCGTCACCGCCGCCCCTTGCCTCGCAAGCCGGGTCATCGAAGAAGAAGGGAAAGGGGAAGGGAAAGGGGAAAAAGAACACCCCCAAAGAGACTGAGCCGAGGCCGCTACCAGCTGCACCGTCGTCAACAGACGAGGGATGGTCGACGGTGGCCAAGAAGGCCAAGAAAAAGAAGCCTGGAGCGCCGGCTGTTGCCCAAAAGGCCAGCACGTCAGCCCGGACTGCGGCTTCCTCTGCACCCTCTTCTTCAAAGAAGAAGAGGCGTACACGCAGGAGGAAGGGTCCGCGTACACCCCGCACTTCGGCAGTAGTGATAACACTGCTGCCGGAGGCTACAGAAAAGGGCCTTACGTACGCGGAAGTCATACGGGGGCTGAAGTCGCAGGTTAACCTGCAGGACTTCAGTATCCCCCGCATGAACTTTAAGAGGGCCCAGACCGGTGCCACCATATTGGAGGTGGCCGGTGACTCCAGCGCTGAGAGGGCAGACAGGCTGGCGGCGCGTCTCCGGGAGGTGCTCGGCTCTGAGACGGCGAACGTGTCCAGGCCGGTCAAGTGCGCAGACTTGCGCATTACCGGTCTGGACGATTCTGTTACAAGGGAGGAGGTGGCTGACGCAGTCGCGCGCTGCGGCAGCTGCCCTCCCTTGAATGTCAAAGTAGGCGAGATTCGCCGAACATTGAGGGGGAGCGGAACGGTGATAGTCACCTGCCCAGTGGAAGCGGCCAAAAAAGTGGCCGCTGGGCGTTTGTTAGTTGGCTGGGTCTCTGCCCAAGTAACTCTGCTTGAACAGAGACCCATGAGGTGCTTCCGGTGCCTGATGTCTGGGCACGTCAGGTCACAGTGCACCTCACAGGATGACCGCGGTGAAATATGCTACCGCTGCGGTCGCCCTGGCCACAAAGCCGCGGTATGCTCGGCCGACCCCCACTGCGTCATCTGCGCAGCAATGGGTGGCGGACCGAGCAACCACATCGTAGGCGGCAAAAGCTGCCGCGGGACAAAGCCCAGAAAGGGCAAAAAGGCGGCCGGAAGGACCCCGGCTGCCCCAGTTCCTGTGGCAGCGACGCCCCCGCAAGGGCGAGAGGAAGCGATGGAACCGTAATGGACGGTATCCCCCATTGCTTCCTTCAGGCGAACTTGAACCATTCCGCCCGGGCACAGGACCTCCTCCTGCAGTCCATGGCGGAGTGGTCAATTGATGTGGCTGTTGTTTCCGACCCGTACTTTGTCCCTCCTCACGATCTGTGGCTGGGAGACACTGACGGGTCGGTGTGTGTTATTGCGTCTGGGACTCAAAGAGTGGCACCCCCCTCCCTCATCTCCAGGGGGAGGGGTTTCGTGGCCTGCGGGTGGGGGAGGTACATTATCATTGTGGTGTACTTTCCTCCCAGCATGAGACTGGCCGATTTTGAGGCGGCGTTGGACGCGGTGGGTGCCCTGCTGGGGCAAATCTCACCGCGTCTGGCGGTGGTCGCCGGGGACTTCAATGCCAAATCCACGGCTTGGGGTTCCTCGGCGACCGACGTTCGCGGCCGGTTATTGCTGGAGTGGGCCACGACGACCGGCCTGACAGTAAGTAACCGCGGGTCGGTCGACACGTTTGTCACACGGCAGGGGCGGTCCATCGTAGACATCACGTTCACGACCCCTGCCCTCGCACAGGCCGTCCGGGACTGGCGAGTCCTGGACAACGTGGAGAATCTAACGGATCATCGGTACATCCGTTACGAGGTCTCCACGGGCCAGCAAGTGTCGAGTCCCAGACGTGAGGGGCCGTCCGCCAACAGGTGGGTACTGGGGCACCTGGACCGGGAAGCGCTGGAGCTGGCGTCCATCGTTCAGTCGTGGGCGACTCCTCCGGTGGAAGTAGGAGTCGAGGCGGAGGCTGAATGGTTTAGGAACGCAGCGTCGCAAATCTGCGACGCGTGCATGCCTCGGGCCAAGCCTCGACCACCAAACCGGAAAGTGTACTGGTGGACGCCGGAGATCGCTGAACTGCGATCTCTGTGCGTCGCAAAACGTCGCCGGTACACCCGGTACCGCCGCAGGGCGCGGCGGGTGCCGGAGGAGGAGGCACAGCTTTACGCCGACTACCGGTCGTGCGCTCAGTCCCTCGGGGTGGCAATAGGAGACGCGAAGGAGGCTGCGAGAGCGGCTCTATTAGCCACCCTTGACCGGGACCCCTGGGGGCGGCCCTACAAGACGGTCAGGGCTAAGCTCCGCCCATGGGTACCTCCGATTACGGAGTGCCTGGAGCCAAGAGTGCTGAGGGAGATTATCTCCTCCCTATTTCCACAAAGGGAGGAGGGTTTCGTTCCCCCAGTGATGGCTCCGGCGCGCAGAGAGAATGTTGTGACGGAGGTGCCGGAGGTCACAGCAGCGGAGCTGGCAGTGGCCGTCAGGCGGGCCCAGGAGAAAGGTGTGAAGGCCCCTGGGCCCGATGGAGTTCCCGGACGTGTTTTGGTGGTCGCGCTCCGGGAGCTCGAGGAGCGATTTTGCGGGCTGATGAGTGCGTGCCTGCAAACCGGGCAATATCCGGTCCGGTGGAAGACGGGCAGGCTCGTCCTCATCAAGAAAGAGGGACGGCCTGCGGAATCGCCCTCGGCGTACCGACCGATAGTGCTGCTGGACGAAGCGGGCAAGCTCTTTGAGAGAGTGCTGTTTGCTCGCATCGCCCGGCATCTCGAGGATGGCGGTCGCGGCCTGTCCGACTACCAATATGGTTTTCGGCCACGTCGTTCGACCGTCGACGCCGTCCTTCGAGTGAAGGCGCTGGCGCAAGAGGAGATACGCAGAGGCGGGGTATTACTGGCGGTGTCGTTGGACATCGCCAATGCGTTCAATACCCTGCCCTGGGAGTGTATACGGGAGGCGCTCAAATACCATGACGTGCCTCCCTACCACCGCAAGATCGTCGGCGCCTACCTATCGGAGCGGTACGTGGAGTATCCAGGAGAGGATGGCAGCCTTCACAGGTGGGCCATGTGCCGCGGTGTTCCGCAGGGGTCAGTGTTAGGGCCCCTCTTGTGGAACATCGGGTACGACTGGGTGCTCCGAGGAGCTCGCCTCCTGGGCGCCAACGTGACCTGCTACGCAGACGACACGTTGGTCACTGCCCGGGGGGCGACCTATAGGGACGCCGCGCGCCTCGCTACTGCGTCAGTGGCCATGGTCGTGCGGCGAATAACGATTTTGGGACTCAAGGTGGCGCTTAACAAGTCGGAGGCTATTTGTTTCCATGGCCCTCGGCGTGCGCCACCGGCGGACTCCCATATCGTAGTGTGTGGCACCCGGATCGAGGTCAAGCCCGAAATGAGGTACCTTGGGCTTATCCTCGATCCCCGATGGAGCTTCCGCGCTCATTTTGACCGCCTGGGTCCCCGTCTACTCGGTACGACCGCCGCCCTTCGGCGGTTGATGCCGAATCTGGGGGGACCCCAGACGAGCAGCCGCCTCCTTTATTTGGGAGTGGTAAGGTCCATGGCCCTATACGGGGCCCCCGTATGGGTCGACGCCCTGACGGCAAAAAACATCGCTGTGCTGCGACGTCCACAGCAGGTGATGGCCGCCGGGGCGGTAAGAGCTTACCGCTCCATCTCATTCGAGGCGGCTTGTGTTATGGCGGGCTCCCCTCCGTGGGAGCTGGAGGCCCGTGTCCTCGCGTCAGTGTATCACTGGCGCGAGGAGGCCCGGGGCCGGGGCGAGTTCCCGGCACCCTCGGAGGTGGGAGAGCGGAGGCTCCAGGCGAGACGGTCCTTGCTTCTGGAGTGGGAGCGGCGGCTGGCCAATCCCACGTTTGGAAGAGGGACCGTCGAGGCGATCCGTCCGGTCCTCAGAGACTGGATGGACAGATCGCGAGGGTCGGTGACGTTCCGAATGGCGCAGGTCCTCTCGGGGCATGGATGCTTCGGCAAATACCTGTGCCGGCTGGGACGGGAGCCGACCAGTGGGTGCCACCACTGTGGCGGCGATGATGACACGGCGCAGCACACCCTAGAGGAGTGCCCCGCGTGGGCTGGGGAGCGCCGTGCTCTCATCGCCGAAGTGGGGACGGACCTCTCGCTGCCGGCCGTAGTTCTGTCTATGGTCGGCAGCGATGAGGCGTGGGCGGCGGTTCAAACCTTCTGCGAGACCGTTATCTCGCAGAAGGAGGCGGCGGAGAGGGGGAGGGAAAAAGACCCACTTTCCCTCCCACAGCGCCGCAAGCGAACCGGGGTCCGGAGGAGGCGGTACCACCAACTCCTCCCCCCCTAACTGTAGGCCGGGCAGTAGACGCGGGGGCGTCTGCTGCCTTTACATAGGCCTCGAGGTTGAAGGCGCACGTCGTGTCGCGTGTGCCTTGCCTAGGCGGGCGGCAGAAGGACTCCTCTTCTGCCGCACCAGAGACGGGCCAGCCGCTGAGCAGCGGCGGGCGACCCGCACGGCGATGGCGGAAGATGTTGTTCCCGCCATCGTCGATATGCGAAGATGACGGACACCGTGGTGGTTTAGTGGGTAGTCTGGTAGAGGTCAGGAGTCCCACACAAAGCCTGCCCCCACCCCTGCTGGGGGTGAGCGAAGTGCGTAAATGCATTCCACCACGTAAAAAAAAAAAAAAAAAAAAAAAAAAAAAAAAAAAAAAAAAAAAAAAAAAAAAAAAAAAAGGGTTGAACCCCTGGTGTAGGAAGTTCTCTCAGGTTTAGGGGCCCAGATGTGAGGGGTGACTTGTTCGAGTGGCATAGGAGAGCAAACACCTCATTTCCAAGTCGTCTAAATATTATTGAATTTTAAATTGCCTTTTTTACGTACAAAGGCCAAAAAAACTTTATATGTGACGATGTTTTTGATAACTTGTGATATTTTGTCAAAACAAAGTAATATCCTTATAAAAAAAATGTTAAATAATTCACCTTCATACATAACTATATTTGAACGCGACTGTTAAGCAAGAGGCACATGTTCGATCCCCGTTTGTTGGGGTCGGCTTTCTAGTCTTTCTTTCGGTGAAGCGACTGCCATCGGACCTCCACAACCAAATTGGCGATATCGAAGTTCTGTAACTAGGTAAGTCGGACTTTTGAGGGCTTCAACTACCCGTAAGGACTGCCATAGATGTTCATATGGCAACTGGGACCGACAACTTAACGTGCTCTCCGAGGTACGACCAAACCAGTACTAACCATTCATACAAATATATGCACTGAGCAGTGTTCGAACCAGCCCCTATTGTATAGGAGTCGCGTTCACTACCGCCACGCCACAAAGGCTGTCTATATTCTTATTGTATATTTATGCAAAAAATTATAGCAGTAGATAGTATAATCTCCACCGTCACAGTCGGTTACGATGGTTATCTATTGAACTAAAATTTGTACAAATTCAATGTCATATGCGTTAACGCCGTCATGGCATCTGGTTTTGAGTTGTAATAAAAATAGGAAATAAACCGTTTTATCTGTAATTTTATTTACAGCGACCTTACTCGCGGTAGAGCATTCGAAAACTGAGATTGCGGGTACAATTCCCGTGTAGTGCTAATGCTATTTGTATGCCAGGTTATGTATATTTGCATAGCAGCGTTGTTTTTATTTGGTATAGATATTCGCCTCAAACTAAACAACAAAAGTTACTTCGCAAGCATCATCATAACGGCAGTATACGACTCAGAATTCGAAACAAGATGAGATGATTATTCTGTTATAACGGAGCAGCGATGTCTTCTTTTATTTATTTAGGATACGTCCATATGACTTCACCTCGCCTGATGGTAAGATAATGTTTTAGCATAGAGATTCACCTATAAATAAATATTACAATGGTAGCACTCGGCTGCCTTATTAGATGCTTTTTACGCCCGCTGGAACGACCTGCTTGAAAAATTTTGCACGAAGTAATATTGTAACGTGCAAAAGCGATAAATAAATTGTCTCAACAGTTCAGGTACTTGTTTATTAATTTCCATTGTAAGAGCGCTATCTCACGAACCCAAGTATTTTATTTTTTAGGTTATAAAGAATTGAGTTCCCTACGTGTTTCTTCAATCATAAACAAGCCATGCGTGTGATTTTATCCACAAAATAAACCACAAGGTATAGGTAATTTTCTGCGCTAGCAACACGTCACACGCCTCACAGATACTTTAGATACAATCGAACGCATGAGGTAGGTAGTAGATACATCTAATCGAATTTTACAATTGAATATTAATTTTTTGTGTTTTTTTTTGCTTTTTTATTTATTTTTTTTAAAAGAATTCGGCAAATGTTAGTCTATTTTAACATAATGGTATACCTATCGTCACAGATTTTATCCCGACTTATTTTAATTAATTTATATCAGCATAATATAACGTAAACTCACGCCTATATACCCGAAGTCGTAGACGTAGGTGCTAGCACCCACATTTCGCCAGTTTATGTTTAGGTCCCAATGCCGCATGCCGGGTGGCGGCCCTATTGCCATTAACCGGGCACGTATAAACCTGCGATAAATACACACATAACTACGAAAAACATCGAATAGCCATTGGTGTGTGCCATGGTGAAACCTGGTATCGAACCCGAGACCTCGTTTCAGCAGTCCATTACTCATACTACTAGGCTACCGCGGTTTTATAGCTTAGTCACACATACCGCGTATTTTATAGCCGTTTTTGCGATGAAGTTTGTTAGTGATAATGTGTCTAACATAGGTCAGATACATACATTCCTGTACAGAATGTAATAACTTTGTCATTGTTCAATATTGGAAAATTATTATCCAACCTGCCAGTTGGAAACAATTTTAATAACTACCACCTACTTTGTGAAATAATTCATGGTGAAAAAATGTACATACTCCTGGTACTTCACTATTTTTTATGATAAGATAAGGTTTAAGGTAAGTTATTTTAAGGTAAGGTAAGTAAGTACCTTTAAGCGGGGCGTGAAAAAGCATCTGATGAGGCCGTCAAGCTGAGCGCCACCATTGTAGCACTGAACGTGTTTGCAATGGTGACCCTCTTTCATGAGACTTTGCCTTCAGCTTAACATCAGGCGAGGTGAAGACAAATTGACGTGTCATAAATAAAAAAAAAAGTTATTTAAATAACTGTATTGTATAGACTAGGAAGTATCTAGGTAGTCTTCTCTCTATCTTTCAAACTCTATTAAAACTTCGAGGCCAATGTCGCCCATTAACTGGTACACCTAACAATGAAAAGATGAAGCTCTTAAGTAGACTTTCTTCATGGAATTTGGAGGACTGTTAACAGACGCTTAGTAGTACCTCGTAATGTTTAGAAGAGGGGAGGAGAGTAAAAAACTCGACAATAAACCCTGTACTCGTATTAACCCATCTGGCCAGCGTGGAAACAGAAAAAAAAATATAATCCAAGTATTTTACGAATATCTCCAATGTACAGACACGACCACTTTACAATTATATCATAGCAGAGATAAACTGGTCAAATGAAGGGGCTAGCGGCACTAGCGGTGGGAATCTGAAGTTCATAGCGGACGTGTGTTATAAATTAATTTTGTAAAGGTAGTGTACAATACCAAATAACCGCAGTAGTTCAACTACAGTATGATCGCGATCACTATACCACCTTTGGTATCGCTCCGATGGCACCATCGTGGTGAGGGGGGTACCGGGGATCAGATTTGGTCAGTTCGTCTTGAGATCCCACAAATGTAACTCGCTCTCGACTTATGCTCTTTCTTTACCACTACCCGCTACGCCACACGTACGGTGGGAGCAGTACAGCAGTTGCGGTCAAACTGTAGTCTACTAATGTTCTTAAAAATAAAAATCTAGATCGATCGAGAACGCTCGATCGATTCAACATTTTTTATCGAATGTTCCAAAAGGTTGTAAAATAAGACGGAAATATAATTCCACTCGATCAAAGCCGTGAGCATCAACTAATAATAATATAAATGTCATTGTTTGGATGTTTGTCATTGAATCACGCTCTAACGGCTGAACGGATCTGGCTGAAATTTCACACAGAGATAGATTCTAGTACTTAAATGTAAAATTCTATTTAATTTTTGACTTGATCCACCGGATCAAAATAAGCATCTACATATTGACATGTTAAACAGTTTATAACTTTTCATTGATATATCATTCATAGTTTTATTGTCATTTTTGATTCTACTATTTTGTTGTCATTGCTTGTTATAATAAAATTTTATAGTATGGACTAATTCCATCCCTACAGTGAATTTTTTTATGACTTTATTCATCATCCATTTCGTTTGAATACTGATCACGCATGTGAGATGATTATTTTCCCTCATTTCCCTTTGTTCACTTTCTTCCTATACATTATGTTACTATAGCGTCTATTGGCATATACCGAAAAAAGAATTCAATATCATAAAGATAAGCGCAACTAATTTACAATGATAATAATAGATAGAAATGATAAAGAAGATACTCATTTCGAGGACAGTATAGAATGGGCCTTCTGTCGCTTCTGTACATTGAGAACGGATAACTTTGACATGTCCATAATTAATTCCGTAATCTCCACACCCCGAAACGTCCGCCACTTTCATGAATTCTTTATTGAATTTTAATTTGTTCCTGTTGTAACTTCAAAGGGCTATTTACAAACACGTTTACATAGAAGGAACCACATGAAAAGCAAAGAATTCACTGGAAACTTGAAGAATAAATCTAAATTTGGAGAAGCAAAATTACTGTTAGCCTCCAAAGATCTGCATATTTGCATAGTTATTGTCAGTATATTAACTGCGCATAATTATAAGAGTAAAAAAACATATCTATCTACATGAAACGTGCACATGTTATTGTCTATAGTCCATTTGATTAGGTACTTAAGTAAACGTAAACAATCTTAATGTGTCTTTTTAATATGTTTCGTTTGAAAACTCAGTAATTTCTGCTTAGTAACGCATTTTGAAGACTAAAAACCTGTATCAAAGGAGTCAATCAGTTAGTTATTATAGTTTATTTGTTTAACATGTGTTTTTAATTAAAAGTTGTCATTAGATTGTTTACCTACCTAAACAAATGGAGTAGAATCTGGTAGTCACTATTCTAAATAATAAATATTTGTAAAGTTTATTGAAAACAATTTCTTTACAATGTATCATATGGTAATAGCCCTCTTAAGGATAATTTAAGCTTTAGACCTTAATGGCATGAAGTTCAAAATTCAATGTCTTTTTTTGTAATCTCAGTAGCGTGATATCGGTTGACAATTAGTAAATCGGGACTCTTGTAACCGTCGCCAGTTGGTAGCACGTCGCTCGTGGTACCGTCCCTATGATGATGAAGTTTTGAAGGTTAAGAGTTTATGTGCTAATGCAGAATTTTTTTACCAGGTTTTATACCAACACATAACAGTGTCAACTTAAGCCCTCAGCCTTCCAACTGACAACAAAACCCTTCTCCAGTTCGTTCTGACTACTTATCGCCGGAAACACAACACAAAAATATTATTAGCCGCAGTACTCTGTAAGGCGGAGTTACTTCCCCAGTCGGACTGCTCAGTTAGGACGGGAGATACCAACATGCCCACGAGTAAGAACCTCTTTCCAAACATCTGGAAAAAACACAGCAGGGGTATCATTCCACCATGACCGGCCTAAGCTTTCAGGTTACCCAAGTGTCAGTGTACCTGTATGTATAATATGTATGTATTTACAAAAAAATGTTTATCTACATTCTAGAGCCCATAACACAAGCTAGTTAAGCTATGCTTACCATGCTTCTAGATGGCTTTGTGTAGATTGTCCTAGAATATTTAAAAAAAAATACTCAACCTCAAAATAAGTTATTACTTTATAAATTAATTTTCTTATTAAAAGAGCAGGTTTAAGTACGAATTTTATTACTTTAACGTCATAAAAAATAGGCGACATCTTATTTGACGCTCAAAAGAGCTTTATTAGTAGTTTACGATCGAAGACATCTGGCATTATTGTGAATCCTTTTTATATTAACTTTAGACCTTGTCATAAAACTTAAACTACACGAATCGTGGCCCAGCTTTGCTTAATTGATAACTCTGCCAACTGCCGCTAGGTATATCTTTTGTTGTCTTTTCGATTCTCGTGGAAAAACAGTATAGAAAGTATTCATTTGGGGTTTTCTTTATGTCGAACTGTTGTTGAAGAAAGTTGAAATTAATTGATAATAATGGAAAATTTAATCCAATCCGCTCTAAGTTGCGAACAATTTTGGCCGATGTCTAGATGTATAGAGTTGAGACACGTTCACGAAATTACTTTACTAAGTCGTCTTAACAGTTATACGTAATAATTACAAACTTAGACTTCTATTGTGTAATATTAAATTACCGTTTTTTTTATTTTATTTATGTAGGTATTTACAGGTAACATATTAATAGATGTTAATTAAAGTGAGAGTTAGTTTAATTTAGGGCCACAATATGAATTATTTATTAAGTAAATTGAACTAAAAATAAAATAAAAATTTAACATAAAAAAGACTCTCGTGATCAGAAGGCTGGCCTTTTCTTAAGAAAGAGAATAAGCATCAATGCAGTCTTCGACACAATTAGGTACAATTCCACGACGCGTTTTAATATAAGTCTTTGTTATGTTATTTTATTTTTAGTTTAATCCCATGGCTATACTTTATTTTTACGTATAATTTAATTTAATGAGATTAATTGTTAAATTACCAATAAATACAGTTCAAGTAATTACTAACATTTAAATGCAAATATTAATGTATCTTAGTAGATGTATTATGTTATGTATATGAATGCATATTTGTTATGTACAATATGCTTGAAATAAACAAAGACTTATCCTATTATTCCTTAAACAGGCCTTCAATTAAACAGGCTTATCCTATTATTCCTTATTTTTAGGTAGAGTTGCCAAGACCGGTCTCCATCAAAGAGTAAACATATTTTTTTACTATATTCTTAAGGGGCTAAATTATTTATTTTGTACTAGGAGAACTTAAACCCAAAATCTTTCGATCGTAATGCCAACTGCTATACTTACCATCAAGCTATAACTGCGAAAATTCATGAACTTGAACTTCTACTGTAAATTGTTACGAACAATGTATCTGAGCTAAATGTTTTATTAATGTGGACGCTTAATACAGCCCTCGGAAATGAATCAACAGTTACGTCGACATAAAGGTATTTGCCCACTTATGCGTGCGAGCGATTATGCCGGACTTAAACTGACTGAAACGTACGCTGTCTTCGGTTGCCTGGTTGTTATGATGACCGTGAGCGACCCGTATAATAGTCGTATGCAACATCCACCCAATAGGACTGGCAGATACGCTTAAAGCGATAGAAGAAACTGTACAATTAAGTGTATAATTAAAAAAAAATGTCCCTCGTACTGTTTGTCACACCCACCAATGTAACATGGACGTGTACTCACCGAAGCAAAGATTTGACAATGTCCCATGTCAAGCATAGAGCGGATCGGCACCGGTAAAATACTCTTGCCGACTATCGATGAAGCTCCGTGCCTGACATAAACCGGTGATTTTTTTTTTCCTATTATGTTCATGGTATGACACGGTGTAGTGAGCAATAACCTTAAATCTCAAACATCGACGTTATAACAGGCCGATGGAATAACGATAGCTATTCATGAAATTAATGAGAATGTTGAGTGAAATCGGAGCCTTTTGCCCAGAGCATCAGTTATAAAGTGACAGCTTTCATTTTAATTAGAAGTGAACCAGTCAACAATGATTTTGTTTTTTACTTTTTATATCACCGTGTTGTGACAGAAAAAAGAATGTCACCACTCTATCTCATGCGAAGGGAGTCATAAGAGTACGAGCACGAGAATGACGTCCCTGGTATTGCAAACGTCCATAGGCCACGGTAACCGCAGCAGGTGGGCCAAGTGCTGATCTGCTACCCAAGTTGGATAAAAAAAATGTGAAATCTCCTGTGATAATATGTATGTGGCGATACCACATGTACCCAGCGCCATCTAGCGACAGCAAGAGTAACTACTACGATACTCCGGATCGCGAAAGCGAAGTTTTCGTGCTGGTATAATATACAACAACCCAACGAGAACCGTTGAACCGCGGCCCGCACTTATAAATCTGCTATAAATACACACATAACTTCGAAAAGCATCGAAAAGTCATTGGTGTGTGCCTTGGTAAAACCTGAGATCGAACCAAGACCTCATCTCAGCAGTCCGCTACACATACCACTAGGCTACCGCTGTTTAAATAAATAATTATAAAATTCGTATGGCGTAATTTATGGATGGTCCTTTATTTAAACCCGTAACAACTCTAATCAATATGCAAATGACGTCATCAACGAAGTTTATACTCTCAACATAATCCCAATTAAAGAACAATGTACCGAAGTTCTCACAGATTATTTTTTTCAAGCCCCAAAATGGTTCGCAATTAACATAAGCCAGAACGATTATTATTGTATTTTAAATGGACGACATTAAAAATTCTCGCGGGCAAAATCGCGGGGCATCAGCTGGTCTATAATAGTCGTCATCATTCCGAAGACTTCAACCTTTAGCTTACCATTAGGCAAAATAAAGTAAAATTGCCCATTAAATAAAAGGTCATTGGTTGCTAAGGCAATGTGGATCCGGATTAAGCTAACAGAAATTTATTTTCTTCTAATAAATCTTCATCAACTATTTAGGATATGTAAATGTTCACGGTTGATGTATTAAATAAGGTCAGGAGGCGCCATATTGTATTTTACTCAAACCATAGATTTAGACTAGGCTAGATACCGCAACTCGTCCGATCCAGTACGTCACAAAACTGGTGAAGTGCACTGACTTTCTGTGCCTTCCTGAGCTACTTCTTTGTCAATGATAACTGTGGTGCATGACGTGTTACAACTGTAGGTACTGTCATTATTAACAGTAGTCAAATATACTTTGGCGATACCACATGTACCCAGCGCCATCTAGCGACAGCAAGACTAACTACTACGTCACTCCGGATCCTGCATCGCGAAAGCGAAGTTCTCACGCTGGTACAATATATATACAACAACCCAACGACTACCGTTGGGCCGCGGCCCGCCAGGCGTGATCACCTTGCCTGGTCGAAGGATCCTCCCTTTGTGTTGGAGGGACATCATATTCCGTTCCTCCACAAGAACGACAGACACGGACCTCTCATAACTCCTACACATCACCTGCATGTAGCGGAGACTAGAATGTTAAGATGGATGTATGATGTGACGAGAATGGATAGAATAAGCAATGAATATATTAGAGAAATCTTCATCAACTATTTAGGATATGTAAATGTTCACGGTTGATGTATTAAATAAGGTCAGGAGGCGCCATATTGTATTTTATACAAACCATAGATTTAGACTAGGCTAGATACCGCAACTCGTCCGATCCAGCACGTTACAAAACTGGTGAAGCGCACTGACTTTCTGTGCCTTCCTGCGCTACTTCTTTGTCAATAATAACTGTGGTGCCTGACGTGTTACAACTGTAGGTACTGTCATTATTAACAGTAGTCAAATATACTTTGGCGATACCACATGTACCCAGCGCCATCTAGCGACAGCAAGACTAACTACTACGTCACTCCGGATCCTGCATCGCGAAAGCGAAGTTCTCACGCTGGTACAATATATATACAACAACCCAACGACTACCGTTGGGCCGCGGCCCGCCAGGCGTGATCACCTTGCCTGGTCGAAGGATCCTCCCTTTGTGTTGGAGGGACATCATATTCCGTTCCTCCACAAGACCGACAGACACGGACCTCTCATAACTCCTACACATCACCTGCATGTAGCGGAGACTAGAATGTTAAGATGGATGTATGATGTGACGAGAATGGATAGAATAAGCAATGAATATATTAGAGAAATCTTCATCAACTATTTAGGATATGTAAATGTTCACGGTTGATGTATTAAATAAGGTCAGGAGGCGCCATATTGTATTTTATACAAACCATAGATTTAGACTAGGCTAGATACCGCAACTCGTCCGATCCAGCACGTTACAAAACTGGTGAAGCGCACTGACTTTCTATGCCTTCCTGCGCTACTTCTTTGTCAATAATAACTGTGGTGCATGACGTGTTATGACTATACTGTCATTATTAACAGTAGCTAAATAGACTGTGCCGTTACCACATGTACCCAGCGCCATCTAGCGACAGCAAGACTAACTACTACGTCACTCCGGATCCTGCATCGCGAAAGCGAAGTTCTCGCACTCTCTCCCTTTGTGTTGGAGGGACATCACATCCCGTTCCGCCGCTCCATAAGACCGACAGATACGGACCTCTCATACCTCCTACACATCACTATAAAGATTTGTAGTCGACTGCACTAGTGTAGCGGAGACGGGAATGTTAAGATCGATGTATGATGTGACGAGAATGGATAGAATAAGGAATGAGTATATTAGAGAAAGTTTGAAAGTGGCACCAGTAAATGAAAAACCGTAAATATAAAACCGACATTATTATAAGGTATTTAATACGCACGCAATTATCAAGCATGCATCAAATAACATTCTCATTATATTATATCAAATATTCTTACAAATTGATATTGTACGAAGATTTGTCTATGTCATTTAACAGACGAAAGTCCATTAATGGAAAGAGTCGTTTGAGTAGCGAAACCATTTTGATTTTTAGGATTTTTCGCCCTTCTAATTCTGCTAAATAATCTGTAAAACTGTGATAAGCTTTATAGAGCGAGCACAAGACTGCCAAATATTACTTATTTTCTGAAAAACAATTTGTCTTGGATCTTGGATATAAAAAATATAAATTATATTTTAAGTAGACCCGGACTAAGAAGTAAAAGCTTCGAATGCAACCAAGCTAATGCAAGTATGATACTTAGAGAATACTATGAATGAACTATTTGTAGGAAATAAAAATATAGGTATCGATTTAAGACCTGTAGCACTAGCATGAACTCCTATCGAATTCGTAATGTGAAGGTTTTGAGAGAACGGAGCATTGTGATTGGCAGTCTGCCTCTTGTGAACCTGTTAGCCCGCCAATCGGAATGCTCCGTTCTTTCGATACATTACGTATTCGATAGTATTTCGTGCTAAGGCTACAGCAATACTTCTCCTCAGCGTCTGTTTACATACATCAACCACTATTATAAGACATGCAGCAGGGAAGGAGACGACGGAGGTCATCTCGAAGAGAAGGCGCCGGGTTTGCCGGGATGCGAGGAATATGTTGGCTACTACCTCACCTCTGGCAACCAAAGACGGCGTGCGTTTTAGTCGGTTTGACTCCGACATAACCTACCCAATCGGCTCCGGTGGGGGAGTATCCATGGAGATTTTACGCACGATTAAAAAAAATGTAAGGGGGAAAATTTACGGGGAGATCAATATATTTCTGTTGCCAATTTGCCAATTTGGTTGTGAAGGTCCGATAGCAGTTGCTTCACGGAAAATATCGCATCTTAGTTAGACTAGAAAGCCGACCCCAACTGAGCTGGGAATTGACTCAGAGAATGATGAAGTGAATGCTCTGATGGTAAATCGATTTGAAACAGTTAACATACAAATTGCTTTAAACATGTACTAATGTTGGACATTGCAATGCATCACATATGCCTACACCGAAAATAGATTCCTGTAGACTTCAATAATGTAATTCAGCACTTCTGTTTTAATAAATCGTAATCCGAATATGTCGGCAAAGCTACAAAAAGGAATAACAGTGTTGGTTTGGTTATGGATGGAATTCACAGTTGGCCGACTTTCCAATCTCGCTCGTGATAAGACTTCCACTGGATATTTCACAAACGGACACAAATAACATGATATATTATTTGAAATAAGTCACTTTCCTTATGCAAAGCTTGTGTTAGTGAATCGGGCAAAAAGTTTCTATGTAGTTTGTTTTTATCAGGTCATTGTAACGTTCTTGCTTTTATACAGGGTGTTAGGGAAACGCTTCCGAATCCAAAAGCAAGTTTTTTTTAATACTGTTAAGAAAAATCACTACGAAAACAAACGAATAGCTTCATGATGAGAATTGACGTTTTTTTATGAAATATGTGTAATAATGCAAGTTCATTCCTTCTCAGAGCCTATTTAGGTCGGCTTTCTAGTCTATGATGCAGCTGAACTCCGATTTTTCGTGAAACGACTGCCATTGGACCTCCATAACCAAATTGACGATAGCGAAGTTCTGTAGCTAGGCTAGTCGGAGAGTGAATAATGCAAGTTAAACGGTATAAAAAAATCATGCCAGTATGTAGTATACCCAGAGTACTGCCAGGTGCCTTCGGCCTATAACCGGGGCGGGGACACCGTGGTCCCTACACCCGACGGGGGTCATCTCGAAGAGAAGGCCCCGGGTCAGCCGGGGTGCGAGGGATATGTTGGCTACTACCTCACCACCGGCAACTGAAGACCCAAAGACGGCGTGTGTTTTAGTCGGATCGAGTCCGACATAACCTTCTCAAATGGCTCCGGTCGGGGAGTATCCGTGGGGATAGTTAGCACGATAAAAAAGGTGCCTTCGGCTTCGTGAACGTTTCCCTAACACCCTGTATAGGTATATGGTAGGCCAATTGATTTATCTCGCCAATTAGTCATATCAAGATTCTATCGACTGTACTCAATCTTAATTAGAATATTGCAGTCTATAGAAAATTATTAAGTCTATAGTTATGTGCGCCATTGCTCCTCCGCCCTCTGCAAAGTCTACAAAGTCTGTCCCAACAGAAAAAGATACTAAAAATATAACACGACAGATTCAAAAGCGGAACCGATGTCACCAAACTAGACACAACCGTTAATAGTACGACGCCCCTAGTGTTGCAAACGGTTACCACTTTCTATCAGGTAGGCCGTGTGCTTATCTGCCACCTAAGTTGTACAAAAAAAAATAAAAAGTGCAAGTACACACTAGTTATTATACAAATGTTTGCACTGGACGGGAATCGAACCCGCACCTCCTGCGTAACAGTCGTGTCGCCACGCCGATAATACTAACTGACAAGTATTATAAGCGCAATGCCAGAGCTGTTTGTAAATTACTGAATACATACGACTGCAGTAACTATGTCACATCCGGGTATAACAAACACATGTGACATTACACCCCAGTTTCCTAGGTCAGCTCACTGAGAGTGTGCCATTAACCACAGATATATTCGTCGGCCATCTTTGAAAGCTATTTAAATTGAGGTCAGCTGAGAAATATATACTGAATAGACGGCATAAATATTCTAGGACAATCTACACAACGTCACGTAGACCCATGGTAAGTATGTTATGGGTTCTAGTTAGTCTACTTTTTTTTTCTTGTAAATAAAAACATACTATAGAAACGTATAGAAACACCCAAACCAATGCAAATATTTATATTTATGTACACTAATATTTGCACTGAACGAGAATCGAACCACGCGCCGCAGAGGTCGTTATTGTTATTTACCGTATTTTTTAATTACGTTTTTTATTAATAAATATGAATCCTGAAATATGTTGCTAAGCCGAAAAACTCGAAGACGGCTAGACCGAAGACCGAAGTATTTTTTTAAATTTACTCCATAAAGTCTAAAGAAGGTTTTTATAGAGCAGCGGGAACGGGATTAGAAGTTCATGCGGGCGGAGTCACGGGCTATGGCGACTCAGACTAATGCAAAAGTCATAATCATGAATTCGTTTATTAAAACTGATTGGGAGTCGAATCCGTAACATCTTATCGGTTTTTTTTATTACACTGCGAAATTATTTTAAAAAGCAGACCAACTCAATGACCATAGCTAGTTCACATTATCTTGGTTTAGTGAAAGTAATTGAATTTCAGGGTCGTGGGTGTGGTATGAAAAGGGAGGGTGAAATAATCATAAAAGTAACTTTTAAACTATGACAAGGCCGCGAGTGATACATAAGGCGATTGTTATCTCACTAATATCCATGGTCTATTTATATATGTATCGCGAAAGACCATTAGCGACCTTATCTTGCTGTCATACAGATTAGGTACATTACAAAAAGGCATGCCGGTGTGTACCAAAATTCAATAAGTACTTGATTAATTCACTAAATTCAATACTATAGTTCGTTTTTTAACTTACTTCAGTTACTGCGTAGGTACCTACCATTCCAAGTTTAAAATTAATCTCCGTCTCACCTAGGAACCGTGAAATTAGTTTTTTGTTGACTGACTATTACCAAGGAATATCCCTTTTTATGCCACTGGAAGATTCCAGTGATGCCAGTACATGCTAGCACACAAACGAAAACTCTTCCTTTTTATGCTACTAGATGTATTTCACACCATTAGTTGCACATCTTGTGGAATAAATTCCGCTTTATGCCATATTTTTGTCCGTTGGCAGATTTTAGTGGCAAAAACTGGAATAGCACAGATTCTGATGTACAAATAAATAATTTCATTAAATTTAATAATTATTCATTAATTTAATTTATATACTAATTGTATCATTATAATAACTTTTTTCTTATTTAAAAATTTATTTTTATTACCTATTAGTCAATAATCAGTGCGAGATTTAAAGTTTCAGCTCGTGCAGATGAAATTATCGACCGAAATTTAACTTTTTGTTTCAATATTATGGTATAAATACACTGAACTCATTGTTAAGCAATAATCTTGATGATCATAACTTTTGATTAAATACTATTCTATTTATAACCTTATTTCAATTCGTTCATAGATCTATGTTAACCTTTAATATAACAGGGCAGACTTTTAAGATGCTAATGAAAAATCTGAGACCGCCATTTTTAATATAATTCAATTTATTAAGGCAAGAAACTCAAAGGGTGAAATTTTTTTCGGTTTTTCCTGTCTGTCCTATTATCTTGTCCCATTAATTAGAGCACGAAAAATGTTAATTGGATCTGTTGTCATTTCATCATCTTTGCGTCCCGCTGTTTGCCTTCCAACTTTTACTCCTCCACTTCGCACAGTCTTGGGCATTCATGGCAGTGAGACCATTGGCAAGCGACATTAAGTCTACTGAGGTTCCAATTAGGCATAGTAGGTGTACAGTACTGTGATACCAACTACGGTTAAAGATTGTTAATAAATATATTTTTCAGATTATTTATACTTTTGATTGATGGCACTTGGTAGAGCTCACTTTTATACATAATTGATAATACACTTGTACTTCTCCACTCTGTTGGACACTAACACAGTGGAGAAGTACAAGTGTATTACCAATTATATATAAATATATTTTTCAACTACATCCTGCCTGATTTGTGTCAACTGTGAAAATAACATTTGTTAAAATCCTTATTTTTTCATCCCATGTCTAGGTACTAAGTGAGCATTCTGCAGAACGACCTGTATCTAAGTTACGTGGCTGAATGTATCGATGTAAATCTTGTTTGATTGATTAAACACTTTAATTACTTTTTTGAATTCAGCACCTTCTGTAGGAAGTAGGTATAGTGAGCCTTAAAAATTCCTGGATAATTTGAAATTAAAATTGTATTAAGTGATGCTACTACACAACTACTAGTCTTGGAAGTTATTGGATAATAAAAAAATAGATCTATTTATTATTGTGATTAAGTTTAGGATACTACTTAAATTAGTTTACCTACTTATTTTCTCATAAAGAAAGAAGACATCGATCTAGTTTATTTTCTTTTGGTTAAATTATACTTGCTTACAAAGGACTATAAATCTTTAGATGTCCAGATACTTTTGGAGGAGTACATCTATTCACAGCCTAATTGACATATTGATTTTCTTTGTTACAAAACTTTTATTTCTGTTGCAATTCTGTTTCATTCGATAGGACGAGGCCACGTATCGAAACATTCATCACAGAAATTTGCATCCCACAAACGCTGAATATGTTGTATTTACCTATATTATCCCTAATGTGATGACAGCCCGGCGGCGTGTGCACCGCCTAACACTAAAACTAGTTATAGGACACTATGTAGGATATATATTACTGAAAGTTTGAACCTAAATATTACGGCATAAGGTTGAGATTAACACAGTGCTGAGCCTTAGGTGATATTTCTAGATAAATTATTATAGAAGCGACATATTAGTCATAGCCAAATCCGACATTTCAACGTAATTTATAGAACCACCTTACAGGCTAACGGTGATGTGCTTACTGACTATATCGGAAACGAACTGACGAAAATGTATGTGTATTCCGTGGGTACTATTGTAGCACCGTACGTGTTTGCAATGGTGACTCTCTTTTATGAGACTTTGCCTTCAGCTTAACATCAGGCGAGGTTAAGTGAAATTGACGTGCCATAAATAAAAAAAATAAAGGACCTTAGAATACTAGAAGGAAAAAATTCCCTAGGAAAGAAGGCCTATGAAGCCCCGTAGGTAATAATTGACTTCCAATCCCATACAAATGATTTCATCATGAAGCGCGGGTGTACAATCAAAGAAGGGCTACGTTTAGAGACAGATGTGGAAAATACGTAAATTCATCATCTTCATCCATAAAATATAAATTCAATTAATTTTTTCAGCCAATGAAGTCTCAGCAAATGCCATAGTTCAGGATTTATCCTTTTATATATTTCTGGTATTATGTGCCTCGAAATTCATGACCATTGAATCGCCATCACAAACGGAATTGAAAGATTTTTATGGTAATCGTAAAAGAATATTATTAGGTAGTATCGTGCATTGTTCAAATTTAGAAAAGTTTCTGAAATAAATGATAAATTCATGATACGGTGATTTTTTAAGAAAATCTTCACAACGCCACCTAAACCCATGGTAATATAGTTTAACTAGCTTGTGTTATGACTTTTAAAATGCGGATTAACATACTTAGATTTTTTTGTAAATACATAGCGCTGGTAAAGGATTCCAAGACTTAATGGTGCGGCTGAGGAAAACAAAGGGAAGGAATAATACACTGTCGGTGTTGAACGTCCACACTGACGAAGTGTGAAGTGACGTCTGTTGACAAAATGACGACACACAGAACAGCTCCGTTCGTGCTTGACTGTAAAACGGGGTGAATAGGGATCCAAGGGTGAATAGGGATTAAATGGTCAGCTAAATTCTGTAGTTATTTTCTTTCAACCGTAATTTTGGACTAGTTTGTTGTAATAAGAGAATCATCAAATATCTGATAAGAGGCTTATTTGAGATCCAGTAAAAGAAATTATGTAAAATATTTCATTGACCATTTTATCCCTATTCACCCTTGGATCCCTATTCACCCCGTTATACCGGTACATATTATACATAGAAACACCCAGACCAATGCATATTGATGCACACAAATATTTGCACTGAGCCTCAAACCTGCGCCTCCTGCGTGACAGTCGCGTTCACTGCCGCCACTCCACAGAGGTCGTCGTTATCTATATATGTATTAAATAGAAAAATATATATTATTGTAATTGTATAATGAATATTATAATTGACCCTACCAAAGCGTTGATTCGATGTCACACAGTTCTCTACTATCAGATCGTGACCGTAAGGTTTATTTCTGCTTGCAGCTAATACTGGTCAGAGAATTTATTATCGGTCTCATATGGGAGGAATGTTGTATTTGTTATCTAATCTTTCTTTCAATGTACCGATAGCACAATTGTATCTACTTTTAAAAATTATACATCGCAATTATCCTATACCCGGTTAATTAAAAAAACCGCAACACCTTTAAAATGTTTATTAAAACATTTATTTTAGAATTAAAAATTCATACTTCAAGACACAACGATTTGAATTGTACTCTTATTATTCTACTTTGGTCATCCATCACGATAAAACAATACACTTTGAATTGTATTCTTATAATTCTGCTTCGGTCATCTTTCAAGACAAAACACTACGATTTGAATTGTACTCTTATAATTCTGCTTCGGTCATCCTTCAAGACAAAACACTACGATTTGAATTGTATTCTTATAATTCTGCTTCGGTCATCCTTCAAGACAAAACACTACGATTTGAATTGTATTCTTACAAGTCTGCTTCGGTTATCTTTCAAGACAAAACACTACGATTTGAATTGTATTCTTATAATTCTGCTTCGGTCATCCTTGCAGACCAAACAATACGATTTGAATTGTATTCTTATAAGTCTGCTTCGGTTATCCTTCAAGACAAAACACTACGATTTGAAATGTTTTCTTATAATTCTACTTCGGTTATCCTTCAAGGCAAAACACTACGATTTGAATTGTATTCTTGTAATTCTGCTTCCGCAAACATAGTAGCCATCTGCACCTTTAGCTTTGTTTGCGATTCTATTGAGAATGACTTAAACGTTTCAGCGTAACTCATAAAAAGTAGATCTACGGGGCCAATCTCATTAGCACGTTTAGTCTGTATAAAGTTTAGTAACTTTTCTTTATCATCTGTAGTTGCTATTGTTATTGGGTCTCGAAGTGATAAAGGAGATTGAGATCTGGATGTACAGGGTGTAGACATATCAGATGAATGTTCAATTTTAATAACACACTCAGTTTGTAATGTATCGTCGCCTTCTTGTACTCCTTCTTGACCACCCTGTGCAGTGGGCTCCGGTGTATTGTGGTCTTTAGTCCCTTCTATACTCGTATTTATATTATCGGTATCTGTTTTCTTTAATTTATATATATAAGGATCTATAAATTCTAAGTAAGGGCCCCAGCACCAGTGGCTATAAGGTTTTGCACTTGGATGTCGGTATAATGCCCACTTTTTATATTTAGTATACCCATCTTTGAGACCTTTCCATTTCGTTCGTAATACATCACCTGTAAACAATATTTTGGAATTATTAGGTAGTTTTACACACGTGTTTGCATTGAGAAGTGCAGGCGAAAGGTAACTTCGTCTAATTATAAGTTATCGTTTTTGAGTAGGTACTGCGGACAAACAAGCAGCTTATTCGTAGTCTAAAAACCAATTAAATCAAATATGTTAGGTAGATAATAAACATGTTTACTTCTTCCTACGGTCCCAAGTGGCGTGAAAAGGCAACTCAAGCTGAGCGCCACCATTGTAACATTGTACGTGTTTGTTATGGTGGCCCTCTTTCCTGAAACTTTGCCTTCACCTTAGCATTACGCGAGGTGAAGTCAAATGGACGTGTCCTACCTATGTGAAAAAATAGGCAGATAGGTAGATCTGAGAAATAAAATTATGAATGAGCCATTTTACATTTAATAAAATATATAAATAAATACATGGAAATTCAGGAAAAAATTAGAGAATCACGATCAACGATATAAGTATGGCAACATTATTATTATTACATTTAATAATTATTTTACGTTTCTATATTGAAGGACTGTAAAGAGGAATTAGAAATTCATGGGTAAAGTTTGTATTCGTCAAATCATATGTTAAAATACACAAATACATATCAAAATATAATGCGAACCCGGAATGAATGCATTGATTACTGTATTGAATAAGAATGTCTAATCTATTCTATGTCACAAATAGAAACAAACCTTATTCTAATAGGGCTAAAGTTTATTTATATTTGTACCATTCCACACACCGCGCCGCCGCGCCGCGCCGCCGGTCCAGCCACTCGCACTAGCCCTATTTCGCAAGTAAACATAACCTCTACATGCATTATAAAATTTAAAATAAATGCTCCTGACTACTACGAATATAAATTATCATAATTATTATCTGTGAAATAAGCGAAGCATGATATCTGGACGCGCTATACTAAAATAAATCATTACATATATTAAAATTACTTACTTGGTTCGTTCATTTCTTTAGCGATACGCGCCCATATTGCAGTTTTTTGTGAAAAACTTCTGTATTGCTCATGCTGCGTGTTATACAATATAGGATGGTCTTTAACACATTGAATAAACTTCTTCGTATTCATCGTTCCCAGACTTAAATGTACGATAGTACTAATATTGTGAACGATTACACTTTGGACACCACCACGCTTCGCTATCGCTTCGCGTATCGCCGCCTCCGTCAATGTTCGTCATTGATCGGTTCGCGGCGGCGCACGACGACGGTTCAACGTCCGCACGAAGTCATGCTATCTCTTTCATACGTGTATTCGCTATATCTAGTGGCTATTCGCTGGGTGCAAAGCGGGGAGTAGGGACAGACGAATCGATCGCAGCGCCCGCCGTGGCTAAAAAAGGAACTCGCGGCGGATGTCATCCTTGCGTATACATAGTGGAGTGTTGTTGTTTATTGTATTTCGTTAAAAATAAAGAAATATGGGTCACGATACCTGCTGTGTTGATAACTGTAAAAACACTGGCGTAAACAGTGCTTGTAAATTCTTCAAATTTCCACAAGCACGTTGGAAACAAGAACAACGAATGAAATGGATAACAGCCGTCAAGAAGAAAAAGTAAGTTAACCTATAAAATAACACTTTTATTGTTTAATTATCCATGTAGTATACATTTACATGTTTTTAGTTTTACAAGAAACGATTTTAAATACGACGTTTCATTGAAATTATTTCTTTGTTTATTTTACTATTCGTAATGACAACTCGCCATTTGACACTTCAGAGTCCGCCTAAAGTTCATCCGCTAGTTGGCGCTGCCGTCGCGCACCCAGCGCATATCGCATCGCGTTTCTCGTCGCATTCATGAAACTAACACAAATATGCTAGCGGTGCTAGCACACTTTGATATGCGTCTTCGCATCTAATACTTACTAACTTTGGAGTGTCTCACTATTTACTATTATTAGCGTAGGATAATTTATTCGTTCAAATTCATACTGTTTCGATTAAGTCATCATTCTCTGAACCTTTTCCCAATTCAGTTGGGGTTGGCTTTGCAGTCTAACTGTGATGCGGCGAACTTCGATATTTTCCGTGAAGCGACTGCCACCTGACCTCCACTACCAATGATCCAATGATCAATGGCGATATCGAAGTTCCAAGTTAGAGTGGTTGGACTTTTGAGAGCTCCAACTTACTACCCGTAATGACTGCCATAGCTGTTTGTATGGCAACCGTATCCGACGGCTAAACGTGCTCTCCGAGGCACGATCAGACCAGTGCAAACAGCCATATTACACAACTTTTTGCACTGAGCGGGGATCGACCCGCGCCCCGTGCGTAGCAGTCGCGTGCACTACCGCCACGCCACGGAGGCTGTTTCGATTAAGTATAATAAATAAATCAGAGTCTCTGTATTCTGAGAGTCAGACCCATGCTTCACGTAGACTCTCCACCTGGGTGATGCATCTAACTGATCTAACTGATGACGTTACTGTACAGTACCTAATGCAGTTGAATGGTCTTCTCTATATGATTCAAATGATGTAAACAATCATTTTCTAGGAGTAGTTTTTATGTAATTTCCGTTATACACGGTGATTTTATAGTGGTTTTGGAAAAAGAATATTTTGTTTCACACACAGTTTCGGTAGCAAAATCGACTGGAAGTTTTAATTTTGAAAGAAAAAAAAATTACTTTATGTATGGCAATAATGTACAGGTGAACAGAAAAATGTATGGGACGTGTAAAAAAAAATTTTTTATTTCGCCAAATTAGGACTTCCTTACGATTTTACTATCGAAATTGTGGCCAAAATCTTTTTTCCAAAACCACTATAAAATCAACCGGTATATAGTGTTCCCTAATTTATGGAAAAAATGTTCTTCGGTTTGCGGACCATTTGTAATATATGTATGTATGCATACTTTTTCAGTTGACGACCAGGCTTGTCGACATCCAATCTTATAGCCCTTATTCATTGATTTCGTAGTGTAATATCTTGTGGAATCAAATGTTTTCCTGCGTTTCCACAGGTATGAACTGAACAGCATACCGTGACATATTGAATATTAGTTAGGTACGTATTACTGAATATAAAGATTATTGTATTTACTACAATTTACTATTGTACTGACTGTAGAATTACCTCTGCTCTACAACATACCGCGACTACTAATAACTTTGTGTTGTGTTTCCCTGAACTCACTGAAGAGGTTTTATGTTATCAATGCGAAGATAGAGGGTTTAGTTGATACTGCTTTGTAATGGTATGAAACCCTATGTCTTCCGCACTCACAACACAGAAATTCTCTTAAACTTCAACGATTCTCCCTCCTCCCCATCACCCACTATAGGGTCAGCGGTAGGTACGACTGTGACCCCTTTAGTGTTGCAAACGCCCATAGACTACGGTAACCACATTTCGAGTGCTTGTCTACCACCTGAGTGGGATTTAAAAACACCGAATACCTATTATCGCCATAAAAACGAATATTTGATAAAAACTTTACCTTAATCGAAGTACAAGCTCATTTGCCAACGTTCACCCGCTGACGAGCTTTAAAAGCATCTCTATCGGTACCTTAATTGATCCATGCATTTTAATGACGATAAATATCGGCGCTAAAGCGAGGTAACAACGTTATATTTCAAAAATAAAATCGGAATATCAATTGATACCACTTCTATGGTGAGCGCGGCGTGGTGGGGGGCTGAGGTAAAGAAAGAGAATGAGTAGAGAGCGAGTGAGATAGCGCCGAGAGACAAGAAAGTAAAACTATTTATGTACCACTAGCCAATGCCCGCGGCTCCGACCGCGAGGCTGTCGGTTATCGCGGCCTAAGCGCCATCTGTGGTCATCATAACTCTGGTTTTACTAAACCGATTGCAATCGAAGAAATGTAAGATTTTAAGTTGGACCAAACCCGCTCCATTTCTTTCTTCGGTATTTTTTTTTGTTTGTTTTGGCTACTGTAGAAGCGACCAGGGCAAGTTACTGTAGTATTAACTTCTTCAAAAAGCTCCGGTAAAGCTACTAATCCACTAAACAATACACGTCTTTAGGAGCTAAGAAAAGAAAAGTCTGTTCTATCTTATATAACACCATTTCTAACTCCCCGTGTGAATACTTTGAAAGAGTGCTATTTATTTGGACGAAAAGACTACTTTTCGTCCAAATAAATAGTTAACTAACTTGTATTAACAAGTCATTTGCTTGGAAGGTTACAATCAAGTATGGATTTTCATACGTCTTGGCTTGTTGTACCTATTTAATATATAGCTAAGAAAGTTGGTGAACTCAAAGTCTAACTTCTTCAAAACACTTCCAATTAAAGTCGTAGCGGGTTACAAACAAGTTAAACTTTCCATGGAACTCACCAAGTGCCTTACTCGGTGTTTTCTTGAGTCACGATCACGATTCTAAATGCACGGAAATCTTGAAAGTTTCGATGTAGGAGGAATTATTTTCAACTGATTATTGCTCTACAATAACAAAGTGAAAATACTGTTAACTCAGACTAATGATTATACTGATATTGACATATGTATAGAATTAACGCGTGAAGCTGTCAAAAGCTATAAACGTCAACTCTCACACTAAATTCTGGCATAGGTACAGTTCGATCTGCCTCATTCTAATTTTATAATTTTTCTTACTGACAACTCAGACACCAAAATATAAAGCTAGTTCGTACAGTCAGTAAAAAACTTCAATTTAGTTTCTAATTTAACTTCGCACGCAAGTAACGCAGTATTCGACTTGGTACTAAGACGAATACTGCGTGCCCCGACTTTGATAGATTAGGTTAGAGTTAAGTTATTTTTTATAATCATTCAATATCAAGGTCAATTTTGATCGTTTGGTGAAACCCCGATTTCATTAAATTGAGTTGTGTAGTTTACCTGACTATTATATTAGTATCTCTTAGTTTAGACCAAATGACTTCATTTAAGCTTTGATTAAGACTTCTTAATGGTAACGCTTTTTACGATTTAATTTTAAAACCATTTCAACTGACTGTACTAAAAATCTTCAATAAGTTTTAGTGGTCCGAGTTGTCAATGAAAAAAATATTATAATTAAAATGAATTAAAATCGCTCGCACTCTTTGACTCTTTTTTTTTCTGATTTATTTTTGGACGCGAAAGCTGAAAAAGCAGTTGATTATAAATGAATTTTTATAATAATTTCGCGCCTATTTCTAATGTCATCCCTATACAGGACGCAAAGTGGTTTGTTGTGGGTAAGTACATAATGACACTATTTTAATAGTAAAGATTATTTTATGTGCGGTAGTATGCAACATCCTGTAGCCACTCGGCTTAAATACTGAATAGTTTATTACTGTTTACCTTGTAACAAAGTACGCAAAGTTGTGAAATAGTTTACAAACTACTAATGTATGTGGAGACTAGAACAAATTTATCTTTTGCAGCTTGTGGGATTAATGAAAATATAATATACGTGGGTTGGTGAACCCCAGTGCACCTATGCTTACCATGGGTCTAGGTGGTGTTGTGTAGATTGTCCTAGAATATTTATTTATTATTACCTATTTATAAACGGTACCTAGTAACCACTTTTTATCACGTGAGCCGTATGCTTGTTTGCCACTTAGGTAAGTGGTATAAAAAAGTAGTACACGGAAAAAATGTGCAAGCAATTCCGAAAATAACGTGTCGCTACTCAGCAAAAAGTAATATCTATTTAAGTGACCCAATATCGTATTGGAATGAAGATGGAGTTTGAAGTTACTTTTCCCCCTTATAACATCGTCCCGTTTCTATCAATATAAACGCTTACGTGCCAATATTGAAATAAGTGGGTATACCTAACTTAGGGCCGGCGCACATTATCGGCATTGACAAGGAAAAGTATCCTTAGGTATCCGTCGGCACTGCCGGAAATTACGGTTTGCCATAGTGAAACATCTTTAGGAATAATACTGAATGAACCTTTTCCTTGCCGATGCCGATAATGTGTGCCGGCCCTTACAGTCATTTCTGTATGTCATCTGTTTTAATATTGGCTCAAAGAGTTTCTTGGAATACTTTATACCTTAATAACGTCGGTATATCCCCCATTAAGACCTTTGGAGCCTTTTTTTCCGTGCGCAAAATCCCCACGGATACCAAACCCCACCAAAAGTCGGTGAAGGTGGTTATGTCGGGCTCGCACGCCGTCCATGAGTCTTTCATTGCCGGAGGTGAGATTATAACAACAAAAAATTATAACAAGACATAATCTCTCGCACCCCGGCAGACCCGGGGACTCTCTCTGAGATGACTCCCTTAAGACCTTTGGAACCTAGGACTTCAAGTTTGCAATGTGGGTCAATACGGCTGTTACAGCTACCTATGACCTTTTTTTTTTATCGTGCGCAAAATCCCCACGGATACCACCCCCACCAAAACCGATGGAGGTGTATGTCGGACTCGAACCGACCAAAACGCACGCCGTCCATGGGTCCTCGATTGCCGGAGGTGAAGCTACCTATGACCTGCGGTGTTCCGCAAGGATCGGTTCTCGGACCTCTCTTGTGGAACATCGGGTATGATTGCGTGTTCCGCGAAGTCTTTCCTCATTGGCTAGGCGTTATGACTGGATGATACCCTGGTCACGGCCCGGGGAGCAAGTTACGAGAAGGAAACACAGCTGGCCACCGGGGGTGTCTCTCAGGTGGGCCTGCGGGTGGCGGGGAAGAAGACAGGAGCGCTATATTTTTCTGGCACCCCATGCATTTCACCTGGACCCTAGCACAGCCTATTAAAAGTAATATTATTTCAATCTTATTTTCATAGTGAGATTCGGACATATGTTGATTGCTGGTATTCTCAGGATACGGTTAAAATGGGTCAAACAGTATTTCTAACACTGTAGTGAAGTGTAGTGGATACAATGCTGCAATGATTTGTTTATTTTGTTAGATTTTACACATGTCTTACAAGATACAGTACACAAACATCGATATACGATAACGGTCTGAATCTGAATCACACTATGAAAGTATAGTAAGGTGGAAAGAAAGGTGCGTCTTTCCTCTGCCACACCATTAAGTCTTGGAATTCCTTTACCAGCGCACATGATTCCTCCTTTCTACAGTCACGGGTCCTTTAAGCGGGGCGTGAAAAAGCATCTGATGAAGTCGTCTAGCTGAGCGCCACCGTTGTAATACTGTACATGTTTGTAAAGGTGACCGTCTTTCCTGAGACTTTACCTTCAGCTTACCATCAGACGAGGTGACGTCAAATTGACGTGCCATAAATTAAAAAACAAAAAAGTAGGTAAATCGACTTGTAAGTGAGGTCCACTTCGCCACTTAATTCTTGGTGGAACCACATACCCTACGAAAGTTCTTTGTATAAAAACTAACCATATAATTCCTCTATCCATAACTGGGTAGGCTTATCTTAGCCGTGTTCGATAATTTACATAAAATAATGAAACACCAATTCAATTTCCATATTTTCTATTTCGATGTATTAGCATAAATAGAGGGCGAACTGTTATTAACATTATAAAGTGATACAGACATAGTACAGTCAACAAAATACATATGGTACCACATTTACATAGCATAAAATATATAACCGCGGTAGCCTAGTGGTATGGGTGGTGGACTGCTGAGACGAGGTCTCGGGTTCGATCCCAGGTTGACCATGGCACACACCAATGACTGCGATGCTTTTCGAAGTTATGTGTGTATTTATCGCAGGTTTCTAAGTGCCCGGTTGATGGCAATAGACTCGCCACCAATTACATTGGGACCTAAATATAAACTGACGAAATGTGGGTGCTAGCACCTCTGCCTACCCCTTCGGGGATATAGGCGTGATATTATGAAAATAAATAAAAAAAGTTGGTACCGTATCTCTTTTTTCGACCGTTTTAAATAGTTATCCTGGAGTAAAATACGGAATGACGACTCACAAAATATCGATAAATGCTAATACGATGCTACAAAATTGCGATGCACGTTACGGCGAAAGACTGTCTCTACGAAGCCACTACACTTCGATGCACGTTACCGCGATAGATTTTCACTGCGATACCACTTGACTTCGATGCACATTATCGCGAAGTTATTGAGGGAAAATTAGTTTAAGCAATTTATTACGTCTCCAGATTTATTGTGAGCAAAGTATTTTCGTATATAATTGCTATTTGTAGATCTGTGTTTATCTTTTCCTAACTGTTAGTCTGTACCATGCATATACATTTGTTATTAATCATTTCTAGGATTCAATGCATTATTTGATTCAAATAATACTTATAACATTGATAAGCTATCATACAGTATGCAATTTTTTGTTGTTGATTTATCTTATTACTTATTCATCATATTTTGATACAAGTTTAATAATGAGGGTAATTGGAGATTTTGTTCGATTCTGTGCTGACATTTTATAGAAAATCAGTTCGAGGTTAACATTGTAATCATGGATACTCCTTGTTTGTTTATTAAATCAAGAAAAGGCAAAGACCAGTTGTTTTTGGATAGTTTTCTATACAGTTTGAATAAAAGGTCTAAAGACAGTTTTTATTGGAGTTGTGTAAGAAAAGGATCTTCGAAATGTGCTGCAGCGGTCAAAACAAAAAAGATTGGTGAGCATCACTATGTACAACATAAAAATTGCATAGAGCATATGCACGAACCCGACCATGACACGGCACGATCTTCCATATTAAGGAAATCATTAAAGAAAAAAGCAGCCGATAGTTTCGATTCTCCGGGACAAATTATTCAAAAAGTAATCCAAGAAGTACCTAAAAAAGTTGCCCCGTATATCCCCACTAAAAAGGCGATGCGAATGATAATACACCGCGAAAGAGTCAGAACTGAGCCAGCATTACCAAGATCGTTAGACTCGTTTACTGTTCCCCATCAGTATACTGTAGTTGGTCCTGAACAATTTTTGATTGGACATTATAAGGGCAATGATAAAGAAAATGAATCGATTCTTGTTTTTAGCACTGGACGTAATTTACGTTTATTAAACAATTCAAAGTTTTGGGTCGTTGATGGCACTTTCAAATGCTGCCCTAACCTGTTTTGTCAAATTTTTACACTGCACGGGATGGTCGGGTCTGAGTATGGTGCTCAAAAAATTGTACCGCTTGCGTATGGGTTGCTGTCAAACAAAACAGAAAACTCGTATTTTATATTTTTTGAAATAATAAGAGTTTATTGCAAAAATATATTGAACATAGATCTAAATCCCGAAATAATCATTTCTGATTTCGAACTCGCTATTATAAATGCCAGTCTGAGGGTATATCCCAACAGCAGTCACAAGTGCTGCTTTTTCCATTTATCACAAAATATATGGAAGCACATACAGAAAGCTGGCTTAAGCAAAAAATACACCAATGACAGCGAATTCGCTCACAAAATGCGACATATTTTAGCATTGGCATATTTGAAACCTGAAGATATTCCAGGGGCCTTTGAGCTTATTCGGCGAGAAGTGATACCAAATGAGGCGAAACCAGTGGCAGACTGGTTTAGTAAGTATTACGTAAATGGAACATATATCAGTAAGAGATCATTGTCTTCTCCAAGTAAACCAAAATTTACTTTAAAAAAGAAACCACCCCTATTCCCACCTAGTTTATGGTCTGTTTGGGACTGCTTTGTCACGGGTATACCCATCACGCAAAATGCAGTTGAAAGCTGGAATAACCGTTGGAATAGTTTACTTAACAGAAGGAAAATAAATATATACAAAACAATGAGAGAACTTGTAAAAGAGCAGAAAAATACAGAGTATGAAATAGAGAGGTTAGCTGGTCTGATGGAAAAAAAAGGAAAAACAAAAACGCAGTACTACAAAAAACTCCAAGAGCATATTAATAAGAAAGGTGATATGGATATCTTAACATATTTAGATGGTCTTGCATATATATGCTACATAAAGAAATAAAACAAAATTTCCTCTACGAATTCTTTGATTATTTTATATTTTTGTATCAATCAATAACATATTATTAAAACTTTGTTTATATTTTGATAACATTTTTGTTTGTTGATTGTCTATTATGTACTGTACAAACCATTATGTAATATGATATAATATACATTATTTAGTTCACGTTTTGGGTTATAATTTTATAGACCTATGTTTGACCTTTTAATTAATTATGATATAGTTTCACAGTACCGATGTTTCGATGAGTCGCTCGTAGCTCGTCGTAGTTTTTCGCGGTAATGTGCATCGAAGTTAAGAAGTATCGCGGTGAAAATCTTTCGCGGTAATGTGCATCAAAGTCAAGTAGTATTGCAATGAAAATCTATCGCGGTAATGTGCATCGAAGTGTAGTGGCTTCGCAGAGACAGTCTTTCGCCGTAACTTGCATCGCAATTTTGTAGCATCGTATTAGCATTTATCGATATTTTGTGCGTCGACATTCCGTATTTTACTCGTTATCCTGCGCTACAAAACACTAGAAAAAGAAACCACTTTCCAGCAGGTGCCTTGCAGGCTTGTCTACCCTGGGATTGCCGGGGTGCGGGGTGTACATACTTTTGTATCAAACATGTTTACAACCTTTTTTTGGTGAAAATTTTACAAGAAACCTCGTTTTAAAATGTAAAATAATTTTTAAGGCATAAAGGTCAAATGTAAAAACACTTCATAGACCTCAAATAACATTCACAGTTATTTGGGAACTAATTATAGAAAAATATTTCATAAGGAAATGAGTTATATTCACAATGAGATGAAAACATGCGGTAAAACAAAACGAACAAGGCTGCTGCCACATACCTAAACCGCAGACATTTTGGTTAAATTAAAAAGCAACATTCTAAATTACATGCGGGAATATATTATAAAGTACCTACTTACTACGCGTGTTTAGAAATACATAACATAAACTCATATAAACTCACGCCTATATCCCCGAAGATAGGCAGAGGTGCTAGCACCCACATTTCGCCAGTTTATGTTTAGGTCCTAATGTATAGGTGGCGAATCTATTGCCATTAACCGGGCACTTATAAACCTGCGATAAATACACACATAATTTCGTAAACCATCGAAAGTCATTGGTGTGTGATATCAAAGACTCAAAGAAGACGTGCTTTTTAGTCGGTTTGAGTCCGACATAACCACCACCACTGTCATTGGCGGGGCATAATAAGGCTAATAAATATTGGAGTGTGATACGTGACTTAGAAAAGTGTAACACCGAAGATCACGTCCCTGTAAATTTGTCGCCTCGTTGCGTTATCAAGGCGGTATAAGAGTCTCTTCCTCATGAATATCCTGTGGTAACTGTCCCTAATGGGGTTAGGGACAGTTGTCTTGTATGTTTCCATAAGCCGTTCATTGGTTTAATGCTCTAATTGATTGGCAAACATAGCGCGAGCCAATCTCCACTTTATTAGAAGCAGAGCGAGGCAAACAAACCACGGTTTATTGCACACAAATAACTCATAGATATGTTTGATAGATCAACTATCCCGTTAATGGAGTGATTTAGTATCCAATCGCAAATAGGGATAGAACTGAATGATATTTTAATAGAAATTTGATTGAATGCTACCGGTATTTTGGCGCATGAGCTAAGGGTTTTTTAATGCTATAATAAATCAGTGAAAAGGTCAGGAATAAATAGGCCTATTTCTGTAAATATTTTTTATACCAATATGCTAATCAAAAACTTTATAACAGCATCCAGCTTTGACATATATTATTACGAATATTCGATATTATCAAGTCCCAAGAGACTACAGCATGGGGTTTACAAGAAGGGCATGACAAGGTGTCTACATACTGGACAGCACGAGGATTGCACCCGTCCAAAGACATGTGTTTATCTGGTTATTAAAAGTAAAAAGTTTCTAATACATTGCGGGCCTGGGGGTGACGGGTGGAGCCGCCTATCACCCTAGCAGAAGCAGTCCACGACGGTGCAAAGTGCCACCCCATATAAAGGCTAGATGGGGACACCATGTCCTCACATTAGGGGAAGAGGGTCATCTCAAAAGAGATGTCCCCGGGTCTGCCGGAGTGCGAGAGATATTCTTGTATAATCTCACCTGCGGCAATCAAGGACCCATGGACGGCGTGCGTTTTGGTCGGTTCGAGTCCGACATAATCACCTCCACCGGTTTTGGTGGTGGTTGTATCCGTGGGGGTTTTGCGCACGATAAAAATAAAGTATTTAATACATCGTCTAATGTATCATAATAAAATCCTGTGTCATGTCTGTGTTTATCGTATCATTTCACTGCCTTCAACATTTTTTTGTATAATTGGATGGTACAAAAATATCTGAAAGTATTTTTCACCTTTCTTGTCCCATTCCTCTTACAAATCATGCTTAATTGACAGTAGATAACGGACTCGCCCCGGGTTCGTGACTGGGCCCCTTCGAGGAAAAATATTAGAAAAAGTGAGCACGATAAATCAAATAAAATCAAATTTATATGGATATAACGGACCAATTTAGCAATCACCAAAGAATTATCTTCTTCGTTTTCCCCTAATGACTAAAACCGGGTATAACGCCAATTGAGATGTTTTACTGACAACATAATACTGGTAGCTTTGGATGGGCTCCTTTGATTAATGACTGTATCATAGATTCCCCTTCGATTCACTCCCTTAATTGACTACACACCGCTAGATAGTAAAACACTGCGGTGTAGTCCAAAAGATACAGGTACAGGCGGAGGTAGGACATGACTGTATCACCCGGCTTAATCGAGTCTGTCTCCGCCAAGTGTTGTGTGTCCGGCGGTTAGTAGGGTCATTGAGGAGGATTTGTGTTGTCGATTGGAAGACCGAGAAACCCTGCTTTTTCTTCTGCACTGATAGCATAGAAACTCACTTTACTCCTTCCTCCTACTCACTGACCTCTACATGTCGGCAGCAAGAGTGTGACGCCTCTGGTGTTACAACTGACCATATGACACGGTAATCATTTCCCATCATATAAGGTGTGATGTGTGCTTCTCTGCCACCTAAGTCGTATATAAAAAACCCTTTCAGATATTTATTAATCTTAAAATACCTCGCACAATATTTTGAGCGATCTATTTCAACCCAATAAGTACCTCATTTGTAATGGCATTGATATTTTTTAATCTGTATTCCAAAACAGAAACCAGTTTGATTTTCAGTTTTCAAAATTCCACGATTATGATTTTCTGGTAATTTTAATATTCATGTTGTCACTCACACAACCTTAAATCGTCGCCAAAAAGTTAGGAGAATACACTTTCCATTTTCACATATCTAAAGATGAACAAATTCTTATTATATGTAATAAAAAGATATTATATTACATTCAAATTGAAGAAATACAGCCAGCAATGCAATCCTTCCAACGGAATAACAAATTCTTCAGGCTAAATCCGTTTCATGTCTACCCATATGAGACCGGGCACAATGCTGCATAATATCATACCTGCGGCGGGATCCGTACAAGTCCGAGATGAATAATGTCGTAACTACACGCTGTGCGGTATGGTATAGTTGGCATTATGATTTCAGACTTCCTTATGAATAAGTAATACATTTTTAAATACATTTTCTAAGACATTCTACATAGAGATATTTAGAGCTATAGTAAGCATAGCTAAACATAGCTCAGCCTACGTGGCGTAGAGGTAGTGCACGCGACTGCTACGCAAGGAGCGCGGGTTCTACCCCGCTCAATGCAAAAAGTTGTATGCATAAATATGGCTGTTTGCACTTTCTGGTCGTGCCTCGGACAGTACGTTAAGCCGTCGGTCCCGGTTGCCATACAAACATGTATGGCAGTCGTTACGCGTACTTGGAACTTCGATATCGCCATTGGTCATTGGACCATTGGTGGTGGAGGTCAGATGGCAGTCGCTTCACGGAAAATATCAAAGTTCAGCCGCATTACAGTTAGACTGGAAAAGCCGACCCCAACTGAGTTGGGAAAAGGTTCAGAGAATGATGAGTAAGCATAGCTTTACTAGCCTGCTTTATGTGTTTTTAAATACAGCTAAACATAAGCGTACATATATTTTTCTGGCGTCAATAACGTAACCGGAGTCATTTACATATATGATAGTTGAAGAAGTGAAAAGTGTATGGCAGGAAGTGGATAGATGTTATCTCTATCTACCCCTATGACTATTTGTAGAATACATTAGTTACATAATTATTATAAACAGAAACACAATCACACAATAAAATTTCAAATTAACGAACGGAGGAAAATACATTTGCTAACCTACTAACTGTAAAAAATAGCGCGTGGTTTACTGTTAAAACGATTTGTCAGGAACGTAAAGGTCTCCACACAATGCACCGTTGCGTAGTAACTAAATTAATTTGATACAGATATTATTTCTATTACATGATTTGAGTCTCAATAATAAATATTATTATTGACAATAAGTATACGTATGTAAAAACAACATAAACTCACGCCTTTATCCCCGAAGGGGTAGGCAGAGGTGCTAGCACCCACATTTCGCCAGTTTATGTTTAGGTCCCAATGTAATAGGTGGCGAGCCTATTGCCATTAACCGGGCACTTGTAAGCCTGCGATAAATACACACATATCTTCGAAAAGTATCGATGTGTGATGTGATGTGTGATGATGTGTGTGGTGTGTGCCATGGTAACCTGGGATCGAACCCGAGACATGGCCTCAGCAGTTTATTACCCATACTATGTAGTCCACGTATACATATGTAATACTTATATTTTATTTATTTGATGGTAAAACTGTAGGTATTTTTCCTAGCAATAATCAGTTAGTTTGACTGGAAATGGTTCTTTCCCCATCACATATTATCATTATTATCATCCCTCTCGCTTGGTCAATTTTAAATTTGTCCTGCATTAATACGCTTTGTGAGACTGAGTTGTTATTTGAAATGTATATCTTTTACCTAAAGTATGAAAAACCTAAACAAAATGCATGTCATTAACAAAATATGGCAGATAACATTGTTTTTACTTTCTTTTTAGCTTGAAACAATATGGCTCTACCTAGAGAATTATTTTGTATCTTTTGTACAATGCACAGTGTATAAGACAACATCCTGTCTGTACTCGCACAAAACGTTACGTTGTGATGAACGGAGACCTTTAAAAATAAAATATATGTTCGCTGAGCAATATCCAGTTTAAAAGCCTTGTGTGCGTTCACTATTAAAGCAATTTATCTGAAACTCTAATCTTAAATAATATATGTACGTAGAAACATTTTTAATAGATAAAGTAAAGAGTACTTTAAAATTGTATATCTGCAAGCTGAGAAGGTAATTGCACTTCAAGAAAATTTCTTTGTCCAATATATAATCTCAAAGATATATGGATATATCTTCCCAGTTTTTTTATACAACTTCTTTTTTTTTTTATCTCATCAGGGGTGAAGGTTAAGAGAATTTCTGTGCTGTTAGTGTAGAAGACAAAGCAGAGTTTCAGTCTATAAGGTTACAGCTTGAACCCTCGGTCTTCCCACTGAAAAAACAAAACCTCTCTCTTTTATATCACTTAGGTGGCAGACAAGCACGCGCTGTCCTGATGGAAAGTGTTACCGTGGCCTCTGGACGTTTGCAACACCTAGGGCGTCAAATTCGTGCTGCAGACCATATAGAGAAGAGGGGGGAAGGGTAAGGGGCGTGAGGGGAAAGGGGAAGGGGGGGGGAGAAAATTAAGAATGTATCTATGCTATCAGTGCAGAAAACAAAGAAGGGTTTCTCGGTTATAAGTCACTGCCACTGGCATTTTAAATTCGGTAACACGGTAATGAAGGAGTCTCTGGGTCTTTTTACACTAGTAATATTAATTTCTGCGCTATATACATATACATACCTTTGAATTACCTTTTTTATATAGAGCAATAAATCCCCACGGATAGCCCCCGCCAGAGCTGGTTGGGGAGGTTATATCGGACTCGTCACCAGCACCCACATTTCGCCAGTTTATGTTTAGGTCCCAATGTGATAGGTGGCGAGCCTATTGCCATTAACTGGGCACTTTTAAACCTGCGATATATACACACACATCTTCGAAAAGCATCGAAAAGTCATTGGTGTGTACCATGGTAAAACCTCGTCTCAGCGGTCCATTACCCATACCACTAGGCTACCGCGGTTTTATTCTTATGTTACATATTCTTATCTTATCTTCCTATGTTATATTATATTGTATATAGTTACAAATATCCCCATTCTGTAAAATCTTCCAGCACGCCATGAAAGCGTTCCTTAATTCTGGCATCAAAATTATATCTTACGTCTGATAGGCTAATATCTGGTAAATCGTTTTCAGCTGCAAACCCAAAAGGCAAAGTGAACATTGCATGCATCAGGCCAAAATCTAACTTTTCTTTATACACCTTTTCGAATTCCACTCTTGGATAAACCGCATTTGCATCAAGATCAAAGTATTTTAAGAACTCAGATAGTGTTTGGTAATACAGGTCCTTCAAGTTTAGTAAGTTGGCTTTACGAAATGATCTGTCTGTTCCAGCAAAGATCAGATGTAGAAAGTCGAATATTGGACACCCATAGTGTATCAACTGATAGTCAATAGGCATCAAATCTTGTATTACACCTTTCTGAAAACAAAAAAAAATATCTACTTGTACGACATATAAATAAAAAAGTATGATTTTAATTTTAAGCGTTCCAAAGTTTTTTTAAATATTTAGTAGGTGAGTTGATTGAAGATACGGGTCGCCATGCCTAAAATGGTCACTACCTTGACGACCCTTAGATTTATGGCAATTTGCTTTAACTCCATTGACATTAGTTTCGATTTCAAAAATGCAATGGAAAGTAATAATAATAATAACAATAGTATAGTGAAATAAATAAAGCTGTTATGACACTATGAAATACTATTCAGTACACAACAATAGTCACGCTCCAAATTTTTTGCAGTTCTCGTTGCTAAAAGCGTGCATATAATGGATACTACATAATCCCTACAATTAAAAAAGAAAAATATTGATGAATGAGTTCCTGTGGTCGTATTGATAAAAAGAATAACCTATGGATCAATCCACCATGTGCGATAGGGCCATGGGCAACAAACGGGAATAAATATTTCGAAGAAAGATTATACATGATGAAATGTTTTTTTTATGATTTTAGATTGACATGGTCATTTGCAAATTCACTGTTAAATCGATCGGGATTTTTACCATGTTTGTTAATTTCTTCGTGTAACTGATATTTCGGCGCTACGATATTACACCGTGATCATGGCGCTTGCAACAGCGCCGAAATATCGGTTACACGAAGAAATTAACAAACATGGTAAATATCCCGATCGATTTAACAGTGAATGTTTTTTTAGTATAATATTAACTGTATTGTAAATAGCTAATTCACTAAAATACTCACGTCTATTTTGACCATAATGTTGCTAGGTCGATAATCGCCATGACGAATACAAACTCTCAATTTATCATCCATATAATACTGGCTATACCGATACAAGAGGGCATCATATGCTTTCTCAAGTCGTTCCTTGAATCCATCGTCGACATAATTGATGCTTGCATTCCTCAAACCCATCACCATTTTTGTCCAATCGTCATTAAAATTGAAAGGAAATTTAAGAAATTGTATTATCTTCCTAAAATAATCCGGTTTTGTTTCTCTCAAGACAAATGACAGTCCATGAAATTTTGCTAGCTGTTTTACAGACATTTCATAGAAGTTCAATGGTGCCACTTCCATTCTGTTATATGAAATAAATCCAGTTTTGGCAATGTTCTCCATAATAAGTGCTTTTGTGTTACTTTCTTCGTACAATTTAACCACTTTGTACCTTTCATTTAAAGGTACATTTGCTTGCTCTTGTAGTTGTAGGAGTATCTTAAAAAGTTCCTTATATGCAAACATCTCAGTGGCATAGATATCCGATAAAGAAATTACTTTTAGTTGTAGATCACCAATTATACACTTCACAAATAGATTCAGTTTTGTGGGTCCATTATTAGTTGTACCTTCTATGTCAATTTCATATAATTTGCTTAGATAATTTCCACCAACTGTTGACACTTTTTGTTTCGCAATTTCATATTCGATAAAACCTTGCCTTTCACAAAGACATCTTATAGACGATTCTAATTGTAAAGGAAACTCGACTTCAATAAAAGTCTTTGATTCGCAATGATGATAATTTTTAGATGATAATGCCTGCTCCATGTTAACGAGTAACAAGATGCGAATGTGTACTGAATCAACCATCTGTTGTCTAAATACATATCTGCATTATAGTAAATGTATCGTCAAAGCTATTGTGTTTTAACCAATAGTGGCTCTGACGTATTTAAATATGACATTCACTACGTTATGTAAATGTGTGTTGCAATATTTACTCGTCTCAAGTAGACATATTAATGTGTCTAACTACATTTACTAACCAGTTTTATCTATAACTAGCTGTTGCCCGCGGCTTACTTTGGGTGGATGTAGGTTTTCGCGTGGTGTCTAATATTATTGCTCGCACTCGCCTCTCCATATGACATCTATGTTATTTTTCTCCCTTTCTCCACTTTCTATAGTTTACCCATTTCCCCAATTGCCCATTTCTCCACTATTTATCTATCCCCTTTTCCCCTTCTACATGTTTCCGTATCCTTGTCCCCATCCCCTGCTCACCCCAGCGTCCCTACCCCTATCGCTTCGTTCTCTATACTCGTCACTGTTCTCTTTATATCCCCCTTCGCTTTTTTAAATAGCCTATGGCTATAATATAAATGGCTAAAACACATAACGTGGCTTCCTTTTGGAAAGAAGTTTTGAAAATCAATTCTGTGGACACAGAGATGCTTACAACATCATAAACACACTAAGTTTACCTTTTTACGACAATATAGTACTCATAGATATAGATTAAAAAAGACAATGTGGTACTCATTAATAATATCATAAACTTTGGAAAAAGCTCGGAGGATGATAACTATCATTGTGTATTCTGAGTTGTTAAATATCTTAAACGACGACTGACAGTCTTAAGCTTTTATGAAGAAAACAGAAAAAAAAATGGGACCAAAAGACAACTATTTTGCAACAAACTAAAAAAGAATCAGGTATATTTATTAAACTAATAATTAACAAAATATAACGAAGGTATACAATTTTTTACTAAGCACCCAGTTGATATAAGAATAAATGACATCAACAGATATATGTGTATGCATATAATATGATACAAATAAAACAGTACAATAGTCATAAATTGCTAGTCCATAATATTACAGAACTTGAAAGCTAGTTATGTATATAACGAAAACAATGATATTTTAATCATAAATTAACAGTACTTTGAATACCCAATAACACTCAATACCAGATAAATCCCATAGAAAAGTTAATACTACTCTCTAAAAGAAACAATAAACAACAATATAGATTACAAAAATCCCCATTCTGTAAAATCTTCCAGAACATCATGGAGCCGTTCTTTAATTCTCACATCAATATTAAAACGCATATCTGATTGGCTAAAATCAGGTACATCGTTTTCAGATGCAAACACAAAAGGTAAAAGCAAGATAGCACTCATCAGGCCAAAGTCTAGCTTTTCTTTATAAACTTTTTCGAATTCCACCCTCGGGTATACTGTATTCACATTAAGACCAAAGTATTGTAAAAACTCAGCAAGTGTCTCATAATACAGATTCTTTAGATATGATAAATGGGCTTTACGGAATTTCCTATCAGTTCCTCCAAAAATCAGATACAGGAAGTCGAACACTGGACATCCGCAGTGCAACAGCTGATAGTCCACAGGCATTAACTCCTGTATTTCACCCTTCTGAAAAATAAGAAAATCGTCAACAAAATAGCGACCTTTTTGTAGATCTTTGAAAATGTTGGCGCCCAAACACTTAATTCATTCAAATAAAAAAGAAAAATACTAACAAATCAATTATATAGGTCCTATTGAAAAAGCACGGGAAAAATTGTAAAAGTACCATGTGCAATTGGAGTATGGGCAATTAACAGGAATAAATATATGGATGAAACACCAAACATAATGAAACATTTTTATAACATAACTAGCTATTGCCAGCGGCTCCACCCGCGTGGACTTCTGATCTCGTTCCTGTTTCTTGGACTTCTGATCCCGTTCCCGCTGCTTCATAAAAACGTTCCGTAGATTTCAAGGAACAAATAAAAAAGAGAATTACTCGAATTGGTCCAGCCGTCTTCGACTTATGCGCTTACAAACATTTTTCGCAATTCATTTTTATATTATAGATAGTAACTGTAAGATAAATAGCTATTCACCAAATACTTACGTCTATTTTGATCATAATGTTGCAAGGTCGATAATCGCCATGACGAACACAAACTTTTAAATTATCATCTGTGTAGTATTGGCTATACCGATACAACAGGTCATCATAGGCTTTCTCAAGTCTGTCTTTGAATCTGTCGTCGACATGACTGACGCTTGCATTTTTCAAATTTGTCACTATTTCTGTCCAACCATCATTAAAAATGAAAGGAATTTTAAGAGATTCTAATTTCTCTCTGTAATAATCCGGTTTTGTTTCTCTCAAGACGAACGACAGTCCATGGAATTTTGCAAGTTGTTTGACAGCTATTTCATAAAAGTTCAATGATGCCACTTCCATTCTGTAATATGATGTAAACCCATTCTTGGCAATATTATCCATAATAAGTGCTTCTGTGTTACTTTCCTCGTAAATTTTAATCATTTTGTACCTCTCTAGCAAAGGTACATTTGCTTCTTCTTGTAGTCGTTCAAATATTTTAGAAAGTTCTTTGTATGCAAACATCTCAGTAGCATAGACATCTGATACGGATATTATTTTCATTGCTACACCATCAATTATACGTTTCACAAATAGATGCAGTTTTTTGGGGCCATCATTAGTTCTACCTTTTATATCAATTTCATACAATATGCCTAGATAATTGCCACCATCTGTAGACACACACCGTTTCTGAATTTCATATTTGATAAAACCTTCCCTTTCACTAAGACGTCTTAAAGACAATTCTAATTGTGAAGGAAAATCGACATTGACAGATGTCTTCAGTTCCCGTAGTTGATAATTTTGAGTTGATAGTCCCAGTTCCATGTTAACAAGTATTAAGATGCAGATGTGTACTGACACAAAGTGTAGTGCATTCGGATATAGAAGGAATAGCGGTTATCAAATTAATAACACGCCAGTTGTGACAAAGGTCTCTTCATAAGGAATGATTTTGTTATAATAGTTTCCGTAGTTAATATCATCATATCATTAGCTTTTATTTATATTTGGAAAATTAACTATACCTGACAATAGACATCTATATGCATAGCGAACTATTCTGTCTAAAAATGTTCGCACTCACTTGATTCTACGGAATCAGAAGCAACTGCGAATCAGAAGAAAATTAAAGTGTAGACTATACGATTTCGTAAGTATTTCAATATTTTTTCCATTTTAACCAGTTTTAACCCATAAATACCCTCATATCTCCGATACTTCCATTTCCATACATATAGAAATCTATATTTTAAAGCGGACAAGTTAACCAATAATTCAAATTATGCAGCTGCGGTCCTATAATACATAATAGGCAAATAGAAGGAGATTACCATTACTTATATCTGGCAAGGGTGAAGTAATGGAGGTAACAAAAACTCTTCATGTTGGTTTGGTCTGGATTTCTGTGGATTTCAAACAGGTCAGTCAGAATCAACGTGATATTTGTCATGCTCGCTGCTAAAATCATACATTACAAACAAGTCATCGGTACAAACACACATGTATTTTTTTTAAACTGTTTAGTTCCAAAATATTCAATTTATTTTTAATCTCGGTATCCCAGAATGCATTCAAAGCACCAAAATCTAATTTGCTAGAAAAATAATATTACACACAGAATTTTGCATTATACACACAACTTTGCAATGATTCTTGAAATAATATCGTTGTGTTGTACTCAAATAATAACAGTGGTCGTTTTTCGAGTCATCTGATAGCATATCATCCGAGCTATTGTGTTTTAATCAATAGAGTCTTAGTCTAACTTCAGTACAGCTATTGTTCGTAACCTTCAATTATATTAACCTTCATATAACCGTGTAGTATTTACTTAAAGTACGTAAGTAGGTAATAATAACATCGTTACCAAATATCGTCTCCGCCACATTTAACTATTGATACAGGTATATTGTTGATCATTGATAAATTTGTTTCATCATTCCCTGAACCTTTTTCCCAACTCAGTTGGGGTCGGCTTTCCAGTCTAACTGTGATGCGGCTGAACTTCGATATTTTCCGTGAAGCGACTGCCATCTGACCTCCACAACCAATGGTCTAATGACCAATGGCGATATCGAAGTTCCAAGTTAGGCTGGTTGGACTTTTGAGGGCTCCAACTATCCGTAACGACTGCCATAGATATTTGTATGGCAACCGGGACCGACGGCTTAACGTGCTCTCCGAGGCACTTATAAACCTGCGATAAATACACACATAACTTCGAAAAGCATCGAAAAGTCATTAGTGTGTGCCATGGTAACCTGGGATCGAACTCGAGACCTCGTCTCAGCAGTCCATTACCCATACCACTAGGCTACCGCGGCTTCTTTTTTTTTTTTGTTTGTTTGATAAATTTGTTTATGATTATAAATACACATGTAGTATACATTTACTTAAGATATGATAAAACGTAATTCTAGAACAAAATAAACTGTGTCTGTTACGTAATTTATTTTGCAAATTATTAGGGACAGTGGAACCTGGGTTGCAAACGTCCATAGGCCACGGTAACCACTTTCCATCAGGTGGGCCGCGAGCTTGTCTAGCACCTAAGTAGTATAAAAAATGTAAATTTTCTGTTTTTATTGTCATAGCTGTAGTTACGCTAAAATTGATTCAAAATTTGAGGTAATGAAATTTTAAAACAATTAGTATGCCGTCTATCATATGGGTCTTTGATTGCCGGAGATGAGATAATATAACACATGTATCACATAGTCCCTGTACTTGTAAACACTTAGTCGACCGACTGTTGGTTATCATAAGATTGTGAATCTATCGAACTATCTACATTGGCATAGTTAGTGTGAATCTGTCGTAAAACCATGCTGTCCACACTATTCCTATGTACACCACTCTTTAAGTCTACTTAGGTCATACGACATGTGATCATGTATACCGCTACACCTGTCTAACAAATATGGTTAGATGTTGTGAGTGTAATATTAGTCGTGCGGCTCTAGATGTTCTAATGACTGTTATTCAAACTAAATTATAACATATCTCGAGCTAGACAGCCTGACATTTGGCATATCAAATTAGCATTCTATTTCATGAGACGATTAGCTGATACTTATTTGTATACCATACTTCTTAGTTTAAGTCATGTTTTAACTAAGTTTTCACAATTGAGTGCGCCATCAGTGTTGCCAAATTTTAAATAATATATATAATACATCTGTGCCAATTAAACTGTCTGGAGATACAGCGTGGTGACAGACAGATAGTTCTTTTTTTTTATACAACTTAGGTCGCAGACAACTTGGCCCACCTGATAGAAAGTGTTTACCGTGGCCTATGGACGTTTGCAATACCAGGGGCGTCACATTCGTGCAACCGACCATATAGAGAATCAAGGAAACGGGTAAGGGGTGGATGAAAGGTAAAGAGAGTCTCTGTGCTGTCAGTGCAGAAAACAAAGAAGGGTTTCTCGGTCTTCCCACTGACAACACAAAACCTCTCCAGTGAGCTCTGTGTGTAATAGCAGTTAAAGTGGTCATCGACACGAAGAAGAAGAAGTACTACATAGTTTCATAATCGGGTCAGTTGTGCCAATATTAAGTAGAAGTATCTAGTATAAAGAGTCACGCAGAGAATTGGGTAGAGTCGCACAACGCAATAATCTAAATCCACATAGGTGGAGCCGTGGGTAACAGCTAGTCACTATCACTATCACTATCATTACATAGTATAAAATAAAGTCGCGTTTTCTGTCCCTATTTTTCTTGTCCCTTTGTATGCTTAAATCTTTAGAACTACGCAACGGATTTTGATGCGGTTTGTTTTAATAGATAGAATGGTTAAAGAGGAAGGTTTATATGTATATAACATTATGCTACGACTAACAGGTGCAGAGCAGGAATGAAAAATAGTATTTAATAAACTGAACTAAATTTAAAATACTTACCAGAAATAAAATGCAGACTTCGGAAGCGGGCTGGTTTTCCTTTTAATTAATATTGGAGCGACATTGTTCAGCAGGTATTGTTTAGGTGCTCAACTTTAGGAACACCGACCGGGCTTGTTATTTCTCAGGTAAACAATGTGTATTGTGCCGAATTACTGTCTATCAAGCTTCGTTATGTATACTGTAGTTCGTGAATTATTTACCTGTCTTTATTCATTAAAATAATAAAGTATTAGATACTTCTGATAATAGGAGTTATTGTAATCTTGCCAGAGCGATTTACCGCAATTAAAAGTCCTCGTGAATTGGCTACACTCTAATGATTTATTTAACGAAATTGTTTTGAAATAGTATATTAATTGAATATGCTAACTGATTCAAATGAATGTAGACCAAAAAAAAGTATATACATCATTTATAACTCACTTGCACCTCTCCACTGCATTTATTAATGTGCCCAACCGGCATCGCCCTGCGGCACACACACATACACACACACATATACACACACGCCAACATACATTCACACACACATATACACCCACATACACATACACCAACATACATTCATAGTACCCAACTAAATTGATGTATCAGTACACCGTAATAAGAATCGGACTACACCTGCAATAGTTCCTAATATGAGTGCCTAGACGGAAACTGTCTCTGAAGATACAGGGAATTCCCTAGTTTAAGAGGTACTATCTATGTTACTTGAGGTTAAATCAGACTTAGACTGTCAAAGAATTATAGATCTTAAGGTGTCTAGGAACTTTTGGAGCCCACTGTTCAGGTTTTAAAATACACACAATGAGACAAAGTACCTCCTTCTTTTCGTGCGCGAATTCCCCACTTATACCAAACCCAACGGAGCTGGCGAGATAGGTTATATCGGACTCGAACTGACTAAAACGCACGCTGTCCTTGGGTCTTTAGTTGCTGGAGGTGAGATAGCAGCGAATATATCCCTCGCACCCTGGCAGACCCGAGGCCCATTATTTCGAGAAGACCCTCTTTGGAACGGCAAAGTTCCGCCTGAGGTTGAGAGATTCCACACAGCTTTCCTCTTTTTTTTGGGATTTGGAAACTTACATATACTGGGTGGCGCAAAAGTAGTGGCACTAAAGAAAATACCTTTATTTTTTTTATATGACATTTTCTGTCATTCTGTTGTTGAAAATTGTGTAGTGAACAAATGTAAAATACACTGAAAATAAACATGGACCGTTTTACTCCCCAAGAACGTGGAATAATGAGTTAGTTAGTGAGGGACGCTTTTCCAGGCCGAGTTATCTCTCGTTTTGACGATTTGCCTTGGCCTGCAAGATCACCCGATCTGACCAGTCCAGACTTCTTTCTTTGGGGTTTTTTGAAATCTCGGGTGTATGTGAACAAGCCACAGACTCTCGCAGCTCTAAAAGAAAACATTCGTCAAGAAATAACGAACATATCGCAGGAAGTGTTACGGCAAGTTATGCAAAATGTCATAAATAGGGCTCAAATGTGTATCAACTCTGGAGGTCACCATTTAAAAGACATCATCTTTAAATCCTAATGGTACGAAATTTAATGGTACAAATATACATTTAAAAAAACCTAAATGTAGTTTTCTAATTTAGAAAAAATGTTATAGCCGAACCAAATAGGGTCTTTACTTTTGCGCCACCCAGTAGTTAATTTAAAGTTAGCCATCTAGACAACTCAATATTCAAGTCACGTTCTTCTCGAAATAGCTCTAAATATTTGAATATATAAATGGCAGCAGTGACATGGATATTGGTGATGAAGTTAGACAGTGCGCCACCTAAAGTTGATAGTTATGGAACTGTTTATTGCTAAAGTCGAATGCACGCCTTCAATTCCCCAACTACTGTCTCTATAGGTACTATGATATCGATATTATACTGAAACTCATGCATATATTTGTGAGTTTTGATGTGTTTACCTAAGTTGAACGTAAAGTTTATTATATATACTACCAAAACATACCCAAACATAAACTGGCGAAATATGGGTGCTAGCACATCTGCCTACTCCTTCGGTCACATTGGCGTGAGTTTAAGTTATGTTATATTAAATATATATTCAGGTTTGACACCTTTAATTCGTGAACCTTTTATCATTCCCATTAACACCCCAAAAGGTTCTATAATCGCTATAAGTAATGGTTATAAAAATATTAGAAAGGGTAAGACGTACATTAGTCTTCATAATTTATGTATAAACTGTGAACGAATTGTGAATAAATAAAGATGGCCGTGAAAAGAAGTTTATTTAACCATTTTTATATTTGCCTTTGCTGTACCAATATTTAAATATGCGAATAATGTTGCAATGCAAGGAAACTTGGGTGAACATTTATAGCATATAACATAACATAACATAAACTCACGCCTTTATCCCCGAAGGGGTAGGCAGAGGTGCTTTTCCCACACCCACATTTCGCCAGTTTATGTTTTAGGTCCCAATGTAATAAGTGGCGAGCCTATTGCCATTAACCGGGCACTTATAAACCTGCGATAAATACACACATAACTTCGAAAAGTCATTGGTGTGTGCCATGGTAAACCTGGGATCGAACTCGAGACCTCGTCTCTGCAGTCCATTACCCATACCACTAGGCTACCGCGGTATATTTTTTTATTTTTTGTTTACATTTATAGTTTTGTATTAATTTAAATAAACAGGAGTATTCATGAAACTTCAAAGGAATAAAATGATAAAATAAAATAACTTTATTGATGCCATAGTCTTTACGCAAACATGTCTTAGAGGTAGGGTTGCCAACCCTACTGGATTGCCTGGGAGACTCCGGTAATAATGTATAATGTAATGTTATAATGTAATTGTAACATTGCTGGTATCTAATGATGACCCTCAGTCTTGAGATTGTCTTCAGCTTACCATTGGGGGGGAGTGAAGTCAAATTGACATTTCTTAGATAAAAAAAAACTAACACACCTCCTGCAACTGATGTAGACGGCGTGCATTTTAGTTGGTTCGAGTTCGATATAACCCATCCAACCGGCTCCGACGAATGAATTCGTACCGATTTTCGCACTATAAAACAAATATTGACTTCAATTGCCTATAACTCCATAACTATTAATTAGATAACACCCCTATCCGCTTATTTATATCATAGCAGCTTCAAATACAGAACAAACTCTTGTTACTCTCCCAAGTGGCCAAATTAACAAACGGTACTGATTCCAAAGCAATTCGAACTAAAACACCGAACGCAATGGTGTCCATTATAATGGCAGGACCAAGTCTTGTATTCTGTCAATTCATATTACAGTGTTTAGTACTAAATTGGTACTATTTGCTACCTTTCGTAAAAAAAATTGTACCTCTTCTATTTCAAAGTTATATTTAAAACAGTCTGGTCCCGCCATTATAACGTTATAATGGCGGGACCAGACTCGTATCGGCCATTGTTAGCTACGATTATTTTATGAATATTTACTACCTATTTAGTACTCTTGAAAAATGCTTAAAAACTGTGGCTGGGTGCAGCATGTACTGGGCTGTCGTATTAAAACACTGATCCCGCCATTATAATGTTTGGTCCTTTCGTAAATAAACGTGTAACAGTCTATTATTTATAAACTTTATTAATATAGATATTCAGTACCTATTTGCTACCTTTTTAAGACAAGGTTCACAAGAGTCGGTCTTTCATTAACATTAAGTAATTAAAATTTTAATGTATGTACAGTCAGCTCCAAAAGTTGCTATACGTGTTTAAATTTACAAAACTCCTTGACATTCTAACTACCATAAGTTGGTAGCGTAACAAGATATCAAAAGTCATTTAACATTTTTAACGCCCATAAAACGATGATGGGACTCTTTCACTTGTCACTAAACATCTTATATATACCATAAATCGCTGATAGTCATTCATTCCAAAATTTGATTAACAAGTTATTATTTGCAATGTTCTTGCGTGTGAAATCTTATACAAACCATAAATCGCTGATAGTCATTCATTTCAAAATTAGATTAACAAGTTATTATTTGGATTTTTTTACGTGTGAACCTACTTTAGGCGATAATGTTACAAGAATTTGTATATCGAAATTGGTAATAAAACTCAAGTATACTTAATATGTATTTAAAATAAATTAATTGTTAGTAAAATTGTATAATATGTATCAATTAATTTTTATGAAAGTTTCCAAATTAGAATAATATAGCAAGAATAATTAAAACAAAAATATATGAAGGTAAAGTGAATAATTCGAGATACAGTAAAAAATGAATAAATAAATTATTGTGATAATAAATTATTTACTCAAAAAATTATTATGAAATTTAAAAATTACATGATTTATTTTGAAATTAAATTAATTATTAATTATTCCGTTATTAAGCTAATTAAATTTATATTAAAAATGAATGTGGCCCCCATTAGCATCTATAACAGCCTTTAACCTTTCGCCCATGGAAGATACCATATTTTAGCATATATCTTGCCCTCTAAAGCTTTCCCAGGTATTGACTGCGTGATTGATCAGTGCAGATCTGTTTCGTGGCGTATCAGGGTCCCATGCTTGCACCATAACGGCCAACAAATTTTTGATGGGGTTAAGATCTGGGCTCTTCGGTGGAAAACTAATTTCAACTATGCGTTCTCTATTTGTAGACCAGGGTCGATCATTTTTGAAACCAAAAAAAATCATAGTAGGATGAAACCTGTTATAATAGGACGAGAATATAACAAAAATCAAAGGAAAAATAATTTACGGGCAATCTGAGGTCGGGAAGTGGCTGGGGGTGCGTTTTTAAGGGTAAAAAACGGTATATCTCGATTTCCGGCTAAACTACAAGTCCTATGGAAAAAAGTTAAATCACCAAGTTATAGGTAATAAAGATACCTTCAACTTTTGTAATTACATTTTTCACATAACTTCAAAATTTATGTGAAAAATTCAAATAATCAAGATTCTGGTCTTTTATTTTTATCTTATGTAAAAATAATTCTTTCTTCACGAAATTTGGTGAAAACTTACCTTTTTATGTCCTAAGGACACTATAATTTTTTTGGTTTGAAATATTTATTTTTTCAACTTATCTTGACATAAAATAAAAAAAAAACACCCTAATTTTCAATCGAAAATTCTCACGTCAAAATATCAGTTTTGTAATTAAAATCGGGGAGGATTTTGTTCGTTGAAATCTCTTTTTTCATATAATGTTAAAAAATATATACATCACTACGGTAAATGTTCTCAGAAAATGCAAAGAAAAGAAAAAAACTCCAATCTGAAATTTTAAGACAACTTATATATCCGAGTTGCCTAGGGATAATTTTAGCCCATCAAAAGGTATTTCATAGAGAAGTGAGGCAGGGGCACCGCGGGTCTATTTCTTTCTACCTGTTATTTCCCAGCTGTTGTAGTTGTAGGTCTCTTTATTACCTACAACTTTGTGATTTACCTTTTTTCCATAGGACTTGTAGCTTAGCCGGGAATCGAGATACACCGTTTTTTACCCTTTAAAACGCACCCCATCCACTTCCCGACCTCAGATCGCCCGTAAATTATTTTTCCTTTAATTTTTGTTATATTATTCTCGTCCTATTATAAAAGGTTTCATCCTACTATGTTTTTTTTTCACTTTTTACCATTTTAAAAGTTAGCGACCCTAGTCTATTGCTTCAAACCACGCTTTGCAAATACGAGCTTTGTGTATGGGACACTTATCAGTTAAACTCAGTTAAACAACCACATAGGATTTGGACCTATTTGAGTTAGAATACAAATTCATGTAACATTCCATCGCCTGAAGCAGATTAACACGTAAGAATATTGCAAATAATAACTTGTTAATCTAATTTTGTAACAAAATACTATCAGCGACTTATGATTTATAAGATATCTAGTGATAAAGAAATATTTCTATCATCGTTTTATGAACGTTAGTAATGTTAAGTTTATTTTTGTATCATGTTGCAACACTGACTTATTGCAGTTCGGGATGTCAAGTTATTCTGTACATTTCAATGTACAAGCGATTTATGAGGCTGACTGTACTTAGTACAATTAGTGATGGGCGATGAATCATCGTGTCCACGTACTATAAATTACTTAATACTTTCACGGCAAATAAAATGTTACCTATATTTAATAAAAAGTGCGACCGATAATGTATCTGCTGAAGACTGAAAGAAGGTAATAACCAAATACAAAAAAGTTATGGAAGATGATTGGGAGCGGGATGATGTGGATGATGATTATTAAATATAGGTAACATTTTATTTGCCGTGAAAGGCTATGTTGTGTTATGTCTGGCAGCGTTTTCGATCAAGTATATTCAAATATATATTACTGTTATGTATGATTTTAAAATACATAATAAACTTAAATGTTAAAATAATATCAAAATATATTTATTTAAAATAATATGCATAGTTTATAATACGTGGTCACGATGATTCATCGCCCATCACTAATTGTACCAAGTACATACATTAAAATTTTAATTACTTAATGTTAATGAAAGACCGACTCTTGTGAACCTTGTCTTAAAAAGGTAGCAAATAGGTACTGAATATCTATATTAATAAAGTTTATAAATAATAGACTGTTACACGTTTATTTACGAAAGGACCAAACATTATAATGGCGGGATCAGTGTTTTAATACAACAGTCCAGTACATGCTGCACCCAGCCACACTTTTTAAGCATTTTTCAAGAGTACTAAATAGGTACTAAATATTCATAAAATAATCGTAGCTAACAATGGCCGACACGAGTCTGGTCCCGCCATTATAACGTTATAATGGCGGGACCAGACTGTTTTAAATATAAATTTGAAATAGAAGAGGTACAATTTTTTTTACGAAAGGTAGCAAATAGTACCAATTTAGTACTAAACACTGTAATATGAATTGACAGAATACAAGACTTGGTCCTGCCATTATAATGGACACACGCAATGCAATCGCAAAACCAATTTGCTGTTTCGAACGCGACCATTTTTCTCGTCAATAACTATTTCGACATCGGTTCTGTGAGCAACTAGAATTGGTTTTCAGGAATGAACTATTGCCCATGAAAAGGCGGGAACCTGAATCGCTTCTTCACATTGTACCTTTTATTTGAACGTGCACGACTGGACGACTATCCAATTTGGTGGAAGTAAGTGTACGAAGCGTTCTTTGTTTGAAAATGACAGTTGAAAATTGAATTGATATGCTGTCACTAAGGCGGGATAGAAAAAAAGATCGAGTTTAGACATGGTATACCTGTATTTTTATACTGTGGTTTTAATTAAAAGTATGAAATACAATAAGTTTGCGCAAATTTAAGCTTGCACAAAAATAAAGTGTCTATGTTGGAGCTGCTGGAAGATACTTTTGAACATTTCACTAACACGCGTTTTGCATAAGCCTAGTCTTACACAGTTACGTGTATGGCGACCATTAAAGGTTAGAATAAACTATACAAAACACTCATCATCGTCATCATTTCAACCATAAACCGTCCACAGCTGGCCTTCCCTCATCGACCCCCAATTCGTAAGGTTGGAGGCGGTCTGTATCCAATGGGCATGACGGATATACAAAACAGTACCTAAACACATCGTAAAAATTTGTAAAAAATGGGTATGCCGAAAATAAATTCCTATCCGAAAATGTTGCAGCTAAATAAATATCAAAAAAAATCACAACGAAATTAATTACGTGCTTAGCAATACTACCAATTAACGTCTTGGCCAGTACCATAAATATACGTCTACATACGGTCTATATAACCGAACCGTGTCATTCTTCACAAGAGAATATTTTTATACTTTACTCTGATTATGCGTTCTGTCCTCTTTACTCTGTCCGATTCATTAACTCCGATTTGTTCTCCTATGTCGCACTCAGTGCTGACGCAAGAAGGTCAAGTTAAATGGCCAGAAAGAAAAGCTGAATGTTTACGAATAATTACATTATCCTTATACATATTCATACCGAATGCACATTATTGAGAGGACGTCTCAAGAGCATTTGTTTATTTTTATTCTGCAATTAGTTATGTAAATAATCTCTATAATATAAAAAAATGAATCGCGAAATATGTTGGTAAGCGCATAACTCGAAGACGGCTGGACCAATTCGAGTAATTCTTTTTTTTAATTTGTTCCTTGAACTCTACGGAAGGTTTTTATGGGGCAGTGAGAACGGGACCAGAAGTCCAAGCAGCAGGAACGGTATCAGAAGTCCACGCGGGTGGAGCCGCTGACAACAGCTAGTACATAAATAAAAATTAATTTATGATGATCAATACTGCGCTTTGATCTCGCTATCAGAAGCGAATATTCAAATGAATTCAAATCAAATCAAATGTCTGGCGGTCCTACTTCATGTGTGGCGGGGGGCGGGGATTTGTGATGTCGAACACATTCGCCTAAACATAGTCTATGCTATATTACCAACCTTAAAATATCATCTTTCCTAGAATGAGGTACCTAAATCAAAATAATATAATAATAATATAATCAAAATATAGCTTAACTAGTATGTTTTCAGGGTTTTAAAATGCAGACATATTTGTACTACATTTGGTTAGGTATTTAACTAAACATAAATTCAATGTGTATTTTAGTAAATTCTATTTAAAACTCAGTCAATCATTCGTTCGGTAGATGTATTTAAAAATAAAAGGCGACTTAAAACTAAAATCAACCCATTATTTTTTAAGCAAAAGTTAATTAGCTGATGTGTGTGTAAAAAGACACATCAAGATAAATTTACCTTTAGTTAAGTAGGTACCTGACCGCAGTAAATCAAAATCAGAAATCATTCATTCTGCATAGACCATCAAACGGCACTTACAAAACGTCAATACTTATCAGCAATATTATCATCATCATCATCATCATTTCAGCCACAAGACGTCCACTGCTGAACATAGGCCTCCCCCATCGACCTCCAATCCGACCGGTTGGAGGCGGTCTGCATCCAATGGGTACCCGCGACTTTGACTATGTCGTCCGCCCATCTCGCAGGAGGCCGTCCCACGCTTCGTCTACCGGTACGCGGTCTCCATTCAAGAACCTTTTGGCTCCAACGGCCATCTGTTCTTCTTGCTACGTGCCCCGCCCATTGCCACTTCAGCTTGCTAACCCTGTAGGCTATGTCGACCACTTTCGTTCGTCTGCGGATCTCCTCAATTCTAATTCGATCTAGCAGAGAGATTCCGAGCATAGCCCTTTCCATAGCTCGCTGTGCGACCTTGAGCTTTCTTATGAGGCCCATAGTGAGGGTCCACGTCTCGGCGCCATAGGTCATCACTGGCAACACGCACTGATTAAAGACTTTTGTCTTTAAGCAATATTATATAAATTAGTAAAGAAATGGACCACCCCTTCGAAACGCGGCCCCGACCTGAGAAGACTCCGGGAAGAAACTCAGCGGGCTTTTTTTTTTGGTCTATTTACAATTATCACTCATTTAGTTTGTAACAAACTTGGAAGTTTGGAATGTATAGTCACCTGCAATAATAATGTACACACTTTGAAACCTTGTCACAGTAATAAATGACAAGTCGACATTATGACATGAAACGGTAAACTCCGACAAGTTTAATGTGAAAAAGATCTAAAACGTATACATATTATTGCAGGTGACTGTACCCTTCTTTATTGGAAGTCGACTGTAATCACAATAAACGTACAAAATCGAGTATTATTACTCTCAATTACACGTTCAGTCGATATCCGTCTGTGTCACTCGATAGGTCTGAGGTTTCGCTTTATGGGAACTCTTGATCTCATTAACTTGATTCATAGAACAGTCTCCAGCGGTACATGCCGCCTGGCAACGAAATCTGTAGCTAACGGTTATTGAATACGACTTTAATATAATGCCTACGTTCAGATATTGGCCTTCACTACATAGTATAAAACAAAGTCACGTTCTCTATCTCCCTATGTCCCTTTGTATGCCTAAATCTCTTAAACGACGCAATGGATTTTGATGCTGTTTTTTTTCAGTAGATAGAATGGTTAAAGAAGAAGGTTTATATGTATATAACATCATGCTACAACCAACAGGTGCGGAGCAGGAATGAAAAATGTTGCAAAAACGGGGTGACGCAGACGAAGTTGCGCGCGGGTCTTCTATTAATGAATAAGTAGTGGTCTACTTGTAATGTCAAAATAGATGTTGCCTGCATTTTGCTTTGCCTGTGTAGAATACTGATGCTTGTATCCTTTCCTATCCTTTCAATCCTTTGTGCAACCATCAACCTACTCACGGGATAAAAAGAGATATATGTGTTATGTATATGAGCTTCCTTGGACTACGAGGAAGTCCAGATGGGGTTTCTCAGATGAAGCGAACCTGAAGTGTGAGTAATGGACTTACTCCACATACTAAGGCCCACCTGCTTGATTGTAATGCCTGCCTATATGTACCAGAGAAGCCCATGACTGCTTCTGAGCACGTATGTACATTCGACAAACGACATGATATTGGCCAGAAACAAGAAGAATTATAATCTATTCCTGTTTCAAATTTCAAGGCCCGTATCTTGGCCCATATCTTCACAGTATGGACCTCAATCTATTATCTAAAATTTTCATTTCATTTTCAAGAGTACTATTTAAATCGATTTAGACTGGAAAAAGCGAATGCCCAGATGCGGTCGCGAGTACAAATCTCGTCTGGGCACTCACTTTTTCCTCTACTAAAACATTCCAGGGAAACGTGTTTACCTGGAATGTTTTAGTAGTTGAAAAAGCTGACCGATTTGTCTTTCTATTTTGACAGTGTGACCAATTCGATTTAAGTTTGCCATTTTCGAAAAAAGATCTATTCGAGTATACCTCTGCTAAATTGGATAGTTCGTTCAGTCGTGCATGTTAACATAAAAGGTACAATGTGAAGAAGCGATTTATTTTCTGCGCTTTCGTAGGCGGTAGCTCATACGTGAAAACCAATCTATTCCTTACGGGGCCGACGTTGAAAAAGTTAATTGACGAGAAAAATTGTCGCAATGGAAACGGAAAATTGGTTATGAATGCTTTTTTTCGGCTTTTTACTTCGAAATTAAATAGAATCAGTACCGTTTGTTCGATTTTTCAGGCAATATACGTATGGAATAATACTGATATTAGTGTTGTTCTAAATTAAACTTAGTTTTTGAATTTCTTCTGTCGAATCCATGGCATTTCGGATTTTCTATCATGGTGTAGTAATTTGTTTCACGGCAGCGTCGCTACTCACGGAGAGGGCCCGAGCATAGGTTTCGCTCTTCGGGTTTCTTCTAGTTTTTTAACTACTCCTATACTAATAGATACGGAACAAAAGAAAATGGAATAGTGAGCCAGGCTTCGAATCCGCTATCTTTCCCTTCCAGTGGGACGCTCTGACCACTCTGTCTTCGTGGCTTAGCGATCAAAGCGTAATCCCTATAAGGGAAAAATCGTGGCCTCTATAACGGAAAATAATGAATCTCAATTTTTCCAATCTAAATTTGATTTATTTCTGTTAAAGTTTTTCGATTCCAACTTGGTTTATTAAAAACGTTTCACGGTTCATACATATATTCTGTCATTCACACACTTTGTTCGTCTATTAAAACGATAATTTTATGGTAAATATCTACTTAAATACATAGATAATGTAAACTCATACATTAACGATACCTTGGAGTGTAAAACTGGGGTTCTTCTAACTGACAAGTGAGCGACGTCACAACTCAATTTAAAAAGGTTGAGTGAAAAAGGTTTTAGGATACGTAATTTGGTCCACCCTACGTCAAGTAACATTGAAATGTAATACGGAATGGTGGCAACACCGACAGTTTCATTTTTTCAAAGTATTGGTTTTATTTGTAAACACATTACTCTATCTCTATTTAAATAAAAATGAATGAAATAAAATGCTATATATGTTGCAAAGAAAAAAACTTGAAAACATCTGGATCAATTGGAGTTCTTTTTATTTATTGGTTACTTGAACTCTACTAAAGGTTGTTATAGAGTAGCGGGAACAGGATCAGAAGTGGGTTGAGCCGCGGACAACAGCTAGTGTTGAATAAAAAAAGTATTCGTACTTTATTCTTTTTAGTACCTACGGAATATAATTAGATACCTTGGCACAGCCAAAGAAAAAAGTTCGACTCGTAAGAAAAAAAATATTTTTATTATTAAAAACATAGTTTTAAATCATCAAGGATCCTCTACCTCTTCCTAGCACGAGGCTGGCTATTATCTTGGATCTGGCTAGTTACTAGACATCAATAAATATTTAAATACCTGTGTCTTGAATTGATTTAAGTTTCTTAAGCGTGAAATACAATATTGTTTATTGCTCAATAAAGAAAGTTATTTTATTTTCGGCGTACCCGTTTTTATTACAAAGTGTCCGAATGGCGGCAATAGGCTCGCCCCCTATTACGTGCGACTGAAAATCATAGTTGGTAAAATGTGGGTGTTTAATACACCTCTGCCTTCGCGGATTACGGGCGTGAACATTTGTATGTATTTATGTATGTTGTACTGTACTTTCATAGTGTGATTTGGAGTCAGACCGTTAGTAAATAATTGAACTATTAAATCTATTCACTACACTACGAGATACTGTTTGACTCATTTTACATAATATAACATAACGTAAACTCACGCCTATATCCTCGAAGAGGTGGCAGCACCCACATTTCGCCTGCTTCTGTTTAGGTCCCCATGTAATAGGTGGCGAGCCCATTGCCATTAACCGGGCACTTACAAACCTGCGATAAATACACACATAACTTCAAAAAGCATCGAAAAGTCATTGGTGTGTGCCATGGTAAAACCTGGGATCGATCCCGAGACCTCGTCTCAGCAGTCCATTACCCATACCACTAGGCTACCGCGGTTTTAACCATATAACAGTAGTTTCCTGAGTTTCCTAATAACTCGTTGTCACAGTCCTAATGAAATTCCCGGTGGGCTCATTGCACAGTAATTTTATTCACAGGTAACTCAATGTACTCGCCGAGGCCATCTTGACACCGAAGGTGGTCCTGACTGCGAAGTATATGTCTAAGGCAATCTCACACCTCGACATCAGAAGACCAGAGACGGCTTGCAGTTTTGGTTGATTCGAGTCCGACGTAGCTGCTCCCACTTTAAAAAAACGGTAACACAGTATATTAATTTATAAAAGGTATTCTAATTTCAAATGTTGCGTTGTCAATCGAATTAAAAAAGTACTGTTCTAAAAAGTACCTTTTATGTATGTATATGTATGTATGTATGTATTTATGTATGTATGTATAAGTAAAAAAAAAGACCTTTATAAGGTCAGTCTAGTTCTGGTTTTTCAAATTTATTAAATTTATTAAAACCTTCATGTCGAACACTATGATTATCGGTCCCACCGTTCTTTTAAAGTGCGAAAATCTCCAGTTACAATAATATGCTCGGAATGGACGTTCGCTGCAAACTAAATTACATAAATTAGATCGAGAGCGTCGTGATAACAGCATCTCGTAAGCTCGGAGTGCTAAACAGGTTGAGGCGGTTTTTCACGTTGGAGTAGCGATGTCTTCTTTACAAGACACAGGTTCGTCCCTGCGTGGAATACTATTCTCATCTCTGGAATGGCTCCGCACAGTACCTGCTAGACCCTCACAGTTAGACTAGAAAGCCGACCCTAGCTGAGTTGAAAAATGACTAGTCTACTGTTATTTGTATATACGTTTTATGTTCCGTTATTTTCAGAACACTGGGGAAGTTCCCAGAGAATTAAACTATCTTGGAACCCGCTAAAGAAATAAATTAAAACACTTATTACAGACTCGAATTTCACAACTATTTTATGACCAAAACTGTGCCCATTATGTTTTAATTAAAGCCACCAAACTGAGCCAATATTGCACATTGCGCCCGCTACAGGCGGCGGCGGCTTTAGCGTAGTCGTATCACGAAAACATATCGTTGGCACAGAAATCTCCATTCATTGTGATTGAGTAGCCGAACCGCAGCGAACATATTAGAAGAAAACGTGTTTGCTTCGTCCTACAGCCCCGGATCTTTTCAGTGGGGTGTGAAAAATCATCTGATGACGCTGCCAAGCTAAGCGCCATCATTGTAACACTCTACGTGTTTGTAATGGTGACCCTCTTGCCTGAGACTTTGCCTTCAACTTACCATCAGGCGGAGTGAAGTTGATTTGACGTACCTTAGATTTAAAAAAATCTTAAATATTTGGTTTGATGCTATCAGTATATAATGTAGAGTTATCTGTCAGTTTGGCTGTTTCGGTGCCAACGTAACGATTTATGTGCTAGTTGGAAATAATAATGTGCCGGCTGATTTTGTAGTCGCTTTGAAGCTCTTCTGTCGAACTGATGGCATTTTTGAGTTGCCATCGTTCTGTAGTAATTTGTTTCACTGCAGCGCCGCTATCGGAATCGGATCACATGACATTCCGACAACAAATGTCACTCCCATACATTTTCAGAGCGATGACGAATGTAGATTCGGAACGAATGCATTTTGGCTAGAGCCCCAGGTATCTGTCCCCTCATGGGGTCCGTTAGAAGCTGAAGATGATTTCATGTCCAAGGAACCCCCTTGCCAAGTACGTGGGGTCCGTTGGGAAAAAGAATTCCCTACGGACTCCCACTCTCCTCCCCCGTTACTTTGAAAGGGGACGTAGTAAGCCTTTCCGTAGAGTCATACCTATGCTCGGGCCCTCTCCGTGATTAGCGGCGCTGCAGTGAAACAAATTACTACAGAACGATGGCAACTCAAAAATGCCATCAGTTCGACAGAAGAGCTTCAAAGCGACTACAAAATCAGCCGGCACATTATTATTTCCAACTAGCACATAAATCGTTACGTTGGCACCGAAACAGCCAAACTGACAGATAACTCTACATTATATACTGATAGCATCAAACCAAATATTTAAGATTTTTTAAAATCTAAGGTACGTCAAATCAACTTCACTCCGCCTGATGGTAAGTTGAAGGCAAAGTCTCAGGCAAGAGGGTCACCATTACAAACACGTAGAGTGTTACAATGATGGCGCTTAGCTTGGCAGCGTCATCAGATGATTTTTCACACCCCACTGAAAAGATCCGGGGCTGTAGGACGAAGGAAACACGTTTTCTTCTAATATGTTCGCTGCGGTTCGGCTACTCAATCACAATGAATGGAGATTTCTGTGCCAACGTTATGTTATCGTGATACTACTAAAGCCGCCGTCACCTGTAGCGGGCGCAATGTGCAATATTGGCTCAGTTAGGTGGCTTTAATTAAAACATAATGGGCACAGTTTTGATCATAAAATAGTTGTGAAATTCGAGTCCGTAATAAGTGTTTTAATTTATTTCTTTAGCGGGTTCCAAGATAGTTTCATTCTCTTGGAACTTCCCGAGTATTCTGAAAATAACGGAACATAAAACGTATTACTACATTATATGCCTATATATGCCCTATACCCCTATGTACGCTTAAATCTTTTAAACTACGCAACGAATTTTGATGCGGTTCTTTTTAATAGATAGAGATCATGCTACGACCAGCAGGTGCGGAGCAGGAATGAAAAATGTTGCAAAAACGGGGTGACGCAGACGAAGCTGCGCGGGTCCGCTAGTATACAAATAACAGTAGACCATTTTTCAACTCCGTAGGGGTCGGCTTTCTAGTCGAACTGTGAGGGTCTAGTAGATACTGTGCGGAGCCATCCCAGAGATGAGAACAGTATTCTACGCAAGGACGAACCTGTGTCTTGTAAAGAAGACATCGCTACTCCGACGTGAAAAACCACCTCACCCTGTTCAGAACTCCGAGCTTACGAGATGCTGTTTTCATGACGCTCTCGATTTAATTCCGATTCGATCTAATCCGAGCATATTATTGTAACTGGCGATTTTCGCACCTTAAAAGAACGGTGGGTCCGAAAATCATAGTTTTCGAAATGTAGGTTTTAATAAATTTCTAGTTACCCCTCTGGGGTAACACAGAGTTTAATATCGTATACATATGTGTCTAAGAAACTAACAGCACCATAATATAAACATGCATGGCTTACAAACTGTAAGAAAAAAAGTACCTAGGCAAAGTTAGCAAATTGGAAAATTAAAAAGTTTCCACATGTTTGCTGGTTTAAAAACAAAACTTTCACAGGTCGCAAAGGTAGTAGTACAGTCAGTTAAAAAAGTTTAGTATAAAAGTCGGTTTAGTTCTGGTACTTTTTAGAACAGTACTTTTTTTAATTCGATAGACAACGCAACATTTGAAATTAGAATACCTTTTATAAATTAAAACACTGTGTTACCGTTTTTTTAAAATGCGGGGATCCCCTCGCATTGAAGTGGGAGTAGTTACGTTGGACTCAAATCAACCAAAACCGCAAGCCGTGTTTGTCTTCTGATGTCGAGGTGTGAGATTGCCTTAGACATATACTTTGCAGCCACGGTTGACGTAGGATCACCTCCGGTGTCAAGATAACCTCGGGTACATTGAGTTACCTGTAAATAAAATTACTGTGCAATGAGCCCACCGGGAATTTCATTAGGATTGTGACAACGAGTTTTCAGAATACTCAGGATACTAGTATTATATGGTTAAAACCGCAGTAGCCTATTGGTATGGGTAATGGACTGCTGAGACGAGGTCTCGGGATCGATCCCAGGTTTTACCATGGCACACACCAATGACTTTTCGATGCTTTTCGAAGTTATGTGTGTATTTATCGTAGGTTTATAGCTGTCTATGGGCTCGCCACCTATTACATTGGGACCTAAACATAAGCAGGCGAAATGTGGGTGCTAGCACCTCTTCGAGGATATAGGCGTGAGTTTATGTTATGTTATGTTATGTAAAATGAGTCAAACAGTATCTCGTAGTGTAGTGAATACATTTAATAGTTCAATTATTTACTATCGAGTGACACAGACGGGTATCGACTGAACGTGTAATTGAGAGTAATAATGATCGATTTAGTTCGTTTATTGTGATTACAGTCGACTTCCAATAAAGAAGGGTACAGTCACCTGCAATAATATGTATACGTTTTAGATCTTTTTCACATTAAACTTGTCGGAGTTTACCGTTTCATGTCATAATGTCGACTTGTCATTTATTATTGTGACAAGGTTCCAAGGTGTATACATTTTATTGCAGGTGACTATACATTCCAAACTTCCAAGTTTGTTTGTAACTAAATGAGTGATGATTGTAAATAGACCAAAAAAAAAGAAAAGGCCGCTGAGTTTCTTGCCGGAGTCTACTCAGATCGGGGCCGCGTTTCGAACCCGCGGTGGTCCATTTGCTTACTAATTTGGGACAGGGACAGATACCTGGGGCTCTAGCCAAAATGCATTCGTTCCGAATCTACATTCGTCATCGCTCTGAAAATGTATGGGAGTGACATTTGTTGTCGGAATGTCATGTGATCCGATTCTGACAACAAATGTCACTTCCATACATTTTCAGAGCGATGACGAATGTAGATTCGGAACGGATGCATTTCGGCTAGAGTCCCTGGGGTCCGTTGGGAATCGCCTAGAGCCTCATATCAATCAGCATGTGCCCCCCATAAAATTTTAATCAGTGTACAAAATTGCAGCCATTTTAAACTGAATAAAGCTTTTAAAATATCATTTAGGATATGACGTACAGTCAAGTATCTTCCTTCCACGTCAACAGTAAACAAAATACCGATAATTCCAGGTCATAAATCTTGCTTGGAGATGTTTTACAAAAGATTGGGACGACGTTTTCGCACGAACCATGTACAGAATTTTTGCAATAAACTGGAACCCGGCCAGTTCCTGAACATTTAATACAACATTTTCGTTTTGTTAGTGCTACTGCAGAATGCTTTTTCCAAAAACTATTGAATTACGAGTATTTACAGTAATTCTGTCGGTAACATGATGTGTTTGCGTAGGATTCTTTTCAGTAGAATTATTTCTGGTACGACATAGTCAAAGCCGCGGGTACCCATTGGATGCAGACCGCCTTCAACCGGTCGGATTGGAGGTCGATGGGGGAGGACTATGGTCAGCAGTGGACGTCCTATGACTGAAATAATGATGATGACGATCACGTATTTATTGCCAGTCTAAATGCAGGGGTGAACTTCAATATCATCCGTGATATGATAACATAAGGTATTATATACCAATAAATATATAGTAGATTAGGTACCAATGTAATCGCTGGCGAGCCTATTGCCATTTACTGGGCACTTATAAACCTGCGATAAGTTAAACATTAAACACAACAGCATTTTTTGAACAAAAATTAAAAAGTGTTAAATATTAATTGTTATGTTGATTCCAACTGGTTCAGCTACATTCTTCGGTATCGCCTATAGCTTTAGGTCGTGGAGGCCAAATGGCAATCGCTTCACGGAAATTAGCTTAGACCGAAAAAAAAGCAGACCGCAGTCTCCGGTATCGGTAACGAGTAATGAGTACTATTTCTATGTTTATAACTGTATAATACATCGATCAAGAATCGAAATTCGACTGCCTGTGATTGTGAAAATATCATAATTGATTTTAATAATGGGTCAGATATTTTACGTAGCAGTTGAGCTACGATACAGCTACGACGTAGCCAGCTACGAACACAATACAATATTTTTCTTAATAAAGTTTTCAGTTTGTACGCACCATAAAGTGCCGCAGAACAAAGGACATAAAATATATACTGTATTGTATTTTTAAAACTGTTTTTGAAATATACTGGACACGAAAGCGCATTTTATTCACATCTTGCGAGTATGTACGAGAATGTAATTGTGTGTGCTATTTAATGTACTTTTTAAATTGTACAATCGTATTAAATATTAAATGACAGCTTCTGTGGCGTGGCGGCGCGCGGCGGTTCAATTCCCGGTCAATGTAAATATTTGTAAGCATGACTATTTGCATTGGCCTGGACGTGCCTCAGAGAGCACGTTAAGCCGACGGTCCCGGTTGTTATATTGTTGGTAGTTGGATCCTTAAAAAGTCACAACTAGTAACAATTAGTATAATAGATATGCGATCATCATCATCATTATTTCTAAATACAGGCCTCTCCCATGAAATATGATCGGTTGGAGGCGGTCTGCACCCAACCCTGAGGGCTATATTTTTTTTGGACACGTCAATTTGACTTCACACCTGATGGTAGGCTCAAGGCAAAATCTCAGGAACGAGGGTCACCATTATAAATACGTAAAGTGTTACAATGGTGGCACTCAGCTTGACGGCCTCATCAGATGCTTTTGTACGCCCCGCTTAAAGGACCCGGGACTGTAAGAAGAAAGAAACACGTTATCGACGATTTCGTTCATTTATGGATCTCCTCATTCGTAATTTAATCTTGCAGAGAAATATCGAGCATAGCCATTTAGCCATAGTCACGAGAATTGCAATATTCTTATGTCAGATGCGTGTTGCTAATGATGACTTATGACGCCAAGACGTGGCCCCTCACTATGAGTCTCATAAGAAATCTCAAATTCATACAACGAGCTATGCAAAGTATACGAATAAATTTATATAAATACTTTCTAAATCCAAATACCAGTGACCGGTATATTATTGTTGTAACATAATAGAATCCTCTTAGTATATTTCTATGAACAAATCAACCTACGTAGGCCTATTCAAAATATTTGTAGGAACAACTCAACCTACGCGGACCTATTCAGGATATCTCATTCTTAAATTTTTTGAGGTGGGCGACGGTTAAGTGAGTTTTTGTGCTGGCTGGATATAGGTACGTATACCAATTTATATCCTGCGTTGGCGGTACAAAAGCTCTACGTAACATAACATAAACTTACGCATATATCCCCGAAGGGGTAGGCAGAGGTGCTAGCACCCACATTACGCTAGTTAATGTTTAGGTCCCAATGTAATAGGTGGCGAGCCTTGCCATTAACCGGGCACTTATAAACCTGCAATAAATACACACATAACTTCGAAAAGCATCGAAAAGTGGTGTGTGCCATGGTAAAACCTGGGATCTAACCGGAGACCTCGTGTCAGCAGTCCATTATCCATACCACTAGGCTACCGCGGCTTCCTCTCCTCAAAAACTCTATTAACCTTCAAAACCACCCGTTCCCACCTCACCTCTTCAAGAAGAGTATCACAAGGTTTTATAGGGTCGGCGATGAGTGTGACGCCCCTGGACTGGCGAACGTCCTTGCCACGGTGTATCAAAGACGAAAGTGGCTTCCATCAGGTGGGCAGTGTCCTTGTCTACCACCTAAGTGGTATAAAAAAACAAAGATTAAGTTTGGTTTTGTTCATTCAAGACAGAATAAAAAACAGCCCAAAGGCTTCAAATATAGATATATGCACACTGTACCTGAGAACTTTAATTCATAAAGTATAAATAAAACAAAGGTTAGGTTTAGTTTTGTTTATTAAAAACAGAACAAATATTAGTCCAAAGGGTCCCAAATATAAATATATACACACACACGGGCTCTAAGAACTGTAAGTAAGAAAGTACAAAATAAGCTCGCATGACAATTCAGGTTCATAAAAACATTTCAGTGTCTTGAGTAAGTGCAGTCTATTATGTGTCTAGTTACAATGCAACAGAGATTATTATCCCATAACGTAGAATACTCAAATATGAAGGCTTCGTTCATTTTGATGATCTGCTAGATACAACTTTAGTAATAAGATAAGCTGAAACTACTAACCTACCTTCTGGCGACCGAGACATGACTTGCGTAATAATAATAGTTTGTATAACAATGTCTAATGTGCGTCCAGATTTGTGACATGAACAGCGGACCGGACAGCGTGACATCAAGACAAAACTTTGAGTGTGGACGTAACAACTTGAAGCACATGGGCACACGAACTAGAGTTACGCTGACACGGCCACCAGTCGATCGATGGTTTCATTTAAACTCAGCTATCACGCAGCTGAATACGTGATGGACACGCACTTATGACACGGACACGGTTCACGGTAAAATGTTACGTAAATGTAGATGCGGCATAAGGTTCTCGGCGTCCTATCCGGCCGCGCATCGGTAGCTTAATATTTAAAGAGTCAGCCTTATGGTCGAGAGGTCCCAGGTTAGAATTCTGGTCTTTACACTACCGACCTGAACCCACCACTAACACATGCCATTGAACTTAGCTGGAAGGGTTAGAAGGAAATATTAGTAGTTTCAGTTGCTAATATTCTTCTTAAAAAAATCCTGCGATTTACTTTGAAGTCAACCTACTGTTCTGTAAACATAACATACTGTATTGAATATAACATTACATGGTAAATATCCTGAAATATTTAACTACTGTTTTGTGACTCTCTACTGATTTGATTTGATTTGTTCCTGTTGAAGAATCTCCCATCCTAATTGAGCAGTCCGACTGGGAAAGTACCTCCGCCCTACAGAATACCGCGGCTAATAATAACCTTGTGTTGTGTTTCCAACGGTAAGTACAAAGGTTGTGTGTTGTCAGTGGGAAGACCGAGAAACCCTACTTTGTCTTTAGCGCTGACAGCACAGAGACTCTCTTAACCTTCTCCCCTCCCCTTCCCCTTCCCCCCTCTTCTCTATATGATCGGCAGCACGAATGTAACACACCTGGTATTACAAACGTCCATAGGCCACGGTACCCACTTTCCATAAGGTGGGTAGCGTGCTTGTCTGCCATCTAAGTGATATAAAAAATACACTAACGATATCCTTTTTTAATCTTAGGAAAGAGACATTAACAATGTTACTATGTTCTTACCAAAACGACGACCTCCGTAGCGTGGCGGGTTCGATTCCCGCTCAGTGCAAATATTTGTGTGCATGAATATGAATATCTGCATTGGTCTGGGTGTTTCTATGTATAATATGTATGTATTTACAAAAATAATCTAAAATCTAAGTATGTTTATCCGCCTTCAAGAACAACCCTTAACACAAGCTAGTTAAGCAATGCTTACCATGGGTCTAGGTGGCGTTGTGTAGATTGTACCAGAATATTAAAAAATGGCCGGCTTCGCCATCTAGCGCGCCTTTAGGCAAGCTATAAATACCTACTAGAAAACTGCTCATTGAATATTACATATCCATCTACTGAATTTACAAGTTAGAAGTTTCTAGAATATTCCAAAGTGCATGATAGTAAAGAATATTCACTTAGTTGTTTCTTGAGTCGACATTCAGTACAGTCATGTCCAAAACTGTTCCACGTCACCTAGGACACAACATTGTGAGTCTCACTTCGCATATTCCCAGGAAACTGAACGTGAGGTCGTAAAAGTATCGTGGACTTTTTATTTCAGAGCTTTGTTTCTGTTCCCAACATTTTATGTACTGTGGCTTTTGTTGTTTTGAAATGTGGGTATGAATTCAATTTTGCCTAACCGTTCTGTGTGTTTGCCTAACTTACCATATTATTTATCTTTTGAACTATCTGTCTGAGACTTTTCAAGACGTTAATTGGTAGTGCTTGTGCGGCTAAACACGTAATTAATTTCCTTGCGATTAACACCACATAGCAAGGAATCGGGTCAAGTTTTTTTCCAATTTAGATTAGGAAGTTATTTTTGTCATACCCATTTTTGTTACAAATTGCCCCGGCAATCGGCTCGCCCCCTATTACGTGGGACCGAATATCATAGTTGGCGAAGAGTGGGTGCTTATTACACATCTACCTACTCCTTCGGGGAGTACGAGCGCGGGCGTGAGCGTATGTATGTATAGTATGTAATATTAATGTCCATGAATATACCTATTAGGTATGTATAGCTAACTGTCAAAAAGTTCAGTGTCCATGGCACAACAGAAGATATGGTTTTTAATCAGTATATCTTATCAATATAATGCTACAATTGTATATATCAATAAAACTTTATTCTGAGAATAAATAGTTTTAGTTATAAACTTATCAAGTGAAGATTCAGTGTGTGTGATGAAAGCGAGTTCGATGACCTATTTTTTTTATATAGGACATGTCACCTGATAGATATCACTTGCCGTGCCGTGCCGTGGTTTTCTCAAGCGACTACAATATGGGGTTCTTCAAGAAGGGCATTAGGTTTCTACAGGATAAGCAGCACGTGTGGGACGCCTCTGGTGTTGCAAACGTCCATAGGCCACGGTGACCGCTTCCCATCAGGCGGGCCGTGTGCTTGTCTGCCACCTAAGTGGTATAAAAAAAAAACAGAAAAAAAAACCTGATAGTCAACTGAAGGATATATCTAAAGTGTTGCCCAGTTATAGCACTTAGATTGCCATCTAAGTGCTATAACTGGTTCTTGTTGTCGTCTTCTCACCCACATCTGGCGACGCATTTTGTACAGAATAAATCTAACTGTGACATCGCGGTCATCGAATCATACATATTCAGAAGGCCTAGCATGAACTCCTATCGAACTCGTAATGTAAAGGTTTCGAGAAAACGGAGCATTGTGATTGGCAGTCTGCCTCTTGTGAGCCTGTGTGCGTGTGTAGCCCGCCAATCGCAACGCCGTTCTGTCGATACCTTTTACATTACGAATTCGATAGTATTTCGTGCTAAGGCTACTGTACTCTTTACTGCTAATAGCCTCACTACCATGGGTGCCCAAAACCGTACCTAGTGGAGAGAAAACCCGGCAGGTGGACACGGAAATTTGCAATGTGACTCCGTGGCGACCGAGACTAATACAAAAACGATATGAATTATGATACATTCATATATCTGCTGCATGTATTCCATAAAATTACGTTGTTCTTTTATTGTCAATATACAGCAATAGCTAGCTTGAATTTTTATGATAATCGAAACCATCAATTTGCTAGCAACGTCGGTACCAGATGAACACAAATAAAAAATATCGTAAATCTTGACTTTTACGATATAAGACAAATTATTAATTTCGTGTACCTATTGGTCTAGGAATGAGATTGCTCCATTTTGTTCTGTAGGTTCCTGAACAACTTAAGATCTATAATCCTTTGACAGCCTATGTCTTAACCACAAGTAACATAAATAGCGTTAATCTAGACACGCGGCAGCATGTTAAGCTAAGTTCAAGCAAAGGCTAGCAAGCGCTAAGTATAATATTACACGAACCACTGTTTAGTACACTTTTGACTCTTCTATAACCCGAAACCTCTTTGTTAACGTAAACACATAAAGCCACGTGTGTTTAATTATACCCATGAGGATATCTAGAAGCCCAAATTTCATAAAGCTAGCTTAAACGGTTATAAAGATTAGGAAGGTCAAAAAAGTCGTAAATTTTAGTATGACTGACTGACTGACATAATACTTCCATATACTTCTACTGCCAGATGACTTAGTAGGATGAAATTTGGAACGCAGCTCGGTAATTGTGTGTTAGTGTAGGAAAAAATCTAAAATTAAAACAATGTTAAATAATAGGGGGAGTCCCCATACAATATATTTTTTAAATTCTAGTTTTTTTTTTAATCTTTCTTTTTAAAGAGGGTTTTTTCACACAGTGAATATGACACCCTCATCGGTTAAATTCTAGTGTTGGGTCTTGGGTCCGTTACAACGCTACAAGCAGATAATTGCAACTATCCTATGTATTATATAAACTAAACTATCCTATCCTGAATGTAAGCCTATCCTCCATAAAAAATCCCAATATATATATATATATTATTATATATATATTTTGCGCTATAACAGAAATAAAAGTAAAGTTGAGTAAAAAAATAAGTGATGTACCCATGCAAAAACATGTACCTAACACACGCTCTAATACAAGCGCTCCCGAGAGGCGAGAACACATAAACACAGGCACCGCTTACGAACACCAATTTAGTAATTTTATATTGTTTTATTACATTTATGTTCATCATACTTCTTTCCCAGCGATAACTTACCTAAATGATTGTCATAGGTACCAGTGGCGAAGGGTGGATTTTTTTGAAAGGGAAGCCGAAGGAAAGAAAAGAAACTTACCATGGCCGATTGTAATGTGTAGGTAGGTACTCCTTTCAAAAGCTGTGACTGGCTGGTTCGATGCTTAGGCCCAAATGGTTGAGGAAATTTCAACCCACATTACTATACGTGTGAGCACTGATGATTATTATACCAGTGAGCCACTTATATTTATCGTAATGAGATACATTAAAATATTTCGTAAATCCATCGCGCTGTTTATCACTACATATATGTATAGTACCTATAAAACAAAGTCGCGTTTTCTGTGCCTATGTCCCTTTGTATGCTTAAATCTTTGATACTACGCAACGGATTTTGATGTGGTTTTTTTAATAGATAGAGTGATTGAAGAGGAAGGTTTATATGTAGATAACATCATGCTGCAACCAACTGGAGCGGTGCAGAGGTGAAAAATGTTGCAAAAACGGGGTGACGCAGACGAAGTTGCGCGGGTCATCTAGTTTTCTATATTCATGACAGGGCGGGCTCGACCTAACTGAACTATATGTTTCTTATTTTCATAATTTAATTTCGAGAAAGATGTGTCCTCACACAACAAAAATCAGTCGGACAAAACTACTTACCAAAATATTAGGTACGTACTGCGACAATATAATGGCAATCAATGCACAACAACCAGTACACTACACAAACACAAACACAAATTATACTTAGTAATAACTACTTCACACAAAAAAGCGAATTCAAACTACTTGCAGTAACTTTATAACATAAATAATTATTGATGAAATAAAAAATTAATGTCAATGAATGACGAATTTGAAATATTTGAATACATCGCTCATTCGCCTCAACTTCAGGGTAATGAAATCAAAACAAACTACATTCACATTAGTGCTCTCTCGTTCTCGCAAATTCTTATCGTATATTCCCTCTTTGTCATAACTCGTTGAATACCGGCTTATCCCGCCACATATTTTTACGAACACTACTAAGAAAAATTGCGCATGTGTGCGTGCGACTCTGTATTACTAGATTCCGATTTCGCCGGCGGGCTTACCTTTCGCGCGCGTTCAGACAGAATCATAGGTTTCCTTCCTTATTTGAGAACTAGATGGCGTTATGAGAAATATGTGTAATATGCAATGTATGTAAATAATTATTATAATTGCGATTTACGTAACAGAATACTTTTTGTTTTATATTTTTGTGTATTAAATGAATGTGGTTTCATTGATTTATAATTTATTAATAGCCAATGCGTTTTTGCAAAGGTAAGCCGGTAGGAATCGGGTTATATGGACACTTCGCCACTGATAGGTACTATAACCTCAAACAATTTATAACCTCAATACCTGCCTAGTATTTTATTTACAAAAAGTAATGATATCCCACCAAAAACATAAATGTTAAAAAGGAGAGCCAAGTTCAATACAAAAATTATTTTAATAATAATTATTATACTTGTCTGTGGGCTTCGCCGCAAAGAATGGAAATCTAAATGAGTGCCAAATTCTATGCAAAATGTCTTTATATATGTCTTTATAGGAACAAAATAACATTATGAACATGTATCAAAATCTATTTCTTTGCTTTATTGGAAACCTATAATAATTGCTGTTATTTAAAAAAAGTGAGATTTTATAGGTTAGATTTGGGATTTACAGCCGTTAACGTCAAACACACGAAACACACGGACATTTTCAAGATTATAGTCATTACATACCACTTAACAAGAAACTTACTTACGCGTCTTGCCTTATAAAAAAATTAAGTGGATATGCATATTACTCCATATTACTCCATGAAGAGAACGATGGGGGCCCCGTGATTGGCATACTTAAACACTCAAAAGGAAAGGCGGTAAAATGCGACGAAACATTTCTTAAGTTACATTTAATTTTTATTTGGATTTCATTAACAGAACAACAGAAGAACAAAAAAAAAGAAAAGTTAATCGTTGTCTCGTCAACTCATTACCTCCATAATATAACCATAATATAATATGCAGTAGCGTAAACGTACTAATTTAGGTTAATATATTATGCATTTTTTGTAAATACATATTACCTACACATTATACATAAAAACCCAGACAAATGCAAAGCAAATATACAAATAGATATATGGAATTGAATTTTTAAAATTGAAAATTTGAACTTAGCGGCAATCAAACCCGTACAGCCCGGATCGAAAATTATTTAATTTCATTTGTACACAGCTTGTCGAGTATCTAAAGTAGTTAGTACTAACGTTTTATTACGTATTATACGTATTATACGCTACGCAAGCTTAAAGTCGATCTTGTGTAACAAATTAGACTTGAGCGAGAAATATTACAGCCGTCCCATTTCTTTTGTAAGTTAAAAATTATGCAGGCACACTACCTACGTGCTACTGAACGAATGAATATGTATGTACATAGACACTCGTGTTCCTCGCTTAATGAAGAAGGCTGATGTACATTTTCATTACAGAGAAGAACGTTATTGAGTACTCTGTGTTGGGTTACTCTGAACAATATTTTCTTCGATATTTTAAAACCATTCTGTGGCTTTTTTTTCTTCCATATGGCTCACTCCTTGAGTATTTCCCAGTATCAAGTAATTTGATATATCATATTAATAATATATATATAATATTCTGCAGCGTTTTCGTTATTCTGCCGGGGTGCGAGAGATATGTCTTGTATAATCTCACCTCCGGCAATTAAAGATTCATAGACGGCGTGCGTTTTGGTATCCGTAGGGATTTTGCGCATGGAAAAAAAAGCGTTTTCGTTATTTAGTCACAGTACTCACAGTCAAAGTCAAGTCAAGTCAAAGTCATAGTTATACCCCAGTAAAGTGGTGGAGACTTTCCTAGAGGCCTCTATAGGAGTTCTGGAACCATCACAAGAAAATCACAGTTAACAGCAATATGCCACTTTCCTAATATTGTGCGCGTTGTCCAAGACGATATGTCCAAAAATCCACCGTTTTGACGGTTTAGTAGACAAAGGACTTATTCGCAAAATGACCTGCAGTCGATTTTGGGCCTATTCGTGAGATACCCTGTTGACATATAAACACTCGAATTAACACCAACTTTTGAAAATTGAACACTGCTGCGTTGCTTTTTTCTGCGATGGCGCCAAAAACCCCATACTGTGGCTTACCGCTCACTAACAGAATGAATATAGTTCTATCCACACGGCCGAGCAGTGACTTAAATCAATGGCATCTCGCGGGTGATATCAGTGCCTGTCGCACGAAAAGCTATCGAATTCGTAATGTAAAGGTATCGAGATAGCGAAGCATTGCGATTGGTGGGTGTCACGCACACACAGGTTTACAGTAGGCATGCTGCTTATTATAATGCTCCGCTTTACATGACGAATTTGATCGTTTTTCGTGCTAAGAGCACACAATTAGTGTGTAGGCGAAGAACGGCCACAGCACCGTGGCGTGGCGGTAGTGGCGTTGGTGGCGTTCGATTCCCGCTCAGTGCAAATATTTGTATGCATGAATATGAATATCCGCATTGGTCTGGGTGTTTATATGTATAATATGTATGCATTTATTAAAAAAGTACCTAAACATGTTTATCCGCATTCTAGAATCCTTAACACAAGCTAGTTAAGCTATGCTTAGCGTGGTTCTAGGCGGCGTGGTGTAGATTATCCTAGATATTTAAACGTGAATATTAGCAGTGATGTACTTTCGCTGCGTTATGAATCACTAAATAAGTATTTTGAAGTAGGTGAAATAAAATGTTCAGCGGCCTATTAAAAAAATGAGAATCACAAAAAAATATGGTATGGGCTCAGATTGATAAAAAATGCAATTCAGAGAATGAAACGAAACTGTATTGCCGTTTTAAACAAAAAATTACACGGAATTTTCATTTCATTTCCATGGGGCTCCGGTCAATTAGTGAATTATGCATCCTCTGGTAGTATTAGGCCCTGTGCAATCATCCTTTGCCGTTTAGCTTCTTCTCGAGCCTTTTGCTCAGCAGCCTTTTTCTCTTCTTCTGCCTTCTCCTCTGCCGCCTTCTGCATTGCCATCGCAGCTAACGTCTTCTGGTCCAACTTAAAGAAGTTCACCGGTTCTGGGAAGAATCTCTTATCCTTATTGTTCATATTCTCTATAAACTTCAGATACTGAAACGATCCATCTTCAATATTGTAAGTTTTATCTTTCATACATAATTTGATCCAATCCATAAATTCTATTTCAGAGAGAGGTTCACCCCACGTCATCAATTCTTCTCGAAATTTCTCAAAGTCCACAAAACCTGTTTCTTCGTCATCATGGCCTAAGTCTCGCATAGCATGAACCAACGCTAGCTCAAAGTCATCTCCCATAATCATTTTGCCTTCGATCATGAACAAAAACTCATGAAATTCAACCTGATCTACCAAATCATCTTCAAGAATCCTTTCAAACAATTCATTGAGTTGCGCCGTTTTTGGATTAAAACCAAGCCTTCTAAGCATGATCCCGATATCATCTATGGGCACCTAAGAAACATATAATAAATGATAAATAGGTTATTTATTCACTTCTGGAGAATTGGAGAGCTCGAAATGGAGGGCAAGGAAAAGGAAAGTAACTCTTGGACACAGGCCACTCCAAATGTTGAGAGGCTTTGGCCCACAGTTTCAACGCTGGGTTGGTACAGAGTTTTATTTCAAGTGATAATGTCTGAGTTTGGCATTGTTTGCCTCTTACGACACACTTTGGATGAGATGGTGAGTATTTTTTCCCCGTCACCATACAGTTTGTACTGTGCACACAAAAAGTTATGTCAAGGCCACTAATACTTAGTACTTACCTTATCAATATTCTCCGTGTCATGTAACTTAAAGACTTCTTTGAATCTCGCTATGTCCTCGGGCTTGAAGCATGCTGGTGGTGGTGGGATTTTCTTAGGTTTTGGAGGTGGCCCTGGAGCAGCTTTTCCTGCAGGTTTAGCTGCTTCTTTACCCTTTTTGTCCTTTTTCGGAGCCATTTTGTTACCAAAACAGTTTTAGTGGAGAAATGCGTAGAACAATTATAGTCTAGTACCCACCCGCGATCTGATGAATTACAATTATCAAATTATTATTACTGTCAAAAATTTTCTTTATTTGGGCGTCAGGAATTATCATGTTTGTAATTAAATAGCTAGGAAAACATTATGAATGTAAAGTAAATGTATGGACAGCTTGTTGACTGCAAGTTGACTTGCACTTGACTTATATTATTATGATTGACACTTTCTGATATATTTTTTTGTTGATAGTGGCAAAAGTACATAAGGTTGAATAATTTCTTTAAAAAAAATCCGGTAGGTACATAAAAGCCCTCCAAAAATTTAAAAAACAAATGTGTTGGTTGTCTTCTTAACTTTTATATTATCACAATCCGGATACAAGTCCCCTCGGAGCCGGCAGAGCTGCTTTATGTCGGACTCGAACCGATCAAAACGTACAGACATCATCTCGAGTCATCAGTTGCCGAGTTTGGGGTGAGGCAACCTCTGGCATTAACCCTCACTAACTATATCAACTTACTAACATTGGTGACTGTACAGTTAGTATAGATATATCTGTGTTATATGGGTTGAGGTAGGTACCCATATAATAGAAAGTAAAATTTTATTTCAGATCAATGATGTCGCCTACAATAAAGCACATTTATTATAATTAGTTACAAGAAGAAAATATTATTTTTAAGTGCAAGTGCCAGTCAGTGCGCGGCCATTGGCATTATACCTAAGTAACTAACGTCACTAAACTTATAAAAATGAGCTTCATAAAACTGTATTGTTTGTGTCAATTTAATGTACCTGTATAAGTATTTGAGGAAAATATTTGGATCGTAAAAAGTACCTATCAATAGCTTTAGGTAATAAATTACAATGAAATTCGTCATATGAGACTAATAACTTTATACAGAGTTTCAGAATACCTACATGTAAATGTAAAGCCGTTCTTTGTTTAAGTAATTCGAAATAATAATGGATCAGACAGTAAGTAAATTAAAATCTAATCAGAATAAAATAAATATAGGTAGGTAACTAATTCATTTAATGTTTTTTAAAAGGAAGAAATACATTTTTATTAGGTATTTACAATATTTTAATCTTTACTAGAACACGAATCAGAGTGCGTGACATCGTACGTGAGCAATCATTGGCTGTACGTACCATTGCGGGTTCCTGCAAACGTTTTTTTTTCATTAGGAAATTTTTATTGTCGGTAAGCAAGAAACGCGGCTGAACCCTGTACATATAGGTGAACACAGTTGATGTCACGCGCTCTCAGCTCAGATGACATAATATATCGTGGCATTCATGGCATTTTGGAGGGCTTTTAAATCCATGAGTTGTTTTATATTTAATAAGCAACTATGAAATAGTATTACTAAACGTAAGAATAGTTTCATCCTACACAGTCGTCTTCTTTTAGAAGTGAATATATATACGCAACACACATATTTTATATTTTTATTCTTCGGACAAAGTTAAGTAAATAATATGCAAGCATTTGACTTCATGGAACTTTTTACTTTGGCAGAAGAATGTTGAAAGAAGGTTATGATGATGATTGTTGCAAAAAGACTGTAGTTTCAGAACGGATAAGGAACTGACGCGCCGCTGACGCCAATTTTGACAGTTGACTAATGAGACCTCGCCGTATGCGTTGTAAAATAAAATAATACATAAAATTGTTATTATATTTCATCAAACGCTGTGTTATTTAATAAAACGAAAATGGTGGCTCGTGTGGCAGGTGTTTTTGATGAGAAATTGACGGAAGCAATCGCCAATTCCAAGATATTAGTCGTCGGGGCCGGCGGCATAGGTTGTGAAATCTTGAAAAATCTCGTGCTTACCGGCTTCCCCAGCATTGAAATTGTATGTTTTCTACCCGTTATTTACTCTATTAATGATTTTTACACGTCAAAAACTTTAATTGTATCTTTTTTGTTCAGATTGACCTTGATACTATCGACGTAAGCAATCTAAATCGTCAATTTTTGTTCCACAAAGAGCATGTTGGTAAGTCAAAAGCTCAAGTGGCAAAGGACAGTGCTCTCAGCTTCAACCCTAATGTTAATATTGTCGCACACCACGATAGTGTTATCAGGTGAGTCTCAACATTTCCTTTAGTAACCACTACCTTGTTCAAAAAACAGTAGGTAATGCCATGTTCAATTTCAATAAAATTGTAATGAAGTATACACAAAGGTGGATTTAGACATTTCTATTTAATCTGTGAGTTGTATTTTTTTTTTATTCCCAAATTCTAATTGGACATATTGTCTTTTTACTAACATTCATACTTACTTTAAAGTCATTTATTTTTTAAACAACAACCATGAAGGTAACTGTACAATTGTTGCCTTTATGGTTTTATTTTATCAATCAACCTCCAACAACCAAAGTTCATTCAGGAGACCAGCTGAATGATGGACTAGATTAAAACAGACTTCACTTTTGACCTGACTGTTATATTTATTCAAATACATAAAAAAGAAAGTAACTGGAATTCAGAATCATGCGTACAGCCAAAGAGTGGAACTCCCTGCCCGAATCTGTGTTTCCGGATAGCTATAACTAGGAAGTCTTCAAGACTAGACTGAATAGGTTACTTCTAGGCAAGCATGCTCCACCGTCAACCAGATCATCACTTACTACCATGTGAGATAGTGGTTAAACGCAAACCTATCAAACAAAAAAATCTGATCTATATCTTCCTTCACTAAATCGTCGCAAAATTTTAACATTCCAGCAATGACTATGGGGTGAGTTACTTCAAACAGTTCAACATTGTGATGAATGCTCTGGATAACCGTGTGGCACGGAACCATGTCAACCGGATGTGCCTTGCTGCTAATGTCCCCCTGATTGAAACTGGTACTGCTGGTTATGCTGGACAGGTAATTCTGTTTTTATTATTAAATTTTATATCTATGGACTGTGCATAACTTGGCTACATCGCCCACACAAAAAGGTTGACCGACCACCTGTTCAGTCAACAGCATCCCCTGTTGGCTGTGTTGTTGTCAGTAACTTGAATATGCTGAGTCCTACCAAGCTTATTAATTTTTGTATATTACATTAATGGTCATACGTTCAAAGCTGTTAGGTGCCCAAGGTTTTCTTATGGTATTTGATTGGAATAATATCTTTTCCATGAGTGACTCACTTCGTTACTCTCAGAGGAAAGCGTGCACAAGAGCATTCTGTTGTTTACCAGGTGCACTACCTAATAAATGCCTGGGCTTCAAAGGTCACAGTAGAGACTTGTATAACCTAATTATTTTTTCAATAAATATTACATGATATAGTAACCAAATTAAATACACCACATTTAATTCTACTGAGATATAATTTCAATTCCACAGGTGGAATTAATTAAAAAAGGTCTGACCCAATGCTACGAATGCCAACCTAAAGCACCACAGAAGACATTCCCGGGCTGTACCATCCGCAACACTCCATCTGAACCAATTCACTGTATTGTATGGGCTAAACACTTATTCAACCAACTGTTTGGTGAAGAAGACCCTGACCAGGATGTGAGTCCAGATACAGCGGACCCAGAAGCCGCTGGAGACGCAGGCTCATCTGCGTTATCAACAGAAGGGAATACTGCTGGCAATGTAGAAAGGAAAAGCACCAGAACATGGGCAGCCGAGACCAATTATGAGCCTGAAAAGTTATTTACTAAGTTATTTGGAGACGATATTCGCTACTTGTTGTCAATGGAGAATCTCTGGAAGAAGCGGCGTCCACCAACTCCGTTAGTCTGGGATAATCTACCTGGAAAGGATAATGCACCAGTACAACATTCTGGGTTACCTGATCAACGTGTTTGGTCCGTGCATGAGTGCGCTCAGGTGAGTGGGACCAAATTTGAATCCTTGTGAAACATTCTATTTTAGGTATGATTCATTTATGTTTGGTTGTGGTTCCAATTATCACGAATCCGTACTGAAGTCTAGACAAATTACAGTTGTACTGAAAGAGGTAACTTCATCTGATATGAGTAACTAATAATGCATGCATGCTTCTCTTGTTTTGTTCAGTTTTATAAAAAATTCAAACACAATGTAAAAATTGTTCATGACTTAATAAATAATATTGATCATCCTCTGTTATTTGCAGGTATTTGCCGCAAGCTGCAGTGCACTACAAAAAGATCTGAAAGGCCGCTCGGAAGGTGACCACCTTGTATGGGACAAGGATGAGCGCAGTGCCATGGACTTTGTGACTGCCTGCGCTAACATACGCGCACACATATTCAACATTCCTCTCAAATCACGCTTCGAAATTAAATGTAAGTATTACGAGTGGTGAACTTCTTGACTATGTCCAGTGGGCTCCCTAAAGTTCCTAGACAATTTGAAGTTAAAACTGTATGAAGTGATGTCAGTACACCATTACTAGCCTTAGAAGTTACTGGCTACTACTTGCATATACTTATTTTTTTATAGTATCGATCTAGTTTACCACCTTGCATCCATTTACTTCACCGTACTTATCAAAATTGTGCAGCTAACAACAAAATATCCATGTTGGATAGGTTCATATGTGTATGATAACAATGAGTTACAACAAGTTTATTTTCTATTCATTTAGTACATAACACTGTTTTTAATAATTATAATAATAGCTTTCTTTATTCATCAATTAAACCGAAGTTAAACAGGCATCAAGCCTTAAATATGTTTATTTGGATTGGTGAAGAATTTACCAAAAGTTTTTATATGATAAGAATGTTTACTTTTGGCAAATTTAAAAACCTATATTACTTACCATTTTTTTTATCTTATAGCAATGGCCGGCAACATAATCCCAGCAATAGCAACAGCCAATGCCATTGTGGCAGGACTGGCCGTACTACGTGTTCAGTCAATATTGAGAGGCGAGATCGAGAACTGCACCAGTGTGTATCTCCGGCCTAAGGTCAACCACCGCGGACAGCTGTTTGTACCGGAAAGATGTGAGTACATTATCTTAGCTTCTTTAGGGAAAAACTGTACTCATTTGAGTACAGTTTTCTCGTAATTGTAAATTTTTGGGTTGGGTAATTTGCATAGATTTTTTTTTGTTTGAACTGTAATCTTGCAACTCGTGTTATATCCCGAATGTCACGTCCGGTAGAGTTATTTGATTGTATATGGCCTGTAGTACCCACATACAGTTATAGGGTAACACTCCTAAAACCCAAAGTGGTATTAAAAAAGTATGACGTTGGTAATTTTTTTTATACCATTTAATTAGCATCATTTACTCTCCATCGTATCAGTAAAGCTAAATGAATCGATATTTCAAGTAGAAACATAAAAGCAAACAAAAAAAACAGCGCCATAATGGTTCGATTCCTACTTAACACCTCCACCGGCTTTGGCAAGGGTGGTATTCATGGTGAAAAATATCTGACTGGTTCTAAATAAATCAATTAGAGGCCATCTTTCTTCCTTTTCAGTATAAACCCTTTAAAAATTATGCTAACAAAATTTCTCCTTTCCAGGCCTCACAGCACCTAACCCAAAATGTTACGTATGCGCCCCCAAACCCGAAGTTGGTCTCGCTTGCAATCTGAAGGCTCTCACTCTCAAAGACCTAACAACAGCCTTCAAAGAAGGCCTGAACATGCAAGCCCCTGATGCCACAGTCGAAGGCAAAGGCCTCGTAGTCCTATCATCAGAGCCCGGAGAAACAGATCACAATAACGACAAAACATTAGAACAAATCGGCCTTAACGACGGCTGTGCTTTACTTGTTGATGACTTCTTACAAAACTACGAAGTGAGAGTCAGATTACAACAGGAGGACGAAGAGAAATCGTGGCGTTTAGTCACTGACACGGATGCACCAATGCCAGCACCTAAAGAGGAGGAAAAACCCTCGAATGGCGCGAACGGAGGTAGCTCAGGTTCAAATGGAAGCGATCCTAAGCCTGGACCCTCGCGGCCAAAGGACGATAGTGATAGTGATATGGAGATTGTAGAAGAAGACGATGACGAACCTACAATGAAACCGCCTAAGCGCAGGCGCACAGATATGAGCGATGAAGTCGTTGAACTGTGCTAACTTTAAGTGTAATTGTATTAAGTAAAGCGCAATACATGTTTGATAGCCCGGGATATTACTACTGCATGTTGAGTTGGCTATTAAAAGCTAAAGCTGAAAGTCAATTTTCGTATAGTTTGACCGTGACCGCTGTACCGCGCCCTAGGTGCGTGCAGAATGGCGGGGGATGTGGTAAAGGAAAAGAAATGAATATTTGTGTGCGTTGACGTGGACTGATTAAATCTGACAGTAGGTATTCCTCCCCTTTTGCCGCACATATTACCCTAGGTATTGGTTCGGTACACGGTTATGGTCGGTCATTAATAAAAATGTATTCAAAATGCAGTTTCGATCTGAGTAAACAGCCAATTCCCGTATGAATATTTTAATGTCACGATCTAAATCCACAGAACTGGAAAAACTAGTAAAAATGTGTCTCCTTCACTATACGAAATTCACATATACATTGATACAACCGGTAATATGTTATACTAGTAAAAATAGTAAAGTAAAGTAAGTAGTTCTAATTGGTTGTATACACGTACCTTTCTTTCTTTCTGTCTTTTTTTCTTTCTTTCTTTATTACTAAATTAGCCTGAATCATATGTTCTGCTAAACAAACACACCTTACCTATTCAGAATAGAGTTCATTTTGCTATAAATAAAAAAGTTCTGACAAAGACGTCAGTATATTTGAAGTCATTTAAAACTTGCGGTTTTCCAAAAAGTTTTTATTGCCGAATTTGTGCACTTTTGCGTAAATACGCATAAAGATGACACATACCCCATCTACTTCCACTTGTTTTTACTTTCCGTGGTTGAAACCGATCACAGGGAATGTATACCTACTAGTTGACGCAAAAATTATCACATTAAATGTTAGAACCAGTGACTTAATATAATAAGCCAGTAAGTTAAACATTATATTGTATAGCAATTTTCGTAACCTATATTATGTAAGCTATTACGGAAAATGTTAAGTAAATAACTTCATTCTATAAGCCGCATGAGGAAAACACAGCTCTGAACTAAGTTATAGTACCCGGTATAAGCCGGGTCCACATTTGTGACAAGAACAACGGACTGTGCTGCGATCATCAGTACAGGACATGACATAGAATATGGACGAAACAACTCGTGGCCGTATCAGTACCAACTAGAGTTGTGCTGATACCACGAAGCGATCGATGATTACATATAAACTCCAGATTACACAGCTAAATACGTCCACATTATCGTACTGACACGCAATTTCGATACGGTCACGATAGTGTTACGTAAATGTGGATCCGGCAATAGATATCTTGACCGCAAATCTCAAGAAAAACGATTAGTGGTTGGATATCGTTGGTCCAACGCCGTAGCCCCTGGTGCTATCCTCAAAAGACCCAAAACGGGTACTGCGCGTATACATCTTCTTTTGTGTTCAAGATATATGCTGGTAACAATAGTGTAGAAAAAGACCCGGGCTATAAGATTACCTTCAATAATATTCCAATGTTCAATAAAAAAAATTTGTAAAAATATACCGTATATTGCTGTTCTGAGGTCAACAATAAATTGACAAGTGACCAAAATGTTTATATTGAAAATATACTGCTCGAAGTTGCGCGCTGTAGTATTAAGCTCTTATAGAAGTGATAATTTTAAGAACAACTCATTATAAGAGTTATATAACTTTTCTAGAACTCTGTCTCATTAATTAATAATAAATTAATTTAAATACGATTTCTGTGGGTTTTTTTTCGGGATTACATTTAGCACGAAAAACTGCCGAATTCGTTTCGTAAAGGTATCGAGAGAGTGGAACGGATTGACTGGTTTCATTTCACGCACACGTTCACAGTAGACAGGCTGGATCTGATCTGATCTGATGGATATCGTAATGCTCCACTCTCTTGATAACTATATTATTATTTCGTTAGTTCTTCATACGTTAGGCATAGAAATAAACTCAAAAGCAGACAGGTAGGTTCATATTTTCGTAATCTTACCGTTAGTTTTCGTTGCACCCGAGTTCAATCATGACTTACGCTTTAGTTGATCGTTACGTAAGGAAACCAGACAAATCCCAAAGAAACCTTAAAAATTGGCAGTTAATGGCGTCACACCACTTGTGTAATTCGGATTTGAAGAAAAAACGGAAGTTCATTGTTGACTGTGGGGAACCATGGGGAACCCGACCGCACAAATGTTTTCAGAAATATACACATATAAACGAATCGCCAAAGTCTACAGAGAGGTAGTAGGTTTAGGCTATAGTCCTTAAATTGTCCGTGCCATCTTTTTTTCTTATGTAATTTTGATTTAAAAAATCTGATGCTGCTGTTTTGTTTGAAAATTATTATTTCTTAGTACTTAATTTTAAAAAGTTACAATGCTGGCTTGAATATAAATCGGTAAGTGGCATCTAGTTTCAGCCTCATTGATCAGGTTTATGGAAGTTAGAAAATAGATGGCGCTCTTTTCTTTTTCGAGCCTAATTTATTGGATTGGACAGCTTATTTATTCGCGCCCAAAGCATGTTGGCTATTTCAATACTACGTTCTTGTACGACCTCTATGATTGGACCCACGGCTTCCTACTTACCCCCTATCAAACATCGTGTTTCATACAACCTAATTTATAAACCTTCATATCAAAGTGGCACAATTCGCATTTGTCTGTGTCTGAGGGATTCACCATGAGACATCGAAGGAAAGGTGTTTCCGCATAGGCCTTCGCAGGTTCTATTTGGACACCCTGCTTCCCACATCCGAGTGGCCATCTTAAAACCATATAACCCGAGACGACGAGCGGTTTTAGTTGGTCTAAGATAACCAGGTATATCTAAACTCACCTAAAACTTCATGTCGTGACTTAAACATGATAATAGACATTAGTACCGCGTTATTGTAAGGACGTTAGCCGAACAAAATATACCTATCCATCATATTTATCAAATATCACACCGCGACGACACGTAAATATATAAATAATATATACTTAGTATAATTGCAATTACTCACGGTGTATTGAAACTCCGTCAAGTTTCAATTCCTTCATTTTCCTCAAACGAATAATCATTGTTAGCTCAAGTTGTCCTCAAACATTAGCAGCAATTAGTTTCCATAATAGATACCTAGTTGCTAAACCAGAACGCCAGATTTCAATTTGATTATTCAAAAATATCGGAAAGTGCGAATCGGATTTGTGATGCGTACGAAGGGTTCCATAATTTTTGGACCGTTGTTTAGCCCCACATAAAAGCACGCCTGTGATGGAAGCTATTACATATATAATAAGAATATTTATTCTATTTAGTTTATAGGAAATATCTAGGTACATCATGTGTGGAATTTTTTGGGGGAGTGGAAGGTTAACAGTACGAGACAAATTGGTCTTCCCGCTGACAGCACAAAAACTTAATGAACTTTGGCTATCCAATTCACCACTGGAAACAACACAAGGTTATTATTAGCCGCGGTATTCTGCAGGGCAGAGGTACTTTCCCAGTCAGACTTAATTAGGACGGGAGGCATATAATTTCAACTGTCTAGTTATCGTGGTTCATGAGATACGGTCTGGTGACGACAGCTTTAATGATAGGGCTCCGTGTTGGGGGTCGAACCCGTGATTCACCTATAGGTGCTCCATTCGTTTAGGTACTTAAAAAAGGTAAACAATCTTGGTGTGTCTTTTTAAGAAGTTTTGTTCAAAAACTCTGTATAAAAGTACTTTTCGGCTAAAAATGGGTATCGAACCACTACTTAGCCATATAGTTAGATTAGTTTATTTGTTTAACATGTATTTTTATAAAAAGTTGCCACAAAATTGTTTACCTTTTTTTAAGTACCTAAACAAATTGAGTACAGGCTCTCCACCTGGGTGAAGCACGGGTACTTACAGGGACGCGTGCTCCAAGCTCCAACTTATGATATGGCAGTGGGCTACAAGTTCCTAGACACCTTAAGATCTATATAGATAGTGAGAGATAGTAGGTACAATACATATGTATTGTACCTACTATCTTAATATTACTTTACTTCCATAGTGAGGTTCGGACCGTCCTTTAGCGTTCATTAGACAGCATACTAGTGTAATTTGGTTAAAATGGGTCAAACAGTATCTCTTACAGTAGCTGATACGTTAAAGTAGTTTAATTTGCTGACTTGTACTATACTTGATACAGTACACAAATATTAATGTAAAATGGTGGTGGTAAGACCCAAATTAGTGATTTAATTGAAAAGCCATCAAACCACAATCGTTCAGCTTTATCACGTTTTCTATAGTTTCCCTATTTTTCTTGAGTTCACAGAAGCGACTTCCGTTTGATCCCATGACCTCGAAAGGAAAGCCTGTGCCTCGCCAGAACCTCATTCGTTAATCGTACCAACTAGCCGATGAGGTAGGCTCGCGGGCCGCAAGCACCTTAGGCCCATACACCCAGTCTGCCCGGGTGCGAGAGATATGTCTTGTATAATCTCACCTCCGGCAATCAAGGACCCATAGACGGCGTGCGTTTTAGTCGGTTCGAACCCGACATAATCAACTCCACTAGTTTTGGCGGAGGTAGTATCCGTGGGGATTTTGTGCACGATAAAAAAGGCCCTACAACCAGAGTACAGAGTACCTACTCGTAAATACAGCCTTGTCTTATAAGGTACGGAACCCTTCGTGTGAAATTGTGACTCACACTTTAACGATTTTTAATTATAGAGCGAGGTAATGGCATGGAAGATATTCATTTAAAGTTGAAGAGGCCTACAAAATTCACACTATGTAATCTTTTTGTTACTTACTTGCTAGGCGGTTTATCGACCGTATCGCTAAAGTACTATAGCAATTTTATGGAGTAAAAAAATGCGTGGTAATTTTATAAACACGAAAGTCTTTTACTGCCGTGGCCTATTTGCAGTGCGATGGCCAACCAACAGTTGCAAACGCGGGTTCAATACCCTCGCGGGAAAATTTTGTTTTATCTACATAAATGGCTTTGTTGCGAGAAATATAGAGAAAAGTAGACTAGAAGCATATGTAGGTCTAGGTACCTACGAGTATATAGAGATATACAGATGAGGTTTTTTATGAGATAAATTCGGATTTCATATTCAAACATAAAGTTATTCTTAGAAGAATAAAGTGTGCGTGTGACATAGGTACATCATCATTCCCTGAACCCTTTCCCAACTCAGTTGGGGTCATAGGTACATATCTCTACATAAAACCGTCATAAAGCCTAGGCGTTAGAAAGTGACAGAATAGACCAACCGAGAAACGGTTTTTTATAAACCATTATTAACTTGTAGAAATAGATATTGCAGTGACGTCACGACATGTCTTTATGTTATAGGAAAGGTCACAAGTCACTGGCCACTGACATTTTAAATTCGGTAACGCGGTAAGGAAGGAGTCTGTGGGTCTATTTACACTAGTAATATTATTGTATATGCATTCAAGTAGGTATTACATAAACGTTCATGGTATAGATAGCAGCATTTCTTGAAACCGCGAAGGTTTTTACCCGACTGCGCGACTCAAAGGACTGTGTTTATCAGTCTATGTATGTATGTTTGTTTCTATGTGGCGTTCTAGAGACCAAATGCGTAGGCCGATTTTGATAATGTCTTTTCTTTTCTTCGGGTTGGTTTGTATTCGGATAGATTGGTACACATTTGTATACGTGCGCTTTTTATTTATTTACCTGGCCTAGAGCAACGCAATTGTAATAAAATAATAGCCGTTATTCGTGTTGTCTGATACACATAACCAGTCGAAGCCAAGCCAGTCAATCCAAATCGGCAAAAATAAATTTATCTTTGACCTGACCCTAACACGCGAGAGACGACCTATATTTTATTTTTAAATATGTACGTTTGTAATACATTAGGTTTACATCAAATATATTTTTAGTCTAGTACAGTATAGACCTAGGCCCAGACTACAGACGAGATGTGCTCCCGTAGCACACGACAATGCGTAAGGAAATAAGGTCGAAATAAAAAAAATCGTATATTATACGTAAAATTCACGTTTAATAAATATATCATTCACACATATCAAAGAGGTATCTTGTCAAAATACTAACAATTTAGCACCCGCTAAATCAAGGTAGGTGGATACAATGTATAAAACGTAGGTAGGACTTATAAGTAAAGACACTTTTTCATATAATCACGAACTCAACTTAATTATAAATAAACTAATAATATAACTCAAAATTATACGGTTAAACTCTTAAAAGAAAGCCTAATTAACAACGGCGCTTGCATTCAGAAACCGGTGCTCGAACTTAGCGCTGCTCCACTGGGTTTATTTTGCACCAATGGTATTAGACCACAAGAAAATGATGGCGATCATCCAGGGGTCTAATTACCTCATGATGAAGGAGCTCAGTCACATATAGGGCTGCCAACCATACTTTATAATAACGTATCCTACTTTATACATCTAATAAAGTACCTATGAAAAAATACTTTATTTTCAACCTTTACTATGGTGCGTAAAACAAAATACTCGTTATGGGTAGGTACCTACTAAAAATTTAAATATTGATTGTCAAACAAGCTTTGCAACATTTAAAGATTTAAAAGAAAATTGCTAGCATGTGCAAGCCCTAAAAATGCGTTTGTAAACCATTTAAAACATACAATTTGAAAAAATAAATTTTATACGTTCTTTTTATCAAAAAAAGTTGGCAACCCTCTTGGCTTACCGCCGGTGCGCGCACGCAGAACGCACGGCGAAGGTATTTTTTACTAGACGATTTATTGTACGGCATTTGGTTTTTAAAAAATATCGCTTCGGCCGTCTAAGAAACCGGAGTTTCGTAACCGGTTTCCTTAAGACTTTATTAATACGTCTACGTAACTGGTTTCCATGAAGTATTTTTATACTTCTGCTTTCGTGCTTAACCTAGGTGGAGAGCCTAGGTGAATGCGTTCACCTAAAATAAATAGTAGAAACAAATGCTACTTTGCCATATTATATTTTTACACTCTCTAAAACAGACATCACAACACTGAATGTTACAAACTAGTAAGGCTTACAAAATGGTAATATTAATAGGTGTTAAGTGTAGATATTATTTATTAACAATATTGCTAACAATTGATTTTATCAGCTAGAATAACTTACTAAAAAACTGAAAAATACTGTATTTTTGCTATTAATTGTTTTTTTTAAGTAGAATCCAGCTCAATGGCTCGTATTAAGAGTGGCCGACTCCTTGATCACTAAGCTACGCTTTTACTTTTGGTAAAATATAAAAGGTGGGTAATTATTATTGGTTTTACAATAACACATTTTCTTACATCAACACAATACTGTACCTGTTAATATAGTAAAAAGAGATGTCATTTTTATGGATGAATTTTTTGTGGAATTAAATTCGAACTACAGAGGCAGCCCTGACGCAGATTTATGGTTCCTACAAGGTCGTAAGTCGGAACAGTTGCGACGCAAATAACGTCTTTCCTACCTTACAAGTTTAGGTTGATTTTCGTGTTTACAAAACATTAATAGCAAAATTGAAAGACATTTATGCTCATACTAAATATATTTTTAGTTGGCATAATAACCTACATGTAGGTAAACAATGTTTTAGTATAGGTGTCGGTATATATCTTGATCCCACCTATGTCACAAAATTACTCTTTATGCACATCTATGTTTTTGGGTGTCTTTTGGGGACAGGACAATGTCATAGCACATTTTCCTGTCCCCAAAAGCAGCGATAGAGGATATCAAATCCACCAATCATCATAGATTATGTCACTCTGCGCACGTCAAGCCCTCGTTTTATTATAGGACACGCTAATTTCACTTCACCTCGCCTGATGGTAAGTCTCAGGAAAGTGTGTCACCATTACCAAGGCACTCAGCTTGACTCGTATTTAACAGGGTTCAACGTATATGCCGGTAAGTATACAAGTTAAAAGATAACCTAATACTTAATAAAGGAAGCACTAGAATTGCTTAAAACCTCTTGTGAAATTACTTTAAAAATTATTGTTCAAATCAGGTTTATTTTCATATTGTAATGTTAATTGATAAAGTCAATATTACAGAAGCACTTATTGCTCTGTTATTATTATTTGTTTTGATTGCAAGTGTTGATTCATACAATGTTATTATTCCATCTACAAACAGGTAATATTGCCCCTAAGTAAAAAGATAAATAAAGTCTTATAACTTCCTAACAATATATTATAAAAACTAAAGTAGTCCTCGCTTAAATTTAAGTCTCTTATAGCCATTATTATAATTTAAAAAAGGTCATGAGTATAGAAATTTTCTGGAGATCTCTTTCGTTAAATACACCTTCACGGTAAGAAATCCCCATTACTGAACACCACCTGGTTTAAGTCAGTTTGACTTTGGTACAGTTCTCTTACTATTTGCTCTGGAGAGATCGCCCCCATTGGAAGTACCATGTTAAAAATGTAATACGTAACAATTCGATCAGTACAGTAATAATATTTATTGCAGTACTGTACTTTGTTATTTTATGCTGCAATCCAGTTATTTATGTTAAAATTCATTCAATTGTGTTATTTATACCACAATTTATTCAATTTGTTCATGGTGCAATTTATTCAATGTAGTTATTCATGCTGCAATTTATTCAATCTAGTTAACAACACAATTATTACTGGCAGTGTCTCATGAATACTTGGCATCTTGGCATGATTTAAAAAAGCGCTTTGAATGTGATGATTGTGGCTTGCTAGCGAGTACCATATTCTTAAGTGTTTGACTTAAATGGATTGGATTTAAAATATTTGAATCTATAATAGCATTAAATGCAGTTGGTTAAGTAGATAAAAATTACTTTTACGATAACCATTTCTATGGTTGTAAGGCAATAGGGTGCAAGTGACAACAAATGTTCGAAACAGATAGAACCTACCCAAAATCCTAAACAAGGATTGAAAAAGTAACTTCTTGTCAACTATTATTGCTCCTTATACCATTTTATGTTTACGTTTCATCAAATTATTACTAACGATGATGCAAATCACTTATTAAAACTTATTCCATTAAAAGATTTAAGTAAATAAATTAAAAACTAAGTAGACCTGAGTCCATATCACTACTTTTCAGGTAACATGCCGTATTCTATAAGGAAACGCTCAACATCAGTAGCATAGAAATCAGTACCGAGTTCATTTATCAACTGTACAAAGTTACCGATGATTTGACCTCCTTTGTAAACTAATAAAGCTGGGACTCCATCGACGCGGAAATGTCGACTCAAACCTGCCATGTCTGCAGCGATGCGACAGAATTTTATTGTCGGGTAGTCAGATGCTAAGACATTCAGGCAGCCGTCCATAGTTTCACAAGCGGTAGTACTACTGTTATAGATATGAATAATGACTGTCACCTTACTGTCTTCTTTATCGATTGCATTCAGGAACTCTTCCTGGCTGTTCAAAGTTTTCAGTGTACCAAACTTGGGCACTTTTTGCAACTGAGACATCAGTTCTGCCATTCGCTGTTTTTGATATTGCATCAGAAACTCTTCATCCATTAATTCAGACAGTTCATCTTGCAGTTCTCCAATTTGTTTGTCCTCGGCTTCTTCACGCTCAGGTTTAACAGTGAGTGTAAGCTTCTTAGCTAGAGCAACACGCTCTTTAGCCAATGCAGCAAGATTTTCAGCCTCTAACTGTTTAAATCGTCGCCAATCCTCTAAAACTCCTTTCGGACCAGTATTACTGGCCTGTCCAGTCCAGTTGTTAATGGGCGGTGGCTCCGCACTCGTTGGTATCTTGGACTTGGGAATGTTTCCTTCCTCATCACCACTTCTTTCGTCATCAGATCCACCTTCATCTTCACTGCTACTGCAGTAATTTTGTAATTTTTCCCCCAAAATTTTGTCTTCCAATGTAGCCATTGTTTACTGCAAACAGCTAATGTTGGCTTGACTTTACAATGGGTGATTCACAGCAATAAAATTATAACGTACACAATTGAAACAATAAAAAATCTAATTTAAACACAAGCGTTTACTTTACGCCGAGCTCCCTCACTCACGAACCGTGCTCAAATTGCTCAACAAATGAACGGAACGCAACGAAACAAAAACCAAACCAACATCCATAGATTAATATATACATACTTCCAACATCAACTGTCTATTTCCCCACAAGTGACATTTGTGTAAATTACTGGTATAAAGGCGACGTGCTACTTACATTTGTGCATTTATACATTTCTTATTCTTACAGCAAAAGTGTGGCTAGGACGCTTTATCCATGAGTACCACGACCACGGTTTTATTTAATTAAGTTAAAATTTAATTAAGTGAAAGTCCATGGCGATAAAATGCAAACATACTCTGAAAATGTGGGAGTTGTCAATAATGTCAAATGATTTGCCAAACTTGTCAAGAATTGCCAAAAAGTATAAAAAATCTATGGTTAAAAACGTGGGTTCTGTTTACATATTGAATTATGTGAACATTATTATAATTAGTTTAATACATACTTCTGTTACATTTATTACACAGATTTATTATAACGTCATAATGAGTTAGTATGCAAAGTATTATACTGTTAATATTATACAGATTAGTAAATTTCTTGCATTTAAATGTGATGTATTATTTTAGGTCAGATACTTGAAAATCTCCGTAAAGTGGATGCCAATGACAGTGATGCTGTGAAAGAAGTTATAACTGCATTCTTCCAGAACCTTTCAGCTCACACAGAATCTAATTGCAACGTGTGGTTGCGCGCATTAGAGACCATTTTACACCGGTATTATAACCTATGAATAATAATATTATAACAACTACTTACTACTACAACTTACAGTGAGGACCCGTTATGTGATCAGCCCTTATGTGTGTCGCCAGTTTACCCATGTCCTCTTTATAACGGCCATACATGTGCACGTGACAAGCGGGACCGACGGCATAACGTGCTCTCCTTGCACAAAAATGCCCAGACCAGTCCAAATAGACATTCATCATTTCGTGCAATGATTTGTACTGAGTTGGTAGCTTAGTTATAATAACGAGTAACACTGCAGAAGTATTATTACTGTAATTACTTGTACTTTTTAGGTTTCCGAGATACTGCGCACAACACAGGCCTACAATCGAAAATCATATAGCACACTTTTTAGATTCTCCTAACTACTTCAATGTCATTGAAGCAGCAAAATGTGCACATGGACTACAACAGGTTAGCATTTAAATTGAATGCCTATTTACCATAATATACTGTAACTGCAATGTTCAAGGTGATCTAAATGATAAAATTATCTAAATAACTAAAAGAGGGGTCGAAATGGCACAATATTTTTTTTAAATTGTAAAGTTGTCAATAATTGACATGAGGAAAAATGACCCTACTTTTCTTATGATTTTTTTTTGCACTTGTATCAGAGTTTGACAATGATCCTAGAAGTTATAATTCTGTACAAAAGCTGAATGTCAACTCTCAACAAAAAAATCAGTAGCAACTCAGTAATATTAGTGCTAGATGGCTTCGTAATGTTATTGTATAGTGCATAAGACATCTCTGCCTAACACCCTATATATGCCAAAATAAATCAAAAGTGATCAATAACCCTTATTTAGTTTATTAAATACCTTACACCTCTCAATTTTCAAGAATTTTTTATGCAATGTACCAAGTTTGTTTTGTACATAAATGTATATTACAAGAAATTATTTATTTATGTTAGATTCGACCGTCTCAAGATAAGGCAGCGACTGCTAAAAACTGCTGGCGGGAACAGATGAGCATACTATGTAATGCTGCACATAAACTTATTGAATCTATTTTCTCTAAAACAGTTGACATTTATAAAGACGGCAATAATGTAAAGGTAAGTCTTATTTCAGGAACAGTAAACAAATCAAATCAATTATTTATTTGCATTGAATATGGTTCCATAAAAACTAGGGAATACACCATTATTTGTTTTTAATTATTTAAAATAGCATTTAAAAAATAAACCTCAGTGTAAACCTTAGAGAATGCCGGAAGGCGAAACTGGTACAATAATTATTATCTATACAAGCAAAGTGTCTCACAACTTTTTTTTCATAATTTGCCTGTCAATAGGTATTTATGTATAAGCATAATAATGTCAAACAGTAAATTAACCAATTATAAATTTTAATGTCTAATAAACTATCAACATATTGTTTCTTTATAAGAACATTATTAAACTCCTACTAGTAGTAGTGTAAACTTAATTATATTAATAAGTAGATCTATTATCCAGTAGCTTCTAAGACTTAGTTGTGTAGTGACATCAATTCATACAACTTTGCTTTTTTTTTAAAAATGAACTTTTGTAGCCCTACTTTTTAGCCTAGATTAATGGTACTATTATTCTTTCAGAAACTGAGTACTCCTTTATTATCCAACACACCGCTCACCACAGCACTATCCAATATTCTGAATGTGAAGAAAACTCAGAATGTAAGAAATATGGGAAATGTATTGGATAAAAATGTAGTGCTTTGTAATAAACTCAGGAACGTATTTGTATTCATTCAAGCCATGCTTGTGTAAGTAAAGATTACATTTTATTTTGATATAAAATATGGAGCTGACCATTTATTTAATAGTTTTTATATTTAGTAGTGGTACGCAATATACTGCATTAAATGTGTATGCACATCATCACGGAATTCAATGCAAGTGTTCATTGAACATTGATAATGACATGTTCAATATCAAAACAGACAAGCACACAGCCCACCATGAGTCGCCATGCAAATGTATGTGTGAAACTAGTTTCAACTCCAGTTGACAACTCAAAGTTCATTGAGTTCCCTTGTCCTAAGGACCTAACACAACGCAGCCTTTTGTGACGAGTAGCCCACATGATTCAGCGATGTTTTATAATTTACATACAACCGCATCAGCCTGCTGCGCGGGCGCTCGATTTTCCTGTACTTTAAATTCTACTTATGTTTATATCAACAGGGAAGTGTATCCGGTAGCGAAGCCAATTCAGCCCCTGTTAATATTAGAAGTGGTGAAGCAAACACTGAGTGTCTCCAGTAGTTCCAGAACTAATGTGACAGAGGCTGTCATGGTCAAGATTCAGGCGCTCAGGACTGTGGATGCTATGGTTGCTTGGTTAGTATACTTCATTTGCAAAACAGATGGGTTTAGAGGGATGGGAAGGGTTAAATTTTGAGCATAATATTATGAAGGTTGGTGGTTTTGACATCCTACAAATCAATTCTGTAGCACTTGCATGAACTCTTATCGAATTCGTAATGTAAAGGTTTCGAGAGAACGGAGCATTGTGATTGGCAGTCTGCCTCTTGTGAACCTCTGTGCGTGTGTAGCCCGCCAATCGCAGTGCTCTGTTATGTCGATACCTTTAAATTACGAATTCGATAGTATTTCGTGGTAAGGCTACAGGGCCCAAGTCTTTTTTTTATAATTTATTCTGTATAGACCATTAAACGGAACTTACAAAACGTCAAACTCAACTTCAAATGCAAACCTGAAGCACAAGGCTCTGGGAGTTGCACCCGAAAAAATTGATTCCCAGATTAAAAACTATAAGGGATCCCAGACTCTAAATGCAGGCAAACAACAAAATATTGTGACTTTCTATTGGTGAAAGAATTTTCAAAATTGGTCCAGTAGATCCAGAGATTGACACTGTGGTCCTTACACCCGACAGACGACAGCCCCGGGTCTGCTGGGGTGCGAGGGATATGTTGGCTACTATCTCACCTCTAACTAAAGATCCAAGGAAGGTGTGCGTTTTAGTCGGTTCGAGTCCGAACCTCCTACAATGTCACAAACTTTACTTTTTTTATTAAATTAGTACATAGATAAATACCTTACAAATTTGTATTTCAGCTTGGGACCAAACCTCATTCCATTCTCAGCCTTAGTGTTCAAATGTGTGAAACAAACACTCAGATGGAGCTCTGACAACCCTAGCGAGGAATCCAGGTAACTTATTGATGTATATTTATATTATTTTTCTTTTCTTTTTTAAAACAGACGTCTAATTCCTGTAACATCGATTATAGTTCGACTTTGACCAATGAAATCGCGAGAGAGGTGACCTCTTAGTTCTTCTCTCGAATGGCATTTTTGAGTGGCCATTGTGGAGTAGTAATTTGTTCCACGGCAGCGTCGCTACTCATGGAGAGGGCCCGAGCATAGGTACCTCTTACTCATAATGTGACCGCGTTTTTGAACGATTTTATTGGTCTAAGAAATATTCTAGTAACATCAACTCAAGATCAAAGTTAACCAAATGAGACCCCAGTATTAGGACCCGAATATACCGGTATTCTCTTTACCCTGGCTTAGCTAAATTGTTTGTGTTAGGAATGGAGTTACGTCGGAAGTTTAATGGCCAGGATTTGATCGTGAGACACTTAACAACTCTGTAAAGTAATAGCTCAAAAATGATAACTATTCGTCCATTCCCAGAAAACTAGTGGTAGCCTGATCCTGTAATAAATTACTTATGTACTTATGTACTGTAATAAAATACCATCAAGAACCAAACGGTTCGGTGAGTCTTTTCTCTGCCGCACTATTAAGTCCTGGAATTCCTTACCGGCGCACGTGTTTCCTTCTTCCTACAGTCCCGGGTCCTTTAAGCGGGGCGTGAAAAAGCATCTGATGAGGCCGTCAAGCTGAGCGCCACCATTGTAACACTGAACGTGTTTGCAATGGTGACCCTCTTTCATGAGACTTTGCCTTCAGCTTAACATTAGGTGAAGTTAAGTCATAAATTAAAAAAAATATGTCCAACAGAGAGGCCCGCTGCGTCGCATACAGAAGTTTAACCAGGTGGTTGTCAACTTTACACGTGCATCGGCTCTCGAGTGACGGCAACAGGAACGAATCAGGCGAGGATGAGATCACCAACCATATCATAACTGATATCACGCCGCCAAAGAAGTGCGTCGAGCTTACCGTGAGTTTACTTAAATATATTTTTATAAAATTATAAAAATATTTCCATAAACAATTACTGGCTTTTTCAGTAGGGATAGGGTTTAGCGGGATGCTAGAGAATTACCTTATTGTGTCATCTTATTCTCAGCATACGAGACGTGCGGTTTTAGTTGGCTCGAGTCAATTTAAAGTCGGGTCAATAGAACCAAATGACATTTAGGGTTGTTATAAGTTTTTTTCCCGTGCGGATACCTCCTTGCTGAAGTCAGAGCGGGTGGTTATGTAGAATTCGAACCGACCAAAACCGCACGACGGTCACGGGCCTTTAGTTGCCGAGAGTGAGGTAACTTCTGGCATATCCCTCACTTATAAGTATGCTGATATTATTATTTTGTTTTAGATGAGCAACCAATTCACGAAGAATTTGAGTAAAAAAGCTCGTAAAAAATTAGCAAACACCATGTTGCAACAGAGCTCCATATCCAGCTACATTCCAGGCGAGAAAAATAAAACTACTGTGTAAGTAAAATCATATTTACTAGTAATGTTAGAAATCTGACGAATGGATGTATTATTAATTTGAATTATAGAAAAATGGTTGCCGATTGCCAAGTGCCAAGTCTAACTCGGAACTTCGATATCGCCATTCGTCATTGGAGCATTGGTTGTGGAGGTTAGATGGCAGTCGCTTCACGGAAAATATCGAAGTTCAGTTGCATCACGTTAGGCGAGTTAGACTGGAAAGCCGACCCCAACTGAGTTGGTAAAAGGTTCAGAGGATGATGAATCATAGATAATTAGGCAGTGGCGTAGCTAGGTAACCAAGGGCCCTGGGGCAAATGCCCTGCTATGAAACTGATTAGGTTACAAATATGAACTAGGTACAAATACTTTAAAAATGCTACTTAAGCTTTTTTGTGCACTGCAGGGCAGGTAATAAAAATATTGAATAGTTACAACATAAATTACAATTACTACTTAACTAGTGTAGGTTTGGCTTATAAAATAGAGAAGGGGTAATACAAGGGGAATAGATTAGGGTTTCTTAGATAAATGTCGGTCCTACCAACTGACTTAATAACAATTATTATTTACTCGCTTTAGTTTTTGCAAAAGTATCAATGACTTCGTTTAAATCCAGGCTTGATGCGGTTTTGCTTTTAACCTCCGACGTAAAAACAACGGGGTGTTATAAGCTTCACGTGTCTGTGTGTGTGTGTGTGGCATCGTAGCTCCCGAACGGCTGAACCGATTTCGATGTAGTTTATTTTGTTTGAAAGCTGAATTAGTCGGGAGTGTTATTAGCTAGGTTTGATGAAAATTGATCCGAGATGGTCGCCGCTACAAAATGGCTGACTACATATTGTTACACAAGTCCCTCAATATGGAGGTCTAATGAAAGGGCTTGACGAGTAGAATGCGATTCACTATGACAAATTTCAAATCTAAGACGGCCGCCACCAACAAAAAGCGAATTACCTTGTGTAGTATCAAATGAAAGATCTTGACAAGGAGGAACATTTAAAAAGTATAAAATATAAATTAAATTAAAAGTTTAGAAAACCCCGACACAAAAAATACCTTCAAAAAGTAAAAAATGAAAAATTAATGCGTTGTCGTCTCGGGGGCCCTTGGATCGTTTCAAAAACACGTAGGAGTGCATTACTAGTTACAAATGAGTTCGCGTTTTACGAAAAACACGCGTTTATTGCTTCTTAATTTTATTAGACAGCTCGTCAGAAAATGATTCTGATTTTGAATTTGATGCACGTCTAGCTTCATTGACTAAGGGTGTAACCACATTAATCGACGCGAAATCGGCTTAAGCCGAGTGCGTATCACCACACTACTCGGCTTATCGCCGATTAGTTGTTGCGACGGCTGTTGACATGCCATCGGCAGTCGATTTCTCCGAACGGCCGTCACGACGGCTGTTCACTTACGTTCGGCAGTAGACTCCTACGAATGGTTGTCACGGCCTCTGTCCAATTACGTTCGGCAGTCGACACCTCCAAGGCACGCGAGCAGATTCATTCGACTGCTACCCAACGCCTATCGGCCGTCTACGGCGCCATTCGGCTACCGTCGTAGATGAAGGCATGCGAACGGTTGATTCAACTGCCGTACAACGCCGTTCGACCGTCTCCAGCGCTGTTCGGCAGCAGTCGGAAACGTTCTGCTGGATTCAGCGCCGTACGGATGCGATCAGCTAATCGACAAACGGTTCGATTCGCCGTCGGCCGATGCCGCGTCGCGTCGGCCGAGCCGAGCCGATGCGAAAGCTATTAGTAACACTCTTATTCCGTCGGCATAAAGACTTTTTTAACCGGCTTCAGCCGATTCCGCGTCGATTAATGTGGTTACACCCTAAAACGCCAAAAATTTGGATAGAACGCCATATAAGACTTAAAAAGGACCGAGGCTAATTTAATATCTTCCATGATTTATCCGTCTATTCCACCTAGTTACAAATAGCCAACTAGAAGTAATAGGTTTTGACCATAATGACATTATTTACCAGTGCTTTTGCTACTGGCTAGGAATATTTAAGAAATGCAGGAAAATAAATAATGTCATTACCTAAAGTTGAGAATTGCTTGTGCATGTTTTGTCTGAATTGTCATAGCTTCTAGAGTCTAGACTATGAAAACAACATGCATCCAAATTTCGACCGTTAGGTCATTATGTTTTTTAAATATAATGCCATATCGATATGATTGTCTATCAATATATTTGTATACGCAGATAATAAGCTCACCATCTGTCCATATAGGTATGTCAGTGCTCACAAATACTCTACGATAAAATATAGGTATCGTATCTGCGTAGTGTGTGGTAGCTCATACAATTTATATAGAGAGCGATATTGAAAGATATCTGCTCAGATACAGATATCTTACTGTATCTGCGTAATGTGTGACACCCTTAACTTTTGAATTTCTCTCAACTGAGTGGTCATGATTAAAGTAGGGTTGCATCCAATTTCCAAAAGTTCAGTTCGATCGAGATTTCTGGTAAGGATTCGAGGGCCCCCTGAGCTTGGGGGCCCCGGGGCACTGCCCCGCCTAGCCCCTTGGTAGCTACGCCACTGTAATTAGGAGCCCCAATAGCTTAAGAAGTCCGCCTTACGATGCCTAATATAAGAAGGGGCTTAGTTCAACTTAACATAAATAATCATCATCATCTGAAACCCGGGGTCTGAACTCCACTTTATTCAGTAGCGACTGAACTTCGATATTTTCCGAAACTGCCATCTAGCCTCCACAACCTAAGGACGGTATCAAAGTACTGTAGTTAGACTAGTTGTTGAACTTTCTAAGGCTCTAACTACCACTGCCATAGATTTTCGTATAACAACTTGCGACCGATGGTTTAACGTGCTCTCCGAGGCACGACCAGTACAATGCAAATAGCCATATTCATGCTTACAAATATTTGCACTGAGCCGGTTTTGAACCCGCGCCTCCAGCGTAGCGTGTAGCAGCCGCGTTCACTAGCGCCAAGCCATAGAGGCTGTTACTAAACATATAATTTCGAAATTTAGGACAGAAGAGATAAGCGATGACGTCGCCAATGCAGCTTTAGAGTTATTGGAAACACTTCTCACAGTTTGCGGAACATTTTTGAAGCCGACAACACACAAGGTATTTACATTCAATTACATTCATCTTCTATGCAACAAATTAGAATACAGTTAGATACGCCCAGCTCAAAACTTGGCAACACCAACTGCACCTTCTCTCGCTGCATTCAAAGAAACTCGACAAAATATCCAGATTACACGATATATATGTAACAGCTCAATATCTGCTAATGTGTCTTACATAAATAGTAATAATAATAATGCTCTGTTGATACTGATACTCTCCAAGACGCTAATGGGTAGTGCTTGTGCGGCTAAGCACGTAATAAATTTCACTTTTACACCGCATAGCAAAGAATCGGGTCAATTTTTTTTCGAAATTTATTTAGCTGTAACACTTTCGGTTAGGTATTTATTTTCGGCATACCCATTCTGTTACAAAGTGCCCGATTGGCGGCAATAGGCTCGCCCCCTATTACGTATGACCGAAAATCAACACAACTGACAGTCTTTACACACAGCTTGTGCATATAGTATTCAAAGTAAATTTAACATACATTAACATAAACTCAGGGCTATATCCTCGAAGGGGTAGATAGAGCACCCAAGTAAATTTAAAAAGCTATATTAGGCGTTTTTAGACAGAGTAGTGTGACATTCTTATTAATATAGAACCCTAATGATGCAATAGTTTTATAAACAGAAGTTTTTCCATCATTAAAACTATTTTACTTGACAGATATTCCAAGAGCGCCTAGTCCGCGAATGCTACAACTTAAACAGTTATTCTCCGGCCCGTTCTCTCCGTCTACTGCGAGCGTTGGATGCCTGCAGGAAGACCACTCCTCCCAATGTGCCACCACCCACACAGTACTTACTACAGCTATACAGCACTTTGATTAACTGTGAGTGCGATGAGGTAAGTTCATTGGTCTACTCTCTTTTTTTATACTACGTAGGTGGCAGACAAGCACACGGCCACCTATGAACGTGTGCAACACTAAGGGTGTCACATACGCGCTGCCCACCCTGAAGGGAAAGGGGGAGACCTGGGAAGGGGTGGGTAGGCTAGGTAGGGGAGGGGTAGGAGGGGTATAGTGAGCTCTGGCTACCCTACTTACCGGCGGGAACACAACACGATGGTTATTATGACCGCGGTCTTCTGTAGGGCGGAGGTACTTCCCCAGTTGGACAGCTCATTTCGGACGGGAGATACCGTTGTGTCCTACCTCCGTCTCTTCCTATTGTTGGACTTTTTGGGGTTCTAACTACCCGTAAGGACTGCCATAGATTTTCGTTGAACAACCGGGATCGCCTGCTTAACGTGCTCTCCAAGTGCCAGCTTGACCGCATAGACTCACCCGCTGACGAATCCGGGTTCAATAACTAGCGAATTTTTGTTTTTATTTAGTGCACGTCAATTTGACTTCACCTATCCTGATCGTAATCTGGAGGCAAAATCTCAGGAAAGAGGGTCACCATTACAAACACGTACAGAATTACAATGGTGACGCTCAGCTTGATGGACTCATTCCATGTTTTTGATAGAGACGGTAAAATACTGCCAGGGATGCAACATCTCTACACATCTGCAAATTCAAGACCCAACATTATACCCCTTTACAGGTCTGAATAATATGTATGTATACTCTACATCCCAAAATGCTGTTTATTTTTTCACAGATTAAAAAGTTTTCTTCCGAAGCCATACTGGACATTAGACTGCACCTGCACTGCTCTCCGCCGTCGCTCAACTTCGCACTAGACGCTCAGCAAAACGAAAAGAAAAAGAAAGATAACAGGAAGAGAATATCGGAAAGGAATAGAGCTGCGTTAGAGGCGTTGTTGGGAAAAGACAGGTCTGTTTTAATTA